>CM026161.1:1526746-2126746 GCA_014825975.1 Bombus haemorrhoidalis
TGATCGATCGTTGCTTTATTTTATCGATGTCTAGAAATGATTTATCGAAGATGATAATGAAGAAGAGACGCAGCGGGATGATCTTGAATTAATTATCGCTCAGTTGAGTCCTCTCCGTCACTTAAAAATCGAGGACAGAAGGGTGTCGCGAAAAGTCGACGGGTGATAATACACTCGGATGAAAGTTTACCTCACAAATGGTTCGTCGACCGGAAAATTCTTGTACCTTTGATTTATCGAAATGATTCTCTTCCTCAAAAATGAACCGTGGATCGAACGATAGATCGCATAGTGTTCGAGTTAAAATGTACATCACGTTAAGAAATCAAGCTGGACGTTTTCAGATAGACATTTTTTTACACCTTGGTCGGATATTATTTGAATAGACATCGTTTTTCATGCTTGAGTTTATATTGTTTTAAACGTCTCCTTCCACAATTTTCACTTCGCGTAATACTGCAATGTCATAGCAATATCCCCATCCCTTTTCGACGTGCCAGCAATTTAATGTTCAATGAATCAGTGAATTTAGGGAAGCCAGAGTTAGCGATCCGCGCGAAGAAATCATCATGTACGAACGATGTTTCTAGTTCATCTTACGGCGACTGAAACAACGTTAGGATAATTTTGGAAGATTAAAGGAAATAGGCGGGAAAATCTAGAAACATCGGGAATGAAATAATAATAAGCTTTCGTCAAATAAATTTCGTTCACCTTCGAAATTTGGAGATGGAATCACAACCCTCTCGAGACTGACGATACGTCTCAAGGTAATTAGGCAATTTTTACACAAACTTCTCCGAATTGTTATAATTTTCCCTCTCGGAATTGAGACTTCTTAAAACTTCTATCACTCCGTTGGAAGTATGACTGTATGAATTTGTTTTTAAAAAATTAGGCATCTCATAATCATACGTCGTAATACCAAAATTATGAAATTTTCAAAAGATGAAGTTGAAAAAAAAAAAGATACTCAGTTCTAAATATAGCATTTTCGCAAAAATCTTATATATTTATCTCGTAGGATAATCTACGAACTTTGTTTTTGCCATAAATAATCTTCGACGTAAACGATATAAGCGATTAGCAATACCTACGCGTTGTTTATCATAGTTCCCGCTCTCTTCAAACATTTGCCGATTTCTCACCTGCAAATGATGTTTATCTATGTTGTCTGATTGCAGAACACGAGAAACTGGTCGTTGTACTTATTGGATTGTGCCTTCAGCGTTGGAGTGGTTGGTACGTTGGTTGTGTTCGTTTGGAGAGGTGTCTGGATACTTTTCGACCTCTATCTTTTTCCCGAAGATCGAGAATATTCTGCGATCGGGTCCCTCGTGAGTATTATTATCGCTTCTTCTCTGTTTTTTATTTGAATAAACAACAAGTGATCTTAACTGTGTTACGGTTCTCGAATTTTTATGTCAAGAAACAAACAAATTTTGCGCATTTCACGTACGTATAAACAACGATATTTTCATATGTTCCTGAAACTTCAGAAATTTTTTAACGATAGAAACGTAGCATTTTCATTATGAACAATAATTCCGTAACATAATCATTCTGGAAAAATAACTTGAAAAGTCAATCACTTTTTCTTAAATTGATTTTTATGTTTACGATGTCATGTTAATTAATGTTTACAAATGTCAGGGTGATTATTCAACGCGAAACACCAATTGACACGGCTCGTTGATAAAGATTCGAAAAGAAAGTGAAGAAAACTCGATCTCATCTTGAAGACTGTCCACGTTACGATAGTCTATTCACGTCAGATCGCGTGAATCCGCGAAAATACGGTGTGCGTACAAACATTCGATAAAGCAGTGTCCTATCGAACGAACGCGTGTCATCGGGTGTCATTAGCAATCACGTGTTGAACGACATTTTGAAACGTGCCACCTACGCAGAGCGCGGTGAGCGGCACGCCGTTGGTCCGATTGTATAATTGAATATTCGCCAATTGTATGATTGCGAGGGCACATGACAAAACTGTTCACGTATGTATGTGTTCGCAAAGACACTTTATTACGGACTGCATTTACTTGTCTGAATACGTTGCGGAGAGAACGCGGTCAACGAGAGGATTTGTTTAATTTTTCAATAATGACGATCGTTGATCTCCAGCCGGAGACCTATACTCGATGCGATTAAACCGTTCTGTACCCATCGAAATTCCTATCGAAATTCCTATCGAAATTCTCCATTGAAATGGCTCTCTCAGGATGCCTTCAGACAGTCAACAATATTATCAATATTTCAAGATTCTCGACGAAAATATGGTTTATCAATAAATATTAACAATATGTAACGATAGTCCGAGCGCACCCTCGTAGTATCTCTAGTAGGTGGATGCGTGTTCTGATGAAAGAAACGTCTGAAGATCGGAATGCGTATATTTATAAAAATGTATATGTTTGATTAATCTGAATCCTCTTGTACAATAGTTTACTAACTAACAATATTAGTAGATTGATAGATGACAAATTGTGGGTTATAGATTTCTCAGTTATAATTCTATAATTTTACGTTAAACAAAGTAATTAGCTAAATTTAATGATACAAAAGAATCAAATAGGAAAGAATCTATCGATATTATTAATTTGTGAGCTGTAAAATTTCATTCGTAATAGTTCAATTCTGTAAGAAACTTCTCCAGAACAACGATCAGAATATGCATCCACCGCAGCCATAATCTTACTCTTTGATTTTGCGCAATCGTGTCGCGTGCCATATTGTTCATCGATCACTCGTCGTTTAAGTTTCGTTGTTCTTCTACACCGACGATCGTGAAATTCTTTCTACAACGTTGGCAAACACAGATCAGCCCACATAAATATTTCGACATTGTGAGCACAAGCTCACAACCCGTGGAATTATTCGGTTGCAAAATGATATTCAATTGGCGCCATGTATCCTCCGCGACAACAATAACATTCGACTGTTGCGACTTTTTCCCCGCTGGATGATTGGCGGAGAATAAAAAACGCGATCGCGACGTGTTCGAAAGAAATCTGACGCGACATACGTCTGGCCGATGCGAACGATAAGATTTGTCTAGAAATCAGGTAATTGTACCAGTTCAATGTATAGTATGGCATTGGTGAAGGCATGAATTCGAGTTATCGAGAGAAAGATTGACGATATAGGATAACTTGGATTAAATAAAATCGAATTGAAATACTTTGGCTTTTAATTTATCGATTTCGATAATTTCAGATTCGTGCAAGAAAATAAATAAATTCCACGGCGCCAGTCTTCTTCTTTATCAATATTGCTACTGGACGAATGATCGATTTTAAAGTAGATCGATATCTGCGGTACGAAATCAACATTGGGGTATTTTCACATTGTCCGGTTGAAAATGAATGTTGGCAGATTACCAGGCAGTCTTGACGCTCTTGTTCTACACCGTAGTGGCGATTACGCGTGTTGTCGAGTGGCAATAAAATTATATAATAAAAACAAAATAATAAAATAACACGGTGGCATAGAAAACAAGCATTATACCGGCCGGTAATCGGCAAAAATTTATTTTCAACCGGACAATGTGATAATACCCTCAAATGTAAATATTCGTTGATCGATCGACGTTCGTTTCGTACGACTATTCTCCCGATGCAACTGTTTCTTAGGAAGTTTGAGAAACAAATCTGAACAGGAAAATAAACCGTCTTGTTACGCTTATCGAAGGTTAACGCATCGGCTTAAAATACAAAGATAAGAGTAGCTTATTGTTATTTTAAAAAACGCTTATGCGCGATCATTGATAATATCACGATGGTATTTACTCGACGATGCTCGATATCGAGTTTGATGACTGATTCAATGAACCTTTCAAACATTGTCGGATGAAAGTTTGAGTAGGTGAAGTCCGTTTGAAAAATTTGGCAGAATTATTCGAATAATGTGAAATTCTCGAATGGTGTTTGAAATCCTTACGAGAAATCTACCAGATACGATTTGCACGATGATGGCGATAATGTAAATCCTCAAGAGGGTCGATGATTGCGCGAGGGTCATCCAATTCACGCATTTACTCGCTCGTAATGCCGCTTCGAAACCGTGAAACAGCGGCCAACTATTTGTCGTCGGTTGATTCGCTGAAAACTCTGATCAACCAGAACGAAAACGTCATTGACGAGTTCTTTTCTCGGCAGAGTCGATCGAGTGCATCGGACAAACAGAACAAAATCGACTGTTGTGCTTTGTCAAAAGACGAATTGTTATTTTTCCTTATAGAAAGATAGATATAAGAAACAGAGAAAGATCGAGCTAATCCTGTATAAGAATATCGACTTACGAGTCGCATAAATCTTATTTCATTCGCTTCTCACTGTACCATTGTATTTCTATACATAGAATTTCAAGAAATAAGAAATAAGAAACACGTCAAAGAGAAGAGAAATCGAATGCGCTAAAAAATATTCAGAAAGGGAAGAAAAGACGTAAAAATGGGTTTCAAAGATGTAACAATGAAATAAAAAAAAAAAAAAAAAGTAATACAAATGGACGAGCTGAAAATATAAAAGACAACATTCGACAATTGTTTCATCTAAAATAATTCTGAGTCACTTTGATCAAGGATATTATCAAATTGGTAAATCGGGACACCTAAAATGAATAATTTGCAACTGCCAATGATTCTCTCTGTTTATTATATATTTGAACAATTGTCGGGTGCAATTGCAGGCCATCGGATACGTGATAGTGACGGTGACGTTTTCCTTGCAACCATTGATGCGGTACGCGTGTGCTCGTCTTCAAGGCTGGGCCCGTTTAATAGCGGCCGATGGTTTCCTGCTGCTCAGCTTCCTGGGCACGGTGAACGTTTGGCGTGGCATCTGGAACGTATTGGATCTGTGGTTGGTCCCGGACAACCGAGAATTGTCCTGTTGGATCACCCACGTTGGGTGCTTCGTATTCCTCGTACTTCTCAACTGCAGCAATTCCATCCTCGTTCGCGGCGTTTACATCGACGCCGAGGAGGACGACGGCAAATGCGTCGTATTTCCTTGCCACTATCTTCGATTATTCTTCAAGGTTAGCCCACCGATGGACTCTGCTTAGTTTCAATTTTATTTAGACTTCAATTTTATTGATGAAAAAAAATTGCAAATTAAAAACATCGCCTCAATGTAATTTACATTCCTAATGCATTAATGATCGACTATTTTTCATTTCCACTTACTTCTAATCAAAAGTCTTGTATATATTGTTCATCCGAGATATATAGCGATATAGATTTCAATACGTCGGTCTAAATGAACAATGATCGTCTGGTTGCAGGTCGAACGCGAGAAGAAGGAAGCGAGACGACGGAACCTGCTGGTTGCCTCGAAGGACTTTCGGCCTCGACCAGATGGAAATACCAAAGACACCGAAAATGGCGCGCTTCTATCGAACAGCACCGCCACGACTATTCTACCAACGAATCCTGAATCTCTCGTCTAATATAAACACCGAGGAAACAAGACTCCAAGAATTCGACTGAATTCCCTTTCTGATACTCTCGCCGATCCTCCTGCAATATCAAAAGACAGAAAGAAAAACCGGCTATGGAAGGGACATACTTTAAGAGGAATCGGTTTATACTATTTCGTGCTCTCGGCCAGTGATTGTATTAAGTGATAAGTTCAGGGTCACGGAAACTTTTCCAACGCAAACAGAATACACGGGCTTCATATTGAAGTCGTCGAGAAGTTTGTAAAGCATCAACGAGTAGACAGGTAGACGATGGAATAAACGCAACGAATAGTGAAATAGCCGTATAGATCGACAGATAAACGTAGGTAGACACGCAGATAGATGCTTACGACACCGATTTAAGTTAATCGAATAGGTAAATCGATATGAAAGAAAAGAGGATGAAATCAGGCAAGTTCGCACAATGAATTCAGCGAATGGCTGTGAAAGAGTGACGATTATATGTATATAAGGGACTGTGTGCATGCATGTGCATGTGTGTGTATATGTGTGTGCTTGTGTTTGCGTTTGTGTGTGTGTGTGTGTGTGGGTAGGTGAGTGTGTAAGTACAAGAAACCGAATGTATATAATTCTGACTTCGTGCATGATTCGAGTGCGGATCTCCGCGAGTGCATCCGGAGACGTCGACGAGACGAAACTGAACTTGCTTTGTTCACGACTTGCGTACACACAGGCGTGTCGTTAAACGTAAGTTTCACGCGATAGAAGGCACGCGTATACACACGTATAGAAACATGTACATGGCGATTACTATTCGACGATTCATTGAAAATTCAGAACGATTCCGTGGGACGAATCCGTGCGCTTCGATCGGAACGCTGGTTCAGAGATCGAAGCATCGCGCGCTTTTTCGTGATAATGTTATTGTGAGATCGATATGACACAGTGAAATACGAAAGATCGATGAACGATTAAACGAACGTGTTTGATCAGCAAATGTTTCAACTATCCGTGACCCGATTAATTTACTCACACCGATTTATTTCACGTGAAACGATTAGTTAATAAGGACTCGTGATTATTTGAAATAAATAACGAGGGAATATCACAAGATGAAAAGTGTTCGTCAGCGTCGATTCCATAGGATTTCTAGTCATCGTTAGTCGCCACTCTCATCGTCGATGCTCCATTCGATCGGGCATTATCGAATTTAACCTTTGTCCGAACGCTAATGATTATCAAGAGCGTACGCTTGTGATCCTAGCGTCAGATGAGACCTTGATGATGACAATGGTAATAGACTGGATACGATCATTATAAATGGGTTATAACCTTCTCCCCCGCATCCTGTACACCCCGCAGATTTTGCTCTTGTACATCAATTACGACGTCATGGCGTACTAATAATTAATTAACTGGAATAATGACGGGACAATGGGCGGCTGGCACATCGATGGGAAGTGGCTAGTTCGACGATAAGCGGCTGCCCTCCTGGCCTACATTTAATATTTTCACAATGAACAATGTGCCAGCCGTTGCACCGGAAGTCCGACGTCCCGCAGAAAACCGGAATCGATCGCGGTCGATTAAAAATGCCAACGAATCAGAATGTTAATTATCGCTCGAACGCTCGAACATCGTTCCCTAAACACGCATATTGCCATCGCAAGATTCTGCAGGCTGTTTCATATGACAGGACCAACGATATACACACATATATTTATACGCTCGTATACGCGACTTTTACCACATTCGTTGAAATAAAAAAGAAAGAATTAAGCTTACGAACCTTCAGCCTTACATTATTTAATATCATTATTGTATTATAACAGACTTTAGCCCATCCGTTACGGTATCCTTTGAACCGAAGACACTTTTACAATGATTACTTTACCTATACTATATAATTAATTGCGGCACCACATATACAGAGAGAAATACAAATTTTTATTAATAAATAACGGTAAATAACGATACACGCTCGTGGTAACCAAAAAAATTGCTAGAACAATTCCACCTCTTTCCATCGTTTTCAAATTAAATCACAACGCCAGCAAGTCGTGAGCCGATCTGCCAAGAAGACTTGAAGGCGTACGACTGTGAATGAGTGACTAAAAAAGAAAATACGCGAAGGGCGATTAAAAATATAGAAAAGGGTCCCCGAGAAAAGATGTGGACGGTCGAAGGACGATACACATCGGTAACAACAATGACGATTAGTGGTCGTGGTTGATCGATTTTCGATCGATCGCAATTGGATTCTACTCGACAGGGTGGGGAGTCTATTTGAGGCGTCGCGACGCCCGTGGTGCAATGATCAGAATCAGTCGGTAGGTCGTATCACAGCGAAAGGTGAATAGAGTGCCCGTCAGAGAGAACGAAAAGAAATCTTCGCCAAGGAACGAGCGTGTTCTGTATGCTGATCGCGTACCGGGGACGTTTCGAATTTTCACAAATCGAAGAAGTGGAGCTAAGGTGACCCGACTTTTCCCCTTCGCCTGGTAAAATGGCAGCGGACGACCCTCTCTGCAATGAACCTCTACTTTCCGTTGAATTCGAGGTCTTTGGCAAGGTGCAGGGTAAGAGTGTAGTTTTATCGACCAGAAGGTCGACGAGTATTCGGTTAATATCGTTTCATTTAAAAGCAAACTTTCGTCGGATATTTCTCGCGTTGTTCTACTACGATTACGGGGACAACGGCTTGCGTTGAATAGAACGTCAAGGTGGAGAGAAATGCGTGTTGGACGCAGTGATATGTCAATCGTAAGATAGCAGACGCTGCAACAATGGATAATTAATATGGAGAGGAGAGAAAATTTGTGAATTTTCTTCGTATTCTTCAGTTCAATGAGACAACTAACGAACGAATCCGAAAGATTTCTGTTGCTTCAAACGGTGACAATTTGGTTCATTACTTTGCTGTTAATATTCTTAAGGAAGTTCAGGGTTATATCTAGATTCTTGTAAAATTTGACTTGTCACTGCCTAATTCGGTTTCAATTGAATAATTGTCGATGAGACATCGGCAAATGAGGAACATTAGTGGGACGACAGTATAATAGAGCTAAAAATAATGGAATCTGTTTTTCGTATTTTCGTTCTTTCGCATCGTGTTACATTTAATTTACATTTAATTTAAACTGTGCATATTTTTCGTCAGGTGTCTATTTCCCAAAGTACGTGAGGGACATATGTCAGCAACTGGGGATTTGCGGCTGGGTGAAGAACACCAAGTCCGGCACGATACTCGGAAAAATGCAGGGACCACGTGCGCTCATCGATCAGATGTGAGTTGCGATTCCTTGTCACGAAGCTTTTGCACAAACCGTCGGTGGCGCCGATCGGTAAACAATGTGAAAGTTCATTTTTGTTCCGATTTATCTGTTCCTCTGATTACCAAGAAAGAGAGATAAAATAAGGCAAATTTGCAGAGAACATATTCCCCCTCTTAGCTTTCTTCGTTGCGCTCGGAAAGAAAACAAGTAGAAAGAAAGGAAAACCGAGCTTCGTTCCTTTCGTTTGTTCGTTGGTTCGTTGGTTCGTTGGTTCGTTCGAACAACTAAGTAAATTCATCGAATTAACCCAGATATACTTGTTATTCGAAATAATGATCGCAATATGTAATCTTTCGTAATATTATTTTTTTGTTTAATAAACAGTTGAAGTTACGCGTGAATAATGACGATCGAATCTTCGTTATAATATCATACATTCAATTTAAATCCAACGTTTAAAGTTTAAATTTTCGAAAGAATGAAATTAGATGGAAAGACATCGTAAACACGGAAAGAAATTCGTGAGTGTTTCGATCAAACTTCCTTTCGTAAAACTTTTTTGTGCAACAATTCAGGTGTAGAAGAATACGAATTCTTGATCTCCCTTTCTTTCGTCTTTTTCTTCCTTTCACCTACCCATCTTCTCCTTCGTTCCGCGAATTGATGACACACGCGCGCTAACGTAAGCTCACGAATTCAGTGCTCCCGTAAAATCGCGTGACCTTAGCCGCAAATTGCCGAGTAACGGTCATTAGGTAGTTGGGCCTGACTTTAATAACGATCTAATGAAATAATAGCGCGGACCGCGTCGTTGTCTCTTTCCTTCGCGAGTTATCGCCGAATCGCTCTGGTTTCCCACTATTGTCAACCAACCGTTTCTATCGCGTACGATTCTTCGGCAAATAATATATTTTCGTTATATGGAAAACATGCGACACAGATACATCGATTATTCTGCAAGCTATTTGATCAAACTTTTGGAATTTTTAATTGACATCCCACGTTCAATTCGATATCACGCACATACCGTAAAAGTACATGCTGACTCAGATCTGAAGTATGTTCTCTCAGAACACTCAAAATTGGACGTATTAATCGTTTGATTCTGTTGATTTCACCGAAACAATCATAACTGAATGATACTTGCAATTCACTTACAAATTACACCAACGATGACGAGAAATTATATCAGCGGTGATATCGTTCATCTTAATAAGGATATAAAAGAAGAGCAACGAATTCTTCGTAAGGAACGCCAGAGAAAGAATAAGATGAGAAGGATGTAATCGTTATTTAGAGAAGTGAGCCAGACCTACTGATCCATATATTTTGCCAATTGCGTAGAGAGAGAAGAAACTAGATACTAGAAAGATAAATTATTTCTCTTGGACCAACAACATTGCTGTTGTCGTACGAATAAATATAAACTTGAACGTAGACATGAAACACTTATATACTTTAAGAGACATGTCATGAGACTGATTTCGCGGTCGAATTTCCGCTGCTCGTGAACCTGAAGTCAAAGAAAATAGCTCGGTCGAGGACGAAACATTGATTTCTGGCTTCTCCCCAGAAGGAATTCGTCCAGCAACTTCGTTTCAAATACGTTGTTTCTTCGTTTGTCGTTATCTTTGTATGCCGCAAATGTTATTTATATAATAGGGAAATTCTTTTGCCAAGAAGGAAAAGAAAATTCATTCGAATAATAAAATCTCATCGGATTGACATCGTTGTCCGCTCATATTTTAATCGAAAAGAAAAACATAAAGCTGTTTTTTTTTTTTTTTTTTTTTAATGAAACAAACTTTTGTTCGGTTTAAGGATAAGTTGAAGAATTCGTATAAATCTATCACTGTGCAATCATTGGATATGTTTCACAAGCGAAATGCTGAATTCAGAATATCGATGATAAATCGGATCGTCAATGCGCCAATGGCTCGTCACTGTTGTTGTCGCGAGACAGCTGATCGACTTTAAAGATCCTACTTCGATAGAGCCGCTTAAAATATCTGAACTCGGTCTGATTAGCCGCTAATTATAATTGCGAAGTGTGCGAAACTATACTAGCCAGTATCGAAGATAGTTGCGTATACAATTTGCACATTTAATTCGCTCTTGTTTGACGATTAATTTATTAATAAATTTTACGCGATCGTTCGTTAATTTGACAGACATCATTTACAAGAATGTTGCTCTACTATTTTGTCGACTTAAAATAGCATGATGAGATTTTGCAAATTCAACATTCTATGAAACAGACGCGGAAATGAACACTGTAGTGATTTCAACGCGTGTAGAGAACGGATGATATTAAGGCTTTATTAATGAATAATCTAAGCTTGCGTACACTAATATATCGTAAATACTTTGTACGATAAATATAGAAGTTAAATTCAGTTGTCATAAATTTAATTCGATTCAACGTTTTTAATTAAAAAATTTAATTTTTACATAAACTTTTGTTTCGAAAATAGTAGAGCGAGACTCGTTTTCTCTTCTCCTTTGACGAGAAGAATTGCATAGTGATAAAATCGTAATATCATCATAAAATACGCAAACATCATAAAACTAATAATAGACAATAAAAAAGAAAAATGTCAAGCGGAAATACAATCGGATATCTGTCACCTGTTTGTAAATAAGTTGCAGCCAGAATTGCCAGATTGCGAATGTTAAGAGAAGAAATTACGTAAATCTCCTCGTTAGTAATTCAAACAATAGTTTCTAATTCTATCACAAATTATGTAAATACATGATAACCCGTTTTTCCTACTATAATCTTATTTCAGGTCACAATGGCTAACGAATGTTGGAAGTCCAGGTAGTCAGATTGACCGCTGTGAATTTACAAATTGGGAAGGCATTAGCAGGCTACAATACAAGGGATTTGCAATACGTTTTTAATTAAACAGTTTCTTTTCAATGTCACGTTTCTGTGGAAGTTAAATCGAGAAAATGTTCTTAAAGGCGCGAAACGTAACAAGCGCCGGTATATTTTGAACAAATCAAATGATTCTTTATGAAAGCGTATAGTTCAAAGTATTGACATTGTGCGTAGAAAGAAGCTACGCAACATTAATGTATGTAAATTACAAGATATTTTAATAATTGTAAGATGTATCATTCGAAATGATTAAATATCCGGTTATTTTTAACGAAAAACAAAATTAAATAAAAATGCATAGAGTTATAGAATATTTGTTCTTTAATTCATCATATGTGACATATAAACATACATGCATATTTATGTCACAGTTCGTTGTGATCAAATATCTCTGTGTTATATCTCAATGTTTTAAGCACCTCTGTTGTAATGGGATGTTAATGATACATGTCAAATATATTTTATATTTACTTAAAACATCAAATTCAATACAACGGATTAAAAACAGAAAGCACAGATAAATTTATTATACTCGTTCCCTAAAACAAATTAATTTACTTAAATATCTTAATTTCACTTAAATATCTAAGTATCATGTCGTTCCCTCGTAAATAAACACCGCATCCAACATTAATTGCGCAAGATGATAATTAGAGTGTGTTTCGGGCAAATGTCTTGAGACTCGTCGTATCAATTCGATAGTGTCATCGTTCGAACAATTCGTGTAAATTACGTCCGGCACATCCTAAAAATAGTAATCTCATTTGTACTAATATTAAAATTTATTAAGAATAAAATGTTCGAAATAAATTTTACGATATGCAGAACTTACGAGACTTTCCAAGTATTTAGTAAGAGCTGGACTTATACGAGAAACTTCCTCTAAAAGATCAGGTGATTTTGAAAGATATGCCATCATTCTTCTTCCAGCAATCGGCAGAAGATCTTCTGCTAATTTCTCAACATCGTTTACAGCTGTAACAACCTATCTCAAAGTGACAAATGTTTCCTATTCTCTAGTATGCTATTGAATATATTAAATTGTAATTCTGCTTATACCTACTTCCTCTGCTAGTCGGTCAAAACCAATCACATATAATTGACAAACTTGATGTATCCTTAGTTCGTCGTTACTTATTTTCCAAATAGATGCTAACGTTTGACATTTACTCATCCATTGAATAGCTTGCATCGAACTACTCATTTTACCATCTGTTGTTTCTTGATGGATAAAATCCATTGATGCATTAATTATTCGGCATAAAAACGTGGTTCTTAAATTATCTCTTTTATCGTCTCTGTACCATGTTAGCATTACTTTGTCTGCCATTGATTGGAAGAAGTATGGCTGTACCTGTATATTTAGAATTCAGCGTGCATAAAAATTATAAATATAGATGTAAATTTCATAAACAATACTTTTGATTTACTCACCACAGAATCAAACAAATTATTTAATGGTTTTAGAACTTTCAAATTAAAATGCGCTATCATATGTAAGACATTAGCTAATTGTAGATGTAACATGATTAGATCGTACCAAGCGGGTGCTTGAGAAATAGCTAATGCAGCAAAGGGTTGTGGACCGGAAGAGCATACTTCCCACAGTTCTTCCGATTTAACTACAATATTCTGTCCTACTTCGAGCATTTCAGACTAGTGTGACACAAAATATATTTATATCGCTTTAATTAACTTTGTATTACACAAAGCATTGATCTATCAAAAACTTACATCGATGAATATTTCTAAGAATGTGACACAATCTTGTAGAAATATAACTGCTTGAGCATCAGATAAACCGATTTCCTGCATACATAATCTCTCTTTTGGCAGTTTTCCAAGCTTATTAATTAATTTTGCAACTGCTTCCATTCGTTTTTTTATATGAACTGACCATAATAAGCAACAAACACCTAACAAAGAAGTAATTTACTTACAAAATAACAAAAACGTATACTATATAAAACGAATAATTTCCAGAATCCTCTCTCACCATGCCTCATACGTTTCATTGGTATTTGTCGTAAAACGCATAATGCAGCTTCGAGCGACTTCAATTGCGAAATATCTTTATTCCACGACATAGCAAATTCCCAACAGATATTAGCTAGCAGAACACTAGTTGTCAAACTGTATGGAAAATGACCTTTTAATAATTTAATTCTTTCTGAAAATCAAAAAGAAAAATGCATAATACAATCCAAAAGACCATAAAGAAATATTAATATAAAGATGCTATTTTTCTTTACCTAAAATACATATATTAGCATTTGTAGTATCTTTCTCTTCGCTTTCTGTATCAAGAGATTCTGAAAGAGGCTTTCCTGCATTAGACTGTGAAACGTCATCGACGTTACAAATTTCGTCTGAGGAATTCAGTACTTCTAAAGAATCATTTGTTGGACGTGTGTGATCGAATTCCGTATCTGTTGTATCTACTAATTGAGAAGGATCAATACCCGTAGAAGTAATCCATTTTGCAACTATCTCCGATACAGAACCTAATTATAATGATATAAGATAAAAAGATACGTTCTTTGACAGTACTATAACATGTAACTACAACGGTATAATACCTTTCCCTTTTGAGAGAACAGATCCTAAAGATATATCAAATTTTACAAATGGTAGTGCAAAAAATTGCGTTGTAGTATCTGATAGAGGTTCTTGACTGAAATTAAAATCTTATAAGCATTGTGATACTTAAAAACAAATTTCATTACTAATTACCTTACAATAGCATCTAAAATCGCAATATCCTCAAGATTTCCAATAAGCAACGTAAATTGACAAGTATCTTTAGTAATATCTTCCCATTCGTTTGTCAAGTTATACGCTTCATCGTCTGATTTTAAATTGTTAACAGAATCTTGATGCTGCTTTATCTCTTTCAAATCATTCTCATTTTTGATACCTTTTTCTTCTTCAACATTATTATCCTCAGTTTTGTTATTGCACTTTTCTCTATACTTTTCTACAGACATTGCTACAGCTCTGCACATCAAAGCAGCAGTAAGTGCATTAAATGGATTTGTTGAATCCAAAAGAATATTACGAACCTTTTTCCACCACAAAGATATTTCATTATATTCTGCACATATCTCTTTAACACCTATATAGATATAGAAATAAGCTTTACTTTATAACAACAAAAATTTAGACTTATTAACGATATATATTCTCCGAACTTACTGGCTATTGAGCAAATAGCATTTAAGAGCTGCGTAAATTGTTTTAGCTCTAGTTCTAAAGATACGTCCCGTTTC
Organism: Bombus haemorrhoidalis; assembly: GCA_014825975.1. Classification (NCBI taxonomy): domain Eukaryota; kingdom Metazoa; phylum Arthropoda; class Insecta; order Hymenoptera; family Apidae; genus Bombus; species Bombus haemorrhoidalis. Next base: position 1,541,602 of record CM026161.1, read on the forward strand.
TTATTGAGCCAGTATATTAAAGCAAATTTCATGAAAACAAATGGTTGAATGTTACTACTCTTAGCGACCTCTTTCCATGTCTCAATTCTATCATAAGAATATACGCAGCCTTCATACATTAATTGAGCTAAAAAAAAAAAAGCCCAATTATTAGTAATAGAATATATATTCCTAAAATTATATGCTGAAATACTTACAAATCTGATGTTCTTTTTCTGGTTTTATGTCTTTTTTAATATTTATAAATCCTGATGTTCCAAACTCGAAACACGATAAAAAATCTAAAAATATTCTTCCATCCTCTTTAAATTTTACTCTACATTCTGTGTTAGAATCTGAACACGTGTAACTATTTACTTTATTAAACAATTCAAAAATTCTGTGCACTTCTTTTTCAGTAGTTAACAAAGTCAAAGGTAAACTTGTATTATTATCATCTATAGAAACATTATACTCTGGTGTATCAAACTGAGATTTAATATGCTTATAAAAGTTAATTATTTGCTGTAACTGTGTTGTTAATAAATAAAGTGTTTTTGTTGTAGGTTCCATTTCTTCTTTTTCTGTAATATAAAACTTATTGTGTTTATTATTTCAAATAGCAGTTTGGCGGAATAGAACCTTGTATAGAACTATATATTAATAATAAATATGTACATACCATATTCATCTAGTTTTTTGATAAAACAATTTGTAGCTGCGAGTAAAGCATCAGGAATAATATTTTTATTTGACATTAACATTTCCAATGTTTGTACTTTTATTTCATTACTCTTTAAATCTGAACACACACTCTCAATTTCTGATATTAATTTCTCATGTTCAAAATCTTCTTCTCGTAAAAATGTTTTCAATTTTTTAAGTATATGTATATCACGCGCTCTCTTCCCATTTTTACTATTAAGAGCAAAATGAAATGGTACTGTAATTTCCTTCAAACCTCCAAGTGGATCCATAAATACACACGAATATTGTGGTTTATTTTTTGATAGATGTACATTATCATTTACACCAAGAAGGCCATAATTGATATAAAGTAATCTATACAATAACACTCACTTAAACCAATAATTTTACATCAGTTGCCAATAGAAATGCCTAAGAAAGAAAGTTACTCACCGTCCATGCTTACTAGCAGTAAATGTAGTAATTTTAGGACCTTGTTGAGTACCCCATATATCTATTACACCTTTTTTTGGAGCATAAATAACTAAAAAGAAGGCAGAACGTAATTGCGGAGTCTGTTTAAACTTAGTAAATGCTTTGTGCATTCCAGAATGTTTTTCTTCCTCCACTTCAATCCAACCACATTGTGCATCTCTATAACCTTTCCACATTCTTGTAGCTATGCAATATCTGTTATCTATTAATAATACTCTGCCCATTGCATCTAATATTACTGACAGTGCTTTATTTGGACTGGATATTATCGAATAACCCTCTCTCATAACATCGCTTAAGCCAAACCTACAAGTCATTGGTTCAACTGGTTCATGGGTACTAGTTTTCGATGCTTCAGGCGATGCCTGATGTTTTGAATTTCCCCAATTGAGAGGAAGCCAACTAAACAGAAAGAATAGTAAAGGAACGATATATAATTGCAAAACCCTCTCTATCTATAATGACATGGTTGACAATTAAAATCTCAATTATTAAAACATTGTATGTGACATTCAAGTAATGTGGTTTAACTATATCTCTTCTTGCAGATGATATACCCTTTTGACAATAAATGCATAACATAAATTTATTATGCAACACTTACGGAACAGCAGTTCCAATAGCATTTGCTAGTTTGCTGGCCATTGCTATTGCAACATCTGATAGAACTGGAGCTGAACCACCTTCTAAGGCATAATGAAAACCAACAAATGGACGTTTACCAGTTACAAGAACTAAATTATGCTGCGGTGCACTAGATCTATAAGATGCGTTATATCCACCACAAATTGAAGCTGTCATTAGATGATCAAAGCTATTTACAGAAGTAGTACCAATTACTTCTGAATCATTTACAATATCTTGGCTTTTATAACCCCATTTCTTATATGATAAATTTGTAATAGGTGGTAGGTCATCACAGTTTGCTTGAACTTGAAGTAAAAAAAAAAGGAAAAAAACATATTATCATAAATATTAAATTTCAATAGATCAATAGCATAATTTTAATTTCTATACCTCTAGCTAAATAATTCCTACATGCTCTTAATGTGGAAAACAAAGGAAAACCTTGCAAGACACACACAACACTATTATATGTCACGTGAACTTCTTCAGCCAAACCAATATCACCTCCGTGTTTAGGTGAACGAAAAGATTGACATTTTATTCCCACAACTGGTTCATTATGCAATTGTTCTCCGAATAATAATGCACCTGTCTAAATAAAAAATAAATAACATTATATTCATCTCTATTATAATTTAGCCTAACTGCAAGGATTACATTTTCTGAATGATTATCACGCATGTAGTTAAACTTGGCTTACTTCTGTGTAAAACTTGATAAAACCAGTATTAAAACCAACTATAATACACGTCCAATCTGGATTAGTGCCGCTGCTAGCTTTTCCCAATGACAATAATGGTAAACAGATTACAGATGTTATCCATTCACTAAAAAACACTTTCAATATATGGACATATTTTCAAAGAAATTTATCATAGTAAAAAGATAAAAAAATTAACATAACATTATTATAACAAAGACTTACTTATCTTTTTTTGCAACTTCACCATACCATATCATATGAAATTTATTTTTTGCTTCATCTGGTTCTAATGAATCCCACCTAGCTAATATTAAATTATTATATTAATTATAAATAATTAAATATTCTACGTCCAATATACTGTCATTCTAGACTACTGTCTGTCAACTACAGTTCCATAGAACTGTCATTCAAAACAAGTTATGCATATATTACATAGTAGAGATATATTATTTAAAATTCAATAATATGAGACGTACAAATTAATATAATCATCTTTGTATTATTTGCCATAGCAAGAACATCTCCGGTTGATGATAATGATATAAAACAGTCTTGTAGCGGTAATTCATCTTGTAGAATGTCATCTAAAAAATTTTGACACTGACATTTACCATTCCTTTAGGAGACAAAACAAAAGAATGCAGTAACTCACGTCTTCTAGTAGAATCTCCAAAAAGTAATTCTTTAATATTGCTTGTATTGGTTAGATTTGCAATTCCCTTTATTTGACAAGACATATTTAATCGATTACATTAATATGCTTGTTTTGGATAATTTCAAACTTTGATCACTCTAATATTACAAATGCTACTCAGATGATTAGAATATTGAAATTTTGAAAGAGACACTTCACAATAAGATAATAAACCACAAACTGTCATATGCTTGCGAATAGGATAGTAATCGCAGAGATTCTTCATCTAAGACTTCACATTTCGTGGTAAATACACATTCAATAAAATGTCATCGTTCTTATTGCATTAATAATGCGTTATGAATATCGAAAAATTGAAAATACATAAACGTCAACATGGATTGACAACTTTAGCTAAGAAGCAAAATGTAGATGCGCATTAACCATTCATATGAAACGTTATTCATACCAAATTTTAAGTCAAAATGGAGAACACGTGTTGCATGACATCACGTGACGTAATTTGTGACGTTTAGAAACAGTCGCTAGAGTTTTTCTGATTGGACAAAACAGATCGTTGGGACCAATGAAAATGTTCGTTTCTCCGCAATGGTCCGCGTAACGTGTTCAGCCATTTTGTTATTATTTTCGAAAATCTGTAGGTTGGATTTAAGGACAACGTAAAGCTGCCATTTTACACATTTCTCATTGAATGTGGGGGGAAAACGAAGAAATTCTGTATGAGATTTAAGAAACAAAGTTACGACGAAGAACGGCCTCGGTGGGTATTGTACATTTATGAGTGGAGCTCTCTTCACTGGCGATCGTCGCAAACGGAGCAGAGGCAGGAGTGACGAGCGAGAGAACGTGCGAAAGATAGAGAGAGAAAGAGACGGTGAGGAACAGCGAGTCTGTGAAACGAGGAACGAAATTGGTCGCGCGCGGGAATCAGCGGTTGTGTGTTTGGCCTTTTTCTGATTGTGATTTACTGCGAGAGATTGTGATTACTCGTGTGAAACGTGTGTTTTTTACCTACGAATTGAGAATCTATGTGTGGGAGTTGATACGGTATGTGCAAACGTCGTTTACGATAACTTTATTCGTTGAACAACGACGCAATGAGTAAAGTGCACCCGGATAACAAAAATCTACAAATTCCAATGATCTGTTATTAATATTTTACACCTCTATCACCAGTTTTCCCCGCTTGATTGAATATATTAAATGAAATACATTTTACACTAAATTTTCAAACATTACGCACAATAAATTTTCACATAACCTTATTTGCGATTGTCAAATGTAGGTTAGGTCGAGCGGTCGCAGTGCGGTGACCTCCCTCGCTACACGTTAACAATGATTTCCTTTTTATTATTGCTTCTGTTTAGTTTCATTATTTACATTACGTTCTATTCTTTCAATATACTTGACTTGTTTATAAATAGAAATAACTGGTTTTCACATAGAAGCAAAACAATAATACTTAATAATACAATCTTCTATAGGATTCTAATACTCCTGCTTGTAAAATTGTAACAACATATGACAAGCATTTTGTTAAAAATAATGAAATATTAAAAAAAGAAACACACTGTCTTTTCATGTACATTGTCTATCAACAGTAAGTGTTAATATTGTTTATGTTGTTAAGTATACTTTTACCTTGATACTAAAATTATTTTTTTACTTTGTACTAAGTTATGCTTTTTTAACTATTCATTAATTTGTGGAATAGTCCCTTTTTGGAAACGCGATGTCTTGTAATATTTGTGTTTTATTGATTCAGTATATATCTAGTTTTTAATGAGTCAAATAAATATATTAAATTTAATTATTTTCAGATAGAGTGTATGAAAATTGGATAATTTACAATAAACAATGGCAACATTAGCAGAACAAGCATCTAAGCTTTTGGATTTCAATCAAAAGCTAGATATAACACTTCTTGATAACATAGTAGGTTGTATGTACACTGGGATAGGTGAGCAACAGAGAGTTGCACAAGAAGTATTAACTACACTTAAAGAACATCCAAACGCATGGACCCGTGTAGATACTATTCTAGAATATTCACAGGCAGGGATTTCTTTAATTAAAGCTAATATTTCTTAAAAATATGTAGAGAGTTATTTAATTTATGTACAATTATATGTGTACAGAACCAACAAACAAAGTATTATGCTCTACAAATATTGGAACAAGTTATAAAGACACGATGGAAAGTATTACCACGAAATCAGTGCGAGGGTATAAAAAAATATATTGTAGGTCTTATCATAAAGACAAGCAGTGATCCAGAAACAATGGAGGCTTCAAAAGTTTATCTTAATAAACTTAATATGATTTTAGTTCAGGTAAGTAATTAAAGTTACAAGAATATAGAAACTATTTAAATTTCATTTTGATAAACCACATCTATTACAGGTTTTAAAACGTGAATGGCCAAAAAATTGGGAATCCTTCATTGGTGACATTGTTGGAGCAAGTAAAACAAATGAAAGTCTTTGTCAAAACAATATGGCAATTTTAAAATTATTATCGGAAGAAGTATTTGACTTTTCTAGTGGACAAATGACACAAACAAAAGCAAAACATTTGAAAGATACAATGTGTAGTGAATTCTCACATATTTTTCATCTCTGTCAGTTTGTATTGGATAATTCACAAAATGTTCAATTGGTGGCAGTTACATTAGAAACTCTTCTAAGGTTTTTAAATTGGATTCCTTTGGGATATATTTTTGAAACAAAATTAATCAGTACTTTAGTATTCAAGGTAAATATAACATATTTTTTATTAATTTTTGTTATATAATATTATGGTATTTTTATTATTTTCTTTACAGTTCTTAAATGTACCAATATTCAGAAACATTACACTAAAATGCTTGACTGAAATCGCTGGTGTTACAGTAACAACTTATGACGACGTATTCGTAATGTTGTTTGTTAATGTAATGCGACAGTTAGAACAGATTCTACCCCTTGATACAAATATACGCGAAGCATATGCAGCTGGTGGAGATCAAGAACAAAATTTCATTCAGAATTTAGCTATATTCCTTTGCACATACCTAAAAGAACATGGGCAATTTATAGAAAAAAAGCAATTAAATGAATTACTACTCAAAGCATTGCACTACCTTGTTTTAATTTCTGAGGTTGAAGAAGTTGAAATATTTAAGATCTGTTTGGAATATTGGAATGCACTAGCAATGGATTTATATAGAGCAAATCCTTTCGCCCCCCCAACGCCGTTATTTATGGTTAAAAATATGACTCTCCCATCTAGGAGATTATTCTATTGCCCGGTTTTAACTAAAGTACGATATATCATGATCAGCAGAATGGCTAAACCAGAAGAAGTTCTTGTTGTAGAAAATGAGAATGGGGAAGTTGTTAGAGAATTTATGAAAGACACTGATTCTATTAATTTATATAAAAATATGAGAGAAACTCTTGTGTATCTTACTCATCTTGACTATATGGATACTGAAAGAATAATGACAGAGAAGCTACAAAACCAAGTAAATGGAACAGAATGGTCTTGGAAAAATCTCAATGCGGTAAACATATGCTTAAGATGTTATTATAGCATTTATAATAAAAATACCAAGGTATACTAACAGTTTCAATTTTTTTATTAGTTATGCTGGGCAATAGGCAGCATTTCTGGTGCAATGCATGAAGAAGATGAAAAGCGATTTTTGGTAACCGTTATCAAAGATCTCCTTGGTCTTTGTGAGCAAAAGAAAGGAAAAGATAATAAAGCTATTATTGCTAGTAATATTATGTATGTAGTTGGGCAATATCCAAGATTTCTCAGAGCGCATTGGAAATTTTTAAAGACTGTTGTAAATAAACTATTTGAATTTATGCATGGTAAGGATACTACATCGTATAACAATTCCGCAACATTATAGATTCAATGCAAAAATATATTAATTAATCTAAATATTCTTACAGAAACTCATGATGGTGTACAAGATATGGCCTGTGATACATTTATAAAAATAGCATTGAAATGTAGGCGACATTTTGTTACACCACAAACAGGAGAATTGGTACCATTTATTGAAGAAATCCTTTCTACTATTAGTAGTATCATTTGTGATCTTCAAACACAGCAGGTAAAATCACTGAAAACATACGAAATAGTTGTGTTATATATGTTTCATGCAAAAAATTTTAATATATTTGTTGGTGATACGTATATTGAATACAACCTTCTATTTATTTACATGTTCATGCTATAATATAGGTACATACATTTTATGAAGCAGTTGGGTATATGATATTTGCACAGACAGACACAGTAATGCAAGAAGAATTAATAGAACGATATATGCTTTTACCAAATCAAGTGTGGGATGACATAATAAGTCAAGCATCTAAAGTAAATATTAAAAAATCAGAAACACTTTATAACTTAATGTTCCTCTAATTAATTCTCGCTTAACTTAATAAAAATATTTTGTTTAAGAATGTAGATGTATTAAAGGATCAAGAAGCTATCAAACAACTTACTAGTATTTTGAAAACAAATGTAAGGGCTTGTAAAGCACTTGGTCATCCATACGTGATACAGTTAGGAAGAATATATTTAGATATGTTGAACGTTTATAAGGTATATTAATACTGTTTAATAATTTATTGAACACTTAAATATATATATATTAGCGTTTAACCATCTTTTTTCAGGTTATGAGTGAGAATATAAGTGCTGCAATAGCTTTGAATGGTGAGGTAGTAATGGAGCAATCTTTAATTAAAAGTATGAGAGTAGTGAAAAAGGAAACTTTAAAATTGATCTCAGAATGGGTCAGCAGAACAACTGATCGTCAAATGGTAAAATTTTATTAATCTAATGGTTATATCTTCCAAAGATTGTTAGTATCATCAAAACAATTTAATTTATTGTAAACATCATTGTCAGGTCTTAGATAGCTTTTTACCACCTTTATTGGATGCCGTTTTATTGGATTATCAAAAAACAAATGTTCATTGTGCTCGGGAACCAGAGGTGCTAAGTGCTATAGCCACTATCGTAAATAAATTGGAATGTTACATTACCAGTGAAATACCCAAAATATTTGATGCTGTATTTGAATGTACTTTAGAAATGATAAATAAGGATTTTGAAGAATTTCCAGAACATAGAACGAATTTCTTTTTACTTTTACAGGTAACTATATGTAATATTCATTACTTACGAATCGTTTTGTTATGTAATTTAAATATTACAGTTTGAACATTTTTATATTTTAGGAAGTGAATGTTTCTTGTTTCTCTGCATTTCTTATAATTCCATCAGCACAATTTAAGCTTGTACTTGATTCTATAATCTGGGCTTTCAAGCATACAATGAGGAATGTTGCAGATATAGGGTTACAAATATTGTATCAACTTTTACAAAATATTGAAATTTCTGCTCCCGATGCTCAAAACTTCTATCAGACATACTTTACAGATATCCTGCAACATATATTCAGTGTAGTTACAGATTCATCACACATAGCAGGTATGTACATACGAACGATACGAATATGATTATCAAAGTTTATTTTGATATAATTAATTTCGTTTTTTGTTATAATCATTTAGGCCTTAATATGCATGCTACAATTCTGGCATACATGTTTTCATTGGTTGAACTTGGGCGAATCAAAGTTCCATTGGGACCTGTACCAGATAACACATTATATGTTCAAGAATTTGTTGCAAGATTGCTTAAAACAGCATTTCCACATTTAACTGATAATCAGATTAAAATAACTGTACAAGGTTTATTTAATCTTAATCAAGATATCCCAGCATTCAAAGAACATCTTAGAGATTTCCTCGTTGAAATTAGAGTGAGTGTTGCTATTCTATACATGATACTTCCTGTTTATGATTCCTTGTTTATATTCATACAATAATTGAGTACATAATATATAATTAGATAAATAAATTGTTTTCTAAAGGAATACACCGGCGAAGACGACTCAGATCTGTATCTCGAAGAGAGAGAAACTGCATTACGATTGGCACAAGAAGAAAAAAGGTTACAACAAATGGCAGTACCAGGAATACTTAATCCTCACGAAATACCAGAAGAGATGCAGGACTGAATTTATCAGTCATCTTCGTTAACTGCTTTCTGTACATCTCAACAAGAAACATTCTGTTACACAGACTATTCTATCCTTTGATCTGCGATGTTTCCCACATGTACCACAGCTGCCATCAAGATGGATATACATTATATACTTTTTAAAGCCAAGTTTACAATATAACATTCTTGTAAAGGAGGTAAGCCCGAAACGCGCTGATTGTCTGTTATACAATTTTAAAAGAATTGAAACTTCTGTTATGAGTAACAGGTGAATGAATGCTGAGCAATACTATTTTATGTAGCGAATAAAATAACATTTATACATTGATATTTAGTGATCTTAACGAATATTTCTTTAATAACGATGTTTCCCAAAAGTGTTATTTGATACTGATACAATAATAATGCGTAAAATTTTGATTTACATTAAAATACGTCCTATATAAAGAAATTAAAAAATTATATTTATTTCTATATATGTTTCTTATCGATATCATTACATATATTTTAACTATTTGATAACATTTAATAAAATTAAATAATCTTATAATAATAAGGAGCAACCATGCGATATTTGAAATTGGTGAGTGTGCTAAATTCTAAGGTATACATGTAAGTAAAATAATTTCCTAAACTAAATTGGATTCGAGATATGATGTTTAATTCATATCATACATAAAATAGTATTGTTTAAGCAAATTTAGAGGATGTTACACGTATATGTGTGTGTTTGCATAAAGTTGTATGATAATGCTATTAATATTACCATATATAGATATATAGGTTCATAGTATATAAATATATATGATCTGCAAATCATACAGAGAAATTTTGTAAATTAAAAACTACATGTCGTATATAGCATTTGTTTAAATTTCACTTTTCTAATATTCCCTACTCTTCAACGATAAATATTCTGGATGAACTAATTAATTTTTGTTGTATTTAACTATGATAAGTAAATGAAAAATATACATATATGTGTATATATATATGTATGCATGTATATACACATATGTGTATATTTAAAAATTTTCTCTCAGTGCATAAATACTTTTCTTCTTTCTTTCTTCTTTTTTTTTTTTTTTTTTTTTGTTCTAGTACTTTAGCGATGAAAATAGTTTATAGGTAGTTTAAATAACATTGTCTGGGGGAAAGGTTTCTAACATTTATGTTCTGTTTATACAAAATTTTATTTATGGGTCTACTTCTACTTCATGGCTGTTATATTAACAAATTTTTAAATGCAACTTCTTTAAAAAAAAAATGTTAACTACTGATAGTATTATATAAAATTGAAAACATTACATTTTTGTTCAGACTTAAATAATGAATAATATAAAGTATTTTTCTTATACATATAATGTTGCACCAAGAAAAGTTCTTGAAATGAATTATTAACTTACAAATATAACCGACTGTTACCATATCGTAGTAGTGAACGATTGGGATAAATGATCATTTTTAAATTTATTAAAAGATCGAATAAAATTCTCGAGGAAAAAAGAGAGAAATTTTCGTATCGCGCGCGCGTACACGCGTTCGAGCTTGCCTCCACCACAATAAATGCTACAGGTGCTTGGTCTTACAAATCATAAATAATCATAATGCATGGTAACAACTTAATAATGTAAAAATTGGTACATGACCTATAGAAACTGTGAAGGTAGACAAAAATTCTAAATAAATTTCGTAAAAAAAAGAAATACAAAAATAGGAAAAACCGTTTATGTGAAAATATGATACAAAAGAGAATGTAAAACGTTTGATTCTGTTCGCGAATTAAGAATTATTTCTTATGATGTACGATTTAAAATTTTTATTACAAAATTGTTTTTGTCGAGGATAACACGATCATTATGAATATATTTACCGCCCATGCCGCACTTTTCTCTGAAATGAGCGAGGAAATGATAAAGGAGCGTCATGGCAAGAATATAATAAGTACATATACCGTTACTGCATTTGAATAAAAACGTAAATGATTTGTATCATATGAATGAATCGAACGGTAGCTCTACTTGGAACCCTGAAGCCATTACATTTGATACTATGCGACTCGGGTCTCAAGATAAGCCACTATTAATCCAGCAGAAGGATCGGGGAAAGAAAATCAATGCCACTTGATGTCATTCTTTATTAGTAGGCTGTATTTATTTGCAACCGGTATTGCAAGGAAACAAACAAAAAAAGTTTAACGGCATTTTTAAACAATTTGTGATATACCTTGTAAAGATTTATCACAAAAGAAATTATTTGTATGGATAGATGTAATAAGTTACAGATTGTATTTAGTCATACATAGTTGTATGTGATAAGATTACGTGTAATGAGGAAAGTGCTTAAAAGTCGTAAGATATCAAAGTAATAATGGTATCTAAAATAAAGCTGCAACTCAATGTTTTATAAACTGTTCGTTTGTTATACGAGAATCCTAAATTTAACAAGTTTTTACAGTATAAGTAATTTTGGACGTAAATAAGTACAGCTAAGGTTCAAAAAATGATATATCTTTTCTGTTATATATCAATATTTGGTCGATTAAGAAAGGTAATTTCAGACAAGAATAAGGAAAATGAACAATTCATTATCTTTCTAAATTAGTCACAATAAAATTGAGAATTCGTGAATAATATTTGAAGGATGAATTAGACAATTGTAAGAACTATATAGTATGAAGTTTTATTGTGTGTGCTATACAAATTTATCATTCAGAGTTTTAAATATAAGAATTCTGTAATAAGGGTTTTTTAAGTGCTCGAAATGTTTGAGAAGATATGTTTCTTTTTGTGTTAATACACCACAAATAGAAGTAATTTAAAAGAAAAAAAAAGAAACTTATGTTTATCATTACAGTATAGAGATAACACAATTTTATATCAGAAAGTAATTGATTGCAAGACAAGTCTCTTGTTCTCTCTCTAGAATTTCATTTGACCTGAAGAGGAATTAGAAACTAAATTTTGTAAGCTGTTGTACGATGACATTAATCTTATAAGTTGTCAAGGATCATGTGACATAGTTGTGAGTACTGAGTACGTTATTACGGAATGGTCCATCACGCGTGTTTGAATGAGTGGATGCATAAGTTAAGAGTTCTATCAGTTATTCATTATAACGACAAAAATATGTAAAGAGTTTAATAATACTTACTAATAAAATAAAGAATGCCACTATAACGATGCTTAATATTTCCGGTAGGATTATGATATATGAATAGCTGAAATTTTTTTTTCTCTAATATTGATTTTCAATATTGATTTTTTACTTTTTAAAGATATGAAATGATTAACCGTCATTTAGTCGATGGCGTATAGGAAAATGTTACGACTGAATTTATAAAAATTAGACAGTCTGGGTATTTTGCTTTTTATAGTAATATAGTTTTATAGCAATCGTATTTAATAGTTAAGCAGTAACCAGTTAAGATAATTTCGTAACAGTTACTAATTATAAAATTCAAACTTTGTCTTAAGGTATAAATTTGGAACAGGTGTAATCGAAAATGTAAAAATATTTAGCAATTAGCAGGTGACTATATGAATTTCAATAATTTCAAATTTCGTTTTTAGTATCTGTAACATTCAAAATTAAAGTTGTATATTACTTTACATAAAATACATCGAACCTAATGTAAGCGCTATTTCTGTCAGAGGAAACGAACCTGTTTATCTTATTGCTCTATTGGTAACTTTGTAGAGCTTATCAATTCTTACGAATCGGTAACGTTGAAAACAATTAAATTCAGTTGAATTAATTGTTCTTGTTAAATATTCAACTAATGTCCAAATATGAATAAATGTTTTTCTAAAATAATTTCAGTTTTAAGTTAAGAGTGTAAGGAATAACATAGCATGTACTACTCTGATAGGGAGAGTTTGTCAATTGTTTGGTTTTGTTTCGAATTGCGAGTATATACATAAACAAAAATGATTCTCTCCACTTTGCAATTTGCAGTAGGGTCTTTAACAAGAAATACGATATTGTCTAATGGGAAATTTACGGTATTACCGCATTTGAAATTCACTAATGTTCGAGATGTTCATATAACCTCAAATGCTATGAGGGAATTTCGAGTTGGAAATAAAAAAGTAAGATCTAGTGATACAGGGAAACATGTAATTATGGAAGGAGAAAGGACAACCGATATAAGTAATACAAATGAATTGTAAATATTTAATTTCATACTGCATGAGCACCGTATTTATATCATAACCTTGTGTAATATGTTGTATCTTCTTGTAGATAACATCCATACTAGTCCATATAATGTTTACAAAATGTCTATTTCAGGCTCTCGTTATTTCCTGATAGTACTACACCGTATAAGCTTTTCGACGGTATAAGATACGATCACTTACATATTATTAATGTTAAGACAACTCCTAACAACACAATAATGTCCCTTACCGATTATAAAGGAAGGTTTTATTACAGAAATATTGCTTCACCGATATCATTTGTATAATTCTACCCTAATCAATGATATTTTTATAGGAATGGGAAAGATGTTACATTCGGCTGGAATAGAAGGTTTTAAAAATACAAAGAAGGGCACTAACATTGCAGCGCAACAAGCTGCGATTACATTTGGAACGGTAAGAAAAATTTCTCGATATTATGTTTACTCAAGTTTTTGTAACTTTTTATGTTCTTTTAACGTGTTTTATATTTTCATAGCATATTCTTAAAAATGGTATCAAAGCAGTCAGATTGAGAATACAGGGAATCGGACCTGGCAGAATGGTAGGTGAAACGCATAAATTAAATCTTTTTGTCAAAATATACAGAATGTTTTAAAAAGGTAGGGTCAACCTTTAACAACGTATAATATCCTCAAAAAAAAAAAAAAAAGCAAAATGGCCTGTCCCAAATCTTTTGAACATTTTGCGTGTACATTCTTTCAATGATTATTTTTACATCCATTCAGGGTGTCCTAAAAGGTTTTCAGCTGACAAACCTACAAGTTGTTTCTATCACAGACGACACTAGAGTATCGTGGAACCCTCCAAGACCAAGGAAACAAAGAAGAATATAATTTATGACATATATTATGATGTATTCGGAAGATCAATTCGTATTAAAATGTAAATTTTATATATAATTACATGTTAATTATATTATTAAATTACAATACTCTCGTGGCAATTTGATTATAATATATAATATCTTATCCGATATAATTGTAATACATGTATTGACTAGATAAAGAGACGAATTTCATAAATTATTTATGCTTAGAGCAATGGCTTTGCTAACTTTAATTAATAACTTTATCCTATAAATCTATAGTCTTGTTGCAATCAACGAAATTTGTATTACAAATCACGTCTTATACTTTATATTAGTTTTCTACATCTATCTTTTAAAGTAAGTTTTTAATAATTTAAGAATCTCCATTAAAACTAATTCAAGCATTGGTTTCTAGCTTCGAAATTTTTTCAACGAAAAGAATACGTTACATATTTGGCAAGATCGATCTTCTTATCGTACTTCGCTCTTTCTCTTTAAATACACGAAGAGAAAATGCGTTTCGAAGTCTATACAGGCAGTTCCGCGGAAAGTGAAGCGAATGGAAAGCCTCGAATTTCGTTTCATCGTAGTACGTGTTGCGTGATCCAGGGTATGTATTCCGAGACTCTAGTGTATACACCCGGAAGTCGTGGTCGAGCGCAACCCACTCCTGATGAGACCACTCCCACCACCATTATGTTACCATCGGCTTGACTTCCGATCATCAAAGGTCCGCCACTATCAGCCTACGAGAAAACACGATTATATTTACATATGTCTAGAGGAAATACAAAATTTCTCTCTGCCCAATTTCATTCTACGAGGTCAGGATAACATCTACCTACGTCCACGATATAGACACAGCGTGTCGAATACAGAAAATCTTGTAATCGTTATGCTTAACAATTACGTGTCGCACGAGTAATTTTAATGCGTCGTCTTAACATACGATAATCATCCATTGCATAAACACGGCCGACCAAACGTAAAGCAACGCGATAACAGGGTCCTGTTCAACGAAGTAGAAGGCGGTCGTCAAATGACCCGCGAACAGAATCGTAAATCCGCGATGAAACGTATCGAGTTGGAAATAGCGTCGCGTACCACTTTTCCCGCAGTTACCCGTTCTGATAATTACGTCATACCAGACCGCAATATTTTGTCAACATATTTTTTGACGGTTTTCAATCTCTCCCGCTCCCCCTTTTCGCTATCCCTCTGGCTGTTTTGTGGTCGAACGATTCAGCCCGATGGCGGAGACTCGGCCCAATCTCTGCCTGTTAATTCAACCTGCGTACGCATCTATGCGAGCAGCCGGATATTTATGGAAATTCGTGTCGTGGTTGTTGGACAGGGCGTGAATTTCGTATACGAACGAGTGACACGCGACCCTCTGTTTAACTAGTTGCATATGAATGGCAGAAAAATCGATACACGCAGCTAGTTTTCTACGTATAAACTAGGGATAGATACGAGACGATTTCACTTACCCAGCAAGAGTCGCGGCCACCTTCTTCGTGGCCAGCGCACATTTGCTTCGACTCGACGCGGGTCGACTTTCCCTGACTCGCGTACCACTCGCGACATACGTTGTTCTCGATCACGCGAACCTCCACTTTCTGCAACACGTCCGCTCGTTTATCTGCAAGACAAAATAGAACGAGCTTTTGATAAAGCGGCTACGTGGAATCGGTTTTAATCGGACACGATTGTCGAGTGCTTGAAATCTACGTTTATCTCTTTGCTTTCGGTTGGCTCGTTTGTCTTTAGACTACATGTATATGACATAGTTTACTATTTATTACTTTAATCATTGAAAATTTATTGCTTGGCAGAAGCTACATTGGTCGCCATACGTATCATATCGATCGTATATTTAATATTGCAAAGCTATATTTGAAGATCGAAAGATAGGAAGCTAGATAGACTGGCATCAGAGCTTGAAAAATATCGCGTATTTAAAAATCTTAGTTTACTGAAATGACACGTAATCAACGTAGGAAGTTTTCTATAAACGTGGTCTGGTGATATCGATAGATATTTAAAAAATAATAAAAGTAACCAAAAGCACGTAGAACGATTAAAGCTACGTAACATTTTCACAATCAAAGTAGTTGATGATTCTTGGTAATCTTGGATAAATTAAAACTAAAATTAAGAAACTAAATTAGGCGTAATCTACGTGTCACGACCGTAATCTTATATTATGAGGCAAGGGATTGAGATCAATTTTGTTCATTCTCTAAGTTTTAACGTAGGAAGTTTCAATATCAATAAAGATACCGAGCAAACCATCGGTATATTTTTCCGTATTCCCTTTAGAAAATTTCCATTGCTCTGGAACGCGTATCGTGAACGTTGAAGCGTTCGAATCGAGGAAATTTTACCGAGGGCGCTTTTAGGTGAAAGTTCGACTCGATCTCTTAGCGCCATTAATTTAGGGCAGCGAGCAGGAACTTTGGTGAAACGCGATTTCGACCAAGGTAGAATTCGCTTACTTAGTCGTTCATGGAAAACTTCGGTGGCACACCTGTTCTACTTCCGTTCCCTTAACAATATCATTATCGAGAAGAAATAGACTATGGCAACGTAACAAATTTTTGCTCCCTTTGTTCGTATTTAATGCGCCGATAAAATCATTGGTTCGCTGGAAAATCCACTTTGTAACAGCCTGGTAGCAGAAGCAGCGATTTTCTCGCCAAGTTACAGTCGATTTTATATCCCATTAATCCGATGAAACGCCAAGTAATTAACGTCAACGACTCTCAGTTCTCGAGCGAATTACCGGGCGAAAGGAAGAGGCGAGGAAGAGGGGATGAAGTGGAATTATTTACTTACATTTGGACCTGTCTTCGCCGAACCAACCCCATCCAGCAGCCTTGGCGAGTTCTCCGCCGAAGGCGCTATACCCTGGTTTCCCTGTGGCCACAGGTAAACAGGCGGGTTTCACGCTCTCCGACCAAGCGATTGGCCTTGCAAGTTCCAGAAGGGCAATATCGTCCACGTATTTTCCGCACTTGTGGTCAGGGTGCAGGATAACGTTCGTCACTCTCTCTTCCTTCGACGCTGGCACTTCCGGTCCCTTCAGATTGTACTCGCCGAGACTGATCCTTAATTGACCGGTGGGGATTATAGAACTTCCTCTGAATCAAAAGCAAAAGATATTTGTCGTCCGTTGAATCGTCGATACAAACTGTCTTGAGAGTAATATTTATATAGTATATTATTTTATTTAGGGAAAAGGGAAATTTCACGGAGGTCTGAGAAAACGACGCTTCTATGAAAAATTGTAGAGATGCAACGGCACAGAATACCTAGAAGTACGCCTAGTACTTGTTACGATATTTCTTAATAATAGGTGAAGCAAATAGGTGAAATAAATCTTTGCTTCGGTTCCATTTCTTTCATTCTATCCATAAAAATACGAACGTTGGCAGTGTGATAATGACGAAGAAGGATCGATACAATAATTATTCAAATTATTCGAAATACTCGTGATACCGGTAGTAAATTATTTCCTAGCTGTTCTTAATCACTTTAACGCGATGATAACTCTCAAGCGTTCCAAGGAAGCACATTTTCCATTTTGTCCCATATCTTGTCCCAAAACGTACACGTTACGCGCTACTTCCTTAAACTCGCATCCTGTAAATCCTTACGCTTTAAAGCTTGCAAAGAACGTCTGTTTGAAAAACGACGAGTTATAACTTCCACTTTACACGCATTACGGATACATGTAGGCCAAGTAGGACAAATAGCTGGGTATTCTGCTCGTTTCCGGACCGCAAGGAGTCAAAGTCCAGTAACGATGCCGGCAAGTAATCATCGTGAAAGTTAAGTGCACGAGAAACCAGGAGGTATAAATGTGTGAAATAAAGGTAGCATTCTATATTCTTCGTTTTACGTTCTTTTCCACTAACGTTTCTTCCATTTCTTTCATTCCTCTCGATGTTTCTAAAGTAACGGAGCAACTCCTTCGTAGCCTTTGCTGGCGATTATTTAACCGAAGGTTTTGCTTCTCGCTGTGGCAACGCTTCGATATTGGTATTCGAACGGCCTCCAAACGTAGCGGTTTCGCTTAATTAATTGGACAACGCGGCTTCCGAATAATTAATGAAATTATAACAGTTTTCGTGCCACCCTCCGCTACAAACGGGAGAGTACGAGAAGATGTCTCGTCCCAGTTTCTTCGTTGCCTTGACTCCACCGACTCGCGGATGGTGCAATCACATTCGAGTCGTTTTCCAAGTTTCAAGGTTCGTCTCTTTTTACAAAGACAACCCTCTGTTTTAATGGACCCTTCCATCTTCGTCGAGGCAGTCCCATTGTTCCGGCACCCGTTGTGGATTATACGATTTAGCACGGATGCATCATCGTAGTTACTCCCTGCCCTTATCATCGCACCCCTTCCAATTAAAATGCACCGCTGGCTAAACGCTGAATCGTGCCACCGGTTAAGGGGAGTGGCCTTTTTAACTGGCAACTCGGCCATTAATCGTACCGTTAATTCGCTTGTAAACTGGTGTGCGCGAGGAGAACGGTTGCCGAGAGTATTTCGCGGTGAACTTTGTTTCTGTTCGTATCGATTTAGTCGATAATACAGAACTTGCCATTTATTTTCTTTTTTTTACAGTTTTACTTGAAGCGTCGTCGAAATATTGTTACGCGATGTTCCGATGAATAATAACGATGAACAGATCTTTGTATCGTTGTATGTTTGAGATTCTTCGGTCTGTCTGTGACCATTTTTTCCTATTCCTTGCTTTTCTCTCTCTCTCTCTCTCTCTCTCTCTCTCTCTCTCTCTCTCGCTCGCGATAACTTAACAAATAATTCTCTTTCACGCGTAGAACCGCATTAACGAAATTTATTTCGGCCGTTTCCGTGAACGATAAAGAAAACGCGGACAATGGTCGGAGTCGGATATATTTTCACGATCTCGCGCTAGCTGGTAACATTTTGTCATGCGTTTTGCATGGCCGCTAGCAATTACCGAGTGGTCTGTAATCTACACGCAATCATGGTTTACAACGCCGAAGCTCCGTTGGATTCTCTCTATGGCCACCCTGTCCAGTTTCAACCCCTTCCTCCGTCATCTCCTCTCTCTCCCTCTCTCTCTCTCTCTCTCTCTCTCTTTCTCTTTCCATTCCCCTCCCTCCCTCTCTCTCTCTCTCTCTCTTTCTGTCTGTCTCTCCGTGTCTCTCTGTATCGTTCTGTTTCTGTTATAAACTCGACAAAGACAAAGATAGAGAACGCCTACACGTTTCATCGCGCAACACCACTGTCTCGACGTTTAATTACACCTGCATGGACACTGTTCCACATAAATCTCCGCGCTGTATCCGTGAGAAAAAAGAATTACGAATATTTTCGAAATCCTCTCTCGATTTTAGTCAGTGATTGGAAGAGTTTCCAGGATCCTATTACGATGCTTCGTGTGCGATTCCCTTTAAATGAGAAGCGTGGAAATTACTTTTAAATTGAACCACTGACACATTCTGCCCCTTTTTGCGACCCCTTTTTCTTTTCATTTTAACATATAATACCGTGCTTTAAACATCGATTCTTAAAATCCGATCGAATCGATATCGACATTTACAATCTACGTGTATAGCCGCTATATCTCTATTCTTTGTATTTTACCGGCTGATATTTCAAATACTATGATAAATTCTCGTCGCGATATAATACGTATTTTCCGCGAAAACGATAATTCGCGAAATGTAGACCAAAATATATTCTACGTGCCGATCAAACGAAGAGCGGTATATCATCGATAACCCATTGCATAATTAATCGCAGACAATTCCGCGAATATGGGGAAAAGGTCGTTGTTAACAACGCGAGCGATTCGATCGATCGTTTAAATAATCTCGTTTGGCCGATCAGTCTGTTAATCGTTCGACAAGAATTCTATTGAATCGTATAAGTGTACACCATCGAAACGATTCCTCGTAACGTTATTATTTTCCCTTAAACGCGTCCCGTTAATCGTTCGTATAAACGATAGGAACGTCGTGTTATGCAACCGTTGAAGGATTGAATCGCGTATCCACACAAACACACATCTCCAGCCAGGACAGAAACGTTTTTCACTCTGGCATTTAATAAAAGGCCGCCTCTTGACTCTATTTGGCGACAGTGTTTACGCGAGTAAATAGCGGCACAGCAGTTTTTAACTTGACACAACGCTCTTTGCGTTTCCATTCGACTCGCTCGTTCGCCGGAAAAATACGCTCGAGGTTTCATTTAAAATGTAATCGTCGCTCCAATTAACATCGATATCGTTTCCCGCGTGCATATACGACCGCAGGGAACGACGGGACACCGGCAAACGACACGCGGTCCCGTCGTTTTATATAATTTTAACGAAGTGATTGGCCGTTTATCCGGCCATTCGATAATCACAAAGCCAGACAGCAAGTCAGAGAAACACGTTTGTCCTGTTAACGGTCCTCGATATTTCACCACGTAGCCATTATTCCCCTATACATATCTATATGCACGTACAAATGTACATCGCGGTTTGAAAGTATCCGGATGTCTGTTTACTCTTCACGAGATCTATTTTGATTATAAAGTTATCTATATTATTAACAAATTCTTTATTCTCACACTGTTCGCTATTTAAAGTTCGCTATTTAAAGTATAAGACAGATTCAGAAGATTCTATCAAACTGACGGAGAGACTTTCGACGTTAGTACAGTTAATGATATTTAAATTTAGCAAATGCGTGTAATAGTATTTGTAATAAGAGAAGAGTAAAGTACGTTATTTAGATTTACAATTGCAAAAGTAGCAAGTAAAAGTTGTTAATTACTAACTCATGTTAGTTGTGTCAATTTGTACGCATTGGTAAAATATTGTTACTACGATACGTAATTGGGTGAAAATTTCCCTTCGTGTTCGGCTCCGATTTATCTTTAATTTATCCGATTTTATCCGTTTTATGTTACGATGATTCCGAACGTTTGTAATCTTTTTTCTTCGAGAGAATGTTTCACGGGAAAGTGACATGATAAAAATAGGTGTAGCGCGACGTTGGAATTTCGTAGTATTCCCTTTCCTCTTTTCTTCCCTTTTATTCCCCTCTTTTTCTTTTCTTTTTTCCTGACACGTTACGTAATTTCTAGAGAGGCGCGCATTAAACTTTTTATCCTTTCGCCGAGCGTGATGATTTTTGCAAACTACAGAGCGTAATCGCCGCGGCGCGCAACACGCGGATTTCTAGGTTTTTAAATCTGGCACAGATTTGCATAGATTGCACGGATGGATTAAGTGGATTATGATGCAATAACTTGCGGCGCTTTTTTGAGGCAACTTCGTTCTTAAAAAATTGAACCACTCGGGTCGAACTTTCAAGTGATATTTCCCTTCAATTTCCCTTTAGTTTCGCGCCTGGAAATATAGAGATATTTTTCGCTTATACGACTCGTTACTCGCAGAAAGATACGAACGAGACGATTTTCTGTCATCCACATTTTCCTCTATAATCATTCTCCAATTGCTTCAAATCCGATTGTTCGTCGTTGGCCAATGTTCTTACGAGAATGAACGAAAAATTATCCAAAAATATAAAACTATAAAATTTTATCTTGATAAAAATAGACGCCTTACGATAACATAATTTTTTTAACATATGTTGTGTTCTTCTGTCTCAACGCACTTGTTCTGAGTCGCACAGGCGTTTTTATCTTCTCGGAAAAAACGTTCTCGACTGATCAAGAAGAATCTCTTGAGTCTCTTACAGCTTTTTAGAGGTCGCGAAGCTCACTATCGTGACTTTATCAGAGCAGAGATTTCTTTCGTATCAAAAGTACGAACCAAGGCTTACAAGCTTTCGTACGGCTACATTGAAACGCGAACGACTATGTTAAAAAGTTGTCTGTTGCTCCTCTTGCGAATTGCGAATAATTATTACTTCGTTCTCGTTGTCTTTCATTAATTATTCTGCAAATTTGAGGAACGAATCGCACTCTGTCGTATTTATGTATTACAGAATATCCGTTTTTACGATACTCGTGGCGAATGCATTCGTAACGATACATTTGCATGCTGAAAAATGAATACTGTTTCCGGTGGACGAGGTTTAACCGCGCGGCTATCGAATACCACCATTCAATCGTCGAGATCGGATCGGAATAATTACAGCTACGGTTTGTTGGACAAGATGGTTGCTTGTGTTTCGCTGACATTTTAGTAGCGATATCAAAAACGGTAGAAAATTTTGGCACACACGGGCGCCACTGTGAATATCGTTCCGCGATAAGATCTCTCTCTCTCTCTCTCTCTTTCTCTCTCTCTTTCTCTCTCTCTCTTCCACCCTATAGCGGTGCTCGTAGATTCGATTACAGGGAACAATGGGCAGCTTTCCATGAAGAAACAGTCGGTTTTCTGCCATGAATATTTTCGATGGCAACCTGCATATTGATTACGCGAACACCGCGTACACCGGCATTATTGCAAAGAATGGGGGTATAAACTATCCGGCCGATCGATATTGTAATGCTTTGAAATTTAGGTACTCCTTTTTTCGTTGTTTTTTACGAACTGTCCGGGAAACGAGTTTCTAAATCGAATGGACCGAGCGATTTATTTTGAATTTATAAATAATCGAGCCATATTGTAAAAATATTCAGGGTATTGAATATTGGGTAGTCTTCTGGGCAACAGTGTTCTTTTAAAAGTAAAATTCGATGTTTGAAAAGAATGGAATTTTTATTTCTACAATCACCTTTCCTCGATAATTCTTCGTCCTTTTTTCTTTCTCTGTGTTTTAATATTTGTATTATTTAAAAAGAAGTCAGCCCGACAATAATATCTTAAAGAATCTGACGAACGTAGAATTTCCGAATTTATCGATGTATCATTCAACGAAATTAATTCTTACCTAGAAAACATTCATTTGCTCTAATTTACACATAGTGCGAAATAAACTTCATTTACTCATACTCAATATAACATTAGTTATATGTATAGAATACTTGACATAATATTTGAATATAACGACGACGCTTGTTTCATTGATAATCTATCCATAAATAAGCGATTGCTTGAAAACAAATATAACACCACGAAACGGTGGAATGAAATGCACCGTATATTTGTTGCGCATCTGTATTTAAGTCATACCATTTCAGTCGGTAGAAGCAGTGATATACAAACCCTGTTGCATAATACCTCACAATTTCATAATTAATAATTAACTAAATATCGAACCCATTAAATTATTTATTAAATTGTCGATTAATTGATAAACTCGTGTATGTATGTAGAATAGAGGATGCGTAGTATACTCACGAACACAGGCAATGGGCTGCAGTCAGGACGAATCTTGAATTAAG
The DNA here is from genome assembly GCA_014825975.1 of Bombus haemorrhoidalis. Classification (NCBI taxonomy): domain Eukaryota; kingdom Metazoa; phylum Arthropoda; class Insecta; order Hymenoptera; family Apidae; genus Bombus; species Bombus haemorrhoidalis. The sequence continues at coordinate 1,565,182 of CM026161.1, forward strand.
TATGGTGCCGCCGCAAAAGTGTCCGCCTTTCCTGCTTATGCTCACCATCCAAGGGAATTCGTGAGGAATTGCATTTTGTCCTCCAACGAGTCTCGCCGTGCGTGTGGCAATGTTTCCTTGACCGCAAGGGACATCGGCGACTGTTATTGCAAACATCGTATTGCTTCGTTAACATCCGATAGAAAACAACTGCAGTCGGATGGAAAAAAGAAGAATATGGAACGGCAAGTTCGGTAAATTTTCTATGAGATGGTGATTAATAATTTAGTCATTTTGATTTCTTGAATTTTTGTCAAAAGTTAATGAACGATTTGAAAGCTATTCTTTGATATTTCAAAATCCATCAAGAACATGATGAACATTGGGTGACGCTCTTTTATTTCAGCGATGTAAGTCTTCTTTAATCGTTCCATCTTTCTATATTTCGTCCGAGTGCGTATAATTCGCGAAATTCGAAAAGGATTAAAAAGTCTAAACCTCATCTTCGTCGCAATTAAGTGGAATTACGAGAACAATTTACAATTAAAGGGAAAATGGTCTGAAAAAGTTGCGACCATCGAAGAACCCGAGTTCCCGGTTTCTCCGGTTTTTTCATTAATCGTGCTCGTACGCGAAAGCGCCAGGAAGTTCGTTTCGACTTTTATCAAAAATAATCACCCGGTAAGCGAGGTGTTCATTAACGCCGAACCAAATCCTATTTCGGTCGCATCTTTTATGAAAATGGGATGCGTTTACATAGTATGTAGGAAGAAACAAAAAAAAAAAAAAGAAAAAAGAAAATCGTTTAATTGGATCGTTGGATGGTCGTTCGAATCTAAATAATTTCAGCAATTAAACGAGTCGAGAATTTATAAATCTCGTTTCCTTTGAATTTGATGAAAATCCACGATGTATTGATTCTGTTCATTTTAAATCTTTCTAATACGTGTTCCGTGTATCACTTAACTCAGGATTCTATTTATGGAAATGTTTCTGACAAATTTATGAACCGAAGAAAGACACAAATGAGCAGTATCGCGAAGAGAATATTTAAATACCTCTTTCCATATATAACACCGTGTGAAAATATCTCCTCGCGATACGATACAGCTGTCATCATAAAATCTCTATAAGGGATGGCCTGAGATTTGTATCGAAAGTTTCCTTCAACAGCGATAGTAATAGCAGTAACAGATAATCACGCATGGAATGAAAATATCGCTAGAAATTCTGTATCTTAATCTTCGTACGCTCTACCGATCTGTTCCTATACGCTCCTTTCTCCTAAAACTAATCTATAAAACGAGCAACATCTTCAAATCCTCTGACAGGATTTGGACGGCGGGAGGGTCAGGTTAAAACCGCGAACGAGACGTGTCCATCTAGTGATGTACAAGCGTTTAATTGAAAGCTGAAGCAGCGCGTACAGCGGAATGTTAACCGATTCAAGAGGAACCAGCCGCTGACGGCACCGTTACTGGCATCGCGCGAATTTAATGCCCCGAGCAGATAGGGATAGATACGGCGGATCTGTCACCGCAATCCCTGCGACATCCCTCCGCTCCCTCCATCAGAATCACTCCCTACCATTCGCGTTTCCCCTCTCGTTTCACGCCTCGGCTGATTAATTGGACCTCTACGTCTGCACCACCGATCCCACCCACTCTGGTTTCGGGGTCTCCCTTCGACACTGCAGTTTCCAGCCCCTTTCTCTACTTCCGCTCCCTCCCTCGCGATGTCTCTTCTCTTCTCCGTGCGCCTCGATGTCACCCGAATTACGGGAAGAAGACAGAGAACGAAGGTTGCACAGAGGGAGGGGGCGGGTTGGGGTGGTGGTGGGCAGAGAACAGGCATAGAATTCGAAGTCACCTCTATTCGGAAACGCGTAATAGATATGTCAAAAGCAGGCTATGAACATGGTCATGATAATATGCTGATGCCTTCGCCCCCGCCATTGGCGACTTCCCCTTCGGCTCGTTTATCCACCTCCTCCTCTTCCCTGTCGCCGATTTCGTTCACAGTTTGGGCTAGGCCTCTTTTTTTCTCTTCCTCTTCTGCCCTTTCTATCCGACGATGGTCGAATGGACAGGTTGGAGATTCTTTCTCCAGTCTTTTGTGTGGATTCTGGCGGCTGCAGGTGGCAGCGGATGGGGTTATTTTAACGGCTGGAAAAACCTGGATCGCGGCGCGGAGGCTCGTGGGAAGAAAGGGAACCCTTTCGGTGTGCTTTGATTCGCTTCTTTTTTCCGGTTTCCCTTTCAAGTGGTTTCATGCCGATTTAAATTGTTGCCAATGCGTTTTGAATGGCTCGAGTGAGTTTGACAGCCATTCTTTCGGTAAATGCGGTACGGTTTCGATCGATTAGGAGAGTATCGTAATACTTAGAACAATATTACGTGATATAGTATACTTACTTATTAGATTATAAATAAATCGAATACACACATATATATATATATATATATATATATATATTAACGTTGAAAAGTTATTTTAAGGCAAATAAACGAAATGAATAATTTTATGGTTTTAACGATTATTTATTACGTATCCAACGGATAGAATAGCTTTCAAAAATATATTTGATGTTTCTTTGGTACTTTTTCAGACTACGCTCGATGGTTATTCCGTTTACCACTTTATCCGCGTCCTGTCCGTATAACGTATTTTATTTGTCCCATAAATATGGAAAAACGTGCTCGTGACGTAAATGACGTGTATCACGATGGTGAACTCGGGCGGGTTAAAATTGGCTACATAAAAAAAGGAGTGTAAAAAAGATGAAAGAGATCGTCGTTTAACAGGCTGATTAGAACTTGTCACGTGACGACCGATATTTTAATCGATCGGAATATTTTTATCAGCGTTATACGAAATTTTCATGGGATCCTGTGGCTCGCGTTGTTCCGCCGATCACGAAATTCAATGGTATCTAGAAAACGCGAATGTCGAGTCGCATGAGATATGGCAATGTAAAGGATTAATTGAGGCTGTCTAGATCGATGGCAATTTATCTTGATAATTAATTTATCTTGCCACTCGATACATGTCGACATTATAACCGGACGGTTATGAAAATGATTTACGTAGTCGCAATGGAAATATTTCGCTAATATTATTTCCGATCCGCAAATCGAGAGAATCTTCGGAATTTCGAATCGCGAAAGTTGCTATGATTCTACTTCGTAATGGATCATTCTCGTTTCGATATGCAATCAAATTACGCACTATTATTCTTAATAATGCTACAATGCGTAATCGAAATTCATAATCGAACACAGGTGATTATACTTTACGAATCTCTTTCTATGTCTGCTGCGTAGGTTTAAATATTATCGTACGATGTTTTTAAACATCTATCATTATTTAAGTAGCTAAATATTTAAGTAAATGTTTAATTACATTTTCTAATCTCCGATTTGTATCAGATCGGAACGTATGAAAAACGCCTTTGAGTTCATATAACATGTCATACGAATTCTAATTATTCCTGATATCCGATAATGAGGTTTTTATGTCTTCTTTACAAACATTTTTCAACGTGATGGATACTCGGATCTATCACATCTGAACTTCAAAGAAAGTACATCTCGTATACACCAATTCGATACATACTATTGAAAATACATTTTCAAAGTCTCTATATCTTGCCTCACGTAGCAAAAGTATGTACTAACGAAATCTGATTGCCCATAGTGATAAGACGACGAACGTTGGCAACGAGTCAGAGAGCAATTTTCAACTCGATATCTCGCGGTCAAGGCGCCACGGAGCCCATTAATCATACGCGCCTCCTAATTACCGTCTCCGATCGTTTGAGATTGATTTCAGGAAAGATTTCAAAACGACGTACGCGGCTTGACTTCTACTATTCACCTCCCCCCAACTATTCACCATTGCATCACGACAATACCACCGTTCGAATCAAAAATCGATGAATTTTCGTTTCTCTAATTTATCGGCAATTACACGTGTTCCCATTAACGTGATTACCTTTCTGTGCGTACGGGCCATTAATTTGTCCCTGGCTATACATCGAATGTTATGCATCGAATGCATAAACCTGACGTTGCCACTGTGTCGCGAGAAATTCGAAAATTGTAGGCCCGCGTGATAATAATTGAATTTCGAACGGCGTTGCCCCGGGCGCAACCTTCGTCAGGTTAAGAACCTCGCGAATTATCGTTGAGGATACATTGGCCTGTTCAAAATTTGTCGAACTAGCGAACTGGTCGAGGTCATACATCGTCTAAGTCAGTCGGCCTTCGACCGGGTTATACACCCATTTTTCTATTCAGCCCGTGCGTGCGTGCCTTCCGCATACGTAAGTCGCGAATAAGCGACGTTAGCGGACAAAATATCCGCGTTCTATGCCCATTTCTTCGTGCTATCTTTCGATAATCGAAATTAAAAATTATAAATAAAATTATAGATGCCTTCTGGACTGTTACGTATTGAAAATGAAAAAAGTAAATGCAGTGATTTGAATTTACGTGTATCCGAGAGAATAGTTTATCGTAGAATTCAAATTATTCGGAGCAGCGTGTGTTTCAACGGTTGGCGAGGTTCTGCTTATGAATGTCCGAGATTATGGAAATCCCTGTCTTTCAAACAGTTCCATGGCGGCAATATTTCAAGGCGAATGGATTTAAATTAGAATTCGATTCGTTTTAAGGAGCAGTCGCGCGTGACCGGGTTGCAACGGCGCAAGTGCATCGTTGCATCCATTTGGTAATGAATGACTCTGAAAATCCAATGTTAAGCTTGTCATTTCGTGTAACTGCAATTTACGCTGCCCTGCCCCTTCGTTCACGCATAGGTTACCGATCGGCGGCTAATGTCGCGGAAAATTGTTACGTTTAATAAATATCGCTCGGATCGATACGGATTTTCGGAGCCTCGGTTATTTTCGATGTGCGCAACTTGATGAAGTCAATCGCAATTTCATGTTTGCATAGAACTTGATTCGAATATTGTATTGCGTATTTGGTGCTCGTGAAACATGCCCGATAAAAATGTAAACAGCGCATGAAATCGAGCAAACAGATTTAAATGGACTTTATCTTGTCTGATTTGAACTTTTACACACGTGCTTTTCTTTTTTCAAATGTATTTATTTTTATGGGTTACGGCGCCTATGTTTCTCGGTCAATGGTTTTCAAATAGTTTCCGTTTTCAATGGTTTCCGAATACTTAAAAAATCGATATAGTAACGATATAGGACGTTGAATTCGGTTTATTAACTTCCCGCGTTCTGTCGTAATTCACAAGCGTTTTCTTTTGCTTCCTATTCGCTTCTGTTTCATGTTTAATATCGCGTTTAGAAACCTTGCCAATTACTTTTTATATTTACCTGCTTTTATATTTTAGCTTAATATTTATACCTTTCAAATATCATGGAAATATTCAGCCGATAATTAATGAACAGAACTCATTTAACGCCCAATTAGTTGTAACGATTAGATATCAATTTTCAACATTGAAATTCGTACTAATAAATTGATAACAATCTCGCCCCGTCCTAACATACCTCTGTTAGAATCAACTTAACTATACCAGAAATAAATCTAACGTGGTTGCTCGAAAAGAAAAGTTCCGCGGTAGCAACAAACATAAACTACTCACAATTATTGTATTCCTTGGTGATACAGTCGACAATGGCGACGAGGAACACGACAGACGAAAAAATGACAGAAACGTTGCGCGGGACCATGTCTGTTCCGAATTTCGGTGATCGTTTGCCGGTGCACAATGAAAAAGTGTCACAGTGTCCGGGTATCGGGGCTTCTTTATACGTGGTTCGTTACGATTGCATCTTTCTCGTCGTTCAGTTTCGTTCTTTGTCTCGCCTTCCACCACCCCTTTGCTCGTCACCCGCCTTTCGGAGGCTCGAACATCGAGCAGCCGAGACTCGTGGCCGTCTATCGATACGATTGTCGCGGCGGAAATCCAATGATAATGCGAGTACGAAACCGAGTCGGCCCCGATGTGATTTTCAAGGTGATTTCTTCACACTTAATACGCCTGGCGACGTGTGTCTTTCGGCGACTGGTCGGTCAAGGGCCAAGGGACAGATGCGTATCGATCACCATGCCATTGAGTTTGAGATTTTATCATCCGTCAAGGACTCGCGATCGCGCTATATATTTTTCACGCGCACTGTCATTTATACATACATATATATACATTTTTCAGAATGGTATCTGTTTCGCGTGAAAAAAATTGACACGTCTGTATATTTTCAGTATACGTATTTGTGAATTTTTTTCCCGGAATAGGAAATTTGTGTTGCTCTCTGAGCCGCAAAGTAACGAATGACACGATGAATTTATGAGTAGAGAATGTTTCATTGATTGTTACGAATGAAAGCTTTTTGCAGTTACGAAAGTTGCAGGTGTATAATTGAACGTACAATCGATCGTAAAATTCGTAGTGATTTTTGGTACATTTTTCTATTACGGTATGTGGGATCCGTAGAATGACATAAAAAGAGGAAAATGCTAGTGATATACTGATTGCGAGTCAAGGTTTATGACACTTGACTGGCATGTGTTTTAATACGTAGTAAGTAAATAGAGAAACGCGTTTTGAAGTCTTTGTATTTAAACGTAGGCTTTAAAGATTACGAATGGCCTGAGGGTTACCCCTCAACTTATGGATTACATATATATATATATATATATATATATATATATGTTATAAATAGTGATTATTATTTACTTAATAAAATAATAAAATACTAGAATAACATTATTTCACAAATAATTCATCGCTTTGATAGATAATTACGTAGAAAATGTCTTCTCTCAAAACTCGAGAAACGAGATTAGAATCGATGTGAAATATTAAGATCTACGAGTCTCATATTTGAAACGAAGTTGACAAACTAACGTTCTTGTCCATGTTTTTATTAATTTTCCGCTCCTCTCGAAAATGATCCCAATCTTAATGTTTTAAGATCTGTTAATACATCGACGCGACCTCGTTATATGACAGAATACAATCTTTTCCATAACTTTAGCTTATTCTGAGATGAAATTAACGAATTACCCGTTGTACCACTAGATGAATATTTAGATATCAAAAATGCCTTTGTCCCTTTTCTTCTGCCATTTATTTGCTCTTGTTAAACATTTTCTAGCCTCCGTGTTCAAACAACATAATACCAGCATTATGTTGTCCTAACGTTCACGTAATCACATCAAAATTAAAGCTGTTCATGGCGGGTAATCGTATTTCGTGCACGCATACGTTCTCCACGACGTTGTTATCGCCGACAAACGACAATCGGATTATGTGCCTACGAATAATCACTGTGACAGGTGGTCAGGATAATCGGGGGCATGGAAGCTGTTGACCGCGTGCGTTTCGCTGTAGAACGATGCAACATTAGTAGATACAATCTCGTCATTAGATCCAAGCAAAATTTGGGCCATTTCTTGTCGTGCTTGTACAAACGATAACGTATGTTCCATTCCGGACGATCGCATCGCGCAGCGATTCCCGATTGAAAATTTCATCAAATATATTTGGCAATTAGTCGCGATTAATATTTCAATGGTTGGAGTTACATCGTGCGAGTCTTTCGTCAGAAAAGAAGGTAAAAGAGATTTCAAACTACCGTTTCTTTCGCTCGCCAATCGGTTTTGATCAATCGCCAGCGAAATTGATTACTCCTTAAGGGAATTTTGCTTATTAAGTAAGACGAATTTCACAACTTTTCGGCATAACGAAGCTTCGCGATAGAAGAAGTTAGAAGATTAATCTTTCTTCGATTTATGACGAATATCGATGTAAATCGTTGGGAAAGTAATTTATCGAGTGTAATTCCATCTTTCACAATGGTGGTGGTCTCTTTTTATTTTCATTAAATTTATTTCTCGAAATTTACCACATTTCTCTAGTACATTTTTCAAAAACTTCCCAAGAGTTTTCCATACTATATCCATCCTAAAATTCCTACTACACTAAAAATTATGAAAATTTGATCTCCGAACTTATTCGCCCTTGAATAATTGTCTTAAAATATTCAGAATATTTGCAGCCATCAAAAATGCATCGCATTTCCATCCGCAGTTGGAAAAATCGTGAAATCTTCGTCACGAAAGCTGAAAAATGGGGAATTTCTAAAACAGCCCTTGGTCTAGAACAAACCTTTTTCGTTGGCTCGATAGTCATTTCTCAGGGTTCGTTTCACCACGGAGCGCATAGACGAAATCCGCTGCGTGTGCGGTCACGCATGCACACGTGCATACAGCAGCCGGTACGCCACGGGGAATATGAAAGCGAGAGTCACTCGACTGTTACTCCATCCACGTTCCTCTGAACTTGACCCACTCTTTGTCTCTCGCGGAGTAACGTGTTTCAGTCGCGCCTACGACGTAACGTCGCCGTCCCTCTTCCCACTCGTCGGCGCTTTAGCCGGGCCTCACCTTCGTCGCGAGCTCTACCTGCGCCCGACAGGTACATCACGAAATATTCCTGCAGCTGGTTTTAACCGGGTCAAGTTCGTTTTCAGACGCCGGAGATCGGACCCGACCATTCCCCACGGACGCGGAACTGATAACGAGTCGCTCCTCTTCGCCACAGACTTATCGTCTCTTCTGGTTTACACCGCTATCATAGCGGTCCTATGAATCATTTTTCTTCGTTTATCTTTGTCTCCTTGCTTCCATGTAAATGTCGTAGTACTTAGGCTAATTGTTTTTTTTTTAGCAGTTCTAACAGCGATTCTACGGTGAATCTATAGGGGTTGAGATAGGTTGATCAATCAATTGATGAAGCTAATTCGATTTTTAAATTGTAGCAACTGCGAATTTGCGAATCTCAGGATTCTGACCGTGTCTTTCTAGGAATTTTTGAAAATTAATGGTCCTCTCGAAAGGAAGGAAATCTATATACGAAGCTTCATTGTTCTTTTCTTTTCTTTTTTTTTTCTTTTTGGCTTCTGCGATTCTTACAAGAAATTGTTCCGTTTTCAGCTTTTTTATTTTTTCAAGATTCGAGATATATATATATATATTTATTTATTTCTTATGTTAGAGAGTTATTACGTGATTTTAGAAGAAGTTGGATTCAAGCGCTAAAATAGTTAAATACGATAGCAATATCTGAGATCATATTTGTTTTTATACGGTGTGTACGTGGCCAATGTTCGTTCGAACGACGTTTTTGGCGTTCAGTGCTAACTAATAGAAGGACGATGAAATATCTGAGCGGTTGTAATTTTAGTTCATGGCATTGCTTCGCCTATACACGCGGTGAGGTCGAAACCCTGTCTCTAGACGAGGAGTCACTGACATCGTGAGGTCGACGAAAACGAAATTTAGTTCGGTGCACTTGAGATAGAAACGACCTTCGCAGCCCCTGACACTAAGTCACTATCCTATGTTTAATCATTCATTCCACTCAAAATAAATAGTATATTCCAAAGTCGTTCTCACTGATGAATATTCTTATTTTGACTATAAAGAAATTTTTAATCGAAACGTAGATACGTCGAGCCATACAATGCAATTCTTTCGCAAACAAACAGATTAGACGTAACTGATTTATTTTCTTTCAATTTTCTATTTCTTATACAACAATTTCTATCGAGTATTGGTGGACAAACTTTAAAACGATCAAAATCTCCAGTTATATGAAATTTTCGGCTTGTTCACGGGTATTTCTGTAGCCAGGAAATTTCACTTTCCCTTAACGTTGTTTGATACGGTTACCGGAACACATACGAGCAGAGAGAGATAGAGAGAGTATGTGTGTGTGTGTATGTGTGTTTGAGAGAGAGAGGAGTCTTGGGTCAAACGGTGTTCCGGCAGAAATGGCGTCAAAACGCCGCCGGGAATCGCCTCTCGCGACGAGAATCGAATTGTATAGAAGTCGAAAGCCTGCGAGGCCTCAACTACAGACTATCAATGGACCGCATAGAATGTTGCGAATCAAATTACACACGGTGTGGGAAATAGCGAGTACAACTTGCTTGGCTAGCCAATCACTGGCCGATTCATGGGAAAGAAAATCAAATTTTGTTGATGCCGAGTGTGGAACGACATCGTAATGTCACATCGAATAAATCTGCAAAATATTTTCACTTTTAGGCTAGTTTTTCGTCTCTCGGCTCAGATTTTTCAATTAGAGTTTCAATTCTCTATCGATTTCAAACGACTCTGACTTTCCAAAACAACAATCTTAATGACTTTTACGATGTTCAAACGTCCCTTCAATGCCTTTAACTTTCGAACGTCTTTCACTATCGGTAACGAGACCTTCTTAATGACCCTTGCAATTATCAAACGATCTTGACTTTCTATGACACGAGCTTGCTGATCTCACGTGGACCTTGAACGGTCTTGACCGTCAATGGCGTAACCTTATTTTTCAACTAGTCTACTCTGAAAATGAAAGGCATTGTCATGGAATTATAAGCCTTCGTTAACTTTGAAAAACCATACGAGAACGAGATAGACAGGAAAATAAAGTTCGCGCGCGACATTTTAAGATACAGCTTGCAGCTTCGTTCGTGATATATTATCTATAGCATCTATTTAATATGCATGTAATTTGATTGTCCCCAGCGATGGACGCGCGCGCTATTTTATTTCGCGGATTTCATTAAATCTTGTCGCATTTTCAGACGTGTTTTGTTCTTTCGCTAACCGGTTTACACATCTGTTAAGCTTGTTATCGATCGTGTTCGAATTTTTGCAATCGTTTCCCCTCGTTTCTTTCTGCTTCTATTTTCTATATAACTCGTAAAAATGCTTGCCAATGAAAATGTTTCGCGCGCTGAATCATATGACACAATATCGTTTCCATTTTATCACGTAGTTTCTTTTCAACATTTCAAAATCTACATAAATATACATAAATCATCGATAACTATAGTATCAACAAATTCTATGGAAAAGACCAGCAGAATTCTCTGCGTATTATATTTATCATCGAAAAATAACAATCTAAAGGCTAAAGGGTAATTTATTTTATTTATTTATTTATTTATTTGCGCACGTACAGCTTCATTTGCATATAAACAAATAGACCGGAAGCGAGGAAAAATCAGTAGTTACAAAGGAAACTGAAAAAAAGTGATAATCAAATAGAAGAAAAAATGGAAAAAATGGTCCCTGTTGCAACAATAATTCTCATCGATAAAATAAATTAGGATAACAAGGAGTACAGTTAGCATAATTGGAGAAATATCGTCATAGATCATACTCGCGCCAATATCGTGAGATTACGATTCTTATTATCGTCAAACCCATATGGGAGTTTGCGTGCCAGATGTTGGTTGTATCGGCGTCGTTCTTCGTGAAACGACTCGCAATGTCATGTGCACGAAATGTCCCATGTGACAGAGTGACTGGTGACGAATCATTGCATACGAATGATAACGTGACATTGCTGCATCGACGTGATTACGACTTCGATATGTTGTCGGAATAAACTGGCAACCTGGTTTAAACACGACCTAGTCCTCCTGCCCTGGAAAGGTGTTCGTATCATTGTTGTCTGCGGCGTGTTATCAGCACGAAAGCCAATAGCGAGTCGAGACCGTGGAAACGTGTACTTAATCTATCACGAGCAATGTATTTCCCGATTATATTGTCGGCCAATTTATTACACCTTTCAGATACCCCTGCGTATACGGATGCATAGAAAGCTTTGGCGGATAGTCAATGGAAAATATACGAATGACTCGCTTCAACCACGAGATCGAGATTCATTTCGGTAACTGTTTTCGGCAATTATCCTTTTCCGAAGATTCCTTAATCACGAGGATAATTAATTACACACAGCGTTTATAAATACGCAGGTGCAGCTAGGAAAATCGATTCTGAATGTGAAGACAGTGAAACGAGTGTATAGATTTTAGACGAAACGTGTCTTTAAGGAATGTTTTGTATCACCCTATAGAGAAGAAATATTATTATTAGACCAAAGAGGATTCGTGATTACACTTTCTTACTTGTTCTTTAACCATCGTCGCATTCTGTACGAGATCAACGAATAATCTTCTAAATGATTCTATCGTCTATTTCGAAATCCTTCGAGATTAATGACATATCTGCCACACACATCTTCTCAATCAAAGCTATATATATTTAAGTAAAAGATTCTCCCACTCTTCCGACAAATTCTATCTTTAATGAATTAAAAACCGTTATAAAATAATCACTTGTGTACATGGAAATTCGTCATAGGATCAAAGCTATGGAAGATACAGCATATTCTATGGTAATTCCTCTTTCATATTCCTATTCACTTTGAACTTTTACTTTCGAGCCTACCCGGCGTACCCTATCGACACGTCCGTGTCCGTTAAATTCCAGCAGGCAAAGAATCCTGTCGCGGACGTCCCGGTTTCCAATAGTACAACGCAGGATGGCGTCTTCCTCGCAGCGCGGATTGAAGAAACGGATATCGAAACGGAGCGAACTATCTCCTTGGCACGGAACTCGAAAGGAATTCATTCACGCTCGCTGGTCTCCATCGAATCGCGCTATTCCGTCAATTCGAACGGGAAGTCTCTTTGTGCTCGGCTTCATTGTTCGGTCATCGAACGCGTCCAAGTGTCGAAGTGGTCGCCGCCTCGGTCGGGTTACGTGGTATCAGTTATATAGAAACGAGTCGTGCAACTTTGTCGAATAAGTTTAACGAGACACAAATAAATAAATCGTAGATCGTAGCTCGAACATTTCGAGCTCGTCTTTACCCAGACAGAGATTTATGCTGTTTTCTTTCGCACAGCCTCTTCGTACCGGTTACAATCTTTCTCGATTTCTTCGTTTGCCAGTGTTTATTTTTCATTTCGTGCCAGCGAAGACACTCGCGGTTATTTTCTAGTATTTTCTGTTGCGTTCGGATATCGTTAAATAGAATGGAATGATTTTGTAAAGCGTATGATTTATCGTTATAACGAGAAATTAGCTTTCCAAACTTTCGATCGTTTCGTTTATCAAGCGAGGCTTATATTAGAAATTCGTTAACAATACTCTTACTTTCTTCCCCGTTGCAGCATCTATTTCTGTGAATTAAGGGGAGGAAAAGTTTGTTACTAGTTCTTCGACGGATACGAAGACTACTCCGAGAGAATTATGGGCACGAACGAAATCGATCGAGATGATCGGATTGGATACGCCATCGCCGACGATTGATTCTTCTTACTGGCGCACATTATCCAAGTATCCGAAATCGATGCTGTCTTCGGTGAGTTATGTTATTAGACCCGAAGCTATGAAATGTATCTACCGTTTGCGACCGATGGGTCTGAGGGGTCAGATCTATTGTTATCGTTTGAATATTCCTGATTCAAAGGTTGGAACATTGACGGAAGAGCAGGGAAATTTGAAGGTTCAGTGGATTCGCTCGGTAATATGAATTTCTTCAAAAGATGTACTTCATGCATGAGATGTTTAAAATTTATGAAGGTAAAAGCGGAAGAATTTTCAATCTTCGAGGCCTCGTTTCACCCTCTACGTACGAGATCGGTTTGAAAAAAAAAAAAAAAAAGAAAAAAAAGGAAAAAGGTTCTTGCAATTTGAGACTTTACATTCTTTCACGGAACCGCTCTTTTCTCATATCTCTCCTTATAGATTATTTTATATTATACTAAAAGATCTTTATATAAAAATCGCTTTCGTACTTTGTGCTGTATTTAGATCCAATTCACTTGGTTTATAATACGTTCGCTATAGTATTTACGTTCCGTGATTCTTGTACAATACCGATTGACACCGTTCTTATTACAAATGACGAATCACGCTGTTCTACGATTGCTTAAACCAAAAGTATCGCATCGACGCGTGAAATTTCAAATTTCTTCCGTGTTCATCGAAAATCGAAACGATCGAAAATCGTCACGTTTCCGGGCCAGCAAATTGCGATCGCACGGCTACCCTTTCAAACGACGACACGCAGCCATATCGAAAGTAATAGTTGCGCGGTTTAGTTACCGTCATCGCTCGGCTATGACATTTATCGCGACCGAATAAAGCACCAACACTCGTACCTTTCGTTCATTCATCGACATCGACGCAACCATGTCGAGAATTTTTTTTCACTTCTGCATCACGTTTACCATCGCCACGCCGGGAAATCGAATCGAAATTAAACGAACACGGCCACGACAAGGACAGGGTAGCGACGCACATATCCCATTTTGTTTTACCTTTTTCCAACTCCTCTTTTCTTCGTTTTTTTGTCCATTTTGTTTCATCCTACCTTTTGGTTGTCCGTTTGCTTTTTTCTTTCGGCTTGTCCCTCTTTCTCCGTTTGAATCGTCGCTCGTTCACCCTTTTCACTCGCGTATGCACGCCTTCCATTACAATCGTTTTCACCAATTTTGTTCGGCGACTCGAGTATTTACGAGTAATAGCAACTCCGAGCTCTGTGTCTCTTTCTCTACTAGTAGATTACATGCCGATCTGCCGATGACACTCTCGCCTTAGGTAGAAATTGTTTGTAGGATCAGCTCGTTTTTTCGCGAGATAAAGAGTGGATGCGAGTAACGAGAAAAACCGTACAGCGTTCAATTAATTCTCTCATCGATTTGTACGCTTTGAAAAATACGCTAGGGAAGTTTCCTACGCAACGCGATCGATATACACGTTACGATAAAAAGTGCCACTACGTTTCTATTCATCAGCCAACAATTACAGCTTAAGAAAATTACTTCAATCTAAAGAGGCAGATTGCATTTCTAATCCGACGGTCGTACGATATATCCGGAAAGAAATCGTGTACGGTATTTTACTTCTTTAATAATTCGCAAGAGAACATAGGAAAATACTTTGCGTATTTCCATATACCAGCAAAAGAATAATAATATTGTCATTTCTCTCGTAAAAGTTCCTGTCGGATTTGTGTCACGAACAGCCCACCTTCTAATATCTTTGACCGAAAGACCCAATATAAAGCAGTCGTCTGTTGGAAAATTTTTCGTGCACCCAATGCAAACAATCTCCCATAGTTGCTCCCTGTTCCGTAGAGAAATCATTCTTTTCGCACAGTTCGAGTAAATTAGTAAAGTTCCTAAGTTTGAACGGCCGCAATTTACCCTACGAGATTGTCGAGGTATAATTCGATATCCATCGCGACACTGTTTCACTTCCGCCTGCTGCCTCAACCTGTTCGCTCAACATGCGAACTATTCAGAACAACACCGGCACAACGAAGGTTCTTCGTGGATCGTAGTAGGCAAGCCAGGAAAATGGACGAATTAACATTTAAAGGACGATTTTAGCCTTGTAAAATCTGCCCTTTTTATCTCTGGCTGCTTTTTCTCTGTGAATATCCAGCGATATTCGTCTCTCTCCGCGAAGATGAGAAGTCTGTAGGAAACACGTGGACCAGAAACTGGTAACACGATGGGTAACACGACGATGGCCGTTGGTACGCGAAGAATAGAGATTTTCCTGATTAGAGGGGCTGATCGGCTGAGCTTTCTTGGAAACGGAGGGCTAATGAAACGTTTGTAATCGTAACTGGGAGGAAACGAGCAGTTTGCGCGACGTGAACGTTCAGCGGTTGAACGCTCGAGGAATCCTCGAGTTTCCAACCGGTCTTGAATTAATAAAAGAAAAAAGTTTTCAACGTGAATGTAATGAAGATGCAATGTGGCGAACGAAAACTCAATGCACGTACGACCACGTGGATGAAACGTATGTTTCTAAATTTAATCAAAGGTGTTGCGTTGCTCTATTATTGCGTGGTCTTCGGAGGGTGTATCGTCGGATGAGTTGAGTACACAGAGATGGGAAAAACTTTGAGTAATTGAAGTCTTTCGCGAAATTATGGATAATTGTACGATATTGATGAATTTGAAACACAGTTAGCTGTTTGATATTTGAATATACAGTTTTAGAAAATGTGCTTCTTCCTATTTCTATGTAGGGTTAAGCGTTTCGAAAAAAATCTCCTTTCTTCGCGAAGTTGAGTGTTCGCTATTTCGTGAATACTTAACCTCGTTCATTTTTTAGCGTTAATTTACTTATATGCCGTGCATGGTCTCTAAAAGACGTATTATGAGACGAGAAAAATGGTCAGATGACATAATTGAGGCCTTTAATAAAGAAGTACAATTAGCTACGAGGCAGAGTGGAGAAGTTACTTACATTTCCTTAGAGATTTTTATTTGTAGGAGATATCACGATGGAGATTGGTAGCTTCAATGGTTATTACTTTCCCTCTAAAGTTTTATTAACAGGAACATTCCATTTGTTTTCAGTCGTGAAGGGTGCTCTGTCGGCTGGAAATTGGAAGCCGGTATAGTGATTCGATTTTTCTGGGGGGAATAGAATTTAGTGAAACAAAAAATTCGATATAAGGAGAGATCCATATTATTGTGCCCTTCAATATAAATTTTGTTTTGGATTACAAGGTCTGGAAACAAGAGAGTTATAAATAGATTTCTATTGCTCTTTCTTGTAGGTCCATATTATTGTGCCCTTCGATATAAATTTTGCTTTGGATTACACGGTCTGGAAACAAGAGAGTTATAAATAGATTTCTATTGCTCTTTTTTGTAAGTCCATATTATTGTGCCCTTCGATATAAATTTTGTTTTGGATTACAGGGTCTAGAAACAAGAGAGTTATAAATAGATTTCTATTGCTCTTTTTTGTAAGTCCATATTATTGTGCTCTTCAATATAAATTTTGCTTTGGATTACAAGGTCTGGAAACAAGACAGCTGTAAATAGATCTCTATTGCTGTTTCTTGTAGGCCTATATTATTGTGCTCTTCAATATAAATTTTGCTTTGGATTACAAGGTCTGGAAACAAGACAGCTGTAAATAGATTTCTATTGCTGTTTCTTGTAGGCCTATATTATTGTGCTCTTCAATGTAAATTTTGTTTTAGATTACAAGGTTGAAAAACAAAGGAGCTATCAGTAGATCTCTATTGCTCTTTCTTGTAGGTCCATATTATTGTGCTCTTCAATATAAATTTTGCTTTGGATTACAAGGTCTGGAAACAAGACAGCTGTAAATAGATTTCTATTGCTGTTTCTTGTAGGCCTATATTATTGTGCTCTTCAATGTAAATTTTGTTTTGGATTACAAGGTTGAAAAACAAAGGAGCTATCAGTAGATCTCTATTGCTCTTTCTTGTAGGTCCATATTATTGTGCCCTTCAATATAAATTTTGCTTTGGATTACAAGGTCTGGAAACAAGACAGCTGTAAATAGATTTCTATTGCTGTTTCTTGTAGACCTATATTATTGTGCTCTTCAATATAAATTTTGTTTTGGATTACAAGATCTGGAAACAAGACAGCTGTAAATAGATCTCTATTGCTGTTTCTTGTAGGCCTATATTATTGTGCTCTTCAATGTAAATTTTGTTTTGGATTACAAGATTGAAAAACAAAGGAGCTATCATTAGATCTCTATTGCTCTTTCTTGTAGGTCCATATTATTGTGCCCTTCGATATAAATTTTGCTTTGGATCACAAGGTCTGGAAACAAGACAGCTGTAAATAGATCTCTATTGCTGTTTCTTGTAGGCCTACATTATTGTGCCCTTCAATGTAAATTTTGTTTTGGATTACAAGGTTGACAAACAAAAGAGCCATCAGTAGATTTCTATTGCTGTTTTTCGTAGCCTTCAGCCAAACAAGGTTAACTTTTTGGTAATGTCCTTTGCCGTAAATATATGAAGGTACCCCCTATCACTCTTGTTCCTGTTGTATTGTAAATACTGTAAGAGTGAGGATCTGGATCAGCGTACACTATATCTGTATACTTATACCTTTACTTATTTCAATATAGATTTTTCTATTACAAATTCATCCACTCGTTCTTCTATCGGTCAAGCTCAACATTTAGCAAGGAAATTGGAGACAATGGAAGGCGTTTCTTTTTTCCAGATACAAGATGTTTATTTATTAGTGGATTTAATCTCATAGTTGTGTTTTTTCACACCTTTCCTGAAAAAGATGTATTAACTCTTAATTGTACCGTTTAACAATGTCTAATCGAAAAATGCCAGGTACAAGAATCTACAATCAAGCAACCCTTTTCCTATTTCTTGCGTGCGTTCGAGCGTTCGCTGTACTGCGAATAGCCAGGCTCGTTTTTCTTACTTAGCGTCGCGAGCTCTCATTCCGCGAAATTAACAAATTTATAAACGCTTCCAAACAAAGTCTCTAAACGAAGCATCCTTTATCTCGCGATATCGTAAATTACGAACTTTTCCCGATTAAATTTCCCTTTCCCCAGGATCGTAGTAATCTCTTTCGCGTATTAATCTAGACGCGCAAAGAGGCACGAGATCAATCGGTTTATAAAATTTCCGAAAACGTCGCACACGATACCTGAAGGATACTCGTCTCCTTTTTCTTTCGCAATATCGTTCCGACTTCAGGGACATCGTTTCGAAGACTTCGATGGAACACACAACTTGCATAATCTCCGGTAAGTTCATCTTCGTCGGATTTCTCTAACAATCATGCAAAAAGGTACAATCGTTTCATTTTCCCAATGCGACGAATATTTTACCGTTGCTGTATATCTGACGAAAGGTACAAAAGTTACCGTTCGCTTACATATTAGCATGCAGCTATGATATTACGAGAAAATCTCATCGATAATAGCCTTATATAATGAATGGGAGAATGAAAAATGTTCGTAATACGTTCATCAACATCTCGATGATACTATTTCTGTTTGCTGTTCACGTGTCGTTTCGTGTTATACAAACTCATGGTTCACCTCTTGGACAGAATCAACCTTAGCAATATCGTTTCTAAGATTTCGACGGAACTCAGGCTGCACGTTTCCGGTAGGTCTATCTTAGGTGGATTTCTCTGATAGTCGCGTCCCTGCGGGACGAGAAAATAAATAAATGACGAGCGATTCCCGTGAGCCTGGTGAGCCGGCAAGAAGGAGCGGTTTCGGTGTAGATAGCGCGAGAATTATGGTTCCTCACGGGGGCTGTGATGAAGGTAGGCGGCAGCAGGGGTGCGCGGGGCAATTTTAAGCCCTCCTCTCGGTTTCTGGCCTTATAACTCTGTAATTTTTACCCTCGGAAAAGTTAAGAGTAATTTACTGGCTCCACGTAGGCGTTATTCGACTCGACCCACTCCTTCGTGTACGCCTCCTATGCTGCCCCGTGAAATAGCTACATCGAAGATCTCCCTGGCCCTTGTTAATTGTCTGCCGTGGATGAGCTTGATCCTCCCGCGAAACTGCTAACCGGCAGCCTTGAGATAAATGTTAGTAATATCGTTACGAAAATAGGTAGTTACTTCTTTTCGGAGCCACGGGTAGACGTCCCCAGGGGTCTCATCCTCCAACTCGTTGAATCGTGCTTTCTTTGTTTGTCGGTAATAATGGGCGAAAGAACTTGGAAACGAGTTGATGAAAACGAGTTTCTCTTGTACGGACAATGGGTCGGAACAAACGGAAGTGGTTGTGTTATAGAAATTAAGCTCCGTATATCTTGTTCGTACTGTACGTATTAACGTTGAGCAATTTGATATTCGTTTACATGAAAATTGCATTAAATACCTGTACGTTAACATTTCCTCCGATACGATGCAGATTCGTCGACAACCTTCTTCCGTAAACTTAATGTACGACGAAATAAAAATATTATCCGCGCAGCATCGTCTCGTAGATAGCGTTTGATAATTAATTAAAGAATTTACAATATGCACGAAGTTGCTCGTAGGACCAATCGCATAGGAATTACATACATTTCTATTCCCTGTTTTCCTCGGTTTACCTAGCAACTTCTAGTTCGTACGATTATCCTGTCAGCATGGAAACGCAGGTTGAAGCAACCGAAGGTACTCGCAAGATGGTCGATCACGAGCAATTCGAGATATTGCGGGATGGTGTGTACGTGTTCGAGGATGCTACTGATCCGTGTGTACTCGACGGAGAAACGGGCCACGAAGGGGCCAGCATGCATCGAATCCCGGTAGCATTATTTAGCCGGGAAAAGTGCTGCCGACGCCATTAATCCGATTGGACGAAGGCCTTCACCCTTAGGCCTTAGGGATCCATTATGTATTAGGAGGATCGGCTTGCTCGGTAGCCGGTAAGATTAAAGTTGGAACGGGCAAGGAAACGCGCTGCTTCAACACCGAAAATCCCGAACATAATTTCCCCCGGTAGAGATTTTAATCCTTTAAGAAAATAAGGAATCTCGGTAGCCACGTAGCGACTTTGTGGCTCCGGCTATATTGATATAAATTACGAGCAGAAATTTTGATGATAGAGAATTGTAATAATTAGGAGAATGAATCGCGTGAATTTTTTCGTCGAATAAAATCTCTACGTTTGGAGTTATGTTGTATTATAAGGATGATAATATGTATAATAATATTTATTTTCATGGACTAACTAACTTTAGAACGAAGATAACGTTAGAATGGTATATACCTTCGTGTCCAAAGTCGCGCTACTCCAGTTTCTGTTCGCTCCTTAAAAAGTTGATATTTCGCGGACACGCGAGGCTTGGAAAGCTGTTTCGTGGATATTTCACGAGGCAAATGCCGTGACTTATTTTACGGCACGAAAGAGGCAAACGAACGTGAATTTCTGGTGGGCCGACATTCTTTCTTTCCTACTGCTTCTCTACGTTGAAACCTTTTCGCGGTAAAAGCAAAGAAACGCACGCCTGCTTGCGCAACCACGTCTTTTTCAGGTTTCGTCTCTATTAACGCGATTGTAACTGCGTATCGAGTTGCCTCGTTTTCGTGCTCCGTTCTCGTCCTACCAACTCTACGAAATAATAATAATTTGGCAATTTATTTAAACACATTTGTTCCAAACATAAAATGCCAGAAATATCTTTTGAACTATATACCGGTTGATTTAAATTTTGTCTCTGTAAATTTAACGTCTCCCTTTCAATTCTGCCTGCAAATAGTTCTGTTGTAAAAATGACGTTGACTATTTTTGGTCGTTACGTGGGAAGAATGTGGCGCGATCAAAGGTTAAACGAAGCGTGCCGGAGGAGAGAATACTTTTAAAAATAAGAAAGCCGAAGTATGGAATAACGAAAAATAGAGTGATTCTCAAACAGCGCGTTCAAACGTGCCGCACCGACAAGAGCCATTAGGAAGGAAATGACCGTGAAGCTAGGCACGTTGGTCGAAGGAAATCGCGTGGTTTCTTCGCGAAAGTAATTTCTCCGCTTTTCATTCGCTTTCCGCTCGTTCACGACGAACCTCTGTCCCTGAAAACTTCTCTATCGATGGACGTATTTACATAACTGTTAGAGATTATCGCTAACGTTTACATGATGAAATTTATTTACAAAGTCTCTGAATTTTCGCTATCGAATTGGAATTATTAGGAAGAGGAGTTTCAATGATACACGTGAGAATCATTATATGAACGCAGATATTGTAAATATCATTTATTGGACTTTTAGGCGTCATGGGGTACAACGATTACATCACGTTGCTTATTTATAACACCTAAGCAATTCGATGAAAATGAAAAGAAAGAAGAACTACGGGGAGACGTTTTCCGTTCGTTCGGGTAAAAATCGTCGAGAAATGAAGAAACTCGGGGGGAGGGGGGTGGGGGGACACTGGATTAATTTTCGTTCTCGCGTCTAGAAAGTGTAATAATGCCGACTTCCGTGCGGATTAGGCGTGAACGGATGAACGAAGCTATAAACGCATCGCAGCCGGCACGCGTTGACAAAAATTAGGAACCACTGCGCTTACAAAATTGTACGCAACAACACCATTTTTTTTTCTTTCTTCCCTCTTTTTCTTTTCTCTTCTTTTTTTTTCTTTTTTCTTTCTTCTTTCAGAGGAACTGGAACGATCGAAACGAGACGCTACATTCACTTCTTATCTAGCAATCGCGGAGAGATAAAAAACGAATAATCACGAAAGACAACGATGTTACACACGTTCGCGTTAATTTCTGTTTTTTTTGTTTCTCTTTCGTTTGTTTTCCTTTACTACCGCGGTACGATCGCCGTACAACCATCGAAAACCGTATAATCTAGGACGTTGATCGGGAATAAGGAGGAGTTTCGTTTGATTTATTTATCGTTATGATTCTGTGTTTGAATTGAAATCGTCATCATCGTCGTCGTCATTATCGTCACACTTTT
The DNA here is from genome assembly GCA_014825975.1 of Bombus haemorrhoidalis. NCBI lineage: Eukaryota > Metazoa > Arthropoda > Insecta > Hymenoptera > Apidae > Bombus > Bombus haemorrhoidalis. The sequence goes on from CM026161.1 coordinate 1,587,247, forward strand.
TTCACGGCCACTGCCGATTGAAAACTAACCATCGATCGGTACACGACATCCAGGGGGAAGGCGAACGAGAACTTATGGCTAAATAAAACTTTATAAAAATATATCAACGAATAATAAATATATCTCTAACAGCGTCACTGTATAATTCGTCATGCATAGCCCTCGGTGTACGATAGCCTATGCATTTACAATCACTATATACACGCTATTTTTTTTTTTTTGTTTTGTTTTAATGCTACTTACCTAAAATAATATACAACAATGTATCTTTTTCCTTAATGTTCCTATTTTCTTTTTTTTTTTTTTTTTACGGAATATTTCTTGTTTCGTTTCTTGCGTTTAATTCAATTCGTTACTTCGTTTTCTTATCCATACGCGTAATTAATCCCATCATTTTCTTCCTTCTTTGACTCGATTTTCGCCGAGTTGTTCTCTTTGGTGCATGTTACGGCCTAACAATTACATTTGAACGAACAGTAATCATTTTCTATACTTTGACCACGTTCAGCCGTCGACGTTCTGCGAACCCGAATGTAAAAATTGGTCTCTTGTTCAACGCGTGTACACCTCTCCCTTCATTGCATTCTTTCATCGTTTGTCTTTTTCTTTCTTTCTTTTTTTTCTTTTTTTGTTCTCTCTCGTTCTCGCATGCCATCCGGTTTCTTTACAAATAAACTATACAAATATTTACACGTGCCCTCCGTAACGCATAATCTCGTCGAATACCCATTTTATTCCATTTTATTAAGCTTAATCGAGAAAATCGCCGCGAGTCACGATTCTCGTGGTCGAAATCTCGCGGCGATTTAGTTTACAAAGTTTTCCCCTACGCGATAACCGTATCCTCTTTCGAATTACTTTGGCCGCGCCGTTTCTCCATTTAAGGCCAGAGAAAGACATTGGCTACGTCGCGGTCGTAGATTCGAATCGCAGACTTCGAGGTATCGAACACACGTACGAAACTGTGGACTGTTCTTTTTAATTCCACCTCGGAATGGAAATTTCTCTCCTTCTTTCCCCTCTTTCTCCCTCTCTCTCTCTCTCTCTCTCTCTCTCTCTCTCTCTCCAATAAAGAAGAAAGGAGAAAAGAAAAAAAGGAAAATAAATCTATAATGTACAGTCGAAGTTACGTCTATTCCATTTTGTCAATCCCAACCGTCGTTTATCATCTGTGATAAGAAACCCTATGACAAGTACGCGGAGAAAAAGAAGACAAGAGAGAGAAAAGAGAATAGAAAAAGTATAAAGAATATGGAAAAAGAAAAAGAACGAAGGTAGCAACGAGATCCGTGATTAAGGAACGTCGAGGCCGGATTATCGTCGTCGCCGGAAGCTCTGCATCGTTCATCGACAACGACAGCGTCGATAAAAGGCTTTCTCGTTTAAGCGTGTTCACCCTTTCGATACATAATAAACAGGGTTTTCTCGTTGCATCGTCATCGAGTCTCGCCTTGAGTCAAGAACACGCTAATACAAAACGTTGCTCCGTATTCTTATCCGGAACGATGTATCCCATTCATCTTGCTCGCTCATTCTCTCGTTTGTAATTTATATATTTCCTATTTACAATCGTCGAAGATGGCGAAAATACTGACGGAACTTTGACTTCCTTCCCCCCTTATATTCTTATCGTCTAATCAGGGAAGCTGATGTACAACTTTTTGTTCGAGTTCAGAGCCACTCCCTCGACTCCTCGCGAGCAAACGGTATCGACGTACTCCCAGCGATGTCTCAGCGGCGATGCTCCTGCAGAATGACCAGGGCCAGACACATCGATAGGTAAGTGAGACTCGCTGACCGGAAGTGAGCGTGACTGTACTCGGAGGCGCGCGTCACGTTCAACAAAACGGAAGCGTCCGAGATCCCTTCCGACGAGCGAACCAGCACAAACCATTCGCCGGCGTGAGACCATTGAATCGTGTCGAAGCTCAGCACCGTTCTGTAACAGGACTCCGTGCCACCGTCCTGAAACGCAAACAACGAGAAACGTGCGTCGTTAATGAATTCGATACCGGTGTTCCCGGAGTTTGTCGAGTATTCGTGACCTGATTCGTGCGATGGTTTTAAAGGGTTCGCTAGCAACCACCGAGGGTTATAAAGGATAATTTATTTGGATGGAGTTGCGGACAATCGTTGCTACTGGCAAGTTTTCGAGAGGGGAAAGTTGATGGCGGAATAGGTCAAGGGTAGTTCGAGATTTTCCATTTTTTTCCGCCCAATAGGAGCTACCACTGGCTCTTTCTTTTTTTTTTTCTTTTTTACGGAGATACGTTAGGTTACTGCTTTTTCGTGGAAAAATGGAATGGCAGAAAATGGAAGAGGAATTACCTTGTGTTCAAACAGACTATCATCCGTCCGACGAAATGGCGATTAATAAATACAATTGTTTACGTAAATGTTTGAACATTTGTGCATACTTTCATGAATATATATATATATATTATATTTCGTGTGCGCTGTGCAAACGTTCAAATACTTTCGCGAACCATCGTGTATGTAATAATGACATAAAGGTAATTAAGAATTTGCTTGTGTTAATTTAAGAGGATGGAATTTTTTCAGGATTCTCGTGCCACAGATCGCATCTTTTATAGTTCGATACGATTGTCAAAGTAGAATAAAGCGAGAGCGTAGATCTTGAAGCAAAGACCAAATCAGTGCAAACGCAAATTGAGATAAGAAGTTGATATTCAAGCAAGAGTTTCGGAGTCGTTCGATTTCCCGACCTTTTTATCACGCGGCGTTCATTAACTTGCAATTCGATAAAGTCGATTCTACGACCGTATTTCTTATCTGCCGCGGCTCTGTTTAGCTACTTGAGATTAAACTTTCGCGCGCAACTTTCACGAAAAAGCGAAAACTTCCTACATCGTGCCACGTTCTCGCTTCAATTACCCATATCACTTCCGATTTCCATCGCTTTATCTTCCTTCCCTCCAACTTATATACCTCCTCCTTTTTCCACCTAGCACGGTTCTTCTTCTTTCGTTCCTTCGGCTTTTTGTACGTGGCCGATAGGATCGATCGAATTAAATCGGCACAGTTTCGAGCGGTTGATCGATAGAGACGCGAAGAACACGGAGCTGAAAATAAAATTGAGCAACGCGAAATGTCAATTGGCCAGAAATAAAAATGACACCTTTTATCGGATTAACTGCAACGCGTTACTGCGAGTTCCATTATCGCGTAATACAAAATGAGGCGCACGTCAAACGATTGCCTTGTTTTATTCAATCAGAGTTAATTACTCTGATTATTTTTGCACGCGTTTAATCAACGGAAAAACAAACAGTTGATCGAACGTATCGATGTTAAGTTCCTCGTAATCGTTTTATAGGCAAGCAAAGAGGTAACCGTATCAGAAATAAACGTACGAAACGGCATAAAAGAAACGTGGATCTTGGAAATGATGTTTAAGCTTGTACAACGAAATTAAATCCACAGAATCCCACGCGGAGTCGTGTGCAACACGAAGAAAGGTATAATTATATTGCCTTTATCAATTCGTGTCCTTCTCGTTTGGCAAAGTACGTGCAACGAAGAAATACGTTTCCGTAATTGAATCGGATTCCGCTTGTCTCGGAGGTAACTTCTCTCGCAATTCGAACCAGACGTCGTCGTTCGTAGTCTCGCGAATTTTTCGCGTGCAACCGGTCGCAGTTTCTTGCTCCATTTAACTTTGCGTTTCGTCCTCCCGTCCTTTCTCAGTTTCACCAACGATCGCCGTCCCAGACTCCTTGTGCTCTTTATTCCTCGGCCTTGCTCCTCTTCGTTGCCATTCTTTGCCCCTAGCTTTCTCGTTCGCGTCGTTTCCCCGAGATGAGTGCACGTCTACGCACGTCGATGTTTCGCGCGATTTGTGTATACCATTTGTCGAATTTGAGCAATTTACGATAAATCAAGTAGCTCGAGTACATTCAGTTTCGATTCTGGCAATGTCGTTTTCGCTTCTCGATGTGTGTGCGTGCGTTATTTCGTCGTGTTTGCTCTGTAATCTATCACGAAGACATCTATCGCGAACGAAATTCCACGACGGTATAATTTTTCTATCTTATGGACGTTATCAATATTTTATCATAATTCTATATTACATAAGAAAGGTTATGGTTTAGAAAATGCCAGAAAAAATAGTTTTCGAGGATCAGAAATATCCGGAATACGCTGGTCAGCATGTAATCCAGCGAAGAGCGCTGCATTCGGCACTTTTATTCTCCGTTGAAAACCGTATTCGCTGTAAACGATCGGAGATGCGAGAACAAGGTGGCAATACCGGGACCCTTTTATCTCGTATCGGCGTGGAAAACTTCTTTTCCCGGTGCTTGATGTACAAACAGCGTTCGACCGGAAACGGTGTCGCTCGCCTTCGTACGACGTCCTCCAGCGTTTCCCTCTCTGTCCCACTGAATCGTCGGTCGTGTGCAAAGAGTGCAAACACACGGAGGCGTCGCGACTCGTCGTTTGTGCGTCGCGTCGTGCTACGAGCTCGTTCCTTTTGTTCGTCGTGCAGGGTCGAACCACGGGAAATTTCATCGAAACTTTCGCCCAACAACTCAAAGCGAAATTTCTGCGGCATTCGTCGAAAGCACGACTGATAGTAGTTAGTACGTGATTTATCTGTCTATCTCTCTGACCATCCTCTTCTCTATATCCTTTGTTATCCAGGGTTGCAGTAGCGGGTAATTAATTCGTGGAATTGCAGCTCCCCGACCAGGGTTACGGAGGGACCACGTTGCAGCGTGCGGGCGGAGAACGACGAAACTGAAAACGGGTGCACGTGTTGCGGTGAACGTAGTTATTTCGACCTAGATTCTGTTTTGAATACCTCGCACTGTGTCGATACCGGCTACCAACTATCCCGGTGTACTTCCACCGACGAAGAATTAATAAGCCACCCCCTCTGGCGTGGTCCGCGTGCTACGTAATCACGTCGGGAAAGGAAGAAATTTCGTATCGCATACAGCAGCCTGACCGACGCGGTGCGCTCGTTCAAATAAATTGGAAAACACGTTAGCGAAATTTTTATGGCTGCTCCGTTACGCAGTTTACCTCGAATTGCTTCTTTTTATGAATCAGCTCTTCTCTATGAAATTAACGTATTACGAAACGATCCCGCAGTTTTATCGCTAGCTGTGCCGAGGGGATAAAAGTTCTTCTATTATATTATAAAAGCTGCTTCTTTCTTTCAAGAGAATTGTATCTTTATCGATGAATCGATATCGATAATGCGCGATATTTCCTAGGTAATTAACGAACGCGACAGAAACTAGAATTCAGCGTTTCGTGAGAAACGTAACAATTTAAGCCCTCCTTCGTACAGGATGGGAAATATGTTTCAGTTTTCGAATCGTCGTCTGTTTCCCAGGTAAACGGAGGAAAGCCACGACTAATCCCTGTTGGAGGGAAGGATATTATAGTCGAACGAATGACTGTTCGGGCGTAGACGAAGATTCTCGTGCATGTCTCAAGAAGTGGAATAATGCAGGAACAAGCGAAACGGCAGGAGAGCTTAAACGCTTTAAAGGAAACGCTCTTCCTTCCTTCTTGCCCCCCTCTATCTTCCTATTTTAACGAATGATCCATCGCGATGAAATTTCTTCCGATAAAGGAGACGAAGAAACGAAAAGATCGACGACGAAATTAACAAGGATGATCGTTTCCTTCTTTTTTTCCGTATTTTTTTCTTTTTTTTCTTCTTTTTCTCCACTCGTTCAACGAGTTAAGAACGCTGCCGCGTGGGACAAAAGGGATTAAAAGTTAGTAAAAACAAACGTAACACACGTGCATTAGTAAATCCCTCTAAAGCTATGCCAGATTCTTTCCTCTCCTCTCCTCTCCTCTCCCCTCCTCTCTTCTGCTCTTCTCTTTCTGCACTAGCTACCGATCTCTCTTTCTCTGTTCTCGGTTCCATGCGTTTCACCGTTATTACTGATTCCTCGGAAAAACAGTTAATCCATCTTTTGTACGGAGTATCTAGACTCTGTCTGTCGGTGAAAAATAAAACGAAAAGAGAGAGAGTGGGAGAGAGAGAGAGAGAGAGAGAGAGAGAACGAAAGATTGAAAAAGGAGAAGAAAGGCGTGCAACGACGTCGCGCGGAAATGAAATAAGCGCCGGCACCACGTATGAATCCGGTATCCCGTTTCATTCTTTCGTTCTCTCATATTTTCACGGTATGCAACAAGCGTTCACCGTCTCACGGCTTCTCTTTCCTTTTATTCCCACCCTTTTGTCCCCTTTCTACCTATTTCGCCGAGAAGAAATCACGTTTCGGCCGGTTCTCGTTCGTCGTCCGCGATAAAAATATAATTCTCGCGTCCCGAGAGCTGCGAATTCCTTGTTATTCCCGTTTGTCGGTGTTATTGTTGGGAAAGCAGGAATTGTCTGGCTGCCGAAGCTCGCGGACTATCTTCGAAGTTAAATTGCACCGGATGCTCCTTCGTTGACCCGGTTGAAAAGCGAGCCCCGCTTCCTGGTGATCGTCGTTGCGAAAATTCTTGCATTCTCGAACGCGAATCGAGATATTTTCCCCCTCGTGTAAAACGAGTCGTTTCTGGTTCAGATGAATCCTCTCTCTTCGTTTTACTTGTTTCGAGGATCGAAACGCTGTTTCGGGCGAACAACGCGGCGAGTCAGAGAAGTGGAAGTTGGTTTAGCGGGCTGAGTATTTGGTTCGAAAAATCGCTATTTGTTTGCTTTCCTGGCTGTTAGTAGATTTATTAACAAAACCACAACGTTCGATAACGGATTAAAGGATTTACATACTGGAATTAAAGATTCCGCGTGAGATTATGGAAAGGGCAGATGGATGGAAATACGTAAGAGTGCGGGGTGTAGGGAAACGAGGAATTCTGAAACGAAAAGCACGAAGAAGGAGAAGGAATAAAATCTTGAAATAAGAATTAGAAGTCAAGCAGAGGTATGAAAAGAAAAAAAAAAAAAAGAAAGAAAGAGAGAAAAGACTTGCAAATACAAACTGGGAATTACGACAGAACTCGTGACAGAAAGGATTTTTATAAGGGGGTTTGCAACTACGTCGGCTACAAAAAATCGAAATCTCTATTGCATTTTTTTAAAACTTGACACGCCTGGAATATTGTGGTAAAAGAGTATTTTGAAATTGTAAAAAATAGCGGAGTTGTTACGAGCGCATCCTCTTATTCTAGGGACAGATTAACTTAAAACTTTAAACGCACTTTTCACCAAACTATGTTTTTCGACCTTGCGCTTAGTAGACCTCCGAAACTCTTCATCCGATTAACTCGGAATTTCTGCACATTGCACCGAGTAACATTACGATGTACGTTCGATATTACAATCCGTTGAATTTACATAAACAGAGTTCAGAGTTGATTTCCTTCGTGGAGAAATAAAATTTCGTCTTTGACAAGCTGGCATTTTCTTATTTTTCGAAATTGTAGAAAAATCGTACGCTACACCCGAAGATAGTCTATTTCTGTATAAGATGGCGCAATAATTTTTTCACTTTTACAATCGAGTTACGTTTGCCGTTGGCTGCAAGCGAACAACGTTCGGCTGGATATGAAGTGACACGACGTTGTACCATGCCGTCATTTTATAATTTTACGTAATAAAAAAGATATGAACGCAGAGCTAACACGCTGCTTAAAGTTTCCTATAAAAATCTCGATTCTTTATCAAATACTTGTAGGCGAGAAAGAACTAGATTACATTTACCTTATTCTTTTTTCAGGTCTCTCGGGTCTTGCATACTCCATACTTCAAGCGAATTAATAAAAACGTGCGTGAAATTGATTTATAAAATAAATAATCCACAAACAGAAACAGCAACGAGAAACATTAATAACTTTCATCTTTAACTTTCCATGTACAAAAAGGCTGAACAAATATTAACCGAATCCACAACGAACGAAAATTAAGAAACGTATTCGAATGCGAAGGAAATAATCCACCGTGTGTTAACGATATTATCATCCTCGATATACTTTTCCACGTACAATCAAATCGAGTGAAAAATTGCGTGAATTCGTAAAATATCAGCGAACGTACCTCGATAGCAAGCGCTTGAACACCGTCTCTGGCCTCTGTACCAGGTACGTAAACGCTTTCCTCGGACATCCAAAGCACCTTGGTGTATCTCGGCTCTGCGCAAAATTCGACGACGATGTTGAGCGATTCACCCTCTTTGGCCGTGACTGTTTGACTAGGTGGATGAACCATGGGTCGACCTGGAACAAAAATTCGCAAACAATTCTGTTATCCGTGCGGTCGTGGCAGCGTATACGCGTTTCTTTCGTCGGTCATAAATCCATCCTTCGATTTCGGCAGCGTAACCTAACCCCTCTTATCCTCTCTTTCTCTCTCTCTCTCTCTCTCGCTCGCTCGCTCTCATTCTCTACGGAGCTCGCACAGAGCTTTATGTCTTGTTAACTGTGAAAATATCTCAGCATGTAGCTAAACGACGTAATCTTCCGTAATTCCTGTTGAATTATGTTGTCGTCGCCGCGTGTTCGGCGCGCCACCGTCATGTTTCTATCTTAAGTGGAACTTCATTAAGGTGATCGAATGAAACGGTGGGCACGCTGAAACATCGTAGAGTAGGATAACGGAGTTAGGCGAACGTAGTAATACAGCGAATTTAGTGGAAAATGAAAATATCGATATGGCTGTGGAAGGAAATCCTTTTTAACGCGTATTTATTCCGCGAAGGTATTTCCAGTTTCCCCTATAACACGTTCGGTCGGCGAATTGTCAGACAATCGATATTTTACGTTTACGCGGCTGGTTATTAAAACAAGTGTTGGAACGCTCTGCATGAAGTCTGGCCACGCACAATATCGCGCGTAGTCGAATTTGCTTCTCGCCGGTTAATTTATTCCGCTTGGCAATCATGTCACAATGGCTGTTACAAACAATGAAAAGGTTGATATGTTTATCAAGTTTATACGCCGCTTTAATCACTGACTGTTGCAGTAATTTATCGCGGCAAGTATTCTCGTCCGGTGTAATCGATATCAAACGCGCACATCCACACACGTCTCTTCTATAAGATACCATTCGTGATTAACCAACTACGCTGTAATTTTACAAATTTGCAAGTCTTTAACATTTTATTTCATTTTAATGTAATTCTTGTTTAGTTTAGAAAAAAAAAAAAAAAGAAAAAATGCACCTTCTCGTTTCGCCAATGGCTTTCCGAATTATGTCACGCGTCTATTAAACGACGTATGTGACCAGACGAAATAAACCATCTTTCACATTTCCATACCGCCATTCTTTATCCATTTGATGAGACATCGGTGTCAGTTGCGCACGAAATTCGCTAAACGACCAACGGCGTCCACCGCGCCTTTATTTTCTCCTATTATTATTTATGGCCGTTTTTCCATGTTTACGAGCCGGATCGGATCGAAACATCGGCTTTTCCGCGTCGATTCGCGGTAACGCTCGCGACGCTTTTGATTTACTCGTTTCCACGAGTTTCGCCGATCCCTGCGCAAACACGGCCTCCAGCAGCCATCGAAACTAGACATTTACAGTGCGACGATGTGGCCGCAACCTATAGCGGCTCGTTGCACCAGGAGAAAGATAGACGCAAAGCGAGCAGATAGAGAGAATCGTAGCCGTGACTTCTCGATTTCAAAGCCTTAAGGCGATCGTGATTTCCGGGACAGTTTCGCTATCTAGCCTCGTCAATGTATCCTGGTCCCTAGAGGCACCTGCTGGAAACGCGGCCCAACGTTTGCAGAAAGGAAATACATTTGGAAATCATGAATCAATATGACTACGTTTCGGGTACCAGCGTTCAACGCCAATCGTCGCTTCGTGTTTCAATTTGTTATTCGATACACTTACACGTGTGTTCGCTTTACGACTAAAATAAAAGTTTATGCGAGAATCGAGCGTCCTTCGAGACAGTGTCACGGTAGAGAAAGCGCGATACACGTAAGTAGTTGTTCTGTTTAGATATCGCGAGAAGAAAGACGAGCGCGAAAAGAAGACTATGAGATGCTTGCATCAGAGTTTTCGGCGATATTGTTCTATCGTCGTTTGTGCTTGCGACAGGTACGCGGAAAATGTTAGGTCGGTGTAAAAAGTATCGAACGTAAGAAAAAGGCGAGAGGGAATAACCTGAATTTTAATCCCGGTGGATCAGCATTTTAGAAGCCATCGCATCGGATGACAAAAACAATTCGTATAAATGAAGTTCATATATAACAATAGAAATGCATCGACTCTCTCGTTATCTATGATTTTTCGTTCGAATAGTAGGACTTGCTATTTCAGATAACAGGATTCAATCTACAGGAGTTCGTTTAATCGAGCTCCGATTAGAATTTCGTTCCAGTAAACCGAGCACTCGAGTCCTCCAGATATTCGAATTACGTACTAACACGAACCTTTAAATATTCCTTAACGTTCCTTCTCGCGATTATCGTAAGGTTCGCCCTTCGTAAAATCTTTTTCCATAGAGTAGAAACCCTATTCGGTTACAATTTTCACGCGTTCACTAGCTTGTTAGCAACTGCGGCTCCTCCACAGAGATCCAACGACCGAATCCAATAATCTCTAAAGGAGCAAACTTTTCGGTTTTACTCGAACGCTCTCCGTTCACGGTGTCTTATCGAAACGATCGACGTAGGAGAGACACTAACCACGGCCAACGGCTGTGCTCGATGTCGTGGCAGCAGCTTTGTTGCTGCACTTTGGCTAATTGAAGCGTGGATGCCGGCCGGTTGGCCAAGACGAGCTCGTCTCTTTCGCTCTTTCGCCAGCGATCCTCTCTTCTCGCTCGTCCCCTTCCCTTTCCCCTCCCCCTCCCCCCTTGCCGCTGCTTTTACCCGTTCTCATCTGCATGGATTTCCTGCTTCGTAAAGCAAGCTTTCTGACCCTGGTTGGCCTATCTGCAACGGTGAATAGAAGCGGAACAGTACACTCGGCCGTGGCTGCTCATGAATATTCCTACGACTGAAATTACTGGAATACCTTGACTGCGCCTCTTGTTTCTGCGGCGAGGGTGAAAGCAGTCGGCCGTCTGTTCGACCGACCGTCTGTCCGTCTTCTTTCCCTGTCTCACCTGTGTGCCGTTTCGATACCTGCCATACGCTGCGAACTTTTCGATACGTCCGCGAGTCGGGATTCGACGTGTCTTTCTTCTTCTCGGTTCTTTCCCTTCGTTCCCTTCGATGTGGATTGATATATACGATATATACGATATACGCGAGTCGTTGAAGCTCATTATGAAATTTGATAGGAGTTGTCGTAATTGATAGCGTGTATCGGATGGTCTTCGAACAATTGGTTACAGTTGTACGTCGATTGGATATTGAAAAGTTTGTTCTTGTTGACCTGTCAGAGTTGCCGCGGTTTTAGATTTCACATGGAAAGTTCGTTTAAATACGCGCCAGAACGGAGCTCGAACGCTGTGTGATCGACAATGAGTTTTGAGCGGGAGGACGTAGCAGAGATGAAATTAGAGCGCGAAAGAAGAGCGTTTTTTCGACGTCTTGGGAATGCTTTTATGCGTTTTATATAGTTGTTGAGTCGCTGTGCACATCGTTGGGTTGTTAAATCGCCAACGTTGAACGTAAAAAGCCGGGAAATGTAATAAATAGATTGCAGATACTTACGAATTTATGGGAGATTTAAATACGCAGGAATGTACCGAACGTATGTAATATGCAGAAATATGAAATATCCAAAGTGGAGTACTCGTTATATATAATATTTAAAAGGTGAAACAAATCCCTGTTTTAGTTCTGTCGACAAACATATAAATTTGCATAAACATTGCAGAGTGCAATAATAAATAAATTTAATTATTATTCGCAAACGTATACCGTACTTATTCGATAACAGTTTAACCCAATGGCTTTGAATGGCAAAATCATGCCATTTTTTTCACCTTTATTTTCCTACGCCGAATCCATTCGTTGTGCCACAGTGCAACGGTTTATTCGTTTGTTAGCTACCACTCGGCTCCATTTGCCGCGAGCGCGTGTTCAATTATACAAATGAAATAACCGGCCGATAGTTTCTGAACTTCAGCTTGACGGAACAAAGCTGGCTTAATTCCGCCATTAATTCTAATTGAAATGATTAATGAAATCAACGACGGCGAGTCGAAAACGCGGCGCGGCATCCGAATGGGATCAGAGCTAATTTCAGGGCGATGCTCCAAAGCCCACAAAATGCGGTTTGCGTCGCTAGCTCGAACGTGTTCCGCGAAAATGTAAATGCATTCGCGAAACTGCCATGTAAAATTCCCGTACGCTTCTCCACCCCTTTCACCTCCAACTTTGCCCTCGCGTTAACGTTAATCTTCAAATTCGAAATACTCTTCGTTCTACTTCTTTCTCTCGTCTCTCTCCTATTTTTCCCCCTACGTTGAAAAATTCTTGGATAGTCGTGAACTCGAAGGACGGGCACGTGGTAGAGAGAGAGAGAGAGAGAGAGAGAGAAAAGTTGAAAGAAACCTGCCGGTCGTTTCGGTGAATTCTTTATACGGGCCGCGTCGGCCCGCCAGCGCACGTGACACACATGCGACTCTATGCATTATGCAGAACGTTATTAAGAATGTGAAGAAACTCCAAATCCTCCGTGTTCTAATTATAATTTAAGCTTCTTCCGGCCATGAATAACTCAGCCGCGAGGAATAAATTGAAAGGGAGATGCGGAAGCTCTTTAACTTAAGGATCCTGAATTAAAAACCACGCCGTTGGACACTTTTCCGTGCGTTTCGTGGATCTTCATCGTGAACGGTATCGTTAAATATTTAACAGCTACCGCGTGAAACGATATCTTCAATTTTATCGATGTTTTATCGGTATCCGCGAATCTATTCCGATGGAAAGTTAATTACCGTATCAACGAGAGCCACTAAAAGGAACATTTTGCAGCAACATGGAGTTTGCAGCAGACAGGATACTATTTCCTAAATTACTTAGAAACGCTATTCGAGCGAAAAATTAATCGAACTCTAGCGTGATTCTTATTCGATAGGGCACAGTTTGTTCGAACTTTTCGAATTCTCATTCTCAATTCTTTGTGACGGCATCTGTACGACTACGCGCTTCTCAAATTTTCCATCGCTCGCGATGTTATTCGTCGTAATAGCTTGCTCGCTCGCGCATTTACGAGTTTGTTGTCTATTTTCTCAAACATACTCGATCATTTTTTACAACAGTCCCTTTTTCTTACTTCTCGCCATAACGAGAATGAAACGACCATCGAGTTCAACGACCTTAGACGCCATGAAATCCTTCAGTTCGTACGGGTCGCTAGACAATGTGTCCTGTAAAAAGCAATACGAAGCTCGTTGCAAAGAGTGGGCGAACGCGAACGTTATTTCAACGAGTGACGCGCGCTCGATTATCCGTGGCTAGTGTCAAACGCTTACATAAAACGAAACCTTGTTACACGCGCGAACAGCAAGGACGAAAAAACGCGTGTTCTCTGACGAGTTGGGTGACGCGCATTTTCGGTTGGCGAAAGTCGTCGCTTTCTCGTCGAGCACACGGGTTAATTATCGATCGTTTAACGGTGTAAAAGTGAAAAAGAAAAAAAAAAAGCAGCGAGCGGAGCAAGAGAATGAAAAGCCGGAGGGAAGGTATCGTCTCGTTCGCTGGAGCAAAAACGAATAGAAATCCTCGGCTGGTCGAATTCTGCGTCCGGGACGACTTCCGGGAGGAGTCGCGTTCCCGAAAAGTACCTCTTAGCATGTTAAATGAGCCGTGGGGCAATGGCTACGACGGCCACGGTGATTCATTTCTGGTGGCATCGCGGAAAAAGTTTCGACAAGAACGACCACCGTCACGGCAACGAATCTCTTCGAGTCGACGACTCGCGTGCTGTATACTTTGCTCCATCGAAACTTCGATCTATCTTTACGAACTTCGCATCCTTTCTTCTCGCAATTCCGATATTTAAGTGTTGCGTATTCCAGCGAAGCTAACGATCGTCCGTCTTTCTTTTCCTTTCTCTTTTTTTCTTTCTTTATTAATCTATGTATTTATCGACGAAATAAATTCGAACGGAACGACGTTACGTTAATGAAAATCATAGCGGTGCAAGCGAAGATTTCCAGCATTCGAGTAATTCAATTTCGACATTATTGAGATACGTATAATTTTGTGTGCTAGGCTAGATCGACCGCGTAGTAGTGACGATACATGTATGTGAATCTGAGTGTGTGGAAGTATGTGTGTACGCGACGTCTGGAAAAACAGACGAACGTAATTGTTCCGTTGGCAGTCTGGTACGAAAGATGACGAGACGAAGAAAGTGGCGAGACGCGTGCAAATGTGTATCGGCGAAGATCCTGGAAATCGTTTATCAAATAAATCTAAAATTGTTTTAATACGAATTCCAAGCGTAACCTTAGCGTTCCTTTGCTTTTATCTCGGCAATTGAGATGCACAACTGTCAACAGACGTGTTTCCTAATTAATTCAGTTACGATTTTACTTTTTTGTCACGATACGTCTCCATGTGTTGGAAAAATACAGTCCACTTTTTATGGTAGAATAAACGTAGAATATGATTTTATGAACATTAGCAACGAACTGGCTTTCGCTATTATGATTTTCAACCGTCTAATTGTAAGAGTGAGTTACGATTGAGCGCAGGAAAATTAGGTCGTGCAGCGTACTTGCGAGAGTTTATATGCTACAGTGTTAAATAACGTGGATGACATAAAAAGGTGTAATGAATCGCAAAATTTATTGGCTACGTTGCAGAAATGATTAACGGAGTTAGAGAAACCATAATCCGTTTACAGAGATACAGGTAACAGGATTAAAACGAGCATATTTATTTTTGTTTGCGGAATTATGCGAGTTACAATTGTATATCGTACGGTGATATGATTAAACCGTTTCATTGGTGTAGCTGCACGGGTATAACGGATTTCATATACAGCTAGCAAATTCGAGTCTTTTGAAATTGCAAATGTTTGGTGGAAAATAATTTGATCGAACGTTACGATGCTGATAAATTGAAAGACGCAATGCAAATTGTTAAATAAATATAAGTAAATTAATCCTTCGATGTGCTGCTATGCCGAGAGTTTACTTTATCAAATTTCCCGTCGTACGTAGTCGCGCAGCCTTAAAGGCCAAATCATTTTATTTTCCGATCTAATTTGAGAACGATGTCTCTTATCGAAACGCGTTAGTCGACCGCATCGATCGAAAAATTGCGCGTTTAATTACTCGTTACTCGTTAATTCATACAGCTATTTCCTCTCGTCGTAAAGAGGTATAGATCGCGATAAAATCCCTGTCCCCGTTTCATATCATTACAGGTAATTTTGCAAATTGTACCGCATTTTTCCAGCAGCGGATTCGTCGTCAAATATCCTCGGATTAATTGGCCGTACACGTGCGCAATAATGTAATTTTTAAATTAGAAGGCCGACCTGCAGGTATTACCGCTAATTAAACAGTGTTTGCCGAATCTGTAGGTATGCCTCTCTCATTAGCGACGTGTATCGCAAGATACGAAAAGATTTTATCCTAACAGTTGCGTTTTACCGAAAATATTTCTGTCCACCGATCGTCCGACTACGCGTCGACCGTTTCTACTCGCTCGCTTGGTTACTCGGCGAGAAAAAGAGGAAGCTTACACTCGTCGTTCGGAACGCTGTTTCACGTTCGTTAAAGGTAAATTTTATCATGCAATAGAGATTGATTTGTCTTTGAATTTGTTGGAGAATTTTTAAATCGAGCGAATGTCTGAGCATTCCTTTCGCTCTCATACTACTGATACTACGCACAAAGTAAGTACTTAGAACTGATTATTCATAAAATATTTGAACGTACTTCACTCGATTCCCATTTTATTTAAATACGGGAAACCTGTTTTCTTCTTATAAAAGCTTTAGATGTAAATATTTCAATGACACTTTGTTTTTAAATAACTCTTAAAAGGTTTGAAAGCATTTTTCACAACCTATCGATACTATCTGATCTGATAGAACGTTGCAGTCTGTGTCTACCCTGGAGAGTAAGGCTCGAGCAACGCTGGTTCGAGCGGACAGCAGCGTCTGACGCGGCACTGTCCTGTTCCACTTTCGAAAGCGCTATTCGATTCAAAAGCAATCTATGCGTGAAATTGCCAACGAGAGGGCGAACGGGCGGACACACGGCCGAGCGGACAGACGATGAAACGAATTACTTGTACGCCGGCCTAGGCAGCCTGCGTAACAGCTTGCTAATTAATCGATTAATTTCCAATCTCGGGATCAAGAGCGTAAGTGCACTATCCTGCTCGCTTCTCACTTACTTTGCGTCATAATAGGCACGCGTCTTTGATCGATGTAATTTCATAACATTTAAACGTTTACCCTAAATGTTCGACCGGGCAATTTCTAATCGATCTACGTTCTTGTTCGCGTTTAGGCTACTTCTGAAAATTTAAGTAAACTTGCACTCGGTGATTGGAAAGTTATTCCATCCTCTAGGAATCGGTATCTATAGAAATGATTTTATAGCTGAAATTCAAAATTCGAGAAGATTTCTTTGAATTTCCTATTTGATTCACGTGAAACTTTTTCTAATAGAATTAGAGAATTTAACAATTCTATCACGTTTTACGATGAAGCGACAACTCAATTACAGAACAATTTCTTCTTTTAATTTTTATTTAAAACACTAAGGTCTCACCACTCATCTCCCGATCATCGTCCGCCGCTGTTTATTCTCAACTCTGAAATTCACTCGATCGCTCGTTATTAACCGCTTCTGAACGTATCTTCCGCAACTACTCTCGTATTCGCACGTTGCTTCTTTGCGTGTCTCTTGTTCGATTCGGCTAAAGACGTTCTGCAGACGCTGCTAGAAATTCAGGCACGTTCACGTTCCTCTTTCCTGCTCTAATATCAAACATACGTTCCACTTTTAACGTTTCCAACTCTGTAGTACACAGGCGCGTGAAGTTTCTCCTCGGCTTCTCTTGGTAGTTGTAGTTCAGTGACGTGAGAAATAGTAGTTCTTAGAATATTTACTTCATATTTGTAGTCAACATTTTTTACTCCCGTATTTATTCAACCTTTTATCCCGTTTCCATTTTAGTTCAGGAGTTTCCTGCATTTTGCGTAACGCAACTTCTCTCTCTTTCTTATATATATATAAATAATAATAATAAGATAAATAAATAATAGTAAGATAAATACCGAAGTATTTCTATAATCGATGCGTCGATCTAGCTGCAAGTAAATTATTAAATTGACGATAACGCGATAAATAACTTGACGTGTTTTTCCAAACATTCTTTAAGCTTTACATCGTGTGTCGATAAAAATAATCGTATTAAAATTCAACGCAGTGCTTCCAATTGCAGCTGGGAACGAGGTCGATCTCGTACACAAACAAGATTAACTCCACTACCAGAAAGACTAGACTCATTCTACTAGAAAGAAAATATAATTTCCAACAAAGGATGGTCGTCGATTTCTTTCTACTTTCTTGGAAGATCAAAAGTGAAGAAAAGCTACCAACGATCCTCCATATTGCATCGTGTTCCTTCAATGGGAGAAAGGCGGGAAGGGAGAGGAAGAAGCGGGGCGAAAGGGTGCACCGGGTTCGAGATTGCTCCACCGGGAAGAACGATATATCCCGGAAAGTTTTGACATTATCCGCGCTAGGATTCACTTGGTTACATGTACCTCGACGCGATAAGAATCAACGCCCATTCAAAACGCGCGATAACGTTCACAGGACGACGCTATTGTTTCAAGGCGCGAGCCTAGACCGCAGTTATCTTCGCATTGTTCTCGATATTCATTAAAACATTTGCACCCTTAGCACAGAGACACAGACAGCTTCGTCCGTCGTTCCCACTCACCTCATCTGCGCGTCCACTTTTCAAAACAATCATCCAATTGTACGACTTTTCGTGAATATTCCGACCAGCATCCGCGAAACTGGAGTAAACAGTTGCGATACACTTGCAAATATTTAGCGATACGATTTTTGTTACAGTTTGTCGGACATTCGGGAATTTGTTTGTGAATTTTTAACCATAGACGTTGTAGAGGAATGGTGGTTGGTTGTCCAAGGGAGCGTACATAGTTGTTTCGTACGATGATACGCATAGTTCTCCGAAGGTTTGTAATTTCATTCGAAGAGTACAATTATTTTTGATACCGCAACTTTTACGCCTTTGCCACTATGCGGTAGAAGTTTCGTTAAAAAGAACAGGAGTATACCGAACAGACCAAACAGAAGTTCCAACGAGTCTAACGTGTAAATACCTAAAATGAACAGTTTGTAAAAATACTAAAGCACGTGGTTTAGTGGATTTATACTTGACTGTACATCGCGAAAGTTTAGTTTCCTGTGGAACGAGCGACCGATGTCTGCTTGGTCATCTTGCTGGGTAAACGCAGGAAGACAAATTTGACGCCAGCTAGTCCCTGGAGTTTTCAATTTGTCCTGAGTTAACACCTAAGTTAAGCGAGCCGCGTCGGTATCGTCGGTTGGTCGGTTCTCCGAAATTTTGTTTTTCTTTCGCCAGGGAAACCGAAACGATATGCACGCGTACCCGCGACAAAGGAGGAAACTTGCGTTGCGGCCAGTTATTCCCCCCCCCCCAGGAGAAAAGAGTTAATTTGCAATTTTACCGGTGGAACAAGTTTGTTCGGCTTGCGGCCTCTTCCCTTACAGCGACTCGTTTCAGTCAAGTAGCTACATGCTGCTTTGCGTTGTACGCGGAGTATTAAGGGAAAGAAGCTCGTAACGTTGTTATCAAGCGTTAAGGAAACGAAGATAGCTTACGGCGTGGCTAGAGCTTGTTACATCGAATGAAAAATTCACGCGTTGTGAACGTAGCCTGTGAAATTGAAATTACCGTTCTGTTATACGTAGTATCGATAGTTACCGTTGCTTGACGTTTTAACTCGAGTCTTTGCTTATTACGGACGTTCCGGAGAGCTGGATGAAACGAGGGAATTTCAATAGAGAACGCGTCTCGTATCAGGGACACGGTTGAAATATACGTAATATCGTTAAGAAGAAGCTGAAAGTTTGCGACGCGAAAGACGTCATATATAATTCTTCGTTGTCATCCTTACGCCGTTACGAACGTGAGACATTTTAATTAAAACCAAGTACACGATCAGAGAAGGCAACTACGTTGCCGAAGGTTCAAGAAACGAAGCGATATAATAACACGTTTGAAAGTAGCGCCGAGCGCAAAGAATACATATATCGAAGAAGCAGTCTACGACCGTTTGAACAATCAAATATCACGCAATCGAGGACTGAAACTTTCTTCGTCCAAAATCAATCTCTTCTCATTGTTTATTTCTATTCGTCGACACGAACTCTTACCCTTCAACTCCTTTCAATTTTCTATGTTGCAACGATAATTCCGACGTACCGTCGTCGTCTCGACGATTTTTTTTCCTCTCCGATACTCGGTATAAGAGCATCGCACGGAATTTTCGTATTGTTCGACGTTCGACCGCGACCGAGTTCTTTCGTCGTCGTAGAATCCTCTTCATCCACATCCTGCGTGCCGGAAGTTTCGGCGCGCTGGCGGAGAACGTTTTTTCCTCTTGGTTGCGCCGCTATCAATTCCACTTTCGTCCGCTTTCCGTCGGTTGTTACCCCGTACATTTACAAAAGGCCGTAGTTTCCCTCTTCCGCGTCGTTACTTCTCCCTTTTCTTCCTCCTCCTTTTTCTCCCTTCTCGTTCTTTGTTCTGCACTTTTTCGCTCTCTCTCTCTCCTTTTTTTCTTCCTTACACCGACGATTAATCGAAAGTCGGCCGAGTTTCGAACTGTAAACGGTAGAAGAACCACGCAACGAGGAAAAATACTCGCTGCGAGTTGTCGGCTCGAGTCGACGGAATCTGTCGATTCTTCGTGTATTTGCTTTTTTAGTCGTCTCTATCTATCGCATTTTGGACGAATTTCGATGCACGAAAAAAGGATTAAAAAGCGAAACGAAGAATCTGCAGCTCGAAAGAATCTACTCGCGGATTACCTATTTCTTTTCTATTATTTTAAAAGTTGCTTAATCGATCATTCGCGATTAGAGAGCACGTCAACGGCAGTCGCAAGTTCCCGTTACGATTAGACAATCGACGTCACGAACTGATCGATCCCCTTATTTCTCTTGAGATAATAGGGATGGTTCGATCGAGTTTACACCGAATTAACACGTATGAACTAATGTTTATTCCAACAACTTTGTAAAGAAGATAGTTACGCTGATGCGTAGGTACATGTTAAGCAAGTGATTGATTCAGACACGTTGACTATTCTAACGATGAAGAATAAGCGAAGTTTAGCGACGATGCTGCGTCGGAGGAAAGCTAGCGATGGCTGTGTCTACCATCGGATTTCTTGATGACAATTTTGGTTAGGAAAGCGAGGGCAATAGACGTTGCTTCTGACTGGATGATAAGAAGGTTGCTGGACTAGGAAGGGTCTCAGCCGCCCTCGATAGAAAGTTGCTAGTGGGAAGCATCGTACGCGAGAAAAGCTAACTTTCCCGTGTCTTGCCGTGGTAAACGATAAATGTAAAGAACGTTTGGTCTGAAGGAAGGGTAACTATGAAAGTGCCAAGATTTATGGCGGGTGCTTAAGACTATCGAGGGTACGCAATAAGAACGTGTAGACATCTGGATGCCAAATTGCCCGCGGTGAGTGGCCTGGTTTAGATAGAGAGTCGGCCGACGTAACAAAAGTAACATCTATCGTTTTTTAATCTCATTGTCACGTGTATAATTTTGTGTGCTAAAGTGTGTGGAAGTACGTGTGCGCGCGGCGTCTCGAAAAACAGACGAACGTAATTGTTCCGTTGGCAGTCTGGTACGAAAGATGACGAGACGAAGAAAGTGGGTGAGTCGACGGGCAAATGTGCATCGACGAAGATCCTAGAAATCGTTTATCAAATAAATCTAAAACTATTTTAATACGAATTCCAAGCGTAACCTTAGCGTTCCTTTGTCTTTATTTCGGCAATTAAGATGCACAATCCTCGACGAATGTCATACGATGTTCTTTGCAATATTCCTAGCGCGTGCTTTTATTTCTCCGACTGCTTTCCGAACATCGACGGACGAAACGACACCGGTCGACGCACACAGTGCGACATCAATTTAGAACGAGTTAATCGTACGTTGTTCGAGAGGGTCGTGTGAATTTGAATTCGTTTCTAAGATTTATCCGCCGGAGATAGCGACACGAGCGAAGCGGAATTCTCGCGCGCGATCGTAGCCCCGCTACGAATGAAATTTTAGTTTTGGCGCACTGGTTTAATATGATACGAGATTGCGTGTCTCGCGCAAGAATGATTCGTACCAAGGACGGATCTCTCTCGTCGCTTTTATTTTTAATCAGAGCGGTTCAACTTCGAGCAGAACGACGAGAGGATACTTTTGACGTGTTCATAACTGGATCTGGACGTTAATTTTCCTCGTTATTGTGATTACGCAACTCAGAAATTTAACAGAAGTTAATTATGACGTTCTCTAAAAATACGCAAAGCGAAAGGGTAAACTAGTATCGGACTAAATATTTGAATATCAACGAGTATTAATATATCCGGCAGCATATGCAACGTAGAATAATATTTGATTGTAGAATTATTATTTGATATTTAGAACGCGCAATAACATCGTATAATTGAATATCATTCTATATTGATTAATTCGAATGAATTAAAATTTTCCTTTGATAGCGTTCCAATTATTATTCCACCGCGATCAATATTCATTTTATTTTCGTGCAACAAACGGTCATTGACGACTGTCAGCAAACGATAGCCGTATTTCCCTTCAATTTTTCTCACCTCGAAGTTGATCGTCGCGTGTTACGAAGATATAAGGAAAACACATTGCGGTACGTTATTTCTTTTTTCGCAAGACCGATGTGATAAAACAGATTGGAAATTACAAAAACATAGGATACGCATTGGAAGTCGCAAGAAATATACGGTGGACGAATCGACGAAGGAAGATGTAAAGATAAAAAAAAAGAAAAAGAAAATCCTTTCTCCTTTGCGGGAACGGTGAATACCGTCGATCGATTCGGTAGGCGCGAAAGATGTTCGATGGATAATCGAGAGACGAAGAGAAATTCGAAAAAATCGAATGTTCGTTCACGAGGGCGGTGGATTAATTCGGAAATCGCGTCGTGGCCGTTTGCGTATCTATCGGAGCGTCGCCTCTCTCGTTCGGCTCGCAATGCGAAAAGAAAGACGAAAGAGGTAGAGGCGTCGCGGCAGAGACACGAAGCGCCCGCAGTGCCTCTGGAAGAAGCCTTAACCGCATTTCCTGTCCCATTTTCGGTAGTGCCCCACATCGTCGAAAGCTACAAAAGCCGATTCCACGGAAATAAACCGCCAGAAGGCTGACTAAGCCGTCAGAAAGAAAGGAACGGAGTTAGGGGCGATGGCGGGGATGGCGGTGGCAGCAGCGGCGTCTGCGGTGGCTCGAACTTTTTAACTTTACCACCGCAAATCTGACCTCCTTCTTTTCTCTTTGCCTATCCCTCCTTTCACCGTCGTGCCGCCGTGAAAATCTAGCAGATATCAATCCGGGGCAGAACAGATCGCATCACGATCCTTCAGATATGTTAACGTCGACAAAAGGTCGAAAAGGGGAGCGAAAGGGGGTGAATGGAAGGGAAAAGTCATCGAACGAATGACCGGGGAGTGGATGTTGGAAGGAAATGGCTTTGTCACGGGACGTACAATAATTCCCAGGATCGTGGTCGATGCTATGTCACCGAGATTTTTCCACGTTCATTCGCGCGATCGAAATTCAGCTATTCGTTAGGATGAATTATAGAAGAGATGTCTGTATTCGCGGGTGAAAATCTTCGTCGATGGGCAGGATCGAAGTTTTTAATTAATATTTCCAGTAATGGAAAAATTGATTAAACTAAGATGAAAGTAAACGTTTCCCGATCGTTTTTCAAGTTTCAGTTACTTGCGATAACATAAACGTATGTAACATGCAACGTATCTTTTTTGCAAGTTTTGATTTGATAGAAGAAATTAGGAAATGGACAGAAGCCTATAAATAATTGCGAAATTGAGCAAGTAGTGGAAGATTTGTCGAAAAGGCCACTAAAATGCTAGAAGGAAAGTCAAGAAAGCTAATAATGAAATTTCAAACGAGAGAAAATTTAATCTCGAGGAAAAATTTATTCGAAATTACCATTTCCACGAATCCTTTCGTTACGATATTTCCAGCATTCGCACGAAGTCATCTTAACGCTCGATGCGACGCTAACGCGTTAATTGACTTTTATGCGACGCGTACGCCGCTCGCGGAGGCTTTAAAGATAATTTCCCATTATTTCTCCTTTAGCGGATACGCGCCATCTCCATGCATGCAGAATATATATATACGAGGGGACGCGCATTAATGAACCGACGTAAATTCAACGGGCGCCAGGAATGCTGAAGCGAGAAGAGAGGCAAGAACTTCTCTTCCGCAGAGACGGTGGGGTCATCGTTAAAAGGAAA
Source organism: Bombus haemorrhoidalis (assembly GCA_014825975.1). NCBI lineage: Eukaryota > Metazoa > Arthropoda > Insecta > Hymenoptera > Apidae > Bombus > Bombus haemorrhoidalis. The sequence goes on from CM026161.1 coordinate 1,610,706, forward strand.
AGGCGAAGGAGACGAAGAAAAAGGGAGGCGGCAGGCGGGTCGAATGAAAAAGAGGAAAAGCGGAAGCTGTCCTGTGGAATTCCATGCCGCGTGATTACCGTCGAATTAACGAGCGTCTCCGAGATTTATCTCGCAATTTGGATCGAATAGGGTCACGGCTCGTTGACTGCTTATCGTTCGATCGAACTTTTATGTCATCGATGTGCTCGGTCAGCTAGTCGAGCCAATCGGTAAATACAGTGCTGTGCAAAATCTTACAGAATTCTACGGATTCTTCGAAAATCGCATGTTTCGTTATTTTCCAGTGAATCCAACAACGCACTGTAATATACGGACTTGGTACGTTCGATTCTTCTTATAAAATATTTCCTGACAAGCATATCGATCGATCGGAATAATTTTTAGATAAATTCCATTGTTCGTCGCTCTATGGGTAAGCTGGTATATATACTTCGTAATATCGAGGCAAAGAAAATATCGATAGCCAAGACGTAACAGATAGTATTTTTTTTTCTCTTTTCTTCTTTTTCTTTTTTTCTTTTTTTTTTTTTTTACTGATCTAACTACAAGAAAATTGATGTCTGAGACTTTTGCGTTATACTGTACACTGTACATGTTCGAAGGCAAGAGATGTACGATTCGGTCGGTCTGGCTCTCGATTCGATATACTATTGAAGGAATTGGATTGGGGAATTGCAAGGTCGGTATACGCGAGTCTGCGTGTATTTCAAAAGTGATCCCTTGTGCGATAGAAGGTGGAATTTGAGGCTTATTTGAAATCTGATGCGAATCGAGCGTTGCGTGTATAGCGTGTAGTCTTTCGAACTTGATGGTAAAGTTCTAGCGGTATCTCGCACGCTGAGCGATTCCAATAACGTTAGGAACCTAGAAACGCTGTTTGAATCGAGCTGTTTATACATTAGAGATGTTACCCTGTGGTGGTTCTGCTTGATTCGTCGATCGAGTTTATAGATCGGTTAATTAGCAGGTTTGAAGTGGAAATAGAACAGGCGGAACGGCGGCAAGGACCGACGAATGCGATTAAAAATTTAGACAGACGAAGAAAGTTGCATTATTATACGTGAATTATTTCGACAGCCGTTCGACAGCAGAAATTTATCGAGATGCTGTAAGATGCCTGTTGCTGGAACAATCGAATTCTATTTCTCGGCTTTTGCGTAACGCGAATCGGGAGAGAACTCGAAGCCTATTTCAAATATTGTCGTAAGAATTCGACGATAGCTACGATATCGATCAATCGTTCAATAATCGTTCGATTTCAATCGTTCGAAGCGAAGTCCGTAAAAGAATTGGAAATTCCAAAATTGGATATATATCGAAAGTTTATTGGAATGTTCATAGTGGAATAGCCATCTTAATAATTTAATGTCTCTTTAACATTCCGTTTGAGACTGGCAACTTTAATTCTACGGCAAAGCGTTGGAAAATTTCTGAAATCTAGGATGGAAAGAAATAAAAGTTATACCTTATAATTTGAAACGCGGCTACGTATAGCCGATATTTCGCTGACTCGACGGTTCTCAATCAGAAACCCGCGGTCCGTAAGAGAGGGACGGTGGAAGGAGTAGTATAAGAACGCTTTAAATTGCATCAAACTCGAGGAATTATGTAACGTTAAAACGATAATTGAAATTGGATACGATGGCAAGGGAAAAGGGGTGAGCGAGGGTTCGGTTAATAAAGCCAATTATGGGATGATTCGAAAGAGGTGGAAAGGAGATTCCTCGCGGCGGATATAGCGGAGCCAGGAATTTTCCGGTTTTCCTCTATTCACGAGGAGAAAAGGATGAAATTGCTGCTAAAAATTCTGTTTCACCGGCTGATATTCCTTCCACCGCTTTAAACATTCATTTTCAAACGGTATTCGATGGTAAACAGCGATGTATGAAATTTCGGCCAACATGGGGAAGCGGTGAAGCGAAAACGAGAGAAAAATGAAAATGAAAGAAACGTGTGTTCTACGCGACGAATACGTATCGATTTGATCGCACGATCGAACATCGATCGTGAATTTCCTTCGTAATATCCAATCTCGGACACGGGCTAATAGCATTTACTTTCGGTCGAAATATTCCTATTTTCCTATTCCTCGGAAAGAAATTTACCTTTACTTCTATGGAATCTGGAAAAAGCGTAAAAAGGAAAAAGATTTCAAACGTTCCGAGAACACGGTGTTTGTATTTGCCGTGTTTTCGGCAAACTTCTATCGGAACAAATCGATCGCTTCTCGAGAGACACGTTCCGCCGATCTTCGTGTATGAAACGCGATTCGTCCGCCATTTATTTACGCTCTGATATCGGTGTTGTACATAATTATGGCCGTTAATTAATCGAGTAAACTGGACAAAGCTATACGACCGTGTGCAAATGAAACGGCACTATTTATACGCGATTGAATTTATAATTAAATTTTTCTTGCGGCAAAGCGCGTATTAATGGTCACCGGTTTCCATCGCGATTACCAATCTTGCTATCCTGTAAACAACGAAACTGCTCGAACCAGAGCCGATTCCCACGATTTCTGTTTCGTTATAACACCGTGTACCGAATCGCTTTCGGGACGATCCGATCTGTTCAGCTTTGTTATCTTGTACGAGGATAAAGATTTCGTTGGACAGAGACGAACGAAGAGAAGGAAACAAGTCCCTCGGGGCGATATGTCGTTCTTCCGGCTATCGCGTCCAACTTTCTCTAGCAACTTTCCAGGGGAGGAGTAAGATGGTGGAGAACGAGAGGATACAGGTGGGGCGAGCTAAGACGAATTATTGGAATGCCGCAAATATTTCTTTCGGGATTCCTTCCGCCTTCGGGGTCGGGACGTTTATCGTGGAAGAACGTTAATACGTTGTTGCGCAAGCGTTCACCGAGAACGTTGGAGTGTGTTCGATGTTTGGTCCAGAACGATCGGCCGTTTCGAAACTGTGTTGAACGAATATAATGCACGTTTCAGAATATGATCGTATAGCGTGAAATTGAATCGACGCGCCAAGTGACTTTTACTTCAGAGATAATTCTAACGTTTCCGTTCTTTTTTTTACATCGCAACGTAGCACGAGCGAGTGTTACGTTGCATGGATAACTTCGATTCGTGAAATCTTAAACAAAATACACGCCAACAAGATAAGAACAAACGATTCGTTCTACGTGCTGAACGCTCTCACTTTTTCTCCTTCAAGAACTCAAACTCACATTCGCATGGCAATTTGATAAAGTTTTCGTTGATGACGTTCGTGCGAGCTGAACGTGCGATTTAACAAAGATAAGCAGCTAATAAAAAATGTTACGTATTTCCGTCTTTCGATTACCAATAATATCCCATATATATAACGAACTGCTTTCTGATTATTTGACGTTAATATCCGAGCATCATGATTATTTGCATCTTCTAATTAGCTTTTAATATAAAAGGATGGAAGTTAATTCTTAGTTAATTCCTACATTCGCGGAGAAACGTTTCAGAATAGAATCCCCTTTACGATAATTGTTAGCTCGGAACGGCGGGCAGCATTGAAAATTATTTCACGTTTTATCCGATCGTTGCAACGGCTGAATTATCATCCTCGAAATACGATTATGGTTCCAGAGCGACGATGTTACGCGAATTTTTATGAGATTTCCACGATATACCGAGGATACCAGTGTTTCGAATCAAACTACATTTTAAACGCTGATCTACATTCGCTGCGCCACGTTCATCCTTCTGTGTGTGTTTGTTTGTCTCATGATTAGAGTCGATGATGCATCGACGGGTAAATTTTTCGCGAAAAGCTTGTTACGCGTTCGCGATCGACTGCCTGTAGTTTGAAAATTATATGACACTGATTATTCTGTACGAAATGACTGTCATTTGTAACGTGGAAAATGTAGATTGCAAAATGATAGCAAAATCGCTACTGTGCTTGAAAAATTGAGATAGACAGACGAATAGACGGATAAACCTGTCGCGGGTACCGTAAAACGCCGTGGAAATTCAATCAAATATAAATTAAAGATATAAATTACTAAGCCGCTTTTTTCTTTCTTTTTTTTTTTTCAAATTTGTGGCGAAATCTCTGAGAAATTTAACGTTTTATTTAATAATATACGCAGAGAGTTCAGTTAGAGACAAGACAAGAAGCGAAGGAATTCTCAAATAGTGATCAAATCGTCTCGTAAAGCTCGTCTCGATCTTCTCTGTTAATCGCTATCCTAATTATTTGAGAAGCTTTAAAGCTCCCGTACGAGAATATTGGAACGCATCAACGTTTCACAGAGAGTTCTCTTTGACAAGTGGCGTTTCATCGGCGAGACGATGTAGTTTCTGGGGCGTAAGAAGCGGCAATTTGTCGACGAAGTTTCCGGTTGATCTGATGGTACGGCTGCTAATTAAGCAGCTGCGGGTGAGTGAATTAAAACGGGCTTCTCTTAGCAACCAACGACACCCGTTATCGTCTGGTAATTAATAAGACGGTCTTCTCGTAATTATGTTTTTGTTTTCTCCGCCCGTTTCCATCTTTCTCTCGCTCTCCATTTTTTCTCTCTCTCTCTCTCTCTGTCCTTTTAAGTCGACAAATTAACGCACGACCGCGCCGTTCGTAAACTAGGAATATCGGTTGGCACGGATCCCAGGTTTCGCTCGTTTCTCCTGTCTTGGAGAAAATTGGTAGGCACAGAAGGGTGCAGTCGATCGATGAACTTTCTGCACCGCGACCTATGATATTTCTTTGGGAAATTCTTTCAGCAATTCAATCGGCTCGATTAGTTACGCGTGTCTCGCGGTCGATCGCAGTCCAGGGATTATCAAGGTTGTCTACGAAGAAGATGGTTTAACGCGGTTTGCCTGAGGCTTTCGATAAATTTTCACTCGGGCCAGTTCTTAAATCGTAGAGGATTAAAATATAGAACGCGTAGAATTACAAATTTTGGTCATTTTCCGAATTCATAAAACCCGCATAAAAGACGAAGACGAATTAATCAGTTTCGTTGCTGTGGTAATTTTGGCGCAAATTGTACGGCGGCTGGAACGTTCACGGTACTCTTAAAACAAGTAACAAGCTCGTCGTACGGTACCTAGTTCACCACCGGACTTCCACAAACTGGATCTACCTGATCCCCGTCACTCACCCCTGTAGTGGTGGTAAGTTTTAATGAAACGCGGCGTGGTTTACAGGCAGCATCGAGGCACGATGACGGCGTGACACGAGGCACGCGCGAAACTTCCGCCCGTTATCGCGAGACGGACATGCCAGCCTCCGAGTACACGCTTAACTTTAAATAAGAAAGTCTGACTGCAAGAGGCGCGGCGCGCTGTCCGATACAGTTTCCGCCCAACGGCGGAAGTATGTCGCCGAACGTGCATCGAGAAATATTATCGCGTCCAACTTAACGTCTCTCTCTCTCTTTCTAGTTTTCTACTTTATCTTTTCGCTCGACGTTCGACATTTTCCTTAGTCTTTTTCTCCACAGACCAAGAGAATTCGTAGTCTGTTTGAACAAGTTTATCCTGTCGCAGGTTTACGAGAAAATTGCACGAAATGTCGTCCGTGATCTTTTATTTATATTATTTATATAATTCGTCGTTGTCAGAATCAGATATAGGAAGCGATATAAATGGAAATATTTGACAGAATGAAACTAACCTATGATTAGTTACGTGTTACAAAGCGACGTGTTACAGTCGTTCAACATCTTCGTGGAATTCGTAAAGCCGGCTAGACGCGTCTAAAACGAGATTTACACGTGTCAAAGCGATTGAAACGGTGAAACGGCCATGATCGTTTGAAGGGGTGGATTACTCCACCGGTCGGCGCGCGAATATTTCAACGTAATTTCGGCGCGGAGAGGTCGGCGCGAGAAATATAGTGGCAGGGAGGCGTCATATTTTCCATGAGATATGTGAATTATCCGCAGGATATTGAATCGACCGAACATCTAGAAAAGACCCGTATCTCATTTTGCTGGATGGCAGGTTTGGCGAGTTTAAATTTGCCGCCGTTAGAACAGCGAACGTGTTTTTCTTCTGTGGAAATTGTATGGAGAGGGATAGGCAGTGGGGCCTCGTTGTTTTGGCGGTGGCGGTGAATTATATTCTCGGCTGTTTCTTAGTCGCTGATGGAAGAGAAAATTAATAAGCGTAAGACGGTGGCGCGAAAATTGCCATGCGTCTTAGGCGCTGCCTGGTCGCGACGACGACGCTTTAACGAACAGCTGTAGGGTGCACGCGCGAGTAAAAACTCGTTGCACTGATGAGAGGCGTCGAGATGAGAGGGTGCAGGATGTGTAGACAATGGCGTGCTTTTGAGAAATTTCGGTGTAACCGGAGTCTTTGGTTTCGGCGGGAAGACCTCAAAGAGTACCGTGAAACCCATTAATTTTAGGTGTTCGTAATTGCGGATGAGCCCGAGATTTGTTTGATATCGAAACCGGCGATCTGGCACGCGACCTTCTTCCTTTCTTCGAGATCTCGTTTAATTTGAAATTTCCTTTCGTTTGAGTGAAAGAATATCAAAGAAATATTAAAGAACAGTAGGATAAGATAGGTGTCTGTGATTTGAGATTCGTTTAATTCAGCAAGCAATTTCCAGAGAATTGTTTTCTTTTCAATTTACGTTAATGCCACGCTATATATATATATATATACATACACATGTACGTATACGTTAATTATGTCGTTTGAAACATTTCCTGTAAGCGTTATTATAATATATCAATATTTGTCAGTTGTATCTATAGATTATTTCACATTTGACGTATTAAATACAATAATATAATGTTTTGTTATCAATTCAGCAGCTTATGACGCGGGATTATTCGATCGTATAATCACACAGTAATAAACTGAAGCTGAAAAATTGATGTATCTACTCACGCAGCAGCTAATCGGATGGTTCAATTTCAGTATTGTTGCGCTGTGCATTTGTCATTTCGACTGATTGAGAGTGGCGTTTCATATTCGACACGCGAGACACACACGGCATAAATATATAGAAATGTCTCTAAATATTCTCAATTTCTCGCGTGATAGATCGCTCGTTACATATCGATTTCGTTTATCGCCTGTTCCTAAAACTTAAAATTTTAACGATACAATCGATATACAAATACGTTACGATATACAGGTAAGTTAGGTAAAGAAAGAAATTAGAAACGACAGAAAATGAGAAACGGAAGCTATCTCGCTGGTGGATTCGCTATAAGAAAGAAAATTATAGCCTTATTAATCACTCCGTTCCCAGCTGGCCGATGACGGAAGCTTCCTCGAAATCAAGGGCTTTCCAACCTCTGTTCCGATAGCTTAACCGGAAATTGATCGTCGTAAAACAGCATTAAGCGTGTCCTTTTCTCCCCTAGCGGTGATACCATTCTTTAGACGAATGGCGAGGATTAACCCGATCGCTATTAGCGTGTATCGTTCTTACTTCTTTCTTTCTTTCTTTCGGGCATACCACTTGCCCGAACACGCCCGAAGAAACGACGACAACGAAAGAAATCTAGCGTTTCAGGCTACCGCTATTATTCAAGCTCCTCGGACGAGCGGTAGTTGTCATTAGTTTCTTGTCGACGTTTCGCGATCATCGCTGATCCAGCCGGAGCATAGCGCGCGAAACGCGAGAAAAACCGTGGGCAAAAAGGGCCGCGCGATCGTTTCTCGCATTTCTACAGCGGCGTTTTTGCACGCTCGTTCCGTTGTCACATCGACGTCTCGTCACGCCTTTTTTCGCAACGGTTAGCCTTTCGTTCCCGTATCGAACGTTCACAGCCGATGAACAATAATCCCGTCTTCTTGATCATCGCGTAGCTTCTTTCTTCGAGCTTACCCTTCGCGACCAGACGCAGCTACGACTCGATCGTGTGACGCGTTTGAGAAGTTGGGAACCCAAGGGGGCAAATCTATGAAAAATGAAACCTACCGACGCCAGCCATTCAGCAACTTCTAACGCTGTAATCCATTCTCCCGAAAGGTTCTAGATCGCAGAGTTATTATTTTAGCGCTATCCGCTTCCGGAGAGCAGCGCGCTTTGCTGGACGTTTCAATTTTCGGAACGATCGAACGAAGGAAATGAGAAACGACTGGGTATACGCGACGAGAAGGTCGGAAGAAACTTATTTCGAAGGGAAAATACAATTTGAATGCATCGCGAAATGACGCGACCAAACTCTATACCGCGAGATACCAGCGACTTCTAACTCTCCGTCTTCCTTCGCGACTATTCTGTCTACACGTTCTGCTTCGTTCTTCGCTTCGTCTTCCGTCGACCATCTCGCTGACCCCCTTTCTCCCACGTTGCGACCTTTCCGCTATAACACGACGCATGCATACGAAATGTAAAACGACTTCTGTCGCTGCTAAAATATCGCGTCGTGTATGTATATATACTTGAAGGATGACCGAGGAAAGGGTGGTTGGAGAAAGAAAGAAGGAAGGAAGGAAGGAAGGAAGGAAGGAAGGACGGAAGGAAGTGGATTTAGAGCGTCGGCGATTGCTACGGGTCGTCGAGTCCTGGACGCATCCACGGCTTTCGGGCAATCGCGCCGATCGCGAAACGATGAATTTATAAGCCTGTGACTTCTGGCTGAAGAGAAGTCTGGCAGGAAACGTAGGAGAAACGGAAATGTGTAGGAGTTACTTTGTTGGTGAGGGTAACGCGGTAATAACCAAAGATCGTCGAGCCCTGCTTTGATCCTCGAATCTCGTTTCGTTCCGATGGTATACGATATTTCAGGATTTAAATCCCGATACTCCTTACTTCGCCCCCTTTTTCGATTTTATCTCTCGCGCAAGCGGAAAGAAAAAGATACAGTAATGAATAGCAATCTCGTTCCGATTGAATTTTACAATCGCTATTTATATTACATCCGTTCGATGGGAGTGCTTTGTCGACGAGGGAAAAAGGAATATCGATAAATCTTAAATTGTCCAGAGGAAATGTAACACGACGATGTCAACGCGCAGGCAGCAGCTGTGTAAAATTATTAGCCTGCAGTTCTTTGCATCGTTGATCCGCTTACTTGTATCGACGTAACGTAATGCAATATGATCGCGATATAAGAAAATCGGATTCCGTTTGAACGGTTTAAAGGCGTCTGTTTCGTTGCGAGAGGTTAACACGCGATCTCTGTTCACGCGAAAGAATCGAATCGAGGATTCAGCCTTTTACCCGACGGGTTTTTCGTTTTATTAACACCGTTATTGTACACAGTTGTCGATATTATTCGCGACGCCGGACGGAGCATTGTTTATTCGTACGTGCGACTGGGCATCACAGGACGGAACTAGGCTGGTGTCAGGAAGCGGAAACCAGAGGCATGGGAAGTTCGCCGTCCTACCCTCCGGACAGTCTGACGGGAACGAAAATGAACGAGCGTGTCGCAAGATCAATTTACAGCGGAATGAACGTGGTGAAAATGTGAAGAAAAACAGCGGCTGAATGAATTTTTACGAACCTGCCGGTTCGTACGTTCAATTACGAATTAGTCGCAGAGCTCTTTTTGCTCGCGCTACAACGTTGGCACGTTTCGACGCTCGGTTCTCGAATCTTTTGTGTCACATAGTTTACACCGAACTAAATTTCCCTTGAACATACACGGCCTTTTAGCTTTTGAAACAGCGCGTAGTCATGTCCGTATGACCCTATAAAGTGAAATATTCACGGTTGTACGTGAATTTTCATTTCCGCGTTTCCACCATTCTTATTTTTCTATTTTATTGCCAGTTAATTGAAATTCAGTTATTTCGTATCGTGTTATTTGAATTTCATTCGTTATTATGCTCGTGATTGTAGATGGACATCAAATTTTCGTCAGATGTTTAATTATATATAAAAATACAAGTTAGAAACTAAAAGGCGAATCGTTTTTCCTTCGCTTTGTGAACTTTCCCCATCTTCTTTTCCTCGAAATACCGCGTTATCGATGATATTAATTAAATCCTGTCCAACAAAAGGTCTCTTATTCGATACGTTGGTTCCGTAGTCGATCGACGGACCATAAATCAAGCAATTCAAACAAGTCAGGCTGTTCACCCTGAAAACAGGATTTGCTCGTGATTGGTCGCATCGTGAGATGCAGCCAAGGGACTAGAGAAAAGAGAGGGAAGAACAGCGAAAAGCTCGCTGAGATTACTGTCAAACGTGTCGGCCGATTTAGACGTGGAGAAATTGTCCGCCGAACAGTCTGACGCTTCATTTTCCGAACTGGCGTACCACTCACGCGATCGCTATTTGTATTCCATGGTTTCGCCATGTGTCTTACCGCGGTTGTTTAATTCTCTCATTTACTATACGCCGAAGTATCAACTTCAACTCGCTCTAAATTTCCTCTTCGACTGAGCAAATTTTAAGCAAACGTTTCAAAGAACGACATACACTTCTAGTCGACGAGATAGATCCGTAATTGGACGAAAGAAAGAATAGAGAGGTTAATAACTTGAGCTTGAACGAACCGTTCAACTTATTAATCTATCTATGTACGAGAGATAATTTATATTAATCGTAGAATTAATTTTGCCGGTTAAATCAGTCACGAGTCAGTAATGAATTTGAAAAGACACCGAAGAAATAAACATCGGCAAGGATTTATGCGTATTGCGATTCCTTTCGTGAACTTTTAAAGCAATGCTTCTGTCGACCGCTGACGAACGAAACTGACATTAGCTTCCGTGGCAAACGACTATCTATCAAGCAAGAAGCTTATTTACGACAGCCACTGTGTCGTTTTTCTTTCGTTCGCAACGATTCATTTTTGTCAAACCGAGTGCTTTCCATTTCCGGAGCTTGCGCTGCCAGTAGTCATTCGAAACCTATCAATGAGTCAACCCTTTCAGACCACCAATTCACGTGAAAAAGATGTCTCGAGATAAAAACACGTAATACCGATAATCATTTTTGCTCTCCCACCATGTTTTCGTTTACTTGAAATATTAATAATTACCTGTTTTTCTTCTTTCTTCTTTTTTTTTTTTTTTTTTTTAACTAAGACTTTTAATTGGAAGAGCAGAAAACCTGTTTCAGAAAAAGAAGAAACTAGCACAGATGAAATCTATAGGTACATTACCACTCGTCCGTCGATGGAAAGATAGAATCGAAATCGATATTAATGCCATATACGTAAGAAATTAGAAAATTAAGGAATTAGAAATTAGAATAGGAAAATTAAGAGCCAATTGAATCTTCCTTCTTCGGATAAAACGTAATTCGATATAAATTCAAGTAATATTAGTTCTCCGGTGGATCGAGAGCGTTCGTTGTCAGAACTAAACAGATGGATTGCAATGAATTAAATCGTAATAAAACGTACGCCTCGATCGATCGTTAATTATTTTTAATATCGAAGGCAAATATGTAACAATAATGAACGTATTACGGGTTTTATTGGCGGAGCGATAAAAGGATTTGGAACTCGAGTGTTGCAACATTATTCTTCGGTCCCCATCGAAATTCCAAATTCCCCGGGTTCGATCTGCCGCGTGTCGCACCGCGGTTTAATAGACAGCCGGATAAAGAGAAAGGGAATGAACGAGAGAGGCGAAACAGACGAAGAGAGGGAATATCGAATCGCAACGCTGATCAAATTTTCCGCACCCAGATGAGCCATTTGATCAGGGAAAGCAACGTGGAGGCGACTCGCGGTAGACCACCGCGAACACAATCCGTCGCGTACAATGCGACGCGATGAGGTGGCTCTCCCGTTGGTCTGTTGGCATTATTAGCGAGCCGATATCGGCGAATGAAAATCTCCACGAGTTGCCATCCTCTCTGTGTTCGCTTCCAACCGAACAGCAGGGAAAACGAGACGTAGTAAATCGGGAAGGCGTGGAAAGGGTATCAACCATGTTTGAAAGAAAATGGATGTTTCGGTATTTCCTATTGTACGTATACGGACTTTGATTAGTTGGGCTGCATTGTTATTACATTCTCGTTTGGATATTGGAAATTCAGATGAATGTTGTTATTACGATTGAACCGATGCACGTACAAATTTATATTTTTGCGAACGGAATTGGAGAAGTGGATCTAGAAATTTCTTTCGTACTTCGAACATCGTAACGAGTAGCTTGCTGTGCAATATACTTTCTGCATTTCTCTACCTATTCTATACTTAATTTTTGCTATCGACATCGATACAATTATTATCGCGGTAAGTGAGGTATAGATTTTCTTCCACGAATGTAGCTTTTATACGTATTCGCTTCGTAAGAGAAATAACGCGAGGAATTTAAAGGAGCGTGTAGAAAATAACAGTTACGTAAAATAGCGGAATTTTATCGAAAAAAGTTGCCGATTTCATGAAAGACAAATTTAATTACACCGAAATGAGGAACATTGTACCTAGTATAGAAAATGAACTTTATAAAACGGGAAATTACTTCTTTTCGCGATATAAAAGGCTGATTGAACAACGTACCAATACATCCAACGTACAATAACATGGTCCGGTAAAGGGGAAATTATTTCACTCGGAGGGAACAAGACGCTTAACGAACAACGTTACATAATCGACGAACAAGTTACCATCAAAGTGTCATCAGCAGGAAGGTTACGTGGTGCAGGGCTCGAGAAAGTTTCACGAAGGAACGAAGTCACCGACTTTATTTTACGTAAATCCATCGGTCGAGCAACTTGTTTCGTTTCTCTGAAGTCTGTCAACGTGATACTCTTTCTTCGACGACGATAAACTTCCACGAGGAATGTCTCTTCTCGGAGAGCACGCGCCTCCTATTCCAACTAACCCCTCTGTAATTTGAAGTTTCGAGAATTTCAACGACAACCGACTTCAAAGAGCGCTCGCTACCAAGGTATTTGTAAACTGATCGAATCGTGGTACTCGCTGGTATACGCAGGAAAAATAATTGCCTCGTTCTTCGTGGATGAATCAATTTGTAACGAAATAAGAGGGAGATTCGTTTATCGAAAATTTGGCAAATTTGATTTCTTTTTCTCTCGTTACAGAGAAATATGTTCCCTATAGCAAAACATAGTGTGTCGAATATTAGAAAGTGTTATAGTAGAACTGTTAGAACTTTAATATTTCATCTCATAAATCATCGGAACATTCGCTTAACTTTTTCATGACTTTCAACTAGGAAAGTGTATCTTTAAGGCTGCAGAAAATACAAGTTTAGCGTCCAAAGAAGCTTGTATAAATGCTAGGATAGCCCAACGTTGATCCGTAGATACAACGTCTATAACTTGGTGAAATAAATCGAGACAGAGGGTGACAGAACGTAAAGACAGAGTTCTACGAGTCGTTTATTTATACAGGTAACAAAAATAACGCGATTTTTCACGAACAGGCTTAATTATTCGAGTCAGGGTACCAGGGTTTCGTAATAAATTTTATTTCAAATTTCTCTCTGGCTAATAAAATATGCCGACGAAAATTTCCAGCTGTTCTACAACGTGGTGCCAAGCATCGAAATCCCAAATTACAACGCATAACAATACCGGAATCCCAGCCTCTGCAAAGTATAATGAAAAAACTAATCCAATAATCACCGAATCCGTACTCCATCGGCCGAACCTGCAAATTCAAGCCATCAAACCACCCTTCAACAAGAACATCATGACCAGGATCACGTAATTGGACCACCTTGCCGCGTATCCGATTACCAGACTAATTTACGACCGGGTATTTTTCATTGCGACAACTCCGACTAGCCAGCAATCCGGATGACCGTCGTGGTAATAGAGCATCCTCTCGTGCACACCTATCCGGCTGAAATCAATGGGGTGTCTAACGACTGTCTGGGGGCCACTAACTGTAGCACGGCGACAGCCTCTTTCGGTGAGAAGAGAGGCAGCCGCAGTGAGACGGTTCCCTAATCAACGTTGGCTGGTCCGCGCCAATGCCGTGACGTATTTCAGAAAATAACGAATGTATTGGCATAATGCGACGAAAACGCGGCAGTCGATAATTCGTTACGCTGCCGATGACATTTATAGGAACGATAATTGGTATATTTATGGCGAGCAGCGCGCCTCTACCGCGGATAAATATTAAACGCCGTCGTAATTTACATATCGTCCGTTGGCAATCGACGGCCTATTGTTCGCGGTAAAAATCGCGAAATTATTCGGTGAAACGCGCCCTCGTCTGGCTTCTGGTTTTATTGTCTCTCTCCCTTCGCGAGCGTGGCATGTGATTTCGTTTGGTTTCTTCTCTATTTCAAGCAGAGCTTCCATAGAAATCCTCTATACCGCGTTATTCCTTAAAGTTAGAATTGTAGACGTTCAACGACGGGCTGATGATTCTCGGCAACTTTACAGACGAATATTAGAAACGAGACTTTGGCTGAGACGTAAAGCAAAGAGTTTGTTCACGTTGTAACGCGTCGATGGCTTTAACGTGTCGTTAGAAATTATGCGCCAGAAATTAAGAAAGACCAAAGATGGATCCGTCCGAGTTCCATTGTTTACAGGTATTTGGTATTTCGCTTGTCGTCTTTCAAAAATATTTAGACGATCGATAAAAAAAAAGAAAAGAAAGAAAAACGAATTATTCGCGACTGCGGAGTCTGCTATTATCGACAGTCTACTAGAACCGTGCAGACAAGCATGAAAGTCTCTAAAACTGTACGATGTCGTGGCGTATCTCGCGCGGTATCGATTGATCGCGGAGTCTCTGGTTCGGCTGTCATGTCTGTTGGCTGTAATTTCGCAAATGGTCAAATACAGGTCGCGAACTCGTGACATAAGTGTTTAGGGGAACGACGTCGTGCGTTTGACACCTCGTACATGCTCATCTCCGTTTCACGATCATCCTAGCAAGCGGAGGTTAACGGAACAAGCATCCGAACAGCGTGTACGGACTACTTGAATGCGCGCGTTAAGCAATCAGCCCGCAGATTATTAAGCAGTAACTCGGGTTATTTAGGCAATCTCGGAGATGCCTCGCCCGGCTGCGGTATTATTTCGATGCTGAATACACGCTCATCCGGAAATATATTCGATGCCGTGCATACTACGGAATTAAGTTACTTTTAGATGTAATAGCATAATATGTACGATGCATTTATGCAAAAGAGAAGTTGGAACGAATGGTACGTGAAAGAATGGTAGGTGGGTACGAAGGTGGGTGAGAATATGCAAAACGTATAAGTAGTTTCTAAGGTTCCAAAGGGACAAAGTATAATCGATAGAAAGTATAAAAGGATAGGAAAAGATATGTTAGTAAACGTTTATACCTAGCGAGAAAATTCTTTCAATCCAGAGAGATCAGCATCATAGAAGAATCATTTTGTTTCAATCGTTATCGTCTCAGTTGCAAGCAGAAATTCGTTCAGAAATTATCAGGACAACGCTTTTATATAAACGTTGACATTTAAAACGCAATGAAATCCTTGATATCCCGATGAAGCTTAATCAAGGCCGATCCTCGTGCTTCGTTATGGCGACAATCAACCCTTTCGTTCTCTGAAAAACGGACGGCAATCGCAGGATGTTTGTCGGACGCTTGAAAACGGAGCGTTCCTCTCAACGAGGCTAGCCGTGATAGAACAGAAACAGAGAGAGAGAGAGAGAGAGAGAGAGAGAGAGAGAGAGAGAGAGAGAGCCGGAAGAATCGAGATTACAAATTAATCCGATTATTCCCGATAAAACGAAACCAAACAGCAAAATCTCATTCGAGGTATCGTCCCGATTTTTTCCCACGGAACAATTCCACGGTCCTTGTTCTCCAATTATGCCTGTGTTCCTGCGGCAACGAGTCCGTTTCTTATTAAACTCCTGTCGATGAACCCCTCTTCAAACGTTTCCATCAAGCTCTGTCTCCCTGTCCGCTTCCTGGTTATTTACCCTTCGGCAATATCGGGCCGTAGTTATACCACTCTCTGTTTAACTAAATGTTACGGAGCCACTCGATGAATCGTCCGGTGCTGCGTGTATTATCCAAGTGAGTAACCTAGATCATGGACTATTGAGCTCGTAACGTCAAGTACGCCAAAGGGTTCGGGGGCATCGTAAGCAACGTCCGAGCCGGTAGCTCGGATCGATATCGAGAAACACGGAACGGAAAGGGGGTGAACGAGAGGGAGGCAAAGGGACGGGGGTAACCTCAAACTACCCGAGGCTAGTGGCACTCTGGTCACCAGCACGGAAAACGGTCCAATTACAGATGACGCCTTTGACCGGGGCCGCGTGTTTAACTACGCGCCGCAGGAAAGGGGAACAGCCTCGCCAAGGATCACCGTTAATGGATCGACCAGCAACGGGAAGATTGCCGTGCAGCTTCCTTACGCCGGTGTGTACGCACGTGTAACCCGCGTGGCAAACTCGCGCAGGAATTTCACCTGGTGTTACGGTGCTTGCGCGTGTGCCGCCGATGTAACTCGGTTCTAGACTGCCGATACGTGGCTCGGGTTTTGATCATCAAAGCGGCTATAATGGATATACAGTGGCTAAATAAAAAGTGTTGCCACAATACGCTGTTTCTTATACCGTTTACTTATTAATTAGTCTGATTCGAGAAACATTGTAAATATACCGCGAAAGATTATGTGAAATTTACGTAGAAGAGCATTTCCATCAAAATCATCGAACCTGTATCAATTAATCGCGTTTCTATCGGTCCTAACGAACAGCATAAACTTTCGCAGTTTCCGAATCTTTCTTTTAAACGCCTTGCGTAGAATGTAGGTGGAAGGTAATTTGCAAAGCATTCGCTAAAGCCGAGTTCTCGCGAATCAGAACTTTTGAATTATTATAATTAGTTCAACATTGTTGTAATTTAATTTGCATGCGCGGGATAATTGCTTTGTCTCCTTAGGGATAAAGATAAGTAGACATCGTGTTTTTGTTGAAGTTACTTTGCCGTAAGTAGGTACTCTATCCACAATGAGGATTTGCACGGTGTGTTACGTTCCTGAGAAACACTGAAACGTTTTTAGTTTGTTAGGAATTGCATAGAACAGGTGCTGCGCTGTTATTTTGTTCGGAGCTCGAAAATGTAAAATAGTGGATTAACTTGTTACAAAGATTCGTAAAAAGTTATTAGCAACAAAGAACGAACGAGTGCGGAACGTATCGCGTCCCTGCGTATTACCAATAGGCCGAAGGTTGTTCTGCTAAAATAGTCTAAATTAGATTACCATTACGAATTTGTAATTAAGTTCCATTAGAGAATTAAATTACAGGTATGGTATACAGCATATCGCACGCTTTCTGTACTTTTTCCTTTCCTTCCCTTCTTTCGAAAACGTCACATTTTGCATATTCCGCTGGAATTATATTATCACAAGATCACAGGTCACTAGCGGAACATAGAATAAAAATAACATTTACGTTTGTTTTTATAAAACAACCGTTTTGAAATAACGAAATACAGCTGAAAAAATAATCTCTGTGTCACGGCAAGGAGATGCTTATTTAAACAAAAATGTCCCGTCCACGAGAAGCCAGGCATCGTTGTTTTGTCTGCGCCGCAAAGAGAAAAGTGTATTTTTCGCACTAGCAAACATATTTGGCATCTCTCTATCTCGCCAAATGAAATTATACGCAACCAGTTTAAAAACGTAACGTCGCGTTAAAAGGCCATGTCTACGCGTTATATGGTTACGTCACGGCTGAGAAAGACACGCACAGAATCGTTTGTATCGTTGCTACATAACTGGGCCCGCGTTCTCTCCAATTCAGCCACTCTCGTCGCGGTTGACCTAAAAATTTCAATTTCCATTCGTTCGAACGATTGCCATTCTACACGTATTGATGCATCCGTAATTAAGCTCCATGCGTCACAGATATCGTTTTAAACGTTTGATGGAAAAAGAAAGAAAGAAAGAAAAAAAAAACGCAGAGTCGTTGTTCTTAAATCGGCCGAATTAGCCAATTATTTCCAGAACTATGAATCGAGTTGAAAATATCAGGAAAATTGTCGAACGATTTGAATCGGAGAACGCGATGTAGCATCAAGTGATAGTAAGTGAGAATCACGTGGCAGATCTACGGATTACGTGGACTCAAGTGGAGTAAACCAATCACCGAAGGAATAAGTAGTGTAAGTTGTCACTAGACGAGCAAGTAGAATAGGCCGATGCATCACCGCGCAAGTAGAACGGATCACAATTTGGCCAAGCAACTGGAATGTCTGGAATGCCTGACTGGACAGGTAGAATAGGAAATACATGGACAGACAAGTAGAGTAGTAGAATGGGCATTGACTGGTCGAGCAAGTAGAATGGTATCTGGCTGATCAGTCAAATATAATTAGAAGCGTTACGTGGACGTACGGAGTCGGTAGGACGCTATACAAATAAGATTAAGATTATCGTGCGAAAACTTACGAAGGCATACTACGTGACACGAGCAGTTTGACTCGATTGATAGAGAAATATGATCAAGCATCGTATTATTCTAACGTTTCTATAGTGTTGAAGCGACCACCACTTCTAAGAAAACTCTACATCTGGTCTTTTAGTTTTGTCAAGCACCGAAGCCATCGACAGGGTATAGACAAAAGATAGGGTAACCATAAACCATTGTAGGACAGGCGACGATGGCTTCAGGGCTTTCAGTCATAAGGTAACACTGCCAGCGTGCGGATCTGCACCAGCTCGATGGTATCGCGACTTGTATTTACACTTCAGAGTATTTAAAATATATTTTCTACCTTACACTTTGCCCACGCGTTTCTTCCCATTAACATCGCGTAATAACCTAATAACCTCGACGTATAGGAATGGCGTAACCTTGATTGGATAAATGTTACTTGGTAAATTACGATTGAAATCCAGTGGTGTAAATGGAGTGCGTATGGTGTACGAGTGGTGCAAGAATTTTCCACGTTTTCCCGTTTTTCTCGCGCGAACTGACCGTATCGCAGCGACAAGAAAGAAAAGCACGAGAGATTCTTGCTTGCCTCCGCATTGGGAGAAATTCGAAGAAACTTAGTTTCGCCGTGAAGGAACGAGCCGCGTGAAAAACACATCGTAGATGTGGCTCGTACCTTGTCGCTCCGGTGGGACCACTTCCGTATCCTTCTTGCCGGATAACCAGACGTACGCTCACCGGCGAAACAAATAGGTTGCGAACGTGTTGTACCTGCTGGTATGAAAAAGAACGAGACCAGTGAATTCTCATCCCGATGCAAACTCCCACAGCATATTTCGCAACGGTCCACGCGAAATTGGTTCGCAATTAATGTTGGCTACATCCTCGTAGATAGACTATTTTGTCCCTGTTCATTTTCCCTTATGCGATGAAGTAATTTTTAGACGATAACGAAAAGCGTAATGCGTACGTGGCGATCGAATAAGATTGCTTTTAGAATTTTTAATACTTTAATATTATTACGTTTATAAGCTGAATTTTCTTTTTTGTAAATTTCGTATGTATCGATGGTTTATCGTATCTATCGATATTTTATCTATGCTGTAGGAGAGATTATGATTTTGACATATATTCGCGTCAAATGTTTCATAGAATATTGTACATTTGTTACAGATATTGAGGAACAAGCTGCCATTTCTAAGAAATTACTCCAAAATTTAAACAAACTTAATATCGTTCGCATTTCGCCAGGTAGACATTGTCGCAGAACAACAATTAGCAGAGGTCAGTTAGCGATAGCGAAAACTTTTCATAACCGCGTGATATTTGGCCCAACCTCAAACTGCCATCCTCAAACGCGAATATAATTTCACAGCGAGGTAGTTACATGGCTCGAAATACATCTTAACGACACTTCGGAAGTTTCGTATCTTTGACACTCTTTCCTAGGCGAGTTCATCCACGCGCAAGATGCATACACGGCCGATGTCGCGACACTTCACAAAGAGTACGCCAGCTAATTTAAAGTGCAAGAAACTGCGAACGCGATGAAACTACAAGGACCCTCTCGTCGGCTGATGTTTAACCAAAGTCTTCGCAGACGTCGTTGCTTGAGCGTATCTTTTCAAATGCGGGCCCTTTAGAGGACGCAGCCATCCAGAAGGAACGTGTCGCGAGCATCGACCGAGATTTTCCTTTTGCCAGACGTTCGGTAAATAATAAGTGCTAGCATCGCGATACTGTACCGAATACCGCAACCCTATCCACTCCGTTGTCTTTTCGTTTCTCGGGAGCACGTTCAAACCAGCGGTTCCCTGTTCCACGTATTTCTACTTAGTACTCGTTACTCGCCGATGCAATTAGAACTTTCCTAGAGTCCGTTGTCTTCGAGATACGCTCGGTTTTTTGCATAATTAAATTTTGCGCGCGCGCAGAAATTCGAAAGGCTGCGACACTGCTTAGGGGATTTTTTTTGAGTAGTTTTTCAGTCACGTTGCTGGGGTTAAATGCGTTCGCTGGCTTTTTCGCGTGAAACGTTTCTCGAGAAAGAAAACCGGATGCTACGCGGTACAACAGCTATTACCGCCACGCGGAAGAAATTGTCTAGCTTTCGGAATTTAGACACAAATTCCCTTCCAGCATGTTATTTGCATATTCCGTCAATCTATCTTTTATCCTTACGCGCCATGTTTCGTTCGTTGTATTATTTCATTGGAAGAAGAATGGATCGACGGTTAGAGTATCTTTGGTATCGTTCTCGGACATTGATCGAGCTCGAAAAACGACATTGGTTCTTTGGTACGGACGAAACATTACACTGCTGTGTTCACGAACTATTGGATTCGAACTATGGCACGACAGTGGTTTAAAAGAATTCAACGTGGAAGGGGCCGTGTTCGATTTAGCCGAGCCACGAGTCGAATCGGCAACGTAATCGGTGGAACGATGCAAAAAATTCAATATCCCAACAATAGAACGCGGCGATCGATCGGTGTGTACATCGGAGGAAGTCGTGAGTCTAGTCGGATTTCCCTGTACAGGCGACGGTAACGCTTGTTTGCCGCTCGCCCAGGAAAAAGCAGCTCCGGAAGCAGAAAGTCACGATTTTCGTGTCCGCTATCGCCGACATTTGTCCGTCCATGAATCGTTCTCTCTTTTGTTTCACCGACAATGAGAAGCAGAACCGACTCGACGCTGACAATCGCGTCCATGATCAATAACCGTCACTCTTTCCATTATAATGGAGACGGAAATCAGTGAATCGGTTCATTCTGCGCGTTGTTCCGCGATTTCGATACAGGCAAAAACCGCGATCTCTCTGCCGAGAGGACGAGGCCGATAACCCGGGAAATAGTAGCAGCAGTCGAATTTTTCTCTCCTCGTTCGTAAGAGAGCGCAGATATCTTAACCTATTCGAGATTCTATATTTTTTTTTTACATTCAAAATGTCGTTGATACGTAGGATACATTAACAAGGATTGCCAAGATCGTATCGTTGACATTCGAGATGAAGGAAGATCGTTACGATGCCATTGCTTCGGCAGAGATATCGTTCAGCGTTTGGAAGATTATCGTGTTCGTTCGTCTAGAATTTTACACTGAGCGTAATTATAGCTCGTACGCTAATATATCAGCGGAATTATATCGTTCGGTGCAAATGGTCGGCAAACCGCGACAAATTTTAAGATAATCCGTTGTAACGCTAAATCACGTTAAGCCGCAGTTATAATCTTTCCAATACGGTAAAACGTCTGTAACGTTTGAAAAGAAAAGCGTTGTGTAAAAATAACGGTACGCGAAGGAACCACGTGTTCCGCTAACGTTACGTGTTTTATTTACGCGCGGAGGTGATAATAAATGTACCTGTGACCTCGAGATTATCCCTCGACACACTGATCGCGAACACGATATCTCACTATGCTTTTATTACCTATTCCAGCGAAATAAAGATGGAGACTGAGAAAAAATGCTTCTTTCTCCTTTCGAGACCCTATCAGAAGCTCAAGTTCGTGGCACGTAGAAGAAATAAAGCGGGAGAGCGGTCGGCAATAAAAGCAACCTTTAAGGGTTGGCCGCCAGCTTGCCAAATAAATACATCCCCCGAACGTCACATACCGACGATATCTGGATCTTCTCAGGACGACCCGGATCCGCTGGAAACTCATTGTTTCAAAACGAGACTACGTGATGTGGTTTTTGACTGGATCACGGCTACTTTCACGATTGTCAGTTTGCCTTAAGTAGACTTTAATGTTTCCTCTTCACCCTTCTTCTTACCTTTCTCGTCCTTTCCTCAAACTTGTTCCAGTTAATTGCTCCTTGTTATCGGCCGAGTCATCGGTATACGTTGAATCTTCCCATTTCAGGTTCTACTTGCTCGTTAAAACTTCAAGTTGTTACGATTCGGGTGTGTTCAAGGTTGCCGTTATCGAACGACGTAAAGATAGAGCACATCGGTGAGCACTCCACGCACGTGGACACGTAATTTGGGCGATTTTTAGGAGAAATACTTTGAGTTTATAATCTAACAGACATTTTTGGACGGTTGCGCGTTACTTGCAATGATTGAAATCGCATGACGATCGATGTTGAATTTTGACGAGATCGTTGATAACGAAGTTCGAAGACCTGGTAGTTGGTATCGGATTGCAAAATTTCCAAGTTGTTAACGTTCCATCCGAAATATTCAAGAGTCGTAGTTCGATAGCTACGAAACGTCAAAGTTATTGATATCGTTTCCAAGTTTTTACGTGACAAGTTCGAAGATTTCACGATCGTTAGAATTTTGTAACCCGTGAAATATCCATACCCGATAACATTGTAAAATTCGGGCGGAATTTGAAAATCAAGCGTATCTGCCTTCGCGTATCGGCGTCCCGAATCGAATGGAAAATGTCGTGTCTGCCCCTGAAACTCGAATTCGAATATGGCGGTGTTCCGTGGTCGTTCTACTCTCCCGGGGATAACCTCGAGTTTATTTTTGAATCGTTTCGTTGTTTGCCCGTTGGAGATTTGGACGGGAAAAAATTTATTTTATCATGTATACCGGTTGGACATTCGATAGGGCGCGGCTAGTCACTCTGATCCACTTTTTCAACGGTATAAACCAACGGTGTCAAAGCCGTTGAGAATCCAGTAAATCGGATAACATTCAAATCGACGCGACGGCTAAAAGCACCGCGGTGAAACCATTATACGATATTGCATGGAAGAGGCATGAATTTGCGGACAGGCAAAAGGACCTTGGAATTATGAAATCATTCTGAAATGCGCATGGAGCTCGCCCGTATACATAAACGTGTCGGTAAATGCGTTCGATTTCTGTTACCAAATATTATCATCATAGATGACATCGTTTCATAGTTGAACGAGCATCGACGATAAAGCTAAGCATCAAACTGCTATTCGCGGTTAAAGCTCATCGAGAATATCGCAAATATATGATAGATTTGATATTCCACATGCAGGGAAATAATCGCTGGATCGTTTTAATCGATCGTTAAACGGAATTGGAATTATTATGCCCTGAAAATCGGGCAGAAAAGTTCTGCAACGTCTGATTCGAAACGGGAAATAGATTTAAATAACTACGTATCAAATTTCGTAGTAGAATTTTGAATATTTCTCCTCATAAATCGTGTCGCCGATACTAGAAATAAACCAAAATCTATCTTTCGTTGGGAGAAATTGTTTTCAAGTAACGTATCGAGATACGTGTAATGATCTAGACTAGATTGGCCGCGTAGTAGTGACACACGTATATGCGAATATGAGTGTGCAGAAGAATGTGCGTGCGTTGCGTCTCGAATGTGACTGTACCGTTGGCAGTGTAGTGGGGAAGATGGTGAGACAAAGAAAGCGTTGACACAGACGTATATGGACGAAGATCGTGGAAATCGTTTATCAAATAGATCTAAAACTAATTTTTAATTCGAATCGTAAGCGTAACCTTAGTTACCTCCCTTTAATTTTATTCCGGCGATTAACATCCACAATTCTCAACGTAACGATCCGACGAGGACTAAAAATCTAAGTCGAAATTAAACCAAAAAGCATCGAAAGCACAGAGATCGAAGGTTAAACGCGAAAAGTAAAAACGGTGAGAAGAAAGGACATTTGCAACGTGTACGTCCTTCACCGGTCTCTCAACTTAACCCGTAAGGAGTTTTTCAATTTCTTGCGCCGTGCTCGAGGCCTCTGAGATTACCGTTATCCGAACGATGCCGTTGGAACTCAACACCAGCGCAATATATCTAACTGGCCAACGGTTCACCTTAGACCCCGTAACCGTACATAACCGGCAAGATCTCGCACGTACGCGCCACCGGTGAACTTAGTCGCCGGTTCTGCCGTCTGTGCGTCGCGCACACCTGCACGCCCAGGGGATGCACAGAGGGAAAGATCTTTTATACTGGATTCAGGGGTTAACCGTACTCGCCCCGACCCTCTTACCTGCTTCGCATGGAAAATAGCTGGTTCTTTGTCCTTACGTTCTCGGGCCAGCTACGTATCTACACCAACGATGCGATAGCGTGCAAGTGTGCAAGATGTTGCATAAAGTGCGACGCATTTGGGAGACGGGAAACACGGCGAAAAAATAACGCGTTCGCCACGAAACATGTAAAATTACATTTTGCCAGCGCGCCGATGTTACCGAATAAGATTAGACCGCGTAAAGCTGAGGAGATAACATAGAGATGCAGCAGCGCGTTTAAGGCATTCGCGAGACTATTGCCGATGGCATTGTGCAATTTTGGCAGTAGCGGAAACTCTTCGGGGTTCTTGAATTTGCTGCTGCGAGATACTTTGCTTATATCTGCAGAATTGTTGGAACTGTATAGTAGCGTTGTGCGTGCGGTAATGCAGTAAGGCGGTTCTTAAATTCTTACTTAATTTGTGGCGCTACTTAAATTGTACATGATTTCGTGGCCAGAAGCGGTATATTAGAAAAATGATAATCAACGACAATGTACGAATCGACTATTCCAGGAACGGCAAAGTCACGATAGAAGTTTGATTATTCCATTCCGACGAATGTTCATTTAACCTGTTCTTATTTTCTTATTTCGCAGCGCTCGTTATTTTACGAAGACCGATACAATAACTCGTAGTACACTTGCGAAAACGTGGATATGAAACGTGGACACGTTGAAATGTAACCCAGTTGCCTGTAAACTGCACACGATGGAAAAATATCATGAAATAAACGAGCGTATTTCTCGTCAAAGTACGATCGAGACAACGATCGTATCAGTTCCGCAAGGTGATCCCTCCTGTGATCACGCCAGCCAGTGTACGTGGTAGCGATAGTTATTTTATACGAGTAGTCGAACGTCGGAAAGGAACGTTCGTCCGATCGAGAGAACGTTGAAGGCGAATATACGCGGTTTTCTCAATCACACGATTTGTGATCGCGATAATGTATATCGCAGCCAGTAATTTTCAGACACATTCGCGTCCATTGCCGCGTACTGAACTTCACGACCCATTGCTGCATTATGTTGTAAGTACATGGTTAACCGATTTGGTTGTAAAGTTGTTTTCCTCGTTTATGACATCGTACTAGGTGTTTGTAGGTGTGTTCGGTGGTGAAATTAATAGAGACGAAGCATGTGTGGAGTTTATGGTTGAATATTCTTAGATCGAAGAGATCATTCGCTTCGTTTCACAGTTCGTCGAGGTAAAATATGAAAAAGGGAAGTGGTGACGTGGTTTATAATTGCGTCGATCGTTGCGTGATCTCGTGAATATTCTCTGTCCGAAATTTCGTATAATTTATACGGGTAAGGAAGTTATAAGGAAGTCTTAAAAAGGCGCTTAAATTAGTTTTCTTTCTGACTTGTTTTAAAATGTGAGAAAAGAGAAGGAAGGCTTCCCGGAGGCTTAAAGAACGTAATTGTAGCTTATTTTAAAGATCATGTTTGTTCGGAGGGCTCGAAAGTTAAAAATAGGTCAACGCATACATGTACGTAGACCGCAAGCTTCTACGGGGCCGCGTATTTTATTCTTCGCGAAAGTCAACTGTTTTGCGATATTCAACTTCTGAACAAAAACAAGGCTGCGAAACCAGAAACGTGACTCGTGTGTAAGAAGCACGTCGGAAAGCGATATCCACATTTTATCTGCGATATTTCTCTGCTTCGCGAGGATCGGCTTTTTTCATGCTCATATAAATTGTTACATAATCTCGGGACGAATATTTCATACCTTTACGAAAACCTACACGACCACGGGAGAGACAATTTCTAAATAACTACAGTATCAAAAGCCAGAACTAAACCAAACTCTACATCAAATCGCGATGGCAGAAAGCATTTATTTCAATCTTTCGTTGTATTAGAACGTTCATTTTATTAGAAAATATTCAGTATTCCGTTTCGGTGTCGCTTTACCGAGACAAAGCGAGTATATGAAACGAAACGAATATCAGTTTCGTGTTTTGAAAACGTCTGCTACTGTTCCTCCTAGAGTCTTCCAAAGCAAATAAAGAAGATCGTGCAACGAAACGTAGACAGTATACGATCAAAAGCATAGTAGCGCGTAGAAGTGGCGAAGGTTAATTTTGTTTTTAAATTTCAAAGAATTTGGCCTGGCCCACGTTATCAAAGTTGCACGGTATTATCTTGAACTTCGTAATAAAGCACTCCCTAGCTGCGCTGCGCGATATCAAAGGATCTCTGGTAGAACGCCTAACGAATCTTAAGAGGGAATCTAAACCGGATACCTTCGACTTTTATTCATCTACGTCTTGCACGATTAATGACGCAAGCAACTTCGCCCTTCTGGCTGTACGCTTGTTAAACATCTCCACCCTTGCTCGGTCAATGAGAAAACCGTTACGGTAATTGCTCGGTGTACTCTCGACTCGTCAGCGTAGAAAAGCCGAACATCACTGCCGGACGAACGATCGATGCACGCGTGTACATCCGTCCTCAAGTGGAAACCGACGACCGATCGATCGCGTGGGTGCGCGTCTCTGCGTGCATACGGAGAATTTTTCTCGGCGTACGCCGAGATTAATGAAACGGAAGGATCTACGAGGAGAGGAACGTCATTACGCCAGTCAATATTTGATCGGTGCTCGTCAGGGCTCTCGTACGACAGACATCTTTCCTCGCGTGCACAACAATACCGCCGCTACGATTCTTCTATGCCTTCGCTCCCGATGTAACGCGTTATTCGTATCGTGTATTGTACGTCTGAGAGTCTCGTTTCTGATGACCGAGCCGGGTGAAATTGATCGTATGGTGGAAAAATTCGATCACGAATTAAAGGAACTCTGATTGTGAGAGAGGTAGTTGCGGGCTTTGAATTTTTTAAGGTGTATACGTACGTAAGTTTGGTAAATTTCACCCTTTTTCTTTTTTTCTTCTTCTCTTTTTCTTTTTTTTTTTTTTCTTACTTTGATAAATAATACCTATCTTTATATTCGTCTGTGCAGGAAGGAACGATTTTAATCTTCCGGGCTGCTATGAAACCAGATTAAAGATTATGTATCCACGCATGCGTATCTTCCACGCTTTGTCTTACTTACTTATCATAGTTTCATTTCGTTTCATTATCGCATCGACAACAAACCGTGTATTCATAACGATAATTAGTTGCTAATTTCCGAGTCAAAGGGAGAAACTGTAATGAAACGTAATCTTGTTTCCTGGTAAGTAAACAAAATTCCATCCGTGGTAGGTTAATTAACAAACATCGCTAAATACGTTACGTTAAATTTCATTTAAACTAGAATCTTCTATTATGACATCTTTTTAGATAAAAAAACTTCGGACTTTTTACCAGAGTATTAAACAAAATTTCCTTCCCAGGGGAAAATACTGGAAAGTTTCAACCATTGTCCAGGAAGGTGGTTGTCACGTTGAAAATTTATCCTAAGACGCTATATTCGAGCGATCAACCGAGTCGACGATAAGCAAAAGGACTCGGTGGCCAAGCTACAATTCCATTACTCGCGTTGTCGCTACCGTTCGCCCACAATCGCGTTTCCAGTTGCTCGCCTCCGGCCGGCCTGGCGAGGTGGTTTCTTTTTTCAGTGCTCAACAGCAGCGGCACGAACTGGCCGTTCCATCTCCACCCCTCCTGTCGGTTGGACAGAAATTCTCCGACGACTTTCAGCTACGTCGGCGTTAATAGATCGTCGTCGAACACGCTGTCGCGTTATCTTCGATCACCGTTCTAATTTAACCGGCGAAAAATATAATTGAAATCGAGCCAAAGTTTCCCTCCCTCTCGCGTTTCTCTTCCTTTCTTTTTTTTTTTTTTCTATATCCCTTCTCCGTCTCTCGTTCGTTCTTTCATCGTGATTACTTCGTCGTTACGTCTTTCTCACTTTGCGCGCTTATTTCCGCGGATTCAGCGCGGGTTCTCGCGAACCTTCGCTGGCGTCGTGTTAATTGAATTTCGGCGGGTTAATTAATTTGGTCCCGTTTCCCGTGTGAATTACACGATAACGAAGAACTGACGCGATATCCTTTCGTTGTCCGACGAATACGTTGGAATCGATAACAATCCAAGGAATTCTTCGCTTCGAATCATAGTTTCTGTTTCACGCGTTTCCGATTCGATGTTTCGCTAGCCGTTTCAACGAGAGAAACGTTCCCTCCCAACCCTTGCGATTCGTCGCTCTTTTTTTGTTCCATATTACACGGGCTCGTAACCGCTTCACGCGTTTCAGGTTCAATTTTTCGATTGTCCGTCCCTTTTTTTTCTTCTGCTTTCGATTCGTGTCAATGTTAACGCATGTTCCAGCGGCACCGGTCGTTTTATGAGGAATACGAAATTTCCTCAATTTAAATATTTACATTATAAGAGAAATCACCGGCGTGCAATATTCGATTGGCTACCGCGGAGAATGTCGATATGCGGTGATTGATCGAGCTGCGAAGTACCGCGCGTGATGCATTTTTACGTTCTTGGTAATGCATTTTCGACCTTTGTGCGGAGTTTCTCTGTGACGCTCTGTTTCACGAGAGAATGCACGGGCAGGAAAGCACTACAGAGATAATTATTACATAGGCGATGAATAACGAGGTAAAATATTATTTTCTTTGCTTCTCTCTATACGTTTATACAAAGATGCGATTAATAACTTTTTCTAGGTCAACAGATATTCACGCGTTAGTCGGTTTTAATAATAAACCAATCGACTACCACACAAGCATCCTTTTAAAGGAACCAGAATCTACCCTCTCACCCCAAACAAGCTAAGCAATGAGACCAGCGGGACACGCTCTCTTTGCCTACTGTTTCTCGTTTCCAATCTTACCCATCGTTTCATCGAAATCGATTTTATCCAATAAATTACATTTAGCCGGCGCATCGATTTCGAACGGCTATAAGCAGATAAATATGGATGAGGCTACCACGTAGAGGAATAATTGTGGAAAATTGACCAAGCCACGGAACTGGCCAACGGATCGGTCTTAATTGATAGACACGGCACTTCCGTCTGCTCTCCGCTTTAGAAGAGAAGATTGGGTTAGCTGCAATCGGTTCGCCGGACCATGCATTCGCTTATAATCCGATTTTCTCCGAAGGGGGGTAAGCTGTCTGCGCGCGTGTACACGCGAATCTGGAGAGTAAACTCTCTGTCCCTGTCTCTCTCTCTCTCTCTCCCTGAATCTGCGCGTGCGATAGACACGATCCGTGTGTCACGATGCAAATGTTTGCTTATTCAGCAAGTCGAACTTACGCGAGCGGCCATGGCGCGTTGTCGTCGTAGCAGTCCGTGCCACGAACACCCTCGAACGCTGATATCGCGAAGGGTAACCAGCTTACTGGGACTTCTGGGGCCGTGTACGAGCGTCTTCGGCCGCATTGATTGCGAGTTTACGTCTCCCGGATGAATTCGCCACGGTTCGAGTGGCTCTTCGCGACGCTTCGAACGACGTCGTTGCTGCCACGGCGCCGCCACAGCAACCCTTTCCGCACGGTATGCGCCGTATTCCGTGGATACGGCTTCTTCCCTCACGCCGACGATAACGTGCGCGAACGTGCACCGACAGAGAACGAACGCGACATTCTGCGCGAAAGATAAGCTAATGTCGCGATACGCCAACCCTACGTCTCGCGTACTTTCACATCGGCAAACTTGGTGATTCCGCGTGCTTCGCTGTGTTCAGGTTTTATCGGTGGATGGGATAACAGACGGGGGATTGTTAGTTTTACGGGAAATAAATGTTCGATAGGGTCTTCTGTATGATCGGAAAAGTTGAATGTTCGCGATGTTGCAGTCGTACGAGTCGAATTCTGAGACGGAGAAATTACCACGAGGCGACGAAGTTCTATCGGAATAATTACTAGACGACGATTTAAAAGGTTTTGATCGTCTTCGTCGCCTAAAATATTTACATTCGCCATATTCGAATGCGCGTAACGCCGTTCGCGTATATTCTCGTCAACGATACGTTAGATATACATATTGTCCTTTCAATAAAATTTAATGAATTTAATAAAAACCAGTCAGCTGAAACAAAGCAAACGATAACGAATTACGTTTAAAAATCTTGATAAGAAGCGCGCTCGATTCCGCTAAATTTGTCGATCGTTTTCCAGACGATGAGCAAAAAAAAAAAAAAAAAATCGCGACAATTTCCGCGACATTTGTCGTACGCGGGGGAGGAAACGAAGCGGCACACGAGGACGGCGCGCTTCTTCTCCGCGCGGAAACGAGCAGCTCTGGGAGAAAACAAAGGCGTCACCGCGGAAAACGTCGCGTCCATACATAGAGAAACACGGGAAACGCGGTGGCGCTGCCCACGGGAATCGGTGTCGCACTCGGAGATTAATGGCGCTTTCGTCCGAAACGCAATTTACCGTGCAATCGACACGGAACGATGATTCGCCACGCGGGAAACCGTCTCTGCAACTTGCGCGTTGACGGAGAAAAAGAACCGGCGTTTCGGGAACCGACGATGAACCCGCCGAGTCCAATATCGTCGACCGGTTAATCATTCTTTCGGGACGAGTTATACTAAATGAAGGTAAAGGTAATGGCCATGTACTGTTGTTCGCGGTTCGGTTCTGCGAATACGTTTAAAAGGGACGACTGGAAATTTGTATGTAGCCTAACTGTGATTATTTCGCATCTTTGCTTTAATAATTAGAATCGCGCGGAAAGCCTAGCCACGAAGAGTACATGGATTTACGATTTTGATCGAGTTATGCAAGAACAAATTTAGATTCGCGTAACGATGAAATAAAATATGAA
Organism: Bombus haemorrhoidalis; assembly: GCA_014825975.1. Lineage (NCBI taxonomy): Eukaryota > Metazoa > Arthropoda > Insecta > Hymenoptera > Apidae > Bombus > Bombus haemorrhoidalis. Next base: position 1,641,684 of record CM026161.1, read on the forward strand.
AGTGCTTGTTAGACAGGCATTCGATTATTCTTGTTTGGATCTTGGAATCAGCAGGAACAAAGGTAAATACTAATGGTTTCCCGTCCCTTTTTGCCCTTCTCTTCTTTTATTCATCTCGTACTCTCTTCTTTCCTTCTATTCACTCCGTTTTCTACCTTTCCCTCCCTCCATTCTCTCCTCCTCAAACAGTTTTTATACACATGACCAACAGCTCGAACTAACAAAGTGGCAGGTGATATATCTTTTACATAATTTTTCATTCAAACATAAGAAACCTATGCAACGTCCATGACAAAATAAGCAACTGGAGATTAAACGATCACACGGCAGCCACCTTTAAATATAACTAACAGTATCTTCTTCCAAAACTGTTCCGATCATTTACATGACGTTTAGACCGCGAAAAGAAAAGAAGTAGAAAGTTCCGAACTTCAACCGGCATACTTAGTGCAACTACATTGTCGAAATAAGAGACTCGCGTAGTCCTTAAAATAGGGAACGTGCGAGAAAGTTAGACCATAGCGTATTCAAAACAGCCAAGGAGCAAAGGAATTACGTTTCATTCGTAACGTCCTTTGAAACACGCGGACACGTCGGGTTCGGATTGTTCGCGGCGACGACGAGAAGATCGGTGGAACAGATGTCTGTCACGATTTGCTGTTAATTTTGTCTGTGCCAACCTTCGTGAGCAATCGAAATAACAGACCGCTCTATTTCGTCCGTGTGTGCTCTCATAACAGTAAAGTGCCACGGGCCATCTTACATCTGGTTATCGAGCGCTTGCAAGCCTCGCGAGAAGTTCTGGTCAGCGTAGGCGATAAAACCAATCACGTGCAAAGCGGGGATTAACATCCGGACGAGGAGAAGCGGTTGAAATCCGATTGGAATTAGCCAAGTATTTGAATAATCGGATGGTACCGAAACAATCGTCTTGCAAGGTGATAAATTTGGTTTTAGGAGATCTCTGATGGGGTAACTCAATATCGGATCGTTGTAGAATAAGGTCGGCCACATTTACATTTAGAATATGCATTTTTGAAACTTGTTGATACGACTTAAAATTAGATGTTGGATGATTGTATAGGAATATCCTCGATAATTTGTATTATCAAATTCTCCAGATCCAATAGTTTCTTATACATCCGCGATAAATCTCTTAGACCTACGATCTTACATCTGGTATGATAATCTCATACCAATATGAGAAACTATAATACTTTGTAAGATAATGTTCATTTAGTATATAGGGCTGAGAATAAGCGGAATTTCGAAATCTCGTAAAATATTTCTAAGGATATACGTTCGAGATTAATTTACTGTCAAGACGAATGTAACTTAGAAAATTTTATGCGACAATATACAATTATATCGAATATTTTCTATACAATATTCACCAGGAAATAGAAACAGAACAAGATTATTTTTTGTACCCATTGTAATAAAAGCAATGAAATATATTTCATACACTCGATATCAAACTCAATATTAAACAATACCGAGTCAATGCTTCTCCGATAAAACAATTTTCGACCTACTTTCTACGCTTTTCATTGTTGCGAGATAAAAATCGCCCGTGTTTTCACGAAACTATATTTAGCATACAAATATATCAATTTTTCAAAAGACACGCATCCATTAGTACGCTTTTACCGAGGCGCGTACATTTCCCAGTAACAGCCAACGTTATCAATTTCGAAACACCGTTCCACTAGTAAAATTATATACACGTATAAATTTGCTAGTAACCGTACCTGTATTTACCGCAACATATACATAATTGAATCATAGAATGACCGCTCTAAACATACCACATTGACCAAACGTCGTAATCATATCGTTAGTCTCATACCATTACGCTAATTGAACATATTACGCGTTCCTTTATCCTTTTCGGCATACGCGTATTATCGCTATCTTGTTTCTTTCAGAAAGTAAACCATTTCACGCTCGATACTAGGAAATTTATACTATCTTAAATAAAATATTCTAACCACTGTTTTCGAGGAAATTTCATTATTTAAAAGAAGAAGAAGAAGAAGAAAGAAAAAAGAAAGAAGAAGAAATTGTATATTCTCAAAATCAATAAGAAATCACTGCGAACCCATCAGTTGTAATTATAGGTTGATTAAACAGCATGAAACAGCAGTTGTTTCCAAATCATTGAACCGGATATTTTTCCCGGTATTAACAAGTGAAATAGAAGGGCTAGGAGAAAGTAAGAAAAGATGGATATCGGCTGGAACGAGCGATCCGACGGACAGCCATCGATAATAAGACGAAATATCAGCGGTTATTTTCGCAGCGTTAATTTTTCATCGCTTACATATAGCTGTGTTAGGCTAAGCATGAATTATGAACACATTACGGCCGGGATACAAATTGATTTATGGTCACGGCGTCGCGCCGTGCATACCTAATATCCCCCTGGCGATATTCTTCAGCCGTGGTGCAAGGCGGGTCAGGGAATACGATTAATCTGCATAGCAGATCGCGTCAGATTCGCTAATAGCGCTTTTATGATATTCCATCCTGAGCTCTACTGTCTCTGGCGTCTTGACAAGAACCATGGAAAAAAGAGGGCGCAAGAAAAAAGAGAGGAAGAGGATCCCGAGGCTACGTGAACGACTTCCACGATGGATTTCCCTGTCCTTCTGGGCGAAGATTTAAAAATTGTCTCGAGGTGGAGATTTGCTTGGATCGGAGCTTGCATTTTGATGAGCTCGGAGAGGAAAGAAGAAAAGGATCCCGTTAACCGAAATATTTCTTGAAACATAATTTATCGCGATACGTGTGCTGATGATAATGGAACTTACGTTAAGCAGTGAAAAATGTACGATCGCGTCGAAAAAGAACGTCTCGTCGTCTCGTTTGCATTAAAGTTGTAGATACGATTAAAATCGTGAAATAAATAATACGGAATTTAAATGGAAGAATCCTGCGTAATTAATAAAGCGCGGACCTCAATACTCCTGTTACGGAAATTCCTCTCTTGATTAAAATAGATGACCGATGTTTTTATAATCGTTGCATCGAATAATTGTCGAACGAGTTAGAAGTTTTTCAATTTCCTAATTTTTAGTAAAGATAGCGATAAAGCTGCAAACTATCGTTACGAATGTTATTTCATTTGCTATCGATTTAGAAATTGCAATACTTTAAACCGAGAGAAATCCTGCCAGCGAAACTCCATGGGGATAGAACGAAAATATTCCCGTAAATATACAGTGTGCCGGACTTTCCCTGACTCTCGTAAAAAGCGGAAAAAATGCCCACAATCGACGTAACGCTGAAGCGAATTCCTTTCTCCTACTGTTGCCTGCGAGAATCGTTATATTTCAGGAGAGACGAGTGGGCATGCAAAATTCCTGCGATCGAGCCCCGAAGTGTCTTCGTAAATATTGTGCCCGAGCTTTCACAGCTTTTCCTTCTTTTTTTCATAAAAAGGTAAAAAGCGATTCGACGCCGCTGTGATGACACCGACGAACGAATGTTTGTTCTTTTCCACTCATTCTAAAAGCGATTGCATTCTCGGGTTAAAATACGGGCACGAAGGGAACAACGATTTTCTACGATAACGTTCAAAATACTTTGAAGGATATTTATTTGAACGTAAAGAACCGAATATAAAGAAAATAAATTTCACCTTTTATCTGAAATGCCTTGTGCAAAAAATTTCTACTGGAACCTGACGCCATTGTTATTTTATCGGCAAACGTAACAAAAATCCACTGTTTTTACGTCATCGATTATACGATTATACAATCTGCACAATCGATTCGAATAACTACTGTCTCTTGGCGATTCAGTCGATTGCCCGCAAATATTCACGTTATGGAGTTGATTTCTTAATGGATTTCCCCGTTTCGACGAGACCGTCTCGTTAAAATTTCAGTTGGAGGGATCGAAGGTATTTTCGATAGACGGGCGCCAAAATACGCTATAACTCGACCGAATTTTGTTTAATCTTCCTCAATTCCGTTCATTAACGCATTCCGGATGCGCTGCACATGTTAATTACACGGCTATTAAATTGCCGCCGTGATCATTACCGGGGGTTGAACCAACCTGCCGATACAGTCGTTTCCGCGCACTGTACCATCGGTTAATAGGTGTCGTTGCATATTTTACTGGAAAAATTTATTCGCCTCTCGCGTTACGATACACACGAGAGAATGCTACTATCTTTTTTTTTTCTTTTTTTCTTTCTTTTTTTTTTTTTTTCATAGAGCGCGCGTCTCTTTTCGGCACCGATGAACGTTGAAAATGTTTTTCGATGGATATCTTATCCGAACGAACGATTTTTGGGTTGTCAACGTTTTTCGCCTATATTTTACGTTTTTATTTTTTCATCCAGCTTTATACCTGTTTTTCTTTCTTCTCTTCCCTTTCTGTACATAGAACGACAGCTACGAAAATTATGATAGAATCTCGAAAGCTCGTTCGCCGTTGAAAACAACTTTCACGAAGTCGAAAACAAAATTGATCAGTCTGTGTGAAACGGGCATGGAAGGAAACTTTTCGTTCCCGGCCAACCGGTGGAACGAAAAGGAGCTAAGTGGAAAGCGGGAAGAAGGAGCAAGGAGGGGCTACGACAAGAGCAAAAGGGAGTTAATGCCCACTACATCTGTCAGCCCTCGAGACCGTATAGCGTTCCTATAGAAGTCACGCGACTCGGTGTACCGTGCAAATGTAGCTGTTCACCATGGACCAACGCGAAATTGAAATCTGTTTAGCAGATAATGCTTCTTTCTTTTCATCCAGCCGAAGGTTTAAACCGCAGACAAATTGATAAATGGCCGATGATTCTGAAAGACAGTGTGGTACCGAGAAGCGAAATCTCTTTCCGATTGACTAATTGCTGGAAAATTGTTCTTCCACTACAACTGTGTCTTCGGTGTAGTGGATCGTTACATACCATCCAATTTCTCAATTAAAATATCTCATTATAAGTGAAAATTGTTGTCTAACTGAAAGTTATAGAAACGTCAAAGTTTGCTTCACTTGGTGCAACTTGTTAATTATTTTAAGCGAACTGCAAGTTAATTTAACTCGAACGACTCTTAACCAATTTCCAACAACAAAATTTCCCGTTTCGCGAGCACCTTCTTTCAACCCAGCAACTGGAAATCAATCGAATATCTCGCGATCAACGCGCCAGAACGTTTCCATCGTCTTTTCCTGCCATTTTTAAATATCCTTCCCAGTCGAAAAACGTAGAACGAAGGGTAGAACGAAGGGTAGATAGGAGAACGGAGAAAGTGGCGGGGCGGGGGGAGGTGACTGAAAGAGAGACAGACGTGACAGGAATGACAAAAAAGGTAATCTCGGCTGACAGAAATCCAGTCACAGGGGAGATCGAAGACGCGACAGAGAGTCATTGACTCTGAGAACTCCCTATATTCTCTTCCGTCATCCTCTTGGGCAGCTGGATGATCAGATTCACCCTTCCACCAGTTATTTTTAAAGAACTTTCGTGTTTAAGTGGCAATGCACCACGATCGACGATCGTAATTCGCTTTAACGGTACTTCATGGCCCGATTATCGTCCTAATCAAACTTTCCTATTGTTTTTCTTTTTTTTTTCTTTTTTTTTCTGGTTGGATAGCAAGAGAACGAAGATTAAGAACCCCTCCCCATACGACTCGCGGGAATGCGATCGTGAAAAAAACGAGGCACAGCTGGTTCACCATGGATCATAACGAAAGTTGCAAGCAGAGTTAAAAATATATTTGTCTTCAATTTTCTGGCTTTATTTGCGTTCTCGTTCGAGCAGCCACAGTTTATTATTGCATCGCTTGTTAAAAAGGATAGCTGTTTGTTCTTTCTGCCGACCGTTTCATTGCTCCGTTGTTTTTTTCGTTTCGAGAAGATCTCAACCGAAAGCTTCTTCCGTTTCGATCGAACGATTGTTAACTTTCGGGTAATGAACCGGCGGATTAAAGCAGTAATTCCACCATACGAAGTGGATTATGAAAGTTGGACACTTGAAAATTCCTCTGGCTACGTGGTTCGAACCGTTCGATACTTATTCTACTCTGTGTCGTATTATGTTCATGTGTAAGTACGATAGAACGTTTAATTAATCAAAATATGTAATAGAAAGTACATACAGCTAGCAATTTGTTCGAGGTTATGTGAAAAAAGTTGCAAGAATTATTATACATGTTAAAATAATAAGAGGTAACTTTCACGTTTCTTATTGCTTATATCTATCTCTGACAAAATACGAACACGTTCCTCTCCGCGTTCTACAATATTATCTTTCGCATTCTAGTTCTCTTTCGTATTCCAGTCATGCATATGTTACGTTGATGTATCCGTACTATAAGATACATAAGAGACATATCGCTATCACGTTGTACAAGCAAAATATGTAACTTCTAACAGTAAATTATGAACTACGAAGTAGTTCCTTCATACCGTTAATCAATCTTGCCTTTGCAACGTTTTATATGGGAATAGTGACCATCAGTGACATCCGCTTGAAATACAATTGTAAGAACGTCGAGCAACGAATTGAACGTCACGTCATCGGCATGCAACATTACTTTTTAATCGTGATCGAAGTGACCTTGCGCTGCCAGCAAGTGGTTGGTCTGTGGATCGAGGATCAATAGACTACGCTTAATTCTCGAGCGTCGAGGAAAATGCGGCAAGGATGGACCGTCTATTGCCATTACGACGGGGCAATTGATCCTCCTGGTCCAAGGTTTTTACATTGTCTAACGCGACGCTGACAGAGTCGAGTCGTTCATCATCGAATCGCGATGAAGGGATACGCGGCCGCATACGTGTAACGTGGCTCGAAGAAAAATTCCTTCGACGGCCACTCAATCTTGTTTTTTCCGCTACGACGCCGCACCGCCTGCTGGCAAGTACTGTTCTTCTGGCGGTTCATCGAAACCTTCAAAACGATCGGAGAGGATTTGACAGATCCGACAAAGCGAAAAATAGTAGATACATATATTTGCAATTGTGAAGATCTCCTGTGATATGTAAGAATTTTTAGATATACCCGTGGCTACAAAGAGTATTTGCACGTTCCCCTATTTCCCAATGAAGCGTCTTTTTATTACACGCTATACTTCGTTTTCATAATACCCAAGTTTCGTAGTTGTACGAAAGTATCGGTAAATCATACGAAGTTTAGTATACCTGGATACCTAATTAATTAACATATAAATGATACAACAGATACAACGATGCGCCGATATTGTCTGTGGCTGTAGTAGTTTGTGGATTTTTACATCTTTAAATGTCTCTTCTATCGATTATAACGTTGAGTGATAATGAGATAAAAATTAATTAGCAAGTGGATGAAAAGAAGGAAACGAAAAAAGTACAGAAATATACCGAAGCACGGTAAAGTAAAATCGGTAAACGCACGGAAAGGTGGGACATATTCGTAAAACTGCGAAATAAAATATATGTATTGCATATCGACAGTCCAGTTTTCTACGTGTGTACGATTGTTCGTTAATGCCGATAGGGAGACAATATAGCGAGGGAAAAAGCGAGTCCCTAGATAGTGGAGTATGTGCTCGTGTTTTTTACAACTAGTTCCAGTTAGGAGACAATTTTTATAGAAAACAAGGGAATTTTACAGTAACGGTTGTGAGAATGAACACTCTAACTATGGAGTCCATCCTGTTTTAACACAGTAGCCTCCATTCTATACAAAGCGCCAATGGCCAATGCGATTTTTCAATGGATGGAATTGGAATGTAAAAATAGGACAACAAAATACCAATGAAGAAGTTTAAACAATTAATAGCTGGTATAACCAAGCACATATATATATATATATATATAAAAGCAAGCTTTAAATTCGAATCGTCGACGTATCACTAATTAATTGCAAAAGATATAAACTGCAAATATTGCTTGAATAAATAACAAGCAGTATTATTATATTATCCTAATATTATACTGGATTATTAAATTGTGCTCAACCATTGCATGAACCATTGTAAATATGATATGACAATTCAACAAGTATTGAAAAAATCCCATAGTGCATTATAAATATTGGTTATATTTGCAATCGTAAGAGTTATTAAACAATAAGAATTAATAGCGTCAATCGATAATCGAAACAATTGAGTTTCGATAATAATCAACTCGATAACAAAGAAATTCGTATATTTTATTATTAATATAGGAATTTTTATTTTGTGTATATTTTTCTTAGTACGATGGAATAGAAAACTATGATTATTTAACTAGAACTATTTCTCAATATATTAATGTACTACAAACTAAAGCAACTAAATCGATGCAACTAATCAATTTCTAACGACAACTCGCAACTCGCAACCCACGTCAACGATAACAATCAACAATCTTTTTTCCCACCAAAGCATCCATTTTTAACGGTTTTCGTACTTCCACCACACACACGTTATCACATTCGTCCATGATCAAACATAATCCACGCCTTTTCAAGTACTCACTTTTCTGAACGGCCTGGGACATATCGCTGGGCCATGGGAATTTCCCATCTCTTTTGGCCCGTCACTACTTTTACTTTCTATCTGCATTGTAGTTCGTACTCCTAGCAGGTTCGTCGATTCTTTTAAACGATCATTTCACTACGCTAATAACCTCCGTACCAAATATTTCCGATTCTTCGAATTATAATATCGACGACATACCTGAATCGATGACGCCGCTCTGCGCACTATAACCAATTTCTCCGTAGTAGTCGTACCGTAAACATGGCACTATTCAATCATTCTAGAACATAATTGAACAAGCTGTGTGGATATTCGTGGGTATGTATGGTTTAGGGTTAGACTAGATGCCGTGTGTTAATCTAGATTTTACCGTTTCTGTTGGCAGGTGTGCGTGGATGGTAATTGGTGTTTTTCTGCATGCATTCTCGTATGTCCAACGGTGGTTAAGATTGGTCCCTAATGTATTACCACATGTGTTCGCGTATGTTTAATAATGGATTACTCTACGTATTCGCGCGTGTTTAACCATGAATCAACGCGTGCATTCGCGTATGTACTCGCGTGATTTCGCGTGCGATTACGCGTTTATTACTCCATAGATTGGCGAGGTTATGCGCATGCGTCCGCGAGTGACATCTAGTCTGTTTGTGCAAGACCCCGCGAGTTTCTGGGCACGTTTCCTGCGCATTACGTAGTTTTATACGACTTTATACGCGTAGTGAACTCTTTCGTATATTTTTGTGCGTTTCCGTATGTTATTTTCAGTATATTTACGCGTATGCTTCGCGATACATTTCCAGAATCCTTGAATTTTGTATGCTGTTCTCCGTATTGCTGCAAGAGGTGAGTTAATTATTTCTAAATAAACAAATTCCTAAATTTCTGAATTCTTGTACAACTGTTATGCATATGTGTGCGATTACGTTATTGAAGTATCGCTCATTTGTGAAATTATATTCTGGTTCGTACGATATAAATTTCAATATTAATGCATGGAAATCAATTTTTCGGCATTGAGGTTAGAAAAATCTATTTCTTTAGTTATGTTAACTTTGATTGCAAAAATGGCGTCGTATTAGACTCCGAGCAATGCTCGCGACATCAAACTAAAGAAAAGATGTTAATCTCGTGATCGTATCGCGCGAGAAATCTTTTCCATTTATCTCATTTTGGTTAGCTTCTATCGGTTTCGTTTTGGCGGCAATTGCGTGACATTCTCTCAATCCTCGGTATGCATTCGGCGTTGTCGTAAGTGCAATCGTTCGCGCTGGAACACCGTAAGGAAACTTGCTACAACAATCGACGAGAAGCCTGAGATTGCCGCGGGGGAAAATTGTTCAGAGGCTTCGTGACGGTTTCCACGGAATATGTGGCGGGCGTGTACGTGAAAGCGGAATTCCATCAGCAACCACTGGAATCACGACACTTCGAGCGTGTCACCTTTGCGCGTTCAATTATAACGCCATAAGAAGCGTTCTAGCTGTCGACTATTACCAGACGCATGAATTAATAGGCTGGAATGCGATTTTCTGATATTTCTGCTTGCATGGCGTATACTCAATCGTATTTTTCATCGTTCGGCATTATTTCTTAAACACTTTGTTATTGTATTCAGGATTATTTTAGCTAGTGAAATATTACAAATTTGCCGTAGTAATCAAATAATTTTAGAATTCCGATTATTGACGTGTGAAATTTACGTTCATTATCATTGTTAATTTTATATGTATTAGGGAAGTAGTAATACGCGAGCTGTGAAATTCTATTATCTGTTCAATGCTCGATATTTTGGGTTAATTATTGCAGAATGTCCAGTGATTGTTCGAATTATAGTTATCGATTATATTTATATATTCGCTAAATAATAATACTTCAGACGCAATTGGGAATTTTACACTGTACAATATTTAATTTATTCTCTTTTTAAATGACAATGTCAATACATCTGGAACGATTCTATGCGTATTTCGCGAAGCAGCCAGACAATTTCTTGCTATGTAACGTATCGATCAGATCAATGTTCTTTTCTGTCTAGAAACAATCGTCAAGTTACAACGGTAAAATAAACCATTTCCGAAGCGTGCCTCTAGAATTAGAATTAGAAATTCTCAGACCTTAATCTCCACGGCTAAAGAGGGTTGTCGTTCTGTAACCATCGCGAACCCCTTCTTCCCGCAATTAAACATTCCGGGAAGGAAGAGCTGCAAATTTTATTAGCCTCTAAATTTCCTTACGGTTCTGAAAAAGACCCAGGCTCGTTTTATTTTATCGTCCAAGTATCTTCGAGACCGATTATTCCCTCTTCATCAGCGAATTTGCCTGCTGAAACGAGCAACGGCGATGCCTCTGATTTCCATTCAACCGGTCGTAACTCCGAATCGACGAATAAAAAGCAAGGGAAGAGAAGCTCGCCGAGACGAAGAAGCCGCAAGATTCAGCTTCCTTTAATCATATCGTTCGCGAGCGCGTTCGCTAGCCGCGAAACAGGGCACAAAAGGAGGCCTGGTTAATTTCCGCGCGGAGGGGAAAAACTGGATGGCGCGTAACTGAAGCTTCGACTTGTTGAAAAATTTGCAACGCGCCGTGAGCTATTGCTGGTCGACGAGACGAGACTAAACCAAACGAGACGGGAGCAGAAGAGAACGAAAGAGGAGTGTGAGGACCTTTTCACGGCGGAACCGCTTCCTTTCCCTCTTGCTTCCTGCGCTTTGATCCTATAATCAGCCCTTTGTTCCTAGCCACTCTGATACGTTTCCCTTGTAAATGACTCGCTGATTCGACCGTTCCTTTTATTAACCATGCAAATATGAAATCGTGGTATCGGTCCTTGCCATGCTTTACCAGACGTAGCTACGAAAGACGGTTGTTTAGGCGAACAAAAGTTCAACCCATTTACGATCGTAGCTTGTTACAATGAAATTTTTGGTGAGAACGTTGCGGGACGGGTGGTTAATTAGAAATTTTACTTGACGATTCTCTGGCAACAATCGAGATTCAAGCGGTCGATTATTCTTTAATGGGAAAACGCGAGGTCGATATTACAGCAACAATTTTAGATAGGTATCTGAACACGGCAGAAAGTGTTTGAGCAATTTAAATTTAGATTCGAACCACGAGATACCGAGAGACATTATTATACGGAAGATACCGAATAGGGAGCTTAGCGAATAGTCCTCTCGTTCTGTCTCCGGCTTCGTACTATGGCTTCGGCTTGTTACGCAAGAAAGGGGAAGGAAATTGTTAGCGTGTTAATTTAGTTCGGACGAGTCGAGTGTATTTGCGACGGTAATTTCATTAAAAGGAAAGCGTGCTCGAAGGTACGTCTTATTTTTTCTAATAAGCAATGCCAAGGTTGAATTGATGAAAAAAGAAATTTTTAAAAATATTATATTTCTTTTTTTTTAAGGAAAAATGTATTAAACTCTTTGTAAATTCTCTTTGAAACAACGCAAGTCTCAAGGAAAGCGGGAAATCAAAAAAAAAAAGAAAGTATCTAAATCACTTTACCTCGCAACATGTTACGGTATACATACGTAGGATGGACTAACGTGTAACGTCGATTGAAATTGCAAAGCACACACGCGAATTCAAGGCAAGGAGGTGTACTATCCGCGACCAATGTTTGTGTTTCGGTGGTAACGTGACGGGATCCAGGTGAAGCAAGATAATCCTCGGTAAAAGCCACTTACGGAGCGGTGTATAGCACTTTAACTTGTTATTATATAAGTTCCCGTGGCGGCGCTTAAATAAGCTTGCGGCCCGGTGAAAAGGAGACGAAAAACGGTGCATGTCTTAGCTCGGCGCAGCGTGAACATTTAACGAACGCTTAACGAGCCGTACGTAACCGAAGAAATAACCTCGGTTGTCGAGCTAAGCAATCCAGTTATGGTCTTCTCCTTTCCCGAGAAACGACGAATTTCTGTCTAAAAGTACGTCAATCTACGCACAGATCCTTTTCTTTTCTTTTTCTTTTTTTCTTTTTTTTTTTTCGTATCTTCTTTTGGTAAAGGTTCTCTCGAGCGTTTTTGTCGAGTGTTCCTTACGAGGAATTCTTCTCTGTTTTTCGCGGGTGTGAACAAAAGTGTGTAATTAATAGAGCAAGGTTCAGAAATCGGTACTAATGAATTAAAAGCGTGGAGTACGTTTAAAGATACAATTTTATGTAAATCAGACAGTCGCGAAGACAGTTGAGGAAGTTTGGCGCTCGAATTATTCGTTTTCGCGAGGAAATTGATGAATATTTCCAGGTAGAAGAAAATGAATATCGATTAAAAATTGTTTAGCGATTTCGTTTCACAAAGTACATTGAGAAACGAAGTTTGGAAGTCAAGCATAAAGTTTCTGAATACTCGTGAACGAAGTTTTAAATCAGTTTCTGAAAATTAATCTTCGATTAAGATTAAACCTGCGATTCTCCGATCTTCTGGAAATGATAAATATTAATTATATCTGTTGTATGAGTGAACGTTAAGGTTTCAATCAAATGATTGTAGTGTATTCACAAAGATATTTCAACGAATCAAGTTTAGAGAAATTAGATCGAAAATACCAGAGTATGACGATGTTCGCGTAAAGCAGTGGAGAAACGTCATTTGGCTGAACTAATTCGCTGAGCGGCCGTAAAGGGTTAATATAAACACTGATAATTTCAGATGAAAATGTTACAATAGCAAGACTAGGAAATTTTGAGCAGCGGAATTAAGTTAAGGAATATTTAATTTCACATAGTGGACATATACTGTTTCTTCTGCTTAAAATATTCCTTCGATAGCGTATACCGTTAATTAAAGTGGAAAGAAAATAAATTTCAAGAAACAAATTTACAACGATGTATCACGGTGAGTAAAATTCCTAGTTTCAATGATCTCGACTGTTTTCGGAAACTGCATCCTTTTCGAGTTTCATTTCACGGTACGAAACGAGCGTCCATAAATCAGCAAGTGTCTAACTTGATTTAATCAACGACGGGTTACTAATTTTCCTCGAATTACTCGTGAAAAGCGTTCAACTGCAAATTTCCCGAGAACCTTAATTAACAACAGGTTGTTTAATCTTTCGTGACTCGCGACGAAAATTCGTTATAATTCCCCCCCCCCTCTCTCTCTCTCTCTCACTCTATCTCTCTCTATTTCTCAAGCTTTTTCTATCATTCGTTTCCTTTCCTCCCATTTTTCTTTCCTTTAAAAAGATTTTAATCCGAAAACTCCTGCTCGTCTAATGATAAACGACCACGACCATGTAAAACTGCGAAAGTGTGTCCCGTGCAGGCAGCAGTTCGCAATTTCGTGGGGAAATTATCGCGAACGTGTCGTAGAGTTCCAGAGAGCCAACTAACGTAAGAACCAGGAGCATAATGTAGTTTTATTGCGGCCACAATTCGGTCCAACACGAAACTTCTCCTTGCTCCTACGACTCCTTCTACATTCTCGAATATTTTGCAACTGTTCTTTCTCGAAACGTTTAACCGAACCGAATCTACCTAAAGAAGAGAAACTTCCGTCAGGATCATAGAATTTTCTTACGATAACGAATTCGAAAAAAAAGAAAAAAAACACGTTCGCTATGTTTTTCGGACGGAGGAAAAACGCGATTTTCTACGAACGAATAACTCGGGCAAAGTCAAGAGCCGCGAACTTTTGAGAAATACATGGAACACCGATAAGAAATATCGACTGGAATATTTATAAAAGCGGATCTTGGAGTCCAAGTGCATGTTGTCCAAAGCATATTCGTTGCACGCTTCGTTCTACGCGCCTGGGTTTATGAAATAGGTATAAAAGGAAGAAAGAGAGAAAAAGTAAATAACGAATATATTATAAATTACAGTAATTTATCGCACCGTTCGATATTTTCCTATTCGTTTATTTTTAATATTAATTTCTAATATTAATCTACTTTTCGCAAAGTTTATCAAAGCGTGTACACATGAAAGGGAAAAAATGAAATAAGCGAGAAACCTTGTTGGAAGTCAACACTGGGCAGTCATAAAAATCGGAACTTGACGTTTTATATAATCAACAAACTTCGCTGTATTTTTCCCACGATATTCTTTTCATTCCACGTATTCCAAGAACGTACAAAATTTTGTCGGTCTCTTCGATGTTTGCACAGAAAATCGATAATTTGCAGAAGGAATTAAAACGGTTCGTTCGGTTGTTTTTTCAACTCGCAACAAGAAGAGAAGCAGTGGAAGAAAAAAACAAGCGGAGAAATCGAGACAATTCGCGATAGGATGATTCCCGCGGCGTCCCCTTGTTCAATCCAGGGAAACGATTTTAAAATCCCGAGGATACCGTTCGACTGGCTGAGCCCCTTACACGCACGAGTTGCCTGAGCTGCAATCAATAAGAAGTCGAGATTGCTTCAGCGATTGCCTCGGGCTGGATACCAAGCAAAGGCTTCCGCAGACCGTAGAATGAGAAAAGGCCAACGATTGCGGCTTGCAAAGAAGAATCTGCATTTATCATCGATGTGTAAGCAACGTGGACAAAGATAGTAAGCGCGGAATGCGCTCTCTGACGGCTATTAAAGAAACGTTCGATCGGTTTGGATTTAGTACAATACTTTAGATCGGAAATTTGCAAACATTTGCAACTTTTAATTACATTTTCACAGAAATTTCAACTTTCGGATTTTGAAATTTAAAAACATTAAAAATCTTTCGGCATTTAGCTTGCAATTTACGTTTGAAAACTTGAAAACTCTCTTGTATCGTTGTTTGGTAGAACATTACTGTATCATTTTTATCGTCACCAAGTTCTTGCCTTTCTTTCGCGTCAACGATTAATTGACGTTTAAAATCTTCGTCATCGCGAATTTAACGGCGATTACTTTTTAAAGAACTATTTAGACAGTTGGCTGATTCAAAGGTAGAATCTGACGTAAAATATTCGGCTAGGGAGAGAAATTCATTGCTAAATGCTGTTTCAACTCTCTTACCAAGCCTCGGCACTCGGCATACAAACTTATAATAGTCAATTCCATTAACGATTTGGTTTTGAATCAGATTCTAATACCACGGGAAGCGTACGCTGCTTTTCCACCCGCAGTGCTGGACGTTGACCCTCCGTAATCTGTCAGAAACGACAAACGATCGGTTTCCGTTTCGAACTACTTTGCCTGGAGCTCGGTGAAAGAACGGAAGAAGTTAAACGTTCTCAAAGTTTCCTGTCTTCTCGCTCCTCTTGCCCGATATCCTCGATTCTCGATTCTCTCGTTCTTATAATCCCGCGTCATTTTCATTCGCGGCTATCCAACTCTCCGGACAAGCAGTCGCGAAGAACATTCTTATTAAGGTCGGATTATCGTGTTCTTCGGGTATACGATGCTTGAATCGCAATTCGTATGTTTGCGATGCTGCTTCTTCTTACATCATCGACGTTTTATGGCCTTGGAAAAAGGAGATGTTGCGCTATCTCACAGATACTTTGTTTCCGATGGTCGTAAAAGTTGTATCCTCGAGATTAGATGTAAATTAAACCATAGAAATATGAGGAAGGATGCAAAACGTGCAATAAAGTAGGTCGAGTTTGGATAAAGGAGAACGTCGATTCTTGTTTGAGACTTTATCGCGATATTTCGTTCGTATATCATTTTCGTACAACTGATTCCTTCTTAATTACGAACTTGGTTCTTTTTTTTCCTTTTTTTTTTGTACCGCGCTGGAAATCGAAAATCATCTTGCACTTCGAGCAAGTTCTTACGTGGTTTCTTGTCGTCCAGTGTACAAGTGGAAACCTCGTTCGTTTGAGGTTCGTTCGCAGAAAACGAAGAAATTTCAAACGAGAGAACCAGAAAAACAAAGCCTAGAAAATCCTCTTTCTTCGGCAGAAATAAACTACGAGACTTTAAACATTGCTGTCCTTTGAAATATAAACTAACCGTATAACGCGAACGACTTAGCATCGTTTGACAATGTTAAAACCATGAAACTATGGTAGTGGCACAATTTCCAACGTGTAGTGGGAAGATTCAGTTTCTCACCCGTTCAAAATGCGACAGGATCATTTCCACAGGACATGGTGCGTACGAAACAGCCTTTACGACGCACCAATTCCCATTCCGCGTCATAAACTTGTTTTCCGCGCCCTTACCAGGGGAAAACGGGTCTCCGAACGTACACGTGCGCATCCCACCTATGTTTCTACACATAGACACGGGTATTTCCAAGATCAAACAGAAGTCGCACGACGACGACGAAGGCCCCGCTGTTGTTACCATTGACTCGACTTTTCTCTTTCCCTCTCATCGAAGTCCACCCTTCGAGAAGTCGAATATCCGTCATTCGGAAGAAAGATACTATGGGGGAACGTGACCATTCGCGCGAAAACGACCAGAACGTCGATCTTCGGATTTATTCAAAATTCTTGTTCCTTCCAACGGGATCTTTAGATTGGTCATTCTCGGGATTGCTTAAAGTTTCTATTTTACAGTCCTTGGACGAGGGATTTTTAGAACTGCCTTTAGATACTTGGATAAACGATTTTTCAATTACGATCTTTTGGAATTATTTCGACTCTTGTTTCTCTTAGCTTTCTGGTCTTTACATCGAACGTTCTTGGAATTATTTGAAATAACGATTCCATTGGATGCATTTGAAAATTTTGCACTCGAATTTGGTATTTTTGGAAGCTCACAGACGCGTTAGAATTACCTCGGTTCCTGTATGTATTTTCTCCAAGTAAGAGACATGGAGAATTTTTAATTTTTCAGGTTATTTAAATTCCCGCGTTATACGATCACTGTATTAAAAATTCTTGGAATTATATAAATTCTCGATCCCACTATTCACTGATCAAGGATTCCTGCAATTACTACGAGGAATTTATGCTATACATAACTATGAGGATTATCGTGGAGCAAAGTTAGCGGTATAACAGTGGTAGAAACAAGGTAATTCCATTTGACGATCGTCAAGCGTCGACGATCTGTCGTAGCACGTCCAATTTCCTTCGCCGTCCATTCTTAAGCCCGTTTCACACCGATTTAATGACCCCGTTTATCCCGTTTTAATTAATTTTTCTCTCCTACAAGGCAGTTCATCCAGGTATTTAACGACGCGAGCGCGTCGATTGATTTCTCGAAGAAGCTGCTGCTCTTCGGTTGAAAATTCGCTTAACTTCGAGCGTAAGAACGCGTTCATGGAACAATAAACTCACCGCATATTGCATAGCGCAGGAAAGGACACTTTTCCCTCGGTGTTACACGCGATATATCGCCGGAGAAAGGAGGAAAGGAAAAACCATCGGTTGCAGCATCGCGAAGGACGATAATAATGTTAGAAGAATGAAAAAAGTAAAAGAAGAGGAGAGAGAAAAAGGAAGGAAAAAATAGAAGTGGGTGTAGAACGTGCGGTAGAAAATTCTAATTCTCTCGTCTCGCTTTTACTACTCGTGGCTTACTCGTGTAAATATCCCAAAATACAGAAAAAATATACAACGGTCGCGGGTACACGAAAAAAAAGCATAATGAATATGAACAATTTAAAAGAGGCCGTTTTGGCTAATGGTTATTTATACCGCGGACTAAAAAAGGACGTGGCTGGTTTCTCTGACGGGAGAAACGTTCGCGCGTTCACGGGAGAATTTTGGAAAAATAGGTAAACGATTGAGTTGAAAGGAGCGAAAACGAAGGGCAGGAAAAGTGGTCTACGAGAAAGTAATCGTTCAAATTGGCGGACTCAGTCTGCCGAGGATCAAACGTAATTTATCTAAAGTGCGTTCATAAGTCTTGCAATTAGGTGGTTGTCGAAGGGCGCACGCGAGCAATTATTGGAGAAAATTGGATAATTCCATTGAGGCGGTACGAAAGAGGGTTAGTCTCATGATAGTGACTAATGACGATAAGCTTTGAATTAGCCGCCCTCCTGGTAAATTAACCCACTCCTCCTTCACACTGATCATCGATGGTTTCCGTTATTCAAGGTCGTCCTTTGTTTTATTTAAATTAAACTTAATCCGACACGATCTACCGCGTTTTATCAAATTAATCGTATTAAAGCAACGATGATATTATCTTTCACCATAGGTAGGTAGCTGCAGATTTATATTTCCTTAAAGAGGAAAGGAGTAAAGGGTTCTCCTTAACCCGGTAACCAGGTCGTTCATTAGTCGGGAACTCTTATAATCGCGGACTTAAAAGTTAATCGCTAGAAATTAATTTGCTGAATTTCAATGCATTCCGATCATAAGTATCGTATAACGATACGTTGGAAACATAATACGTCGAGAGAATAAGTTATTACACCGGGATATCGTTGAAAATCACAACGTGATTTCGCGCTCGCCATCCATATACAGATGCGCTAGTTGCAATAAATACTAACTAGAAGATAGTTTTAGATACGATCGATAGATTCAATCGATAGGTTTAAGACGTTCCTCTGTTTTCGTCCCTAGTCCACGTAAGAGAGCGCGACAAAGGTTTTTCGGCTCGGAAAGGTGTGATAGATTTATCCAAAGAATAAAATAATATGATCCTACCTCTGAATAAAGAAATAATTGATATTATCGACAATTCGAGCAAGAAATCGATTCATTTCTTCCGGTTAATCTGATGATCGATCGACGCTTATTGGAACGAGTACGATTAATAGAGCATACGATTAGTAGAACAGTAGAATAAACCTATACTTATTGCCATAAGTAGCAATGGTCCGTCACACGTCGGACACAAGCGAGCGAGTTACCTTTGATCAAACGTCGGCGTGATCTTGAGAATTCCAGACTTTCAATCAAAATAGTAACGATGAAAGAAAGAACGACGATGAGACGATAGGAACGATGGTGATGGTATATGGAGACTTACCGGTGACCTTGATGTGATAGGGTAGTTGGGCACGCCAGGTGTCTTGCATTTTTCTGTCAGGTGCGACGCAGCGATACTCGCCAGCTTCCTGGTAAACGACTCGACTCAGAGCCAACGGACCGGGACCACCGACTGGATCCATTCCAGGACCATGTCCCCAGCAACCACCGTCGCACTCCAGAGTCACCGCGCCCCCGATCTGAACCTCCATCTTTCGGGAATCGGTGGCCTCGCCGTTCAACGCTTCCGCTTCCGTTTCCATGTCTGGATCGTCTAAACGATGATTTGAACGATGAACGTTGGCCAGGAGAATGTTGGAATAAAAGCAACGGAAACACAGGTAGAGATAGATACAAATACGTAAGGATTTATTTAATAAATGTGCGAAATTAGACAGAGCACGATAACGTTTCGAATATTCGAACCATCGAGTCTTCGAGCTTATTATACGCAGAGTTTCTTGCCACGTTCGTTCCAAATTTCCCAACCGTACGGTTTAACGTGGAAGATATATTTTCGATAAAATTGGCGTCTTTGGATATTCGCTACAGGGTGAAGGAAAATTACAGATTTCAATTTTTCCAATGGCCTCGACGTATCAGGGGCGAGCGCGTGCTCGCGATTCTCGGGCACGCGACTCGCATTCGTATCCAGAGGTATTTTAAAGCGATCCTGAAATCCGACCGGTCGTTGTCATCGATAAGAACGAGGTGGCAGCGCATCAGGAATCGCACGCACGTACCGAGGATAAAGTTCAAGGTAGAAGTGGCGTATCCACGTGTGAGCTTCGGGGGAAAATCTTTTTGCCGGAGAACGAGGGAAGATAGAACGGACACCGACGACGCTCGCGTCGGTGTACCCTTTCCTTTCCCAATTCTACCCGCGGAATTATATGTGCGCGATCGTTTGCTCTGCTGCGAGCTAACGCTATGTCCACAATTACGAGAGGAAAGGGTGTTGAGGGGTTGGTGATGTCGCGGCCGGGCTATCTTCTCTCCGAGAGGAGAATTAGAACGTCGGTAGATAGGGTGGAATTGGTTGGAGGGAGAGGAAGAGGGAAACAAAAGGAAGAGAGGAAAGAAGGGCAAAGGGGCGGGCGAAACGGAAACGATGGTGGGGATAGTCGAAGGGGATGGAGAAAGAGAGCAGTCCTTTGAGTTAGCAAGCTGATCCTCTGGCTCATCCTATAACAAAACAAAGGGATCAAAGTGGTGGATGCGACGATAGGAGGCTTTTACAGCCTCCCTCGAGTCCCGGTCGGCTCGCTGGCTATACCTCGTTTGTCTTGTAGTTTGTTCGGAATTTTACAGCAAACACAGTCGTGACGCTATAACAAACAGCGGGTACACTGCGAGAAGGGTGGGAGATTAAGGGGCGAAGGGAAGAGTTTCCACTTTTTCTTTGTTAGCCTCCTGAACGCGCGCGCGTTCGCGAATACGCGAGTGTACGGAGAATCTCTGTTTTTTAATGGCGATTCTCGTTACCTACGAATTTGATCTATCACCGGAAATTCCGACTGACGCGCGCTTTGATCCTCGATGCGGGCAATTCTGTCGCCATTCACCGCATCCATGGGATCCACGCGTCGCGATCTCACGTGCGTTGAACCGATTCGTCGTTCATCGTGGAAAAATATAAAAATACTCGAGCGCGTATTGTGCCGCCCATCGATTTGTGCTTTGTCCGTTGTCGAACAATTTTCGACGAGAGGAGTTATCCCGGCATGTTTTCCAGCCTCGATGGATTGTAACTTTTCTACATTCTCGATTCGAAATCTACACACGTAGATAGTTTGTTTTACATAAATACACCTCGTGCGATCTGACACGTTGCAATTGAAATATTATCGATAGTCGAAGCTCGTTGAAGAGATCTCTGAAACCACAGCGTTCTTTAACGTTTCTATTTAACGATCGATCCGCAGCTAGCTATCCGTCTTTGAAACTATACCTATAACTTCAACTTCCTTCGTTGTTCGTTACGCTGTCGAGGGCTTAAGTACTTCGGATGTCGATTGTTGGAAGCCCGATTGCTTTTGACTTCGTGTAATGTATTATATTTCACGACTGATTGGTAACTGATAGGCCAACCAAACTGCCAACTAACCACTACCTTTAGAAGGTATCTCCACCTTCTCCCCCTCGCTAACCGCGCGTTTTTCAGATACCTAGCGTATCCGATGACGGACAGAACTTTAGCTGTAGCACGAGCATCCCCCAAATCTAGAAGTTTTCAACCAGGCACACTATGTTTCTAAAATTCAGCGAAACGTTCGATTTCGACGTTTTCCTAAACATCACAGCAATCACGGAAAGCGATCGCCTCTAGCATCGATAATCAATTTCCTAAACAACACAATTCGATCGATCCGAGCGTTTCCGAAATCCACCGTTTGTTCTCTCCGCCACTCTGAAACGTACGTTATCTATGATTGCACGAAATTGGTGTTCGCCGTTTAAAATCCTGCTAGACGTTATCCACGGATAAGTAATCCGGCTAGGAGATTCGAACAGGACGCGGTTGCGCTGTAATCGATAATTCCTTACAGGGGATGGCTGGTTTATAGGTGCACTCGAGCCATCTAAATTGCGTAGAGATTAGGTGCTCGGAAACCCGTATCCAGGATCCCGTCGGTCGACGGTGCGAGCGGAAGCTGGAGCTGAAGAGGCGGAAAGGGGCAGAGGAAGTGGAAAAGGAGGAAACTCGAAGGTTCGAGGGGGATTCTGCCACCCTTTCCTCTCCTCCACGGGTTATAATGGCAAGATGGAAGGTCGTACGGGGTCCAAGGCTGGGTAGGAAATTTGCAAATTTTCACGACAGGGCACGGATAATTTCCGGTTGGCTCGGTGGTTTCCGTACTTGACAAATGACTGTGGTTTCCGGTTATCGGCTGCGACGACCACCATCCCTCTTGCATTCCGAATTAGCGAGAATGTCTGTTGCTCTTTAGGACGGGCGATACTCTTTTCCACCTTCGGTCCCCGATTACCTGTACTCTTCTCCTTTGCATTTCTATGGACAGCGATTTCCTCCAACATATTTACTTCCCGTACGAGTGATACGTTTTTTCGCGTTATTCGTTATACTCGATGGTATTCGATGTTTGAGACATTCTAATCGTTTTCTTTGCGATTTCTTGCAAATCATTACGTTTAAATTTAATTTGACGTCAGTATGGATTCGTCGGATCGATCGAGCCCCGACGCGGCTCTCGCGATGGAGACGTTCCTTTTAACGAATAAAAGATTTCGTAGAAGACAGATACTTCGGTGCATAAACGATGAAGTAGCAACATTTATCTCATTCGATCGAGAACGAAACGAAATCGTAATATAGAATGGTGAATTATCTCTTCAGGAGCTGGCAATACGCGTAGACTGGAAAATGGATTTTCTGTCGAAATTTTAAGGCAATTTTGAATCGCCTTTACCACGGCCGTTTAATAACATAAATCTTTGCCGATGACGCAAACATATCGCATTTCGAAGACTCGGTGGATCGTTTCGACGAACGAGACTCCCGATTCAATCGCTCTCATAACTCAAACAGCCGTGCAACGCGGCCCGCGATTTCCATTAATTTCTAATATTACTGTACCCTTTATCGGCTCGTACAGCTGCTCTACTTATTCTATTTTTAACCTTTTCATTGTTATGGAACGAAATGGTCGTTCTATAGCCCGCTCAATAAATCCATTCGTTAGCTATAGACACCGATAGATTTCAACGTATATTTAACGCGATTTTTTAGCGTCCTTATCCCATTCAATATCGTAGCAATTGACAAATCAAATGGATAACGTGAAGTCGTTTCGCGTACCCACTCTCTTGTTTCGCGATCAAACTTGCGCGTCCGTAATCTTGTACGAAAACGAAAAGGGACTTTAAAAGCGAAAAAGGATCGCCTGTTTTCCGCAATATCATCAGAATGGACTCTCTTCGAAGCATCTCTCTCTCTCTATATATATACATCGTACCAACTAACTACTTCGTAGCTTTTCGTTATATATATTACAAATGTAATCGAAACTTTATCTTACGATCGATCGTTCGTCGCGCTTGAAAATTGAATTTTCTGCTCTTTATTTGCGCGATAACACGGTTATCTTGCCAACACACTCCTCTCCGTTCATTTCGTTCAACAGAGAATGAAAAGAAGAACGGAATAATTGTGAAATTATCTGCATACAGTTTCGCCTTTCTAATTTGATATTAATCTAATATCTAATTTCTCCAACGAACAAAGAACGCATTAATGCGTTTAATTGCCACGAAACTGAACAGGTAAGAGACGCGTTTAACAAAAGGAACCCCGGAGGTCTTCGTAAAGGATAATAAAATACGTAAGAGTCTCAACCAAGTCTCACAGTTTCGACAGAAGCGTGGAAAGCTCGCCCGAGTCTTTGAATGTATGAATTACGTCGATGGGAAAAATACTCACAGCGTACGTTTAGGAAATAACCGATACTGGTGAATATGCCGAGCATGTGCCTGGTGTAACATTTGTACCAGCCGCTCTCGGCGCGGCTGATTTTTGTGAAGTTCAGCCATCCGTCGTCGCTCTGCTCCACGGGTGGTCCATTGTCTGAAACACAAACAGAGAGGCTGTACGGTACGGGAATTAACTCGGTGGAAACATCACGTCGTCCGACCGAGCCGGCGGCGATTCTACGCGCGCGCTTCTCGCGCGGAATCGCGTCGTGCTGCTACGCGATTAACCGGCATCGCGTCGTTGGTATTACGCGGTCGACTCTGGCGCGATGCCAACACAGACCCAGTCATTGTCTTTCGAAAAATCTGTGCACGCGCGGGATTACGCGCCAACGATTCGAAACCTGCAATGGGGTAGGGGGATGCCGTTTCGAGGGTTAAGTCGCTGGGAACAGGTAAGCTCGTGTGATTTTGCTATTTGCTATAGGAAGCCATGGTAAATAAGAAAGTCTGTGAAATCTTGATACTTTTAGAACGAGCGAAAGAAAAACTTGCGTACTTTTCGCACTTTCCTAGCAACGAACTAATCTCACGTAGTCGTAACATTTTCGGTGCAAGCTTTTGGTAATCCAGTGAAATCTTGGAATTTTGATATTTAAGTTGCTGTATCAACCGCGTAATCTCAGCGAACTAGCGCCGTTTCGTTTTCGACACTGTTCGGAATTTTGAGCGGCCGTTCGTTTATAGCGCGGACAGGCCCATTGTCTTCTTTAGCAAGTTCCGAATTGCATGTCCTAACGACTCCGAGGTCAGGTAAAAAAGCTCCTGGAAAGGACCAGCCGAAAGGGCTGGTAGGGAGAATCGGCAACGTAGGAGGACAGTTCATCGTGTAGCAAACATCATACCGTACGGTTGAAATATTCGACTCCCAGCAAGATCTTATCGCCGTCGTGCGTCACATCACGGCGTTACGTTTATACAACAAGTTCAATACAATGCTGGATCGCTCTAACGCTCGATATATCAAACCTCCTCCACTTTGTGCGTTCAATTATTCGGGGTACGCGACATCGACCGATCGGTTTGACCTGACCGGTCGCTCTTTAGTCGATAATTCGCAACGATCATTGAAGGTTTTTACCTGGAACGTCGAGAGGAACGAGAAATTAGTTACAAAGATTGAGAGCGATTACATGAATGTCTGCGGAAGAAATGTATTCTCATAATATACCAGGCCGCGTCAGGTCAAAGACGTATGTGGAATAGAATATCAAATTGGAATTGGTAGAAGCATAAGTCGTCGACGATGAAAATTGACCGGAGTATCGATAAATCAAACTACCCAGCAATTCCACCTATCAATAATCCCGATTAAAACGAACGGCCACGATAAATCTTCGGACGCTACATACAACCCTTTCGTGCAGGCGGAACTTAAAACTCGGCGATCGTATCGATGGTATTTTCGTTAATCAAATTAGTACACGCGACTCGGCTATCTTCCTCCTTGGAAGTAGACGGGGCGGCGGTACGATAAGAAAGAAAGAAAAGTGAACCGAGAGGATCTACCGCGCGGCTCGGCTTATTCGGGCGAACGAGTAAAACAAAGAAGCCGAGGAAAAGAAAAAGGAAGCAAGGAAAAAGAAGCGGCATGGGAATCCACTGGTATCCGTTTCGCGAAGTCGTTCGCGAAACTTTCATCCGGCCATAGGCATTTCGTTGGCTCGTTGTTTTTATCCCGCCCACGATGCGATTTGACGAAAAGCAGGATTCGACGCAGCTGTCGGATTTACCGCTGCTTCTCTGTGCTACGTCCTGAATGTGTAACAACGTCGACCAACGGAAGCACAGAGATGAAAAAGGAAGGAGGGTAAGTTTGCTAACGGCCGTGGTGAAAGAAACCGTATCGAAAGGAGAAAGAAAAAGAGAGAGAGAGAGAGAGAGAGAGAGGAGAAAAAAAACATTCTCGCGTGTATACTCCTCGGTCGACGAAGTTTTGCGACGAAACTTTTGTATGATCCGGTATAACAGTCTTTGGTGGTTGAAACTCGGATGGTTCAGAGGGCGGATCACCAGCGACTGTCTCGTTAAACAGCGAGCTCGTGCCGTTGCCAAAACACGCTCGATTGTGTTAACGGGACCTATAGGCTGGGAAGGACTAGCAAGATGTCGTGCTATTTTGTATGAAATAAGAGCAGCCCGTGACTTGGCCCGCCAAGCACGATATATCCGGTAGGGTTATGCGGGATTCCGGCTATTTGGCTCAGAAACAAACGAACCGTGTTTGAAACCGAGACAACGGAGAGAGAAGCTGCGGAAAACGGATACAGCGGGATATTGGCGTGGAACGGTTGCACAGAGTATTTGGTATAACGTAGAACGTTTGTTAATTTTGACCGGCTCTAGACCACCACGTTGCCAACTTATCGAATACTTTGAAACAGTTTCACTTGAATAATTAGTTTAATTGGTAAATCAACGGTACGATGCATGGAGAATGAAACTGCGATATTTATACAAGGTGTTCCATAGTCGACAGTCGAACGAAGTTGGATAATCGGTGGAACGAGGTCAAGATTTGCGGATTGCTTGTTCGATTTGATTGCTGGGTAAAAACGATTAAGATTCTCGAGATCTTTCGAGAGAAAAGAGAATTAGGATTGTAAGATTTTGTTCGAGTAAAATGAAGTGGAAATAAGGTTCGAATGGAACGGAGTTAAGCGAAATAAAACGAGAATAAGATTTTTCACGACTCGAACGAACGCCGCTGAGTAATTCTACTCGGCACGCTTTATAAAACGAGATATCCTCGTCTAAGCTCGAACAGCCGGCTATTAGTTGCGCGGAGGAAGCAACGCAGATTGCGTTTTTTGCACGCTGTTCGAATAAAAAGTGGAAGAGCGATCGCGAAAGGAAACGAGTTTACTCGTTTCTTTGCCGTGTGCGATCATTCCTAAAAAAAAAAAAAGTGTTGCTCGACTTTACCGTTCCGGGTACGTCAGTTAGCCGATCGAAAAGCTTCGTACCGAACGTAAATACCGACCCGTTGCGGTGTCGTCGCTCGTTCTAAGACTATTTGAAATGATTTTGCTAAAAAGAACATCATCCGTCGTTAACTTGCTAAAACGGACATTTACCATCGATCGTAGCAATAAGAAACCCCCATATATAGATCCCCCTTAGAGGAGAGCTTCGTTAGACGAAAAAGTTGCAGGAAAATTACCCACAAGACCGGCGATACATAAAATTTGGGCGTAAACTCGTGTAAAATAAAACGCGAATACATTTGCAGAGAAATCTATCTCGAGTCACTGAACTAGTGGAAAGTTCGTATATTTTGTTGCTGTAATCGCGTGTACCATTGCTACCTCAAAAGAAGGAAAAAAGATAAAAGATGAAAGATCCACCAAAATATAACTAATTTAAATAAATACGAATAAATCTCCCATAAATCTGGCGTATATAAAACTCGAATCTTCTGTTAAAGTTGGTCTGCGGTAGAAGCGATTGTATCAGAAACGTGGCATTTTTTCGCTCGCAAAAAGGAAGCGAACATTTAGAATCCGTCAACGGTGTTCCACGGTGGTGGAGTTCGCAGGAAAAACCGAAACGAGGTTACGTATAACAGACACACACATATATATTTGACTCTGGCTGGCATCGCATTATATGCTAGGTTCGTATGAACAATGATCGGACGGGGATCTACTTCCCCCGGAGCGGTTTCCCGCAGCTGACGCCCTCGTACGTTCTGCGGAACGTCCGTAGCTCGAATGTATCGTCGTGATAAATCGTTCGACGGGGCCGTGATAAATTTATCCTTCTTTTCATTTAAAATATCCTCGCCCTTAACCGGGCCACTTTATAGCGATCATTACATATCGATCGTATCGCCGATGGCAGAGAGCTGGCCGCTGCTTTTTCTTTTCCTTCTACGTCGATAAGTCTTTACGACGACAATGTCGGACGTCAGCATGGTTTTCTCTGATTATTCCAGGCACGAACAGGATGGGCGATTTTATCGCGACGCTGAAATTTCGTGAACGGGCTCGACTCGCGCCAGGATAACGTGAACTACAGATATTTATCGATAAATTGAATTCCATTTGGGGATACGTACAGTCAGAGTGGATGGTAAGTGGTTGGAAAAATTGGTTGTATGTTGGTCGAATGGTAGGCGAAACGAGCGTGATTAAGGACTGGCAGGAAAATCGTGTACGAGTTAAACGAATAGTTGACAAATTAAATCGTTTGCAGCGGTTACGTTAGTCGATGTAGTACGAAAAGTGCACGGTATATCGAAAGGATATTAAACTTATCGCGTGACCTCCTTTCCAACCATATATCGCGCACCCTTCAATTATTTCTAGCTTATCAGACATCCGACTACCGTCAGATTTATAACCTCGAAAAAAAAAAGAAAAAAAAAAAGTGAAGAAAGAAAGAAGAAAAGGAAAAGTGGAAGGAACAAGCGGAAAGATGGAGAAACAAAAACACGGAACGGCTAGGACGAATACGGAAGCCGGTCTCGAGAACTATCAAAGAGCTAGTTGAACCGCTGGCCGAGCGTCGCAATATTACACGGTATGCGACGAGGAAAAACTGCAGTTATCCAGCTCCGTGCTATGATATATCGCTGGAAGACGAATGGTCAAAATATCTGCCGGAGTTTCAACAGTGATAAAGAGCTCTTTGAAGGAAAGCGAACGTGCTTCCTCGATACCTCCGGGCATCTGGATTGGGATTCGTTTAATAAGAGAGCACCCGTTCCAAAAAGAAATTGGGATCCACGGGAACGAGAAGGAGGAGGGATGGCGAAGGACGAGATCTGGAGAGGGGTGAGTTGAAACGCAAGGCTAAAAGCGAAGCAAGACGAGCTCAGGAGGGGATGGAAAGGATGTGGTTGGAAGGAGGCATCGCCCGGAGCGGCTACGTGCTCCAAAGGATATTAAAGTATTTTAATTGCAGCGGATTTCGCGGAACGCTGGAAGGATTTATTCGAAATCACTCGATCGAGTCTATGAATAGGGATTAAGCTCTCGCTTCCAGCCTCCCACATCGTCCAACCCCTCGTCTTCCCCTCGTGAACCGATGCACACGGCAGGCCGGAATTCCGGACGTCAGGAATGGAAGGCAGAAATAATGGAACATTTAATGGGATAACTGGCGCTTACGCCGGTCGCGACGTTGTCGAAACCGAAAGACTCGATTTGCAGAACGTTACCCTCTTGTTATTAGTACGATCGCGAGGAGACTCGTCGTGGCTACGCCTGTTTCCGGCGAATCTCTTCCTTCGCCTTTGCTCTCCGGTTGTTGGCGGTGTCACGCGCAACGGACCGGCCGGATAAATTCGTTCAGCGCACGTTAAACGTCGAATTGTGGGAAGTGGAACGTGGAACGAGTGTTTGGTCGCTGGTATCGCATCGAGCGTGCCACGAATTCGTGCGATTCTCGGATCGTACGGATCCTAAGCCAGAAGTCTACGGTCTTAATCTAATTATCTACTTTGGAAGAATCGAGAAGATTGACATCTTCAAACCAGGATCGCAAGAATCAAGTTGCAGGTTCCGAACGTCACGTTCGGTGACGCCGCGTTACCGTCGGCCACCGATTAAACCTCGGATTCTTAAAGACAGCGATTTATATTACAGCCATAGATTTCGGTCGTTATCCTTTTAGAAGGATAGAACGACAAATCGAATCCACTTATCTGGCCGATAATTCGCAGTTGCTTGTAAAGCGAGAAGAGAATCATCAGCTCGACACGATGGAACTACGCAAGATATTTTTCGCGTACAATTTGTTACGGTCTCGCGAATTCTTCCGTTTCGGATACCGTTGAACAATAATCCTCTGCGTCAACAGTTCGCCGGTAACGGGTCGTTCATCATATTTCTTATCACTCTCACCTAGCTGATCACGGCAGAAAGTGACGGGTGCAGCTGCTCTCAGCATTTTGTGTAACTCAATAACGGGACTAACGAGGCTTGTACGATTAACTCGGCTCTCGATAAATTTCATCGCCCCTCCCCCACTACGGCAAACGGAATTTCTCTTCGAAAGGCGAAACGTCGCCCTCGCTTTCCAAGATCGAAACGTCGAAAACATTTTCGGTATCGTTGCTATGTTGATATTTCTATGATTTTGAAAAATATTTTCCTTACCCGAGGCACGAAATATAAACTTCCGTTTCGCAAACAATGCTTTTTATTATCTATTATTAACGTTTAGTCGACCGTTCGCGAAAAAGCACGTCAACGGGAGTCGTAAATTCCCGTTACGATTAGACAATCGACGCCACGAAGTGATCGATCCCCTTATTTCTGTTACGACAACAGGGATGGTTACACCGAATTAACACGTATGAATTAATTTTGTAAAGAAGATAGTTACGCTGATGCGTAGGCACAAGTTAAGCAAGTGATCGATTCAGACACGTTGACTGTTCTAACCATCGTTAGTCTAGCGCACGGGATCGTCGGATTTGTCGATGACAATTTTGGTTAGAAAAGCGAGGACAGTAGACGTTGCTTCTGATTGGATGATAAGAAGGTTGCTGGACTAGGAAGGGTCTTAGCCGGCATCGATGGAAAGTTGCTGCTAGTGGGAAGCATCGTACGTGAGAAAAGCTAACATTCCCGTATCTGCCTGTTGTAAACGATAAACTGTTAGAAAACGAATTACTGAAAGAGATGTTTGTTCGATCTGAAGGACTTCGGCTAGAAAATTTCTGAGATTTATGGTCGATCCTCGAGACTATCGAGGATCGATAGTACGCAATCTTGCCCGCGATGAGTGGCCTGGTTTACGTAGAGAGTCGGTCGACGTAACGCTTAATATACGAATAAAGATCTATTTGTAATTAGTAAAAGAAATTGGGAAGTAGATACGAATTCGTACGGAAAATATCCAAACACGTACGATGTGATTTATCGTGTTGATTTTACGATAGATATTTTCTAAAACGCGTGTAATTACTTCTTATCGAGCTCGTATAATCGTAAATATTCGCCATAAATTAGTTATTGATTTCGGCATACGCTTCTGTTTCGTTACTCATTGTTCTACAGCGCAAATGGTAGATATTTCACCGTACGTTGGTACTATATTACCAGATAGGAGCTGATAACAATAATTTACGACGCACGGTACTATGCGGAAGTCTTGAACAATCTACCAAATAAAAACATCTCGTTTTGTTAACTAACATACAAATTTGCACGATGTAAATCGCAGAATTTCTCGTTATATCGTTTCCGACGTGCGATTACCCGAGATGTTTTAAAAAAACCGCAACATTCCTGCCATTTCTACCGCTTCTAACGTTAGAGGCTCGCAACGAGATTAAACATCGACTCGATCGTAACTCGAATCGGTACTTCCGTAGCAGCTTCCTTCAAAAGGTCCGACCTACAAATTCGGGAAAAAACCGTGGTTCCATAAAAAGTTCAGCGAACGCTCGGACCAAACCGAGTTTAACGAATGTAATAGTTTCGCCCGCTTAAACTGGCCGGTCTAATCAAGAAAGTGGTCTCGCCGTTGGTAACGCGGTACTCGCCACGAAAATCCTACTCCCGTTTCCTTTTTCGTGATCAAAGTTTCTCTGATTGACGACGAATAAAGGAAATTATACCGCGGCGAACTTTTATTTGCCACCGATTCGTAGCAAAAAAGCAACATCGTTACCGATCCTCAAACTCCGTCTGTAAATCCTTTTCATGATTTCCACTGGTCGGATAAAAGGTGCGGAGGTAGACCGGTGGAAAAAGTCTGCTAACTGTTACGCGAACGCGAACGAAAGAAAGAAAGAGGGATCGACGTGGAATTTTCTGGCCGGAAAAGAGATTCTATCGTCGAATTTAGGGTGGCGAATATATATCGTTCGGTGTCTGAACGTGTGGCTCGATAATCACTTTTCGAAACGGAGAGACAACGTCGTCCGAGTTTTTAGGCATATTTTTGCGTCATAGGGGAGACAAAGCTCGGGTGGATTTTCGGATTTGGATTATTCCACGGTTTAATGCGCAGGATAGAAGGTTCTTACTTTACGGCGTGGCACAGACACGGTTTCAAAGAAGCATATTTAATTTAACATACCGTTGCAGCCGGCTTCTAATTACATTAAAGGATCAGCTTAACGAGAACAAATGCACACTCGGACTGCATGCTCGAATGCAACGTTTTTGAGCGAGGAAAAAAAGCTGCTGCGAAGAAAGCTCGAGGAAATTTCACGATCAAATCCACTTTTAAAATTCAACAAGAGCATCCTCCGTAGTTCCGTGAAAATCCTTCAACGTACTTGGAATTACCATACATTAAATCCTTCAACTTCTCCGACCATCTTCGCGTATCTTTTTATTTTTATTTTCCTACGGGAAATTAGCAAATAAATCGAGCAGCCAAGAATCGAAGAAACCGTGTTTTAGAAAGAAAACAACCGACGACGGAACGATCGGCCGCGTATCGCCTATCCCTGGCTTCGAATCGAGCAATCAAGTTGCAAATCATGCTGTTCGTGCGAATAGCTATCACCGACGGCGGTGCAGCTACGAATTCGTGCCTCACACGCGGCAGAGAACGAATCCACCTACCAGCGGTGATTCTCTGTGTAACGACGTAGCATGCCGACTCGGGGCGAAAAGTACGTCCATTAAAACAAACGTTAATCCCCATGGTAGGACGCGTAACGACTCGCACCGCGGCCGTTACGTAAAGCTGCACGTACCTGTACCTACGTACGTTTCGTACTACCGAAACAGGCGTACGGTCATGAGGATACATAACGCCGAATTTGGGTTAACTCTTGGACTATGCTTTGAACAAGAAACACAGCGGAATATTTGCCATCGTTACTTTCTTCCTTTCGAGTTAGCCCGACCAATTTCCAGGGCCGAACTTTCTGTCTCTTCTACGGAATAGTCTTTATAAATTACATATCCGAAAAGTACTTTTACTACCTTATGATACGAACTTGCTTTGAAAAATACTGGCGATCGAGGTTTCGGATTCTACAGGGTAAAGACAATTCTTAAAAAAAAAGAAAAAAATAAGAAAAAATAATATTTGAAAAGTATTTCCATTCGAGTGTCTGATGTGTTCTACTTTATGGTATTTCTTTTGCCGACCTTGCATCTGTTCGAACGAATTGACAGAAGGCTGAGATGATAAGAAATAAAGCCCGAAATTCCAGTCAGGATCGAACGATATATAGCTCGGACTTGGTTCGACCCCAGCTGATAATAAGAAAAGAAGGACGCCATATATCGTCACTGGCTGTATGGCTGGCATTTCATCGATAGATGCTACTAGGTATATTATATATTAATTTACAACATCGTTACATCGTGCAAAACCGATTGTGTTACTTCGTTACAGAGTCTTTTGAGACGCAATGTATTTTTATTATATTTCACTGTGAGATCTAACAAAAAAAAAAAAAAAGAAAAGGTCGACACAAGAGCCAACCTACTTACATACAAAGTAACTGCTTCACCTTCGACCCGGACGTTTTATCCTCTCTATCTGAAATCGTTCAAGAAGCTTTACTTTTACTCGTTGCCCCAGCTAAAATGTTGTTACATCGGGGTGTATCGGAATTGAAGGACCTCCGGAAGAACTTAAAGACGCTACCACGAGGAAAGAGAGACAGTGTCCGGGTAGACTAAAGGGGGAATTATAGAAGGCTTTAAATATTTATCAAGTCGTGGGCCAGTCTACCGTCGGCGAGCTTTGACAAAGAACAAGAGGCTGCTAATGAATCCAGTCGGCTGGGAGTAATTCAACGTCCCCGTTTCTCCTCCTCGAAGCAAATGGAATTTAAGGGAAGAGGCGAGAGAACTTTTCCATTTGCCAATCTTCTTCGATCCTCGTGCTTAAAAAGAAGACTCGTATCGATCGATTTCCACTTCTTTATCCTCGAATTATTCGTTCATAACCGTTCGATCTGTGGTTAGGAAATACAAATACAAGGTATCGCGGAAATCTATCTCTTTCGCTTTCGTTTCTATTCTATGGTGGTATTTTTTTTTTTTTTTTTCTTTTCGATCGAGAGGTTCGTTTCCGCCGGAAGGGAGCCGACCACTTCACCGTCGAACTATCGATTACGGTCAGAGGGAAAAAAACGCGACGAACGAATTCGAACGAGCCAACGACGTTCCACGTTCGTACAAGGAGATTTCCAATTATCGGGAATAAGTCGGCGGAACGCTTCGAAAGCGAAATCTCAATGGAGTCCCATTGATTTCTGCGAGGATAGGTGGATGAAAGGAACAAAAAAGAAGAAAGAAAAAAAGAAAGAAGAAAAAGCACGACGAGAAAGAAGAAGTAGAAGTAGAAGAAGAAGAAGAAGAAGAAGAAGAAGAAGAAGAAGTAGCGATGCGCGCGTGACTGACGAAAAGCCACGGAAGAGCAGAGAAGCCGTCTCGAAGCGTAGAATTTTTAATCTTGACGAAGCATTCACAACACGCCGGATTAGAGGAACGAGAAAGAAGCGCGCCATCGGCTTGCTTTCGCTACTCGACGAAAGATAATATCTGTCACGCATACTTATCCACGATGAGGGGATTCGCTCGCCTGAAACAGGGTAGGATTATTTATTGTCCTGACTTTGACTCCACCGAACTCGCCACGAGTCCTTTCCTCGGGTCGCCGCCGGTATACACTAATGTGATTGTACGATTTATCGTTTTGTTTTCTGATGACTGCGAAGAGACTGATAGTCTGCACGTTGACAGGAAATGGAAACACTTGACCCAGGATAGGAGCGAGGCAGATAATTCCGTCTTGGAATAGAAGATGAAAATACGCCGGTTATTCGAGATTTTGTCTCTCTTGTTTCTTTCTTTTTCTTTTTTTTCTTCTTTCTCTTTGTTTTAAAGAGGCAGCCACGTTGCGAATTATAAGGAAGAAACGTAGGTTGATTTCGAAAGAGATACTTTGCATTTTTATTAGAGACAATCGCAAGATGCGAATGTTTCGGTATAATATTTCTAAATATACATATATTTTTTCCTTGTTTTCTGTTTCCTTTTTGTGCCGGTGTTTTAGATAGTGTTGTACGTATAGCTAACGAAACATGGAATTCTTCGTTACTATTGTCACTTACCACGTTGCCAAATCGGTGTGCTAGCCGGATTGCTGTCCACTTCGCATTTCAGGCTGACGGACATCCCCTCGACGATCGGAATTCCAAAACCAGGTAAACGCGTTATCGCGAACGACGGAGTATCTGAAACAGGTATTAAGCAATTACTGTCAGCCCCGATATCGATAGTCGTGTGTCGATCACGTGTCAATAGGAGAAAAGAAGAACCGCTATCTTTACGATTCCTGCCTCGAATTTTCTCTAATTCTACGATTTCTCCAAACGGAACGAATATATCAAAGACGTAGAATAAAAATCTCAGCGAAAGAATTCTCCGTAGATAAGATATTGGAGAAGGAAACGCCTGAGAGCTAATTGTTCGAATATATGGGGAATGTTTAATTTTCTTTTCGGATTTTAAAAGGAGTTTGGTAGAACGAGGCTAAAGTTTCACAGAGTACGAGCCGTAGAAAGAGTTTGGAACGTTCGGGGCCGTAAGGTATTTATATTTGTACAGCGGACTGCGTCGTTATTATTGTTTATTAAAGCGCGCAGAGAAACTGGAGCGGTGGGTAGGTCGATAAGACCAGAGCTTAGCGTCTTAACAGAAATTGTACAGTAATGAGGTATCGCAAAATTTCGTGTTACGTTAGGTTGGGACGTAGGCTTAAGCAACAAGATCTGAAATGTGTTCTCTATACGAATAAATTAAACTTAGTCGAGGAAACGGGAAAAAGTCGATTAAGGGTAAACCGCGTTATGAAGATCCTCGTGTCGCTGCTGCTAACACAGCGAGGAAAAACTGTTAACGTTATTTGCTCTCGAGTCCAAGTTACGATATTGCTTGCTTATTTTATTCGTAGCGTTTATATTAGCGTTTATATTATCGTAGCGTTGTATAAGGAGAATATTTAAGCGCAACTCTTAAATCTTCTCTGGAATTATATATCTCGCGATACAGAACGTCTCAAATATTCTTCGCATAATAAAAATACTCGTCCTTAATGTGAAAAGTAATTCTCCATGCCGGAGAAATTTTTCATCCGGCAAGCAGGATTATTCCTCGAACAGTGGTCTCTCGTTGATTCGGCGCTCGAAATCGGTCAGACCGACAAAGGACAAGAAAAAGCCCGAGAGGCAAAAAGAGGAATATCGAGCGGAACGAAAGCAAAAATCGCGCGACTTCGTAATAACCGAAGCGAGCGACGGGGAGGAAACGAGCCGCTCCATTGCGGACATCAAACCTACTAATCGGCAAAACGGAACTGCGCCTCTGACGAACGAGCTACCCCTTCGCCCCGTTTTGTGGGCGACGACCATGGCGCGCTACTAGCGTTCCTTCCGCGTCATTAACGACCGACCTCGAACTAGGTGACAGAATCGGGCCGTATCCAGAACGTGGATGCACACATGCGCGTAAGCACGCGTGCTACGTAAAGGACACGTACGTGCGCGTGATACACACATGTAGGTACGTAAACGTAGGTGTACGCGATGGAATCGAAAGCGTTCGACGAACTGAACGGGCAGGCCAACGGCGAGCGAGCGAGTGCGTTTCGAGGCCGCGAGTAATTAACGAACAGCGTAGGACAGTGAACATTTTACGAGCCACGGGTCGCGTGTACTCGTTAAAATCAGCCCTGTCTTTATTTCGCTTCGTTCCCCTATTTTTTCCTTCTCTCCGTCCTTTCTTGCGCTCGATGTCCGGTCGGATGGATGACGAGATGGTCGTCCCATCCACGCCGGGGAACAGGCTGGCGCCTTCTCGCGTGAAATCAAAGCTTGCCGTGGCGCCGTCCGAACGTTCGGTCGCGCGCTATATCGCGCTGTTCGTTCGGTTCGTTGATATTTCAGCAGCGCGCCGATGCGAGGATGCCGAGGAGAAGGGTGTCGAGGTCGCGAGATAAATCGGTGGTTGGGAAGGAAGAGGAGGCGACGCGCTAGGTTTAGAGGAGAACCGGTCGTAAGAGCAATGGAGACGAATCGCGTTGAAAAGGGCGAGAAGAGAATCCCAAATACATTGATGCGGGCTGGAAGTAGCAAAGAGGGAGGAAAAGGGGAAAAAAGAAGCGAGAAGCTTTCCCTCCGACTACCGGATGGCTCCAAGTTATTCACTCGGCTATAATAGCGCGGTGCTGAGACAATGCAAGCTTAATGAAAGCCACCCCCACTTCTTTTCATTCCGTCTCTCTCTCTCTCTCTTTTTACCGGTTTCGTTCCTATCTTCGTTCGTCCTCCTTGTCCCTCTTTCCGGCTATTCCCCGAACGTCTTTGTCGCTCCCGCCGTTTCTCCGTCCCTGTCGGTTTTCCCTGTACGTCTCGTGGGTCGTGCTCGACGCCAACGGGGATAACGCCACCACGGCCGCTGTGTAGACTCGGTGCAGTGGCGTAAACACCAAACAAAGCAAACAATGAGACACAGAAGTGTCCCACAGACCTCGATCGCTTAATGAGAACTTTAAAGCGCCTCCGCAAACTACCAGTCCGCCTGTTTTAGACAGGATCAAAGGCAGGCGTATGTCTCAGTACACGATGTATTCGGAAATGTCTGCCGACGCGATAGGGTTACGTTCTATTTATCGCGTTAACGAGAACAGAAGCTTTTTCAGGATCCAATGCGAAAAGGTCTTCCCTAATGGAGTCCCGCTATAATTAAAACGCTAGCGGCGATTAGATGTTCCTAATGCGCGTATACCCGATGGAAATATTTCGAAATTGAAAATATCGTTCGATCGAACGAAATTCCGCATCGCCGTTTAAACGGAACAATTAAACGTTGCCCAACGAACGTACCTCTTCATTAAATAATGGTCACACGTTCCCAGAATTGACCCAGGCATTTCTAAAACAGCCAGTGTGTACAAACACGGAGCCCGCAAATACACGCTCGCAGCGGTTCCCTTACGTACGGTGTTCTCTCTCGTATCGTTCTCTCGTTTGCCGTGTGCCCGATAAATCGCACGTCCGGGACTCGTTCGAACGCGAAATTCCTGCTCTATTTCTCCCTGTTCCCTGTGTAATTCCCTTTACGCGGCTCGTGAATTAACGCGAGACGAAAACGACGGCAGATTGTTGTCCCGATGCTGGTCGACTGTCGGCGTTTGTACCGGCTCGAGGAACTCGACGAGAAAGGGTGAAAGAAGAAGGCGAGCGTCTTCAAAGAAATTTTTCCTGCCGTATGCCACGGCTGCTGGAACGCTCGTAAACCTTATACGGGCCGTTAAGCAAACCTATACACCAAGGGGTATTTGCGAGGGTACGCTACCAGTCGTTCCGGCGAGAGTTGCGTAAAGCAACGTGAAAAAGAACGTACGAGTACGAGTTCGACCACGGTTCCACCAGCCGCTTGTAATTTGTATCGCGAGATAGCTGTTGCCAGCGACCGTGTTGCGGTCAAAGGGAATTCCTCTGGTCTGGAATTTTAAATCGAAAAAAAAAAAAAAAAGAAGAAAAAAAGGGAATGGAAAGGAAACAACATGAAAATGGGGAAAAAAGAGAGAACGGATCGGAACGAGTCAAACGCGACCGATTGTTTTGCCTGTGGCTTCCGGTGTTTTATGATACGACTGTGAAGAGGGATCGTTTTTTCCCCGAGCACTGGGAATTTACAGTCAACTTTTTAATCAGCGTATAACGTAAAAGCAGATGTTTTAACTAATTCCGTTTCACGGAAATTTTATTATTCTTTCCGTCGCGATAGTGATTTGCGAGGGAACGGAGAACGATGCAGCGAATATTTAGTTGCCCGATCGATCCAATACCTATATTTTTTCCGAATAAACGCGAAAAAATGTGGCAGAATTGACAACTTTGCGACCATCGTCGCGTAACGATACCGACTTCGCTATTAACGAAACAATAGGCGAGCGCAAATATTTGGCCGTCACACGTCCACCACGTTGGACGCAGAAAGCTCGCATACGCGGATGGAAACTATCGCGAAAACTCGTTTATGCAGGAAAAATCGTGACGCGGCTGTTAAATGATTCTTTGATGATCGAACGCTTTGCTGTATGGTATGCTGAAGTATTGCTGCGCGAATTAAGCATGCAACGTGTTGCCATTGCTATCGAATTTACTCCGTTTTTTAACGACATTGCTCAATAGACGTTCAAAAAGTTGCACTAATTGATAGTTATCGATTTCGATGAAATTTTTAGAAAAAAAAAAAAAAAAAAAAAAAAATACCTGCCTTTGGTAATATATTTGTTTCATACAGAATTGTACAAATACGAGAACGATTTTACGCGCTATAGCGTTGTTGTCGTAGCTGGTGTTGTTTGTTTATTCAGATCCAGGAGATGTGTTCGATCCAATCAAGTTGACCAAATGAAAACCAATGTTTTCCGCATGGTGGAACTATCGACAAGGAAATCGATCAATCAATCGGAGAGTGAGTCAGTGAGTTAACACCCGGTAATCACCACGCATCGTCAAATTTGTTTCAAAGAGGTACGCAATGTGGCGTTAACACAGATCGAGCGATTCCTCTGGAAAAATGACATTGCGTCGTTTGAAAAATTGCAACACCCGCGAGCAGAGAAATAACAACTAAATTACTCTCTTTTTCTACCGATATTCCGTACAACTAAATGCGGAACCGTAAATACATATACAATACACGTGATACTAACGATATTCGACGATAATTGACATGGAGATGAAGGAAAATCTTCCAGATATCCGGACAACCGTTCGTAAAATATGTAATGGATCAGAGAAAAATCCACGTCAACTCGATCGTTCATTATGTGATTGTTCGCGATTTACATTCGTCTCTTATATATCGGTGTATATTTCGATGGAACTTATTCCAGCGGAAAACAATTTTATTATACAGAATATTTCGTGAAATATAGGACGATTTAATCAAAAAGTGACGCGGACTGCAGAAAGCTATATATTCTGAATCTCATAATTGAAATACCGATTCCGTCACACGTTTTAGAAAATAACCTGCAAAAAGTCGCAGATCTCTATCGACGAAGACTTGTAAGAATATTTTCCATATCGATGAATTCGAAGAACGCCATTAACCGTGTTCTAATTCCACGAAGATACGAATATTTCTTCGGCTCGTTCTATCTTAGGACGGAGCAAAAATGAAAATAGAACCCAGAATACGCTTTTACACTCTAAATTCATCGCCTTAGGTCGCTCAATTTTCATTTCGAGAGCATCACGAACAGGAAGCGAGTAATTACCCGTTGCCGGGTGATTCTGCGAAAGGAATGCATTTTCGTTGCTCTCTGTGAAACGAGGAACGCGATGACGGCTCGCAGTATTCGTCTCGTAAACAAGTTTAAGTTCCGCTATATTGGATCACCGGTCATCGTGCCGGAGATGCGAGCGTCTGAAACGCGTGCTTGGCTGGAAACGTTGGCCGATTGTTACGGATGCGCCCGGTGTCCCGTGCATTGCCACTTTGTCCAGTGTGCATGGAACTTCATTTCGAACTACTCGTTTCGCGAGGAAACGCCAGAGTCCGGCGCGAATTAATAGAACATGCGAGCGGACTGGAATGTTTCGTAAGGTACTTCATGGTTAAAACGTTGCCACGGTCCCGCGTGTTTTAAGGGTCGGAATGTAATACGGATGAAAATGACGGCCGACAGTTTACGGGTGGTTAGTCACGTTACAGTTTAATTAGGTAAAAGGTTATGATAGTAGTAAAAGGGGAAAAGGAGAGGTTTGCTAGAGTGGATTCATCGGAGAGACTTTGCGACGTTCGAGGACAAAAACGGCGATAAGAAATTTTATCGGAACGACGTTTTAGACGAGGTTCGTTCCCAAGAAACGGAAAACATTTAATTATATGGCGATTTAGTTATTTTACGAAACGACAATTTTACGAAAGAAAACTTCGCGAAAAGGTCACGTTTCTTTATCCGCGAGCTTGGTTCTTGAAGTAGTTCGCAAACTGGCTGTTTCTCGTACGTGTCTGCAAATCTCTCCGAGCCTTTATCTTCCTCTCAAAGTAGCGGGCAACGCACGTAAGCACGGGACGCACACGCACGTACGACGCGATGCGATGCGATATTCTTCCGCGCCTTAAAAGAAAGAAAAAAGGAAAGAAAAAAGAAAGAAACAAACACGACGTTCGCAGTATACGACGCGGGAAATATGAAACGGCGAGGTGACAAGGGATCGACGGAAACGCGATAAAGCGGCGAATACTTGGTTGGGTTAAGGACGAGAGGATTCGAATCACCGATCCTGCAAACGTAAGTGACTTGGACGGAGTAGTAAATTGTAATCGTGAGTTCATGCAGTTTCTCGATCTCGAAGTTCGTAGTTACTCTCCGAGGTATTACCCAGGGAACCGTGGTAGCCTCGCTACCTGGCTAAGCATTCTCCTGTTTCTACCTAATTACCAAGTATCAAGTAAGCTTCATAAAGCTGCTATTAATCTTGCTCAAACGCGCGGCAACGCCGAAATCCATAGGGTATCGCGGCAACGTCCTGCACGTTCGCACGATCTGCTGCATGATAACGTCGCGTTTGACGTGCAAGCGATTTACAACTAAATCTCCAAATCTTTGAATTTAAACTAGCAGCAAGATCTAGCGATATCAGCGAGAGAATTAAGAGAACACTTTGTCATGGACCAATTTGTCAACTGACTGTCGCAAACTTCACTTCGCGAGCGGTTGCCGCAAGGTTACGGAAAATAGAATTTAAGTCGAGAATTTGCTTTGCAAACGTAAAGCGTAAATGAAACTTAAATCCTGGTTCGTTGATTATATGTTCTAAAGCTGTTATCGAAAATAATTGAAGAAGATACCTGTTACTAACGTGCGATGCGTCGACCGATGGTAGAACGAATCGACTCCTGATCAGACACGGCCATTACAGGTTCTAAAGGAATCGCGGAATTTCGCTTCTATCGTAGAACAACCGAAAGCTGTGCGAAAATGTAGGCCGTCGTAGTTTCCACGCATCCTTACGTTTTACAACCTCGTGTTACCCATTTCTTTCACTCGCGATCAACTGCACTGATTTTGCCTTGCAAACGAGCGACGCGAAAGAAAAAGGGGCACAAGATTTCCCGGACGGTTTCTCCGTTGCTGTCAGCGGTACTGGCACACAGCCGATAACAAACCCACATTCCCGCGATCGAGCGTAGGGCGCATCTGCATTCGTCGCGTAGATTCGGCGGCCCCGTAACAATTTTCATTAAACGACCTCACTCAATAGGCAAGTTATACAGATGAATATAGCGTTCATCAGGGCTGGTGGCAACGTCGTTATCGAGGCGGAGCGGCGCGTGTTTCGCCAGGACAAACCGAAAACGGCGACGATATTATACAGCCGGGTCGCCCGTAGTCGAACGAAGGAAGGCGCGCCGCTGTTTCACAAATTTGCAACTTACTTTCGGTTTCGGGCGGTCCGTGCGGCACGACGGTCGCCATAATTTACACTCGAGTTTTCCCTGTATCCGTGTTAGTCAAATACGACGAAACTGGTGCGCGTGCAAGAGCTGGGATTAAAATCAGTCGGTTAACCGGCGTCCTCTGGCAAATAGAACGGAGACGAAATAAGAAAAGGAACAGCAAAAGGTTTCAGAGTCGTTAGAATATGTGGGAAAGTAGAACGGAGAATTCCTTACGCATCTAACAGTTATGTACAATCCGGGAAAGATACTCGCGCTGTTCGAAACGTTTTGCGTGTACGAATAAGGTCGTACTGCGTCACGTGCCATTTTCTGAGCGACGAACAATGCTCGTAAATGAGATTATCTTGGCAGACGCGTGTCTCAGGTATCGAGGACACGTCGGGTTAGAAAATGCATTAACAGAATAAAGAATTTACTTGGATGGTACATTCCTCCGATGACGAATCGTTGCGGTGTAAAAGAGAGAGAGAGAGAGAGAGAGAAAGTAGAACTCGGATAAAACGAAAGGAATGGAAAGAAGAAAGAGAAGCTGAAGAACGGATGGAGAAACGATAGAGATCGAGAGAGTGGAAAGGATAAACGGCAAGCAGATTGAAAGAGACGGAAGCGAAGCGAGTTTAGCAATTCGACAATTGGCACAAAGCAAATCGCGGCCTAATTAGAAGATAACATCGGTACTCGCGGCGGGTTCGCGACGCGTGCGAATGCCTCACGTGATTTGCGAGACCGTCACGGGATAATCAACGAACGGGTCTGCCGCGATCGCGTTTGCCTCCACCGGGTGCACCCGGTTGCCGTGGAAATAGCTTCTCGAAACGTCGCGATAATTAACCGGCTCGTCGACAGGGTCCAGAGAAGGCGTGATTCAGCTGGAACGAGACAGATATATGTACACGAACGCGCAGCCATACACGCACAAAGGTAGACAAGGGTTGAAATGGAACGGCGTTCGCCGGAGGAGCGATTCAAAGGATAGACCGCGTTGTATAATTCATAGAGCGCGGTGCAAGCGAGAAAGACAGAAACGGAAAAACATAGGAAGGGAGAAGAAAGGGGAGAGAGGGCGCGGTGAAAGGCAGAAAAAAGAGCAGCGTTTCGTGGAAAAAGGTTGAAATCCATTGGCGTGGGCCAGCCAGGATATAAGACTATCGAAAAACGATTAATCCCTGAAGAGGATCACCGCACCGGATGAAAAGCGATATTACCCTGGGGGCCTCTAATTCAGCCTAATTGCTCGTTTATGCGAATCCTTGAAATATT
The DNA here is from genome assembly GCA_014825975.1 of Bombus haemorrhoidalis. Classification (NCBI taxonomy): domain Eukaryota; kingdom Metazoa; phylum Arthropoda; class Insecta; order Hymenoptera; family Apidae; genus Bombus; species Bombus haemorrhoidalis. The sequence goes on from CM026161.1 coordinate 1,685,115, forward strand.
CATGAAGCTTTATGAGAATTTTTCATCCCGCAGCTCACCCTGTGCTTCTTTCGAACCCAAAGTTACCCAAAGGGTGCAGGGGGGAGGATGTGGCGGTGGCGGCGGCGGCGGCGAGTGAAGGGCTGCACGTGTTTCCGCCACGAGGCGCGACGCGATCGATCTTCCATCGATGTAACGAAAGTTACACCGGTAGTTTTGTCGAGGCGACGCGTTCGCGAAAAAGACACAGGCCGCTCACTTTATATCGACGAACTCGTTTTAGAAACGACACGGTGTTTCATTCCGCCGGCAGAGATTAAACGGACGAACTTAATGGGACACAGGTGACGGTTTCTTCGACCCAGTAAGATGAAAACCAAACATTTCCGGTGGATTTTAGGTGGATTCCGCTTGAAGTTCCGAGCGTGGAAGCTGGCACGGTTACGTTCTAACAGGTTTTTTTCAGTCCGTGTAATGAATTACGTGCGAGTAATTACAGCTTAAGTATACAGACCGTGAGCCAGGTATATTTGGACTGTCTATAACTTGTTAAACAATGGCAATTGACTGTTATTTTCGCTTAAATATACCAAGTATGTGAGAAGGAGGTCGTAGGTAGACGAAGATAGAAAGGAAAAAAAGTATGGGAAAAGAAGAGTTTGGAAGAGCGCGGCGACGAATCGTTGAAAGGGAAGATACGGAAGAACAGCAAACTGAAAATGTCGAGAGAAATTGGAAAGTTGGAGAAAAGGAAGATCGCGTCGGCGGCGTAACTGGCACACCGCGATTCCAGCGAAAGACGCTTTTTCATCGGCAGTTCATCGGCTGAGAAAGGGAGAGGAAGGGTACTTATGTTCAGCCACGGTACCGGGGAAGGATGGTAAAAACCACAGTTAGTTAGTTCCGGACTCCTTCCCTCGAAACAAATTGCGTTTAAAGAGGAACAACGCCGACGGACTTTCGCAGTTAAATCTCATCGGGTAGCTTTGAGCAAGTTTTTGTGGCCAATAAAACATCAGCAGGGGTTGGGTAACGTTTTCTACCCAAGTACCTTGCAGGAAATCAAATTGTCCGAGCGCGTTTCGCAAGTGTCGCGATATTTCCTGCGTGCGCCATCGACCTTGTACCGGATCAAACGGATTGGATTTTCAATTGCTTTCAGAAACGTTCCGACGATTGTGACCGTGGAACACCGCCTCGGGCCATCCACCTTTGGAAAGCATAGCACAGTTGCGTTTCAATTAATCGACTAATGAAATAGTTGCGAGAAAAAAGGAAAACAGACGGAAAGAAAAGGGGAGAATGGAATGGGAGGAGAAGGTGGGTGGGGGGGGGTAGAGAAAGGATATAAAAGTAGCGGAAATCAAAGAGTAGCAAGCAAGCGAACCTTTCAACGTTTCTAGGACGATACAGTAACGGGCAGCTCGCCTCGAGCGAGTTTACATCGCGTCGTTTCAATTTCCGAATGGGCTGATCAGAAGGAAGAAAGGCACATGCGAACGAACGAACGAACGAACGAACGAACGAACGAACGAACGAGCGAGCGGTAGAAACGGAGCACGAGAAGAGCAAAGAGTTGGGAGAGAAGATCGTCGGAGTATCGCTTCGACGAACGGTCGCCCGCATCGAGGACGGTCGTTCATTTCGCGCGTACGCCGGCTCTTCCGGCGTTGAAAATTACGCAACTACTGGTTCAGAGAGCCGGCGAGGTTACAGACGAACGAAAAGGGACGCCGATGGCAAAGGGTGGTCGACGGAGAACCGAGAAAATGTGGGAGGAAGCGAGCGCGATAGTTCGACATCGTCCGAAAGAAAAATGGAAACGAGCAAACAGGAAGGAAGCGGTGGAACTGATACAACGAAATAAGCGGAGAGAAGAGATGCGTATATCGAGCTTTGCTTGCTCGCCGTGGGCCAGTTCATGCGGAAAAAACGTTTGCCAGCGACCGAGCATAAATAACCGGTCATCTCTGGGGAAAAAAAAGCTTGATCGATCTGTTCAGGTTATTAATAAGTTGTCGAGCAGCCTGGAATACGGTTTAATGGCCGTTTGATGTTTAATCGTTACGTAATTCGTATCGTTATTATCGTCGTATTCGATACGATTTCTTCGGGAGATAACGAGTGGAACGAAAGGGAGGTGGATCAGCAGTCGGAAAATCGTGTTCATATTTCCCGTATCTACGATTGCCAGAAACGATTGTGTTGTAAAAGTTACGTAATTAGTCCGTTAATAGACACGCCTCTTTAAACGAACGACGTTACCGTGTATCGTAATTTGCGCGTGAAATAAGGAGAAACGTATATTCAGAGATTTGAAAAAATATCGAACTGTTCGCGAAAGACCAGTGGAAGAATACGAACATCGAAGCCTGGACAGGAAATTAATTAGACCTTAAGTTGATCGGCTTAAGACTGAAAGTTAACCGAGAAGTTGACTGCTAAGGAGCTTCACGGGTCTTCGTTTTTGTCTATGTTACACGTAGATCGAGAAAAGCCTGAAAATTTGTTTTTCCGGCTTTGATTAAGTGCTTCTTTAAATCACCTCTTTTTTCTCAACGACGCTAACTAGCATGCTCTCGAGGAAAGACAAAAGAGTCGCGAAACTTTTAGTATCCGCATCTTTCTAGGGCCATCAAGTTTATAAATCTAGGTAATTAACTCTGCAGGAAGAAGTGTCCGTTTCTATCAAGCAAATGCCTGGAGGAGCAAAGTTTCCTTACAGATCTCTGGACATTGTTTAAGAAACATTTTCCTCCGGTAAAACATTCGCCATTGCCTTTTGCTTAATTATACGCTTCATTTAACCTTTTGACAAGATCAGAGAAAGCAAATGTTCCTTTTTAGAACTTCCAAACTGAGAAATTTCAATAAAACAGATACTTCGGAAACTCGGGCTTTCTTGGAAATATTTCACGTCGTTCTCTAAAGGTAATGCGAATTCCAAATCGTATTTTTCAACTTGCTTTTAATTTAGTAACAAAGTTCCGTCATTATTAAACAAATTTCTATAATTTATAAAACACGGGCTGAAATTCTTCGAAATTGTTAAACGTTAGCAAACATCTCCCTCGGTGTAAACAAATTTTAAATAATATACCGAACATCGGCAAACTTTCTCTCTCGTTAAAATATCTCTAATCTACGGAAAACTGATAAACGTTTCCGCCATCATAAAAGAGATTAGCTTAATCCTTATTGATTCGTTCGGTGAACAAATATCGATCGTACGAGAATCTTAAGCGTTTCCTAGGTGGAACGACAGCTGAAAATTGTCTAGCAATTTCAAGTTGTTACTTTGTATTCGTTACGCCACTCCGCAGAAGCGTAAAGTCGCGTTTCGCGATTTCCAGGACAAAAGCGTGAAACGTTATAACGTCGAGACGCGATTATGCTTCAAAGCCACGACGACCTCCTTCCTTCGTTCCGCGTGAATGTTTTCGCTGTTTAGCGCGTATCGTCGTAATGCTGGACTTACGACACGGTATTTACCGTCCGTGGCTAACCACGTCTTTACAAACAGAGGTTTTCGAGCATCGAAAATTGAACGGTGAAAGCCGAATTTCTCCCCTTCCACCGCCTTCACTTTCTTCCATTCGCTTCGACTTTGATCTCATTTAAATTTCCATTAGCTTTAATTCTTTGGTTGCAAACAAACTTAGTCGAAGTAAGAGTTCTCTGTCGGGGTCAGTGTAGTTGAAACTTGATGCTTTAGACGTTAATCGCAGTTTCCTTTACCTTATAGAAACATCTTTTCCTCCTATTTCCAATTCTTAATGTTCCTTCTTTAAGATTCTTACAGTTCGTCGAATCGTTAGATCATTTAGTTTCACAGTATATTTCTCCTTCGACTTGCAATTCCCTGTATTTTACTATTATCGTACCCTATTCCTTTCATTTCATTCTCCGCTATTACATCTGTACAAAATGTCGTTAACGCAAGTGTAGAAGAGCGAACGTGCCGACGATAAAATTAGCCTAATTGAACGATTTAGTTGTATTGAAATTCGTCGTAAAGAAATTCGCCGCTATTATCCAGCTACCAGCAAAGCGTCGCATACAAATATCTCTTACGAAATAACTAAAATAAAACAGGCAGACCGTGTTATATACCGCTAGAGCCTGTTGCGGAATTTAAAAGATAGCCTCGCAGAAGTACCCGGTGCTCGACGATTTTACGCTTACCATTTACACCAGCGAGCTAAATGTAAACTTAGATAGTTGTTCAAGAAAATCTTCTCTCTACGTGCTGTTCGTCGAACAGGTCTTCGAAACGACTGGACGTAAACCGTCGTAAAGAAACTGTCTGCACGCACGCGACTGCCAAGAAACACCGTTGTCATCGTGGTGTCGCCGGTTAAACCCGTCGTTACGTCCGAGGTTCTTGCGAACGAGCAACGATCTAAGGCAGCTACGTCGAAAGACTGGCCGAGGAAAGTAACCCTTCGTCGTAACTCGTGCCGGTCGTTTCGGTTCACGGCGAACGACGATTTACATCGGCCGTAACCGCGAGAAAGGATTCCGGGAAATTGGATGTTACTCGGACATCTAGTCCGCCGTTTTGTTTCCTACACTCCCTCGGACAAGCTTATGGCCCGAGTCTGACTTTTCTGGCGGTTTCGAACGATCTCGTCTGGATAAAGAAAAAATCGAGGGACGTTGAAACTTACCAAACGATATGGTAAGCTTACGTGTATCGGAAGATAAGCTGGTATTTGTTTAGGTTTGCGGGATAGGTTTACCGATAGCAGGTTGTTGGGTAGCTGGGTAGATGGAAGAAGAGAGGATATGTTTCTGGAATATCGATCGAACGGAGCAAATACTTTTGGAAATTAGGATTCGATAAGAGTGACCCTGCGAGATTGGATTTAGTCTGACTTGTTAGGCTTTCTATCGTATTGATATTGTATTACGTTTCTTTCTGCGAGTTCTATCGCCAGATTCTGGATCTCAGATTGTCGCTAGACTCGTCTTATGGATCTTATGTCGTTCGCAATAATCGCAACATCATCCTTTCTATATATTCAAACGCGAATAAATTGAAACGAAAGACTAAAATCAAATGACATGTAATCGATCGCTGCAGATTAAACGGGATTTTCGTTTGCGATTATCTTTTTACGTAGCTATCTAGTATGCGACGAAATACGGATCAAGCTTGTAGAGATTGAAATTAAATCGGAAGAAATGCGACTACGTATCTGGAAGGTGTCGAGCGAACGAAGACCAAAGGGATAATTACGAATTCTCGCGTAAATTACTTTGCACAAAAACTTCATAGAAAATCTACATATCGTGCTAACGAAACGGCGAATCTTGCTCTTTGAAAGCCGAAAACGAGTGTCAACGCGAACGTTACATCGTGATGCAAGCGCGCGACAAGGATTTTAACATTTTGCGGCAATTCCAGTGACAAAGGAAGCACACGGTGCCTTTCCCTCGTCAGCGATTCCGCGCGCCAAGGTGCCATAGCGCGGGAATTTGAAATTCAGATTAATACGGAACGCGTTCATCGTTAACACTGCAAAGGTCTGCCTGGCTATGCATTACCATACATGCGAACCGACGCGCGTCCAGATACGAACGCGCACCCTCACACAGACAATATTCCAGCTTCCTTGTAGCTTGCGCGCATATGATTCCGCCATGGTGTTTACCTGTCTCACGGCTGGTTGGAGAAATCCGGAAACCAGCGCGAGCATGTGGATTTCAATGAAGATGCGACACGTTGCCAAGCGCTGAGATCGTTCACCGAGTGTTTTCGCAATAAATTCGTTGCGTTCGTGGAGCGTAAGTCGCGAGCGGAAGAACGTCGTGAACGAGCTCGTGCTTCAGACCAAGAGGATAACGATCGAATTACGTCGAGTTACCGCCACGAGTTGTGCTGCAAGTCGAACGCTTCGATTAGTTGGTTTCGCAGGTTTCTCTAGCAGCGACCTATCTTCTTATTAAAAATGAAGATATTGAAATTTCACACCGTTGAATATTTCAAGGAACGTTACAGCGAAGACTCGAGAACGCTTTACAACCCAGCCGCGTGAGAGCCTCGAGGAAGCTGTCGATAGTCTACGATAATCTTAGAATGCTCTGAATATTTACGTCGTCGAGATCATCGATTTACGTACGTTTTAAACTCTTTTTATAACCTTCTTCGCGATTACAGGGAATATCTTTCCATGTGTTTTTATGACAGTTTTATGACAAACCGTTCTATCTGATAGACAGCCTTATTTACAACCTCCGACAGAATTTATCAGTAGAACAAGCAAATCTAATATCAATAAACAATGTTGCGGGAGAGCCCGATTGCCGACAGGCCGACATCAATGTGTGTCGTCGGTCCTTCGGTCGAATAGTTACGCGGGAAGAAGGTCTACGTGATCATTGCGGGACAGGTACGTGGCGATGGCTATGAGAAGAGACAAACGTAACACGTTAATTGCACCCGTGACAGCAAAGTTTCCGATTGTTCGACTACTTGCGAAGGATCGTCGTAGATATTTGAGAAGATATTCTAGAGGAAATAATAAGACTATTGGAATTGTTATAAAAGTAATACGGAAATGGCCTGTTAAAAAGACTATTTACTCGCATTACTAAAATATCGATGGGAGAGAACGTCTTGGTACTGCGGCACGCGTGGCCTGACGGAGATTTCAGCGAAAACGCGCGCGCGCCAGTCAACGTGCTAAGGGAGAAGGACGAATTAACGGTCAGCGTGAGTCGAGAAGTCGTGAAAGAGTTGTCTTAGTTATATAGCACGTTACTGTATTCGGTTCACGTTAAATAACCATCGTTTCCATTCTAAATAAATAAGAAAACCCTACAATATAAATCAAAGTACGAGACCGTTCTACCTGACAGACAACCTTGTATCTTCCAACAGAATTTATCCGTGGAACAAGCAAATTTAGTTCGCCAAATAGAAGCAGCGTCATTGACAGGAATGTGTCGCTTCCTCGAAGTTTAGAAATTGGATCGCGATTCTACCGAAAGCAAATATTTTTCCTTGCGTCTCGCGCGTGGGACAATTTCAACGAATAAGGTTTCACATAAAAGTAAATATTCCCGTATAACACGGAAGCGTCCTCTAAATTCTCGAAGCAGGACCGGCACGAATTGAAAGGCGTCCGCTTCCTAATGGTTCTCTGGGCGCCTTGTGGAAATATGCGAGTCTAATCCTCGCAGCGACCGTGGAAATCCGTTAAGCGGGATTCGCGAGCCTTCGCAGTCGGCGTTTCTGCTATTCGACGATCTGCCGTTCGCAACGAGGACGCGTAGAAGAAGATGACGACACCACGGACTATCAGCGTCGCGAGAGTCCGTGTTTAAATTGAGAAATAGAGCTCGGAATAAATTAAGAATAGATTTTGTGCGAAAATTAACGATATTAAAGATAGAAATTGTAATTATTGAGACAAGTTGAAAAAAAAAAAAAAAATAGCGAAAGGAAAATTTGACTGGTTCAGCGAATGATTTAATTTTGATTAAATACGAAGGAAGAGTTTGCGAACTTGGGTGTCCGATCCCAAGTATCGTGAACGAGCTAAGAAAAACGTAGCCAGTTTCTGACACGATTTGCATGTATTAAATTCCAGTTTGTATATAAAAATCGGGAAAGGAGGCGGTTGGTCGAATTCGTTCGATCTTCAAGCCGGACCAAGCTGCAAAGAAAAATCCTGTAACGCGAGATTGTCCCGTGGAAGGGAAGGATAGGAAGTTCCTTTTCGATGATCACAGAGCCTCGTCTTCCGTGGCACCGCTTTGGAATACTAATATTAAACTTCGCCCGTTAGCGACGTCAAAGACTTTTTGCATAGAGCAAAGTCTGCACGTGAGAGAAATAAAAATGCAGATACCTGTATACAGGGAAAGCGAGGGATACGTCTTCGACTACGTAATTGGGAACGATCCCTCGATATCGTCGGACGATTATACATCTTCTGCAGCCTCTTGTGTAGATCACAGTTGAATTTCATCGACTCTTTTAATTTCCAATATTTGAAATATTTTTACAGCAAAAGGTAAAAATAACATGCGGAATATAGTCTTGGCCAATAACATTTTTTTTCTTTTTTTAATATACGCACGTACGTATAGACGAAAGAAAAATCTTAAAGTTTCACGTACGTGTTATCTCGGATGAAATTCGCTTTGCAGAGAAATCGATTTAACATTAAAATGTCGGCTTTTACCTCGTCAAGTATCACAGAACACGTTATTCTTCATGAATTAGCGTTAGAACGGAGAAATTCGATTAGCTGTCCAGTCGACCGCGTTTAATCGTGCGGTTACATGGTGTCTTTCTTCTGACTAACCCTCGGTCTGCCTTATCCACCGGTAAACTTTACCCCACGGCACTACCCGTTCCCTCGTTTCCGTCGTGCACGAACGAAACGGGGTTAATTCGTCGGAAAACTCGATGAGCCGGCGATCTTAAATCTCGTATGCACCGACCAGACGAGAGAAAACAATGGAGGATCAAATTTTATGGGGTCGTTCTGACTAAATTAACGCGTGCCACCGTGTCGAAATATTCCACAGGGATTACGTATTGACGAGATACACTCGTGTCCCCATTTTTCCCCTCGTTCGGTTAACTGCATCGTACACCACCATTGAAATGCCATTCCCCTTAATTTTCCTCTCTATTATCGACGAAAGAGTTCTGAAACGCTGTTTCCACCACTGGCACGGACGTAACAACGAGGCCAATTATTCGCTCGCGACGAATTCCACGAGACCAACTTACGACGAAAATTCCGGAACGATGTCTTTGAACGGGGTTCGACTAAAATAATATTTCCGCTAAAACAAAGCTCTCCTTTGAAAAAAATTGCCGCTGTATCGATAAACCGTATTTCCCGTTAAACAAAGATTGTTTTTCAATCATCGTGCCGGCGAGCTCGTCGAGAGCTTTAGACGTTCTGGTTTACCTTACGCTCTCCGGTTGCTCTTTCTGATTGCACGAATGAAAAATACGAAGAGGCGAGCGCGAGCTCAGCTTATACGAAGGAGCTTACGGTTTAAGCATTCCGACTGGTGAGTGAGAAAACCGAAAAGAAAGAGTGCAAAAAAAAAAAAGAAAGAAAGAAAAAAAGAAGAAGAGTACGTAACAGATGGTGAAAGAAGAAAGTACAAGAAAAGGAAGCAGAAGCAGGATTCCGCCTATAACGAGCAACTACGACGTACGAGGACGCGAATGATTGTTAAAATACACTGCCCGAAGGGGTGCGTGCGCGTACCGATAGAACGCAACCGGAAATGTTTCGAATGTTTTACTCCGGAATGCGCCCTTTCTGTCGCTTATTTTTCCTCGCGAGCATCCATGCAACTGCTTCGTTAGAGAACCGTCTGTTTTTCTCCGTCCTCTTTTTCTCTTTTATTTCTTTCTTCTCCCTTTCTTTTTCTCGTTTTCTTCTTTTTCTTGTTTTGTTTTTTTTTTTTTTTTTTTTTTTTTTTTTTTTTTTTTTTTTTTTTTTTTTTTTTTTTTTTTTTTTTTTTTTTTTTTTTTTTTTTTTTTTTTTTTTTAATCATTACCCTGCGTCCTTGTTGCGCGAGCACGGGAGAAAGATATTAGTTATCGAATTCCGATAATAACGCGTCAAAGATGACGAGTCTGGTGTAAATAAGCCAGGAAATTGTTATTCGCCGGGGTTGAAATTGAAAGTTACGTGCGGCGGCAGACGCGAACGCACAGCCAGACGCCAGGATAACAATGATTCTCATCGAACGTCTCGCCGTTCTCCGGCCTGACTTCTTACCCGTGCAATATCGTGGCAAGTTTTCTTGCCAGCCTGAAACCCGCTAACCCTTTCAACGTACGAAGCAAGGGCGAGCACAACCTCCAAGAGGGAAGTTAGTTTACGGGGGAACTTAGGTATATACGGAGCGTCTTCGAGGGAAGCTGGTGTACGAGACGATGTATAGGGCGTTTCTATGGAAAAGGAAGGTTGCTTCGTATTTGCCTCTTGGCCCCGGTTCATTATACCATAGAGTATTTGCATTTTAATTACGTAAAACACAGGTCGGAGAGAGATACTTTGTTTAGTGATTTATCGTTTATTTATTTGAAAATACTTTATTTATTGTACGTAGGAGGTACGGGTTTTCGGGGGTTACGACAATATCGCGGGGAATAAGAACGAGTAATTAAGAAAATTTTATTTCGTCGCTCGATAAAATTCCACGTACGTTTCGAAGGAATATTCGTCGTTGCTTAATCGTTGCGAAATCATTCTACTCTGAACGAGTTAACGGTTAAAATGGGAAACAACGAAACGAAGCTTCCATCGACGCGAACGAGTAAAATAGAAAATCAACCGTCCTCTTTCTGCTTTCCTTCAAAGAAACGAACCTTTTGATGGGAGAAAATACGTGGAAAAGGTTGAACGTGGCTGAACGAGGAGAAGCCAGATCGGAAGGAAGCAGAACGACGCGCAGACAGAAAAATATCGTTTTCTCAAGGTTGCGGAAAGGAAGAAAGTCGAAGACACTGGGTGAAAAAGCGAAATAAGGCGGCGAGATGCGCGATACGAAGACGAAACTATGACTCGCGAGACTCGGCAGAGGAAAGATGAATACAGCCACGAAGGAGATGTTTGTACAACCCAATTTTTCGCTCGATTGCCGTCCTCTACGCGATTTCCCATCTTTCTGCCCCTTGCCCTCTCCTCACAGCCTTCGGCATAATATTTCCCCTAGCTTGCCGCGTATCTGGTGGCGCGTTAGACTCTTAGAAGGAACGCTCTCGTATCTTCCTGCCTCGTTCCGTATTCCGTGTATATATCCGACGCTTGGAATTTCATTTTGATTCAAAGTTGAAGACGCCTCGTTCGACCCGTATTTACCAGCGGTAAAGTTTCATCGAGGCATGTAAATAATGTGTCGGGCAGGGATCGCGGGGCCACGGTGAATCGAAAAACGAGCAGCAACGCGTTGCCAGGGGTCACTGAAAGAGGGAACGCGCCGTAGAAAATAGGGAAGGCAAGGGGAGAAAAATAGAGAAGGTAGGGAAAAAAGAAAGGAAGCGAAAGGTGGGAGGCGGACGGCGATGCCGGCGAAGGAAAAAAGAAAGCAGCCGGCGTGTGTGTAATTCCAGAGGAAAAGGTGCGCGAGAGAAAGGCTTGCGGCGTTGTTTGTTGCCTCATTGCCCGCGGTTAACTGCCAGCAACAAAAACGTTCTACCGTCGGCCAACGTTACGTCCTATTACCGAGCCTCGTGTCCCACGCTTCTCCGCGTCCCTTTCTTCTTCGTCGCGTTCCGCCCTCTGCCCTTTCGCCTCGTCATCGTGACGAAACGCTCGTTTATAAAACTCCTACGAGAACATATTCCGCGCGAATTTGCATGGAAAGTATTTCGCCCGGTAATCGCGTTACATCGGGGCACACACACGCAACACGCGCGCGCGCTCCCTCACTCGTACATACGTACATACGTACATACGTACGTGCATACGCGAGCACGAGGAAAATCCTCGCCGGATCGTCCGTCTTGAAAATATGTTGGAACGATGTTAAGATGGAGGTGAAATATGCTTTACAGGGAGGATTTTTCGGTCGATGGGGATATAAAGATGATATTCGAAGTTTTCCATACGTTTGCTAAGATAAATACGTTGCGTGGCCGTACCGCTTAACAAGTTGGCTAAAATTATCGAATATCCGTCGGATAGTTGGTGGAAATCGGCCAAGTCGATTAAGGGCGTAGAAGTTATGAAACTCGCTTCTGCGATATTGTAACGTACTGCGCGGAGTATATCGCGGCTAATAAGTGATAAACCTTGTAGTGGAACCCGACTGTCTGCAAAACGCGGCTCTAGACTGCTACCTTCGGTACCCTGTCTAATAAGCGTAAAACGTAGTTCGTTATTAATAGATCAACTTTCGTGTACCTGTACAATTAAAACTTTCCTCCACACGGAAAGTTACCCGTTTTTCTATCTCGTTTCCTAAACTCGACTTCTTTCCGTCAATCTACCTCTATAATCTATAATCGGATCTATATCCAGCGTGTATGTAAGGGAGTGTTCGTTTTAAGTTTCGAACGCCAGGGAACGCAGACCGCGGAGATCTAAATTAATTCTGTTAATTTTATCGCGAAAGCTGGATCGTCTCGAAGGAGAGAAAAAGTCTCGACGGGAACGGGATTACCTTAGCATACCTAACTCCACTTTCCTACTTTCGCCCCTTTCGACCGGCTCGTTCCGCTTCCGACTCTCTGTTTCTCATCCTTATTCTCGCTTAGGATCTTCGATCTCGGCCTCCATTGAAAATTCATTTCATCCGTCGGATCCCATGGCCAATCTTCCTTTCCATTTAATCCGAGATGCCGACTGAGATATCCTCTTTGCTGATAGTCAAAGTGAGGATCTCACGAAGACGTTCCAAGTCCGGAAGTTAACTTGTTCGGGAAAGGAGGAACCGAAGTGGCAGCTGACTGCATTAGCTTGGTTAAGTGGCGGCGGTATTCGTCTCAGGAAACGTTTACGATTCTATGAAATAGATCTCGTAGTCGATGGAACTCGATCGGCCGTTTTCTTTTTCTTTCTTTCTTTCTTTCTTTCTTTTCTTCTCTTTTCCATCAACCGGTCGTGTACATTACGCGGTGTTCCCCGTGATTTTTACGAGGACGACGAGTCGACCACGGACCGCTGCCAAGCTGTGAAACGCGCGAAACCGCCGACAGATTTGCGAAGAAAGGACGTGCAAATTCGACCCGCCAACTTACACATTTTTTGCCCGCTTTGGACGCAATTCAAAACTGTCCTCACCTCTCTGTCAAAAATGTTGGACGCTTGAACGTAATACGTACGAGACCAAGTTCTTCGTTCCGCAAGAAACGTTTAAAAACTAGTTTCCGGCGCGAAAGTTGCCTGCGATATTTCAAAACTTTGAGACGCCCTAAAATTCGAAGATCGTGGAATCGGAAACCGCGATTTCTCGGCGTAATGAGATCGACGAACATTTCCCGATCGATCGAATCTCTATCGCGTCGCTTCGTCCGACAACAGCTCTCCGTCCACCTTGCCATTATTACTTGCACTTTCCTATCGAGCAAACAGCCCGGGTTCGCGTCGACAATCGGCCGCTAGCAACGACGACGACGACGACGACGACGACGACGACGACCGAGACAAAAGCGTCCGATGGGGGATAAAAGCTGTGCGTGGACGGGGTTAAACGAAAGCAAAAGAGGAAATAAAAAGCGGGGAGAGCTGGGAAAGAGTAAATAAAAGGCGACGGAGGATCGGACGATCCATGGACGTAACGGGTATTGGCCTCTTTTGGCGCGCATACAACTCTCGCTAATCCTCCTTTATCCAAGGCTAACGTAACTTCGCGTTCCATTCGGCGAATATCTTACGAGCACCGGCAACCATCCAAGCCGTCTGCTTTTTCCACCCTGCGGCTCTCGCCAACCCTCCTACGAACAGCGGTGCGCGACTTTCCAACGAGGAGGAAATCTTGGCCAAGTTGAAAATCGAGTCGTGATTCGTCGATGCGGAGGGTAACTGAGAAAGAAGGTGGACGATCTCCAAATAGGTCGGCAAACGAGTCGACTTCGTTTCCGATTTAAGGATTGACGAGGTGCGGAGCTCGCTTTTCAGCCGCGTAACTTTCTGCTCCTCTTTCGTCTCTCCGCAAGGTGTACGTAAGAGTGCCGAAGGAATTGGTGGACGAAGGAGCGAAAGAGAAAACGAACGACGGCGGGGGAAATTCCTGTGCAACGCCTTGTCGAACCGTAAAATCGTTCGATATGGCGACGGCGGTGGTGAAATTTTTGTCGTGCCGCAGCGTATCGAGCGACGCGGGTACCGGAGTGTTCGCGAGCATTGGGACGCCTTCGAATATAGGTCGTATCGAGAATCTCTCGTCTCGTTCGTAACGAGAGTAACGAAGGGCAGCGGAAAATGGGCCATGCATACCGCGGTTCCTTTCCAATTTTACGAGACGGCCAGCACGCGGAATTCTATTATTCCTGTGAACCTTGAGAACCATCCGCCTACGAACGCCTCCATTCTTCCACGATGAAATCACGACGAATTTTTTTCGAATCGAGCTTCTATGTTTAGCGAGCTTCCTCTGCCGGCAAAACGAGCGGAAATTTGTAATAATCGAGGATTCCTTTGTACGAAACGATCGCATCGATTGGGAATCGAGGGAAAGTCGGCTTTTGTGATAAATTATTGAAACGTTCGATGGAGTTTCTTATTGAAAGCGAGTTTTGTCGGAGAACACGCTGTCAATTATGAATGGGCAATGGACTTAACCGAAGTTTCTTCCGAAATATAATATCTTCAATTATGTAGGAGGCATACGGCTAATTCCAAAGTCGGATTATCTGAAATTTCTTGTCAGACGCCATGGTATATTCGCCTCGCGAGTAAAAAGATTCCCAATTTTCGCGAGATCGGTCACCGCGATGCAAACAATCGACGCGTGAAAATTCGGATCATCTTTCCTGCCAGTCTCAGCATCCTCTTGGACTCGCGTATCCGGATCTATCTACCTGAATCTTGGACCGATGAGAAAAAATTTGCAACGAGGCAACGAGGAGTCTCTCCGCGAGATTACCTTTATAGCAGAATTCGTTTGTTCGATCGAAATTCGATATTGAATAATCAACATTTCCCGCTCTCGTCATTACCATAGTTTATTTAATGGCAGTAAAACAAGTCCGCATTACCAATGTTAAATTTGCCAGCTGTATGTACCTTTCCCTCGGTTACTCTTATACCTGCATACTTCATACAAATTTATTCTACGTTTTATAGCCTACCTCGTGCATATTTATAGGTCAAAACTTAAACACGTTGCTCAAGTTCAACGATGTAATTCTTCGACAAACGAACTTCCTTTTCATCTGCCGGATAAAAGATATTATCGGTAATTGAGGAGACAAGACGCTTTGCCAATTCGCGAGAAACGAGCGATTAAAATCTTCTGCACATTCGTCAGGTTTTACGAGAAAGATGAAGAAACTTCGATTTTGTCGAATTCGTGTCGCGACTCTTGTTAGCACCGAACGCCAATATATCCAATCACTCGCAACCGACATATACATAGCGAACCTAACCTAAACCTCAAACTGCTTCCAAAGACTCCCCCAATCTCGATTCGCAAACTGTTCGTCGTCAATCGCGCAAACGAAGGGTGCCGTGGTCGGTGGAGCGTCGAAGAGGGCCGTGCGTTTCCCTAAATGGAGCGACGGAAGACGCCTCCGCAGTTTAGTTGGATCGTTCGTCGCATGGAAACTCGCGGGGTTTCTCGACCGATCGCGTACCCTGTAAATCAATTACAAGTAGCTCCGCTTGGCCTGTACTCAGTGAAATGGCACGTAGTAGCGGCAGCGAAGCTAGTCGAGTTTCGGGAACCGGTGACGTGATCGGCAAACTCATGCACGCGCGTTCCACGGTCTTAGTTCGCGATTGCGAGAAACGGCGAGGACGATGGAAAGTGCAGGATGAAAAGGATGGGATAGCGAGGGGAGAAACGGCGAGATGGAGAGGCAGAAGGAGACGCGAGGATGGCAGCGAAGGACCGGTTCGTGGATGCATCGTCGATAATAGAAAGCGCACCGCAGCCGAGCTTCCGCTCTTCCTGATCGATGCCGCATGCCTTCGCCAGCGGCTCAGCGTTCCTTCCGATGGGTCACGTTTATAGGAACTCGTCACGCGGACGGATGAAAGCAGATCGTTAACGACAGTAACGAGGCTCGTTTCGTAATCCGACGACGACCGTCTGTGGCTTCGCCAGTTCGTAACCGACATCCGTTCGCCCCCGACGACAATTAGTTAAATTACTGCCTAGTGAAAATCATTGACGTCCTTGCGGCCGATTAGCCTCGTTAGATCCTTTCCCTTCTCCCGTTAGCCAACGTAGAAATTCCACGTGGCGCGTGGGTGTGTTCGCTTCAATTCGATTTCACAGCGGATAGCGGGGGGGGGGGGAGTGGAAAGGCGGGAACGAAGGTGGTATGATAGGTTTGTCCGTCGTTCGAACCGAACGTGTCACGGAGGGGAGAATCGTTTGTAACGCGTTCCGACGAAGAATTACGCCGGCTGGAGAGGCGGGGGGGGAGGAAGGGGGTTAGAGCGGTTCAAACGGCAGGATTGTTCGAATATCCTTTCTTCGGGACTGGTGGTTTTCGCCTAACCTTCTCGTTATCGGTTCTTTGACTACGTCGATTCGGGTCTTGTCAAGGTTGTAACGCGTTCTTACAATGGTTCGTTATCGCAGCTGTGGAACGGTTCGAGAGGGAAGAACCGGAGAACGAGAAACGAGGATTGGCGGTCCAGTTTTTACTTAAGGGCTTCGAAACGAAGCGTTGCGAGAAAGATTCGCGCAACAATCTGAGAAATCCGATCGAACGGCAATCGAATTTCTTCCAGCAGCTTTTTATTTTTTTTTTTTTATCAAAAATCCTTGTTAAGGTCCTCCTCTTCGAGAATCGTTCGTTGGTCAAATATTTAATCCTTTAAACGACGATTGAACGACGGACTGAGATAAATCTTTTAGAAATCTTCTGGTAATCAAACAATTCCGTGTTCTTCTCAGATTGATTAAAATTTTAATCTTTATTTTCATCGTATCAGATCATCTTTCGTTGGTTCCTCTTTCGATCAACGATGTTAAATCGATAGCCTGCGAACGAGGAAAGAATGGTGTCACGAAATCGACCGTGCTAATACGTATAATATACTCGATATAAACGAGAGCGTATACGGGCCGCGCAACCATCTCGAGATGGTCGAGCGTGGAATGCCGGTATGGAGGTGCGGCGAAGCACCTGTTATTTTCGCCCCATTATTCCCTGACCTATTGTTAAGCGCTGGTGGTTTGATCTCGAAGGAAAATAGCCTTTAACGGTCCGAGTTATAATCTGAATTCCGTATCTCGTTCGATCGCTTCGTCTACTCTCGAGCGTGCACACGGCGCGTTCCATCGAAGAAGCAAACCACCGATTACAAAGAGTATCGTCGACGAACTTCCGGTCATAAGGCGTTCTCCGTGCATGGAAAACAATCGCCATTGTTTCGCTAATATTCTCTGTTGTATCGTTGGCTTCTGCAAAGATCAGCTTAATCGCGATTCTAGCGAATAGGTTCGGTATTAGACACGCGTGTTTCGTTTCGTTTCGTTTTCAACGAGAGCCGCGTTACGGACGCGTTAAGTATTAATTAAGGAACTTGACGAATCGGTCGATAGTTTCGAAAGGTTGAAACCGATTAACGAAATATAATCATTCGCCGTATCTTTGTTCCTTGATTCCTGTTCCGAGATCCTATCGTTG
The DNA here is from genome assembly GCA_014825975.1 of Bombus haemorrhoidalis. Lineage (NCBI taxonomy): Eukaryota > Metazoa > Arthropoda > Insecta > Hymenoptera > Apidae > Bombus > Bombus haemorrhoidalis. Next base: position 1,702,390 of record CM026161.1, read on the forward strand.
CAGCGCTGAGGATCCAAGTTCGCGCGCTGCGTCACCCAAGGGTCTGTCGCTCCTGATGCGAACCAGTTACTTATTCTCTTTACCTTCTCCGTCTCGGGAAACTATCCAGTCAGGAACTTTGCGCGTCCACTGCCAGCGACTTGCCTAACTTTGACCATTTTTCCAGTAATCAAATCTGTAATAGAATTTCGCCGAGCAAATTCTCCAAAATTCTCCGATAGTACGCGTCTATACTGGCTTTCTGCGAGCCTGATTTTTTCCCAAGACGTCTGACCGCATTAAGTTAGAACTGGAGCTGGCCGAGCGATAGTATCCGCCGATAGATCCCGCAACGATCTCTATAATAGTTAAATCTATAAACGTCGAATTAACAGAGAAAGGTTGCAGACGTTCGTTAGAAACGAACCTAATATTACCAGCAAAAGGAATTTAATTACCGAAGCTGGAAATTAAAGCTGTCTCGTTGTTCCTATTTCCAGTGCTGCACTTTTCAGCGCGTTTATTAAACCGGAACGAATACATACGCGCCTCGTAATTCATTTCGTGCTTTCTGTCGCTTCTCTCGCCAAATCCGATCCGAAGTTCCTTATCAGAGGAGACGAGAACCGACAATAGATACTCTACGCTCTACCCGATCCTGCTAATTCGCTAACGTGCGTTCGCTGGAATCAATGTTCGCCGGAAGCTGAAATCATCCGACTCGGTGAAATAATTCGGCAACGATTCGTGCATCTTGCATTTCGCTGGGACGAACTACCACGGAACAGAATTCGCAGGGAACTCGCGTCATCGTTGCGGATTCTCGTGAACTACGCGCTCAATTTGAATATGATTGATCGAGAGTACTCCTAAGTAGGACGTGAATGGGTCTACTCGTACGAGAGGGAAGCAAGGAACTAGCGATAAAGCGAGGGTGGCCGTGCCTGCGTTGCTGCACGAAAGGGGATGCGAAGCTTAAGGAGACGAAGCGTGACAGTGACGCGTCCCACGGCGCTATCGGTGATACCGGAGACTCTCACTTAAACCCGATGATAACGTCGTTATGTCGGGCTAGGGAGTCTCAAGTCGTACGACGACAAATCGAGGGAAAGTGATGATGATAAATGTCGAGGATCGTGCGTGAACTTGAACGAACGAATACGAACGAGCGTTAAAGTCGCGGACGAGATTCTTCGAGGATCTCGCGAGTGTCGGATGAAAAAACTACTTGAAAATGCGCCGCGAAAGTGAGTCTCGGGAATCGAACGGTACGTTGGAGTTATTTAGCTCTCCTCGTTAATGGAATTCTATTTGCCCGCGAGGAAAGAAAGTGTTCTGTTTACAACGATATAAAAGTTAGCCACTGATTAATACAGACGGTAACTTTTTTAATATCGATGCGATAGCGTGGTAAACAGACGAGTAGAATTTTCCAATGTTTTAGGAAACAGTTTGGAAGAGTTATTTTAGGAAAGTAAATTTAGATTTCTGTTAGATGATCTCCCCTTGGATTATTTCCCTATGAAAGAAAGAATTTCGACGCTACGAAAGCAGAAGACGAATCTCTCGCGATGATTTTCTATTATTCGGAAATCTAGGCGTGGCAAAGCGAAGGATCAACGTCTTCGGGTCGTGCGATTGCAAGCAGAACGACTAAATGAAACGCGGCCACTTTTAATTAAGCCTTAGCTTTATTCCTCGAAACGTTGCTTCATTCCTACTGGATACAACACCGCGTCTTTATTTCTTACTTAACTCCGTACTTTCGCCGGTCTTCGCAAACGAAGGCTTAGAAATGCGGAGGCAAAACTTTCCGCGGGGGAAGTTCGAAACTCCCCAAAATTGCTAAACTGTGTTGAAAATGTATGTAATCAAACGGTACATTGTGCGTTATTTCCTGAACCAAAGGATCTTCTCTTTCCATTCCGATTCGTCTTTCTTCTATTCTTCATTCTTTCTCATTTACGCTCTTTCGCAAATTTCTATTTCTCTTACCCAACGTGTATTATCTGCCATTTCCATTATTATTATTATTATTATAATGGTATGTTAATGGTAATAAAAATGGTAATAAAAAATTATTATTGCGCCATTGCCCGGGTTCTTAATTTTATTACCGATCCACCTAATTCTCTCAATGATATATATTTCTAAGGACAAGAAAGAAGAAACAAGGAACACCGACGAAATAAACGAACTGAGAATCCAGTGGATCGCAGTTTCTTCCACGAGAAATTGATGTCAAATTTGCAAGCAAGCGATCACTGACGAGCCGTACTTTGGCTCGCGAAGAGAGCGTACCTGCGCGCTAGAGAAAGGGAAGGAAAGGCCTCGCTAAAGTTTCCTATCGCTCGTGAAGCTAAATTGTTACAGTTGAAGGAAGTCTGTGTATGTAAACCGAAGAAACCTATCTTGGATTTACGGCCTTTCAAACGACGAAACGCGCGAGAAGGAAAGGAACTCTAATTCACCCTATCGCATGTTCGCTATAATTCCGCGCCATTGAGATATATGCAGAACGACTGTTATTTTTATCTCTCTTTTTCGTAGATCCCGTCGATGGCTAAGGGTGTTGGTTTCCAGAGGAAACATTGTATATACAGGGCGGGTCTCGTATGATGTACCCCTTAAATTTTCTTACGATTTATTGGCTTCTATGAAGTCGTTTTACTTTTCGTTCCTTACGGAAACATACGACGACGAGGAAACTTTTTGGAAAGTAAATTACGGTAGATTTTTCGAGGGTGCGCAACTTGTGGAACAAGTTTCCTCGATACTTAGGATCGTACAGGTCGTGAATTATAGTTCTTTCGTAACGCCATATCGTTAGATTCGGTTCTCTGATCGATGAAACAGGTGTGTTCAAATTCTTTGATAGGCCTTCGTTTATAATCTGCGCCGGTCAAAGGATAGAGGGAAATAAGTAACAGAGAACGAACGAAAGTGAAAATAGTTTCTGCATCTCGGTAAAACGAAATGTCCAAGTAACGGACGCTCGTTTCCACGAGTATCTCGTTCATCGTTGTTTCCCTTATTTTATGAAAGAGCCTGTACCACGCAGACTCGCGTGCGCGTGGCGTTGAAAGCTGCTGAAAAGCCGTTTCGAAAAGGAGGAGCGAGAGCGAGTAGAAAGGATGGGCTGTGACGTGGTATGAGAAAAAGCGTGTGCAGCGGGTTCAATTTCGTCCCTTTGCAAGAAGAGATATCGACGTCATTCATAGCGAGGCTTTTCGCGCCCTCTCACCGTAAGGGGAACGTAATTATAGGTATCCCTTTCATCCGACTACGGAATAGATAGATCCAGCCGGCCAACTAATCCAGCTAATCCCTCTTCTAGGCTTTCAACAGGCCCTTCGCGCGGCTTCGATCCCATCAGACGATGCTTATCATTTCGTAGCTGGTTTTATTAAATGCACGCCCGTCGCACCCTCCGGCGTGGCCTGTTCTCTGTCAACGTCTAATCCGCTCGAATTATGTGATCGCGATTTTACGGACGAAATTCACCGGCGGAACACACAGATCGTGCATGCGACGCGTGCCTTTGATATTGCTAGTGGACGAAACGAATTTGGAAAGCCTCGGTGGTGGTAAAGCGAAATTGGTAGAAGTTAAGGTAGCTTCTGTTTGAGTTACAACAAGTTCCTATACTTTAGATTTATTCGATAGATTTTCCACCAGCGAATATTTCATCTTGCTCGCAGTGGTTGCGGGAAAATTATTCCGCTCGAATCGAGAACTACGATTATTTCACGAGGAGTAGACGCAACGATTGCAGAGCTGTCAGGTATAATTGTTTTTGCTTCGAGGTTATCATTTGTCATTTCGTTGGTAGTACGTACTGGTAGACGTCGGTGTAGGGTAGATTTTAATTGAGTTCGAATTTAAATTCGAGTTAAAGTTTCAAGTTTCAGATTCAAGCTCTTCATTGAAATTTCAAATTTAAATGATCGAAAATTGCAATATTAGGAAGAGAGTAAATGACGAGAATTCGGACGACAGTATGCAGTGTTTAAACAAGGACGAGAGTATTTTCCGGTTCGACGACAATCAGCATCCCTAATTATCAAACGGGAACCGCAACCTTGCATTCGGAAACAATACCGCGAGCAATGCGCGATGCACCTGTAGGCACGTACACACGCGTACTCTTACCTGACCGAGTCTGAACTAAATAACCACGAAATACGGTCAGCAAAATCAACAACCTGTTGATATTCGGCGTATTTAAGAAACAACTTGCACGCCTCCGATGGATCGTGTTGCCTCTTATCGTCGAGTTATCGCGACAAAAATAAGTGGAATATATTTCCAATATCGAAACGAACTCTCTGTCTACTGTACTGATATGCTATACTAATCTGATACTAGCGAAATCTTAGACGTCGTTGCTTGAAATATCCAATGCTCGAATAAACGAATAGCGACAAGTTTATCCAGGCAACGAGAGACTTCGAATTCTTCGATTCTTAATTAAAAATTAATATTTCCGATGGAAATCGAAGTACGAAAAACGAACGTAAAAATGTCATAGGTTTTTCGTAGGAAGAAGCCCGTTGAAATTCGTCCGGGACGGTCGTTCTGAAATCTCGCTTAAAACGTATCAAACGTAGCAGAATGGAATCAACGTTCTCGAGAAAGTCGCGACGAGAACAAAAAGCATGCGCGACGCATTTAATTATACGAATAACATCGGCACGCTATAAAAGTAAAAAGAGGGATCGCTTGAATTGCTACGTGTTTTGTGCCGCGGACTGGAGCTCCTTTATCTTCGCGAATCGAAATATTGTAATGCACGTTTGAAAATAACGAGAGAAAGAGAGGAAGAGAAAACGGAGAGAAAGTAATTACTTCTCCGTGAAAATGCGAGTGCTAATTTTATGGCGGAGGGAAAAAAAAGGACAGCGCGAGAGAAACAGAGATAGGTAGCACGAGATGGATGGAAGTTGAGGGATCTTTTAGCAGGAATTAAACGCGTGCACGTGTTTGAAACGGGCCTGAGTGCTCTCGTACACGATGAAGATATCTCTGTTTTGATGAGAAAGTCATTCTGCGCGCATTCGCGTTTCATATAACCGGAAATCATGACGAGGCTCTCTGTATCGCAATTTGCGTTCCGCATTACGTGGCGCGGAGTGCTCTATGAGACTTTACCGCCCTATCCACCGGATCCTATCAATGGGAAATTCCGTAATAATATTGCGAAACTTCAGCCCTGAAGTTCATGCAAATACCGGCTGTTTACATCCTTCGAAATGTTTATCCCTCCACCTCTGGAAAAAGATAGTTTCCCACGCGCAAACACGACACCTTGCTGAATTCCTGAAATTTATTTCTCGCGAATGATACAAGTGGGAAACTTGTACCTGCGTACGACGTCTACTTTTCTCAATAAATTCCACTTAAAACGGAGGACGCAGGTTTGAAACTTACACGAAGAGTTTACCAGATCTTCCGTTATTAGTCCAAGTTACTTTCGAGTAGCATTACGGAAAATAGTTCTCGTTGCGAACGTAACCTTTTTCTTTCCCTTTTGAGTATCGGCTTACGTTTCAGCAGGATTTTCTTCTATTTGAAGAGTAACGCATCGTATCGCAAGTACCTACTTCGAACAGATATTTTCCTTTGTCCTCTTTTTCTCTTTTCCTCTGCCTTAAAAAAAAAAGAAAAAAAAAAAGAAAAAAAAACAAGGAAATATTTTCAAAAATCTACTTTCGGAGACTCGAGGCAGCGTCGATAGCCAATTAAACGAAAGAAAGTACGAAACCGCGGCCGTAAAAAATTGAAAGTGCTCGAATTAAGGAAACCAGCCTGCGTGAATCTCGCAGACGTCGCTTCTCGAGCGAAGAAGGAAGCTCGAAGAAGAAACAGTTGATTTCTTCGCCCCCAACGCTATCGATCCCCTTCTCGTTCCTTTAATAAACGTTTAATACAGACAAGCCATGGAATTTATTTGAAAAGAGATTTATCCCGTGTATTTCGTTGCGGTAACGCACAAAGGAACACCACAAGTGGCAATTAGTATGCCGACATTTCGAGCGGTATAGATAACTAAGAATGTTATTATCCGCTACCAAAAGGAATATCTCGATACCAATTTACACAAAGCCAGTCGATGGGCGGCGGGATCGTGAAGCACAATACTTCCATTCATCCCTTTGAGGAATCGCTGCTAAACGAGCGACCAGACAAAAGGGGAACAATAAAACCGGCAACTTTTTTTTCTCTCTCTCTCTCTCTATCCTCCTTTGCACCTGTCCCTTTGTTACCAGTCGGACTCGTTTCGCTTGACACGAAATTTCACTTAGGCACGATCTTCCCTCGGTAAACAGTTTTTACTTCCATTCGATCCTAATGACTTCTTTTAATTCCATCAGCAAGAGAAACAGCGCGAGATTCGCTTTTCAGCGGAACATGAAAGGGTTCGGTCGCTTTTGAAACAAATGATAGCTGTCGGTGTGGAGCTGCGAGATATTATCAATTCGCGAGATGTTGGTTTTTAATACCCACCTTTCATTATCTGTTTCATGGTTCGTTGAACTCGTGCTATTTTCAAACAGACAAATACCGTTTCATAAAATCTTTCTTCGGAGTTTTATATCCAAGATTTCAAAAATTGTACAATTCCCATTAACTCGTATATTCGAATTGTCTTTTCCCATAGGAATTATTTTACAAATAATCTTTGCCGCCGACGTTTGGGTACGCAACGTTTGTCCCTTCGAAATGCATTAGGTTGTGCGGAAAGTGTTCGTCTTTTACAACGACGTATCTTTGTACAAACGTGAAACGTAATCTATCGAACGTTGTGATCTTTATTTCGATAGAACGAAACGGATCATACGTAATTCGATACAATAATATAAAACGGGAAATGTGCATTATACGACGTTGTTTCCTTACAAAGCGAAAGGAACTTTTCGAACGATCTAATACTTCTTTCACGACTCATCTCGAGGTTCCATTATAACGTAATCGTCTTAACGAACGTACAGAGTCAACGAAACCGACGAGCTAAAATTCCACAAACGTCTAATTAATCGCTGACATCGTCCAACGAGTATCGGGTGACAAGCGAAAGACGAGATCGGTCGGTGCAAGAGTGAGAATCGGATAATACGAGCGGCGAACGAGGCGAGGTGTTTACGAGAGCGTGTGGCATGTAAATACATGCACAATGGGCAAAGTGGGTCACGTTACGTGTTTCGAGGTGCGTCGTAAAGGCATCGAATGTCTTCTAAAACGTCTTCGGCGTCCGTTCTGTTGGAAAATTCGCCCGGTCGGATGTCGACGAGCGTTGCAACGGCATTTCCGTTGCCCCCTCTAATCTCCTCCTCCTCCTTTTCTTCCCTGCATCCTCTATAGCGACATCCGGAAACGCAGGTACCATGCGAACATAAATTCGCGGAAAAACGCGGAGAAAAGGACAGGTCCACCCGTAGGAACGGTGCTTTGCTATCGGAAGAAATCGCTCGAGAAACACCCGCATCTCCTTCCGGAATCTCGAAGGTGTGCACAGAGCTGTTCGCCTAGAAAATATGCATCTTCACGGCGCTTCGGCTTCGCTGCACGCGCCCGCATCATCTTTGACGCTGCAAGCGTTTCCTCTAGCTCGGAAAATATCTACTGCCGTGCACCCGAATTTTTTCCGCTCCCAATTGCCCGGAAACAATTCACGCCGGTAGAACATGCGACGCGACCGTATGTGTCACACTCGAGGAAACGAAACTTATCTGAGAATCGTCGTTTCTTATTTTCTCCTCTTGTTTTTCTTTTATATTTGGATTACGAGTGATTTTATGGGGCGTTGAATATTGAAACGTTGAATCGCGCAACGTATCGTATCGAGGGAAATAAAAGAAGATCGATTCGTTGTATTTGAAACAGCGTGAAATATAGGGTAGCGTAGTAGCGTTAAAATAAAACAGCGTAGAATGTTTGGAAACGACACGAGGAAAGAAATAAGTTGTAGAGAAATTCTTCAACGAATAATCTCTTTTTCATTCTCTCTTCCTTTTCGTTATTTTCTCGTTTGCCAGCACGCTATTCTATCGTTACCAAATCGTTACAACTATTTCAGATTGCATTCTTTCGATTTTTCATATGATAGAAGAGTTTAGAAAGCATCCTCTTTTATTACACCAGTCTTGTACAATAGAATATCACTTGCCGTATTCCGTTGATATTCCGTGATCGATTCTGTTAAAATTAAAACAAGGATTGTGCTGTATTTCGCGATCTTCCTTCATAGATATTATTATGTTTGTCGAGGGCTGCGTTATACTTCACGATCATTTTCGAGAGTAACGTTCGCGCAGAAGTTGAAGTAGCTTAATGGTAGTGAATTCGCCGTATTTCGGCTAGGTAAATGACGTAGACCTGCGCTGAACAATCTCCATTAGGGGAAATGTAATTTACTAACCCATCGACTTTCTACGAATTCCTTAAATCTCGATTAAGCTTCCAACTATCTCGGATCGTACACCTATCGTCCATTTCGGTATCTTCTAGCTTTACCCATCGGCATTCCGAATTTCGAATTTATTACGTAATATAAATATTTAACAAATCGTTGTTTCTATTCCAGCGGAGAACATAGTTGCAGATCTGTTAGAAAGTTTGCCAACGATATTTGAATGAAATATTTGGTTGATTTTTAGTGGAGGAGGAAACGAGGAACCGAACACGCGTTTATTTCACGTTGAAGATGAACCGCCGAGGAGAGTTTCCTCAGTAGTCCTTATTTTCCGTATTTAGGAACTTCTCCGGTGTTTTTCAAAGAGCGTCGAACTGCAAGAACAGACTGATTGAAGTTGCTCGAACAATTCTTCGGTGGATACCAGAGGATTCTGCTCGAATGTCGTTCGTAACGGATCCTCGCGAAACTTTCCGTCTTGCTGGCCGTAATTCTCAAATCGAAACTTTTCGAGTCATCCAACATCGGACTGATAATTGTTCTCTTTCTGTACAGTCGGTGTGTGTCTTTCCTCGAGCTCGTACGAACTTTACGACGATCGAATTCGACCGAGTAAACGTCGGAACGGTACGTCTTGTAACCTGGTCGTCGCCCACGAAACGCCGATTTCTGTTCGAATATTACAGTTTGTGAGAATATCGGACCCATTATGAAAATTACTTTGATATCTTTAGACGTTTCGAAAAAGATATAAATTGAAGAAGGAATAAAGGAACTGGAACGACCCCCGTTCCTCACGACTGACTTCGATATTAACGATCCCTTTTTCTGTTCCCATATTTTTTTCCTTTCTGGTCCCGTGAAGAATCGAACGACCGCGGTCGAGTTTCCGTTTCACGAACTCGTAACTGACCACCGGTTTCCTTTCCACCCACTGGAGAACAAGCGCGGAAGAATTAAGAGGACGAAGTGACGTCGAGACACAATGGGTTCTCGTTGCGGCCAGAGGATTCCGAGAAAAAGGAAACTTCACGGGAACCAGAAATGACGGAATAGTTCGCGGTAAACGTATAATTTGCGGGAGAAAATCGTGCCACGATTAATGGAGCAGAAAGAAAACGGCTGCAAAAATGTAGAAAAATTGATACTACTTGGTAATAACTCCACCGTAGATTAAACGATAACGAGTACACGATGAAAATATAAATTAATTGCTTCGAAGACAAGATCAACACGGACCTTTCATCTTATGGCTTATTTCGTGTTCCTGCGTTCTCAAGTAATTACGTTTTACCACGATCTTTATGATTTAGAATAATAAAATTATATTCTAATTCATCGTTGAAAGTGGCAAGTGGTAAATATATTTGTATAGACATAAAATGATTTTCTCTCGTTGTATCGTTATGTAAAGATCTACGTAGTGTATCTGATATAGAAATAACGATCGTTAATATCAACGCAGGAATGATAAAAGAATATAAACATTTATAAAGTGTAAGTAAAATTTCCAAACAAAGATATCATTTTGTTTCAAATATAATTTAACCAAACAATGACTTATTGTTTTTTCTACGCGCTAAATTGTATCATTTGTTCGAATTAAGTCGATATACGCAAATTTTCCAGGTACGGTATTGTGTATACTTGGTTAAAAATCATGGTACGAAAAGCGTTCATTGTTACATTATTTGCTGGAAGTTGAATTTTCCAAGGAACCGTTTGTTTGTGTATGTATATACGCCTTTCATCAAGGAAAAGGTGAAATCTCTAAAAATTTCTAAAGAATAATACAGTCCAAGAGCCTCATAATTCATTGAAAGAGAACGTTTCTACGGCGGACTATGTTTGAATTTCGCGCGCGGTTGCGATTGGAAGAATAATCGTGGCTCGTTAAACGACGCCAGCCAATTAGAAATCGAGTTAGGTTAGACTGCGACTTCGATCGTCATTTCCCGGTCGAATATCGTAGCGTGAGGAAGACGTGTCAACAAAGTTTCAACTGCGTTACACGGTGTCACTCGACTGCGTAGATACTTCTTGCGGATTGTACAACATTATTACGTTTGTTTCACTAATATACATTTATAGAATAATTTATTGTACGTTATATACAGCAGAATCAAGTAGTTTTAATTCTTTCCTCTTCTTTCTCGTCCTTCGTCTACGTTACCTTTACTTACGTCGTTTGCTTACCATATTACGAGATTCTATGACGCAATTTGAGTTACGTTATTGCTATGTTTGGACGTAATTGGTACGAGTTTATACGTTTACTTTACATTTATTTTCAATCTTTGGTTTTCTTTCGTACAGATCGTTGTTAGGCCACAGAAATGATTTCGAAAGAATAGGACGTCACGGTGATTAATGATCCATTCGATGAGAATTGAATGCAGATAACCTGATCGGCAGATTTGATTTGCTGTAACAAAGACCGATGTATGTATTGTACTTTTATTGAACTATAAACTAAGCATTTAACACACGATTGACAAATAACAGAGTTAACACGTAATGCTAAACTATGTTATAAATAACTCTATAGTTTATTGACAATGTTAAATGTTAGAATTTGTAACATTTAAGCAAGGAACCAAAATAGCTTTTACATTTTACTGTACTTCGATCGCCATCTCTCTGTAATAACCTAACATTATAAAATTTGTATTTTCGTGATGAAATACGTTTCGATCGTAGGTTAGATAGGTCTTTCTTGCGTATCGTTCCTTTAGAGATGTTTACATGAAAAATTTTTATTTGTTGCAGGTCGTAAGCATTGTCGAGTATATGCATATCTAGTAAACAAGACAAATTATTATTACAAGTACATTATTAAAACCCGATAGCGAGTATTTATAACATAGGTGCGTAATATTGCAAATAGGTTATATTGCATTCAGAATATTCCAATATTCACTGATGAGAAATGAATATTAGCTAATTGATAATTTAATCAATAAAATAGCAGTATTGTTTTAAACCAACGTTCATTAGGAAACAACAATTAGGAAAACAAAATATTTTCCTCCTTTGCTGCTCTCTCTCCTAACGCACTTCGTTCTTTCTTTTTTTTTCTTTTTATTTTTTTTTTTTCCTGAGAACTTTTGTGACCGCGTGCAATGCGGTCGATAAAATCAGTGTTTGCTGCGTAGGACGTAGGATCTTGAATATTTTTCAAGCCACAATAGCTTTAATTAAATCTAATTACAATTGTCATGCGCGAAATTAGACTCAGTGTTATTTCGTCGATTGCTTTCTTTTCTTTTCTCTCTCTCTTTTTTTATTTGAATGTATTTTCCTTCCTTTACGTACATATTTCTCTTTTTAAATATTCATCTCGGTATTAGAGTCGGTGTTTGTCTCAAGAGGATCCAACCTCTCCAGAGCACCAACGATGTAAGTGTCTTCATTTTCTTTCTTACATTTTGAATGAAATTATTATCCATTAAAAAATAAAATTCGTTTAATGTTATATTTTTAATATTATATTTCAGAGGGCTAGAGATTTTAAAATTTTATATAGGAGAATTGCAACTTTTATTATTATCAAACTTTAATCTTCGGTATTGTGTATTATTCAAATTCTACATTTAATACGATATAACAAACGGTACAATAACGATAACAGTAACAAATTCACGATATTCTACGCTTTTTAAATAATGAGTATTGTCTTTTAAACATAAATGACACTAGTGCACATTCTTTTTAAAGATTTCCGAGGCCTCCGCTGATGACGACTTTCGCGATACGTCGTTCTTCTGGGATATCACAGCATCGGCGACGACATTTTCTACATCTAACGGTGAGTTTCACGTATTCTTGTTGCTCTGATCACTCGATCATATCATAGGATGAAATGTTCAAATCGGCACGGGTGACCGGTTGTATTAGGTGAAACTTTCAACGAGTATAATGACCGCGTGTGTTTAGTATCCCCGTGAATAATAATATTTCCTTTTCCTATGTTTTATATCGTATTAATTCAGCGAAATCCTTGCATATGGCGTTCTTAATACTAACAATATGACGTTGATGATAATAATATTAATATAATATTAAATGTTATAATTAATATGAACGATATAATGTTGATAATTAGTTTGAATAAGTAGTGGATGTAAAAGCAGAACATATCCAATATGAATACATATTTGCGAAAGCCAAACATCGATAAAATGTGAATAGACACTCGTATAAATAACAAACATTGAAATAACTTCAATCAAGTGCTTTGTAGTAAAGTCGGATGTCCTACGATTTCGTCGTAGTGAAACTTGAAATTATTGTAACGATAATATAAATTATAGTTGATAATTTTTTGTCTCGTTTTCGGTCTCATGACGATACATTGGATAATTCAATTATTTCCTTTTCCCAATATAATCTTCGTTATAATGTGACATGGAGTATTTCCATACGAAGATATTAAAGTTCAATTCTTTTTATATTCGGTTTAAGAATAATTGTTTTTCGAATTAGTGTTGCGTTAAATGCATAATAGCGATCGCGTTGCGGAAATATGTTTCCGTCCTTGGATCACTCGATACACCGAGAAGATTTCCCTTACGTGTTTAGGTATTTACGTAGGTTGGGCTCGTGAAAACTTTGATTTTTAACGAGCATGTGAAATTAGATCAACGATTAAGCAGACCATACCGATTAACTAACTAACTAAAAATGCAATATCAGTGTAAATTTAAATTTATGTATGCACATCGATATTTATGTACGCGAGAGATATTAAGTAAGTGCGTGCATAATTAAAGATAGTGTATAAATAAATGAAACGAAATGTAATTCTTCGCGAGACGCGTTTCTCCCCTTCTTTCCTTTTTAACTATCAATTATTTTACATCTTTATGGCGATGAAAGTATAAAATATTGATACAAGTACGAAACAGCGTCTCGCGCAGAGTTATAAAATTTAATGTAAATTTCAAAGAGCGAATGTGTGCAAACTATAATGATAAAATGATAACGGTGTTGTAAAGCTTCCAAGACGCGAAACAAAAGATACATCGCGTGATAAATCTATTCTCTAGCTGATCCGTAATTCCGCTCCAACAATTTCGTCTATCGTGTACCGGTTTGAGAATTTAATTTGAAAATTCGAGAAAAAGGACCGTGTCATCGCGAAATATCTGAGACATTGAACGTGTGAAATTCAATTCCTTTGAACGAGCCGCGTGATTTTACGTGTAACAACAAGTCAGCTCCCCGGAGGGATGTATAACCGCTTTCGGAAACTCGAACTAACAGGGATCTCGCCGGTTTCTCGAGGAAGGCAACGGCAAGAAGTTGACCAAGAGAAAATAAAGCGTACACGTTGGACGTTACCGTGCGCGGTTAACGGCGTTCCCTTCTTGCTCGGCTTTGTTATCCCCCGTTGCTTCATTCCTCAGGGTGAGATAGGATGCGAAATCTCTTTTCTAGTGCGGTAGATTTTACGAGACGTCTCGAAGAAACTAGTTTCCTTCTCTGGTTGCATCAACGGTTCTAATTTGTTCGCGATAAACGGTGGCCCACGGAGTTTCGAAGCCGGTGGAAAATTTACTCAAACAGTAGACGACTATGGCCAAGGCTATGACCCGATAAATAAACGGCCAGGACCGTTGGAAAATTTTGAGTAATTTGCCGTGGGATTAATAATCTGAAAAATAGAGCGCGCACGCAACATCGGTGCAAGTTCTCTTATTTCTCTGGACGTATCCTGTGTTTTCTGGATTACTCGCTTTGTTAACTTTTTGTAGAATTCGATACTCTGATCATCTCTCATGGGAGATTATAGTTTACTGTTTATAATGGTAGAATCCCACGATACAATTCAATCGACTAAAGCTTTCCTTTCCTCAGTTGCAACCACAAATGATGTAATTCGATAAAATATCTATAATTAACTTACTTTAATAATACTTTAATTTCCAATTACCACCAAGTATTCGTAATTGAATGAATTATTTTATTATTAACAATATTAGCGACACGGTAGCGGTGAAACAGGCAGAGTTATCACGAACGATAATTTAAATTAATCGCATAATTTGTTTTACCTGAAATTTCCCCATACACGTTCCTTCTCTAATGTTAATTCCATGTTCTTAGAAATGAAATAACATCGCAACGCGAAATAACAGCGAAGAAACGTAAGTTAATTAAATTACTGTTTTCCTACACGTGGCATCCCCGTCGTTCAGACAACGATACTCGTCCCAGTTCTAATACCACGGAAATCCCGTTAGCTGCTGCTACGTTTCTGTCCACCCCTCTCCCATCGAGCATAAAGCAAGCCAGGGGGAAAAACGATCCGCGGAATTATAACACTTCCTTGCCGCTCGACTTGAATTAAGCCCATTTTTAAAACGCACCCAGCGACCGGCCGGGGCTTTTTTAGACGCCAGATCCCCGTATCGCGATTTCTTCTGCCTAATATTTCAACAGGAATTGCGCTGGCTACGAAGTCTACGAAAATTAGATCTCCAGCGTGGTGGTTAGGTGGCCACTGGCAATTTCAACGTGGCATCAACTAAATAATACGCTCGTAACTTTTCCTCGGATCTCTTCTTCCGTATCCTTTCCTCCCTTTCCCCTCGTTACACCCTTAATAACGACGATGTGTGCTGGACAACGAGAGGAAGACGAGGGGATAAATAGGATTCGTTTCGTTCGAGACGAGACATCGAGGATTATACCGTGATAGCGAAAGTATAGAATGGCATTGGTGACCTAATTGCGTGGCTGCTCGTTGTGTCGAGGGCTGCGTTCCAGATAGACCGAGACAACGAAAAACGAATACCATCGTAGAAGTTGATTTTTTTCTTCTTCTCTGTGTACGAATCATGATACGTAGCTTAACGTATATTTGGAAGGGTTTGCTTGGATAGGAGAATATACGCGTAATACGTATACGGTATGGAAGATAAAGTTAGTTCGAAGGTAGATAGATCCTTGTGACAGATTGGACTGAACAATGTCGGGCGTTAGTGTTAATAAATTCTAATTGTTTAGCGTGCTAAGTCCATATTATCCTGATAAGTTGTAGCAGTCACAGAAATAGGGTACAACTTCCTACAATAGCAGGAACGGAATACAAATTGCTTAGATATTCAGATTTGTGCCGTGTATAGTACTAAATAGCAATATTGATCTTTCTGGTATAGTTTGCCAAGTTATCTTAGTTTAATATATTTTCAGATAAATGGGAGTAACCCGTTGGAATACGGTGCATTTTACATAGCGCGAATACTTTACAAAAGACTTGGCGTAGAATTTTTAGAAGAGGCGAAAGAAACCGAGAGAGAGAGAGAGTCAATAGACGTGCAACATTTTATAGACGAAATGAAAGTTATTTAGAGGTAAATGTACGCGGATAATAAAGTGACAGATCGTCTGCATGATCTTTTCTAACGTACGAATGTACTTAACGAAAGTAACGAAAGCGTATTTTAAACGTTGCATAACCATCAAACGATTTTAGCGATTTAATGGTAAGGACGTTGCTGAAAAACATCGTTTTATCAATCCTGAGGTTATTGAGTTTGAGGATGAAAAAGCTAGACGTTTCATCTGAAAACACCAAATTGACCTGTAGATCTCCTCTTCCATGTTATTACTTGAAACAGCGTCTAGATGGAGAAAGATTCTTTTTATGGTTGACGAAAGAAGAAAGATTTTCTATTATTTCACAAAGCATCAGAAAATTCCCTACCTCGAACTTGCGAGAGTTTAAGTTTTACGGCGTAGAAAGAGCAGGTCACGGGTGGTGAGCGTTGCGAGTTTCCGGAGAAAAGTGGAAAGGTCGAAGACCAGACGAGACGAGCAAATGACGAGACAGCTTACGGTGAAACGCTCGAAATTATACGCGATAGTTTCAGGGCAGGCTAAGGTGATGAGTTGGAGACGAGACAGCGACAATAACTCCGGGGCTACGTAAAGACAGTTTAAAAACAAGATATCGCGGTGTGTTCATCGTGCTCATGTTGACGATCTCGCCGATGAAATCTTTTACAGTCCTTCTCGAACCGTTTCATTTGTCGTTGAAATTTTACGGGAAACTCATTTATGACGGCGACGACAAATACGACACTAGCGAATTCATAAATTCAAAGTAGTAGGGTATTTTGTACGATATAAATGAGAAAGAAACAATATTTGTCAGACAAACGGGAGTATCCTGAAGCGAGTTTCAACGTTGCTCAAGTATACGATACGATAGGAAGGTCTTTGCTTTATCTGAACTTTTTACGTTGATATTTCTCTAAATTTATCTATAAGACGCTATTTAAAATCTCTAGCAGGTCTGTCGTCAGAGTTTCGATGTATTCCGAAACGGTTTACAACAATCTAACGGTACACAACGAAATCGTTTGTCGGAGCAGGCCTCTCAACACCAGACACGAGGCCGATAGAATCCCGCAAAAAGGTATTCGATTAATACCCGAATCGTTCGAACAACTTTAAACACGACAACCTTCGTGTCAAGTTTTTCCATGTTTCGCTGTGTTCGCACGTTTCACGCAATTTCACCCTCGTCTTTCTCAAGGGGGACCTTAACCTTAACCTCGCTCGAATAAATAGCCGAGACGCGAAACAAAAAGCAAGAAGAGGGAAAAGAAAAAGCAGGAAGAGAAAAAAATGTTGAAACATTACTCACATTGGACGTCGAGCAGAATACTCGCGTTCATGGGTATGGTGAGGGTGACGTGACGGGCGACGCAGGCGATGGTTGCGTTATGGTGTCCCCTCAGGACCTTAAGGTGAGCTCCGCTGCGTCTACCGGACGTGGAGGGCAACACGGTCAGATTGTCCGGCGGTTGCTCTGGTCCGTCCAAAGTGGACTGAGACAGAGTCATCCCCCATGCTAAATCGGGCGGTGGATTTCCACCCTCAGCGGCACACTCTAACGTCAATTCGGAGCCCTCCTTTACAGGGACGAACTGGTTGCCCGGGTCCAACCGACGACCATCTATCAGCAGGTACGTCCCACGGGGAGCCTCTGCAACAAATCCAACGACCCGATAAGTTCACCGATTCGTGACCTCGTAACGATGAAAAATCTTGTCGGATATATTTCAGTCGCTACTGCTGAATTTATTTATGGAGCATATTATTTGTTTAGATTAATTTTCTTTTGAAGTGCAGGCTTGTTTCGAATACGGCCAACGATAAATCTTATAAATGAAAATTCGTAAAATAGCAAACTGTAACGGTTACTCTGCGATGAATCGACTAAGCACTGTTCGCTCGTTTTCATCGTTCTTTTTCTACGTTTTCTCTTTTAACGAGCTCCTCTCTAAACGAATTTTGATTCCGGTATACACTGGCGGCGATGTGACACGATAGAAATCTCGTTCTCATTGTTGGCGTAGATGTATTATAAAGCGCGTTGAACGAGAATATTACAAGTTCATTTTCCGTTTATTGAAATTAATAACAACAAACTCGTCGGAGATTTAAATACAGGAACGTACGTAACCTTATTCCTTTTTAATAAAAGCAGGATACAAGACCCATCATTCAAATATATTACAGAGCTAATGAAACATTGAAGTAGAATTAAAATTCAGATCGTAACGACTGAATATTTCACGGTGTTACGATATTTTCAACGGAAAATCACGAAGGTGGTGTAACCAATGATTTTCTGCATCGTTGTTATTCACAACGAGCATTTCGATCGAACAATACACTATGTTTTTCGAGCCGCCTGATGCGCCGTTGCAAAAACTGGAAACAAGGAAATGTAAATTTATCCGAGTTGAGAGCGGGGACGAGGGAGGAGGAGAGAAGAGAAGAGAATAGCAGTAATAAGAATCATGTTTTCCATCCAAATTGATCGTGTTTACGGAGTCGAAGAGTGTGCCAAGCGTTTCAACAAGATTTCTGCCGTTCCAGAGTTTCGTTTCCCAGCCGATAAGATCCAGTCACGTTCATTAAATCGCATCGTGCTCTCGATCCTGCCAAAAATTGCCGCACGGAACGCTTCGCGAAATGGATCATGGAAAGGAAAACGCGTGCAGATTTTTCGCCGCATCGAAATTGCGATCTCTGACACGTGTCCCTATTTCGCGTAATAAAACACGCGTTGTTTCGTACATTATACCGTGTATCTATAGTCTTTGTCTCTCGTTTCCTTACAACTGTTCTTAACGTTGTTATCTTTTTTTTCCTTTTTTCTTTTCTTTCTTTACAGAACACACCGAAATCCCTCAAATTTAATATAAATAGGAGTAAAAAGGCCATTAAACTTGAAGCATTAAATTCGATAAAACGAGGCGAGTTGCGGATAATCAGAAAATCTGTCCTTCAACTCGATCGAGTTACCGAATCATCTGGTAAACAGGGGTGAAATTACATGAAATATTTTCCATGAAAGGGTTTGACAGAAAAGAGAGAAAGATGAGAATGGAAAAAAGATACGTGAACATTTAGCGACCGTACTTTGTGTCAGATATTTTCCAATTTTTCCGATAGGATGTATCGGGGCTGAAGAAGCGGTTCATTATTCACGGGTCCGTTCACTTCAAAAGAGAATCCAGGCCGAAACAAAAACTACGACAGGGGCAGCGCAAGAATCCTTGCCGATACTGCTTCCCATTCGCGTCCTCCATCCACAATTTCATCGGAATTTTCGCGATGCCATGGAATATATGGTAGATACGAAGCGGCAAAGGGGCGAGGAAGAGGGCGGAAGCATCGAAGTTTTGCGTTTCATTCGACGAACTGAAAAAGGTGCGCCTGTCCGCTCGATAAATCTGCACGCGTAGTTTGAAATTTTATTCTCCCGTTTTCCATGAAAACGCTACGGTCTCGCGATGCATCCGATCGGACCGGTTCTCAATGCCCGTTGAAATACTGTGGCGAAATTAATATAAAATCGCCGGACAAACGCGAACGGCGACGAGATCTCTATTATTTCACCAACGATTTCACAAAACGATAAAATCGGCCACGATGAAAATTAACCTCGATCGTGTCACGTTGAGATTATTATTAATGATTTCTACCGAGATCTGATCAAATTTCCTACGATTTTATATTTGGAAAGATATCGTCATCTGTAATTATTCGTACTGTTCAAATATAGAAGATTTCTTTGATCGAAAGTTAATAGTTGCCGATAGAGAAATCCTCAAAATTGTCACGAATTTTTATTTTCAGATTTTAGAAATCTCAAATTCAATCGATTATACGATTTCGGTCGATTGTACGCGTATTTATAGAAGAATATATTTGCTTCGAACCGTGAGATTCGCTCTTTCGCCGTCCAATTTTACTCGATCGTACGATTTCCTTCGTTTCCGGAACGGAAGCGGGAAATACACGGGACCTTTTGGTTCCTCCTTCGGAATGAATAAACGACCTCCTTAATTCAGCGTTCTCTAAGTGAAAAGATGGATCGACTCTGGCTTATAACCGGAAGATCGTATCGTCAGATGTGAAAGCGGACGGTGGAATCTGAGAAAAATCCAGACACACTTTGCATACACTTTTCGCTTCAATTTTCAGTCTAAAAATCACGAACTTGCTCCGTTGGAAAGCTTCCAGATCTGTGTAATGCGATCGCGAATCGAGGAAACGAAAGGATTCGGAAGGAAAAGAGGGTTCCTCGGTACGCTGGTTATATAATATATTCCCCTGTGAACATACGCTTCTTCCTCCAACTTTTCAACCAACATCTCGCCATTCTTAACCAAACTTTTGGAATTTCGATCGTTCTTTAATTTGATTATCGCTACTCGATATCATCCCGTCTTTCGTACAACGTTTACGTTTCGTTAATCAGAGTCGTTCTGTCGGTAATGTTCGACTAAGTGTTCGAACGCAACGAATCAGTTAGCTCGTGAGAAATTGATCGAGTATATTCCATCGGATTGTTTATTTCCACCTTCTGCCTTTTCGTCATTTTTATCGGCCTTTACGAACGTTACTTTTCACCTTTGTAAATGTTTATCTATTTCCTTTATCGTTAATTGCCGTTCGGTGAAAATTGTCCGAAGAAACGGCGACGAATTTTCTTCTTTGAAGCCTGCTTCCGCGAAAAAATGTCCGACGAAAGAATATTCTTGCCCACTTTTCAGCCATCAAGTCCATCGAACGATCCACTCAGAATAAGACAGTTTTTCGCTTTTGCATGAAAACCGTGCAAACCGTTGTTCCCGGTACTCTTTGGACAATCATCGGAAAGACGAACGAACGACTCGGAAATCGAATGAAGTCGAATCGATCGAATCACATTTTGCGTCCGATGGGAGAAAAGAAAAAAATCGTATTCTGTTTTCTACACGGTAGCGTGGAAAAATCTGCTGGAAAACGCATATGAGTATCGTACGGAGTATTGCGGAGAAGCGATATTAACGAACGCAGCACGGTATACTTTTTGCTCGTTAACTCGAATTGGCCCAAGAGAGAGAGACGGTTCGATCCTTCGTTCGGCTCGAAGCAAACGCATCGCGAATTTTTAACGTAATAAAGTGGAAATAAAGTGGTTTGGCCGGCGACTAACAGAAGGCTTGCCCCGTCTATCCAGGTCACTGAATTAATACCGGTTTATCTAGCGGCGCGCCGTGGCATCGCGTGTTTCCAACTCTCCGAGAGAAAAGGAAAGACCAGCTCTCTCGATCAAAAGGGATTTAATCGCAACGCGAATCGAATTATATTATACACCCGGAACCCTTGCATCCAACGCGCGTTTCCATTACCGTTTCACATGGATAACGATTCGTATTTGATTTCTATCTCCGTGGAATTTCATTGGCAAACATGCAGACGCGAAGCTTGTAAAACACCTGAATCGTCGACGATCGTACACGGTCGGAGAGGCGGAGTTGAAAAGGCGATGGAACGCCCCTCCATTACCCTTCTTCTGTTTTGTGAATTCAATTGGCCGCGAAAGGTGTCCGATTTCGAAGATTGCCACACCGATTATCCAACATTTTAAACAATCGTGAAACGTGTCCGTAATTGCCGTTGCCGGTGAAAAAGTAGCTGCTGTGAGAACGGACGATCCACCCGATTATTTGCGACGAATTCGCTAGAGATGCATTATAACGAATGAGCTTTAGCCAGATTTACGATTTAATCGAAATAAAATAATTAACAGCTAGAAAGATCGCGCGAACTTGGATAATAAAGAAGATTTTCATTCTTGAAATGACGATCTGACACCCGTTGCGTCATATCGTCACACTACGATATGAGAACAACGACAGCAACGATGTAGAGTCATCTCGGTGCGCTTATGGTGTTTATTATAAATTATTTAATTCGTATACGTCGAAGATATTCTTGAAATGTTTCGTATCGGATAGTTAACTCGTAAGTATATACGTAATTGGGGCCAGGTGTCTGCAGAGAAACTGGCCTCCTCCCCTCCCCGAAATTCCAGGCCAATAATAGGTGCAAGGGTGCGCGTTTAAGCCGGGAAGAAAGCGTGCCGGCCGCGTTAATACAGAAACATAACGCTAAAAACAATTTCGAACGGTACCGAGCTGCGTTTCGCACATATGGTGCCACGTCTGGCCGAACCAGGAATTTCCCAGATATCTATGGTTCGTAAAATTTCACAATATCGCCGGCACCGACCTCCTTCGACGATCGATTTCTCCGCGAATATGAGAAGGAACGCTTGTGTTGAATTCAGGGAGTGAAAAGAAAGGAGTGTAAAAAGAAAAGCGAAAAAAGAAAAGCGGAGAGAAAAGTTGCCGAAGCGACGAAGAAACATTGATTTTTATGCGAGGCGAATGCTTCCGAAGGAATTTTTTGTATAACAGGCAAATAGGATTTAATAATCGTGTTAAGCAAAAGTTACGGGGAAAACAAGTGAGACGAAATAACATTTTCTCAAAGTAGCGAATCCGGGAATTTGCAGGCACGTCGATAATGTAAAAGTAAAAAACGAATTGTTTTATTCGACGGTAGTAGGGGGACGTAATTATAATACAAGAGGACTGTAATAACAAGATATCACTGGAGAAGTTCGTATTGAATTACAACGAAGAAGTACACTTCATCGGTAGTTTCTCGCGATAACGCAGAGCGCAGCAGGTCTGACGAATTTCTCAACGGAACTACTGAAAGCGACGTTTGACTACATAGATAGACACTTGACTGAGATTCACCTCGACAGATATTACGCGAATATTCGTGTACGACGTGCGATATCGCTTTGCCATCGAAGTAATCTTTACAAAATTGAAAGTTTAAACTGTGCGAGGGATTCATTTAGCAGCGCGTTTAAAAATTGCCACTTTTTTTTTCTGAATTTAATCAAGCGACATTTCTCTTCCCGCGACTCTGCTCCATCCGACCGGCAAGAAATTGTTCTCGCGCCTTTCACTGCGATTATCCGGTGCGACTTTCATTAACGGGATGCTCGTAATGTTCCGCGTATGAATCGAGTGTCGTTCGCGTTTATTGCTCCACATTGTCGCTATCGCAGGCCATCGTTGTCTGAAAAGATTCATTGTCATTCATTAAGGAAACTTGACGCTCGTGAGGCCGGTAACGTCTGTCTGCGACTCCAACTCGAGGAAACTTTAACGTTATTTCATTAAAATTCGAAAGTCTGTGGGAAAATATCTCGCCCGGAATAACACCGGAAACTGTATTTATGATGCCTACTAAAAATTCGTCGACTCGGTTAATTATAGTTGAGCGGTTTTTTTTAAAAATCGTCTACAGAGGATAGACTTGCTGAGGATGTTACAGAGTTGCTGACAGCGAAACTCCGAGGAAGCGTTAAATATTCAGATCCAGTCACCGCTCTCAAGGAGAGGACGTATGTTTGCGAGTCTTTTAATCCGCGGAAAATATTTACGTTACTTAAGTGCAGACACTTCCAAAATTTTCTTTTTAAACAGCTCCTTTCGGTCCACGGTTTACTGATTTATCAGGTTGCGGCAATAAGATTACTTCTCTTTTTTTTTTATACTTTGCGAGAAATTTCTTTAGTTACTTGTTGATATTTTAGTAAGCGACAAGAAAAACAGATTCGGTAACGCAATTTATAAGCTTCAGAATGTAATTCACGCTATTAGCTGGTATATACGCTAGACCTACTTTACTTGCCTGAACGCCAATGGCTTTTTACGACTCTTGTTCGACCACTGTCACCGCCCATCATGTCACTGCCCGACCGCGTACCGTCTTAAGCTACTTGTTGGATCGTATATCAGCCCGTACTACTGTTCTCTCGATATAACGTCTGTACTACTTGCCCGTACTGTATGCGATTTACGATATTTTCTTGATCAGGAACCATCCCCGTTCTACTTATCTGATTCAGAAGGGTTCTTCCTATATTGCTTACATAGCAAGGGACGATTTCTATAATACTACTTGCACGACCAGAGATACGATTCCTATATCCGCTCAAAGACGGCTCCGTTCCACTTGTACGATTACACATCGACTCGTACCACCCTGTCTAATCTGAAACGAGCTCCGCGCTACGCAAGGAGAATTATACAACGTTCCCCTAGCTCTGCCGCACTATTTACGTAAGCCACACACGAGACGAAATCAATGGACTTTCCCTATATCTTGGAAGCAAAGCGTAAAGCAAAACAAGAATATCGCCGTTTCGTCGGGAAATTTGATAGCACGGCGAAACGATCGGCGACGATCGATCGCGAGGAATGATTCAACGAACACGACGTGTCCAGACAACCCAATCGGGTCAGGAATTTCGCAGGCTTCCACGTCTTTTCCGATAATCATTCGGCTCGCTCCGGGCAACCAATAAATAGGCAAGATTTTGAACCGTTGCCCGGGGACGGCTCGTGGGAAAAGTTCGCGAGTCCGCACGCATCACCGCGTTCGATCGACTTCATCGTCCCTGCTCGTCGATGTATCTGGCGCGGAAAGATTAGCCTGTACTCCTTTTACCCTCCCCTCTGCACGAACGAAAGTTCGCTTATTCCGTTTGCCGGTCTATGCTTCATCGTTTCTCTCGACCTCCACATTTACCATCTTTCGATTTTCTCGACGAAAAGGAAATCGTTTTTATTAACGTACGTTAACGCGGTTTTCAAATACCGCAAAATTCAAGTCAAGTAGAAAAGTAGCATTCTCAGAGAAAGTATAAATCGATGTCTGACGGATCGCGAAAGGAGAGCGAGAGAATTCGTATCGATTTCGTGGATCGGCTGCTAAGTTTTTTCCCTTCCGTTCGGCTTGCGCTTGTTTTGTGGACAGACGAAATAGAAAGTAAATATCGGATTCTCGATGACGCGGCTCCTTTGAGGAATATCTTCGATGTTTTGGATTAAAGATTCGTTTTCGTTTCGGCAAGATATCACGGAGATCGTAAGGGAATGTATATACACAGGCGGAGAAAATGTTTCGTACGCTTTGATTTTCTTTACTTTAGATTGACATTAGAACGTATCGATGATCGAATATAATTTAGTATAATTACGCTTCGTTCGATGCATTATGGAAAAATGAAGAACGAACGTACATTTCGTAGATAATTTACCGAAGGCTGAAATATCGGGTTTCGTTTAAAATTTCATACGTGTTGAACTAATAAGAAATTATCTTTAATAAAATAACATAAAATATTTCGTTCTTTATTTATATTCTACGATATTTTAGGAAAATTAAAATTCATAGAAAATCTGGCTTTAATTTCTTAAGACGTTGGACGAGAGGAGAATCGTAGATCAAAGATAGATAATGAAAGTTCGAAATTTGTTTTCTGTCGTCAGCTTTTTACCAAGTAAAGCGCTATACAACAGAGATACAGAGATTTTCAACGGGAATTTAGGAAACGGAAAGGATAAAGCGCGCTATTAATAAAGCACTGTATTATGAAGGATGGTAAATTAAACGTAGAATGTTGGTTGGCAATTGCGGCGGTTGGCAGGTAATTGTGAAATACCTACGAGTGGGTGCGCGAGGCGAGCGTGCTAGGGTCGTGTTTGCATGCGATTGCTCGGTGTTTGGTCGTGTTGAGCGCCACCGAAAAGAATACCTCGTTGCGTTTCACGGTGCGCAACAAAGGCGCAACAGGTGCACGCAGCACACTGAAAAGAGAGAACGCTCGAAAGAAAACCTGCACGAGACGATAATTTCTTTCTTTTTTCCGACGGTGCGTCGAGCGTAATTCGTCGTCGCGTTACGAAATTGTAAAGATCGTCGTGCCGTCGACCGCGACGTTCGAACGATGAAACGAAAATGGAAGGGGAAAGGGAAAACAGCGGATCTCGGAACGACGTTTAAACTGCCTTAAGAGCGAAGCGTTTCTCCTGAAACTCCTGAATTCGCTGTCGGGGGTGCACGTGAAATTTAATGGACTGACGAAAAGATGGTATAAATTGCGTTGTTCGATCCACGAGAGAAAAAATTGAAAGAGAAAGGAGGAGCTTTGGTTAGACAGCGCATGATATTGCGATGCAAGAACGATCAGTCGCGAGTGACGCTATTATTGTCAGAAATCATTTGCATAGCCGTTCCGTTCAAAGACTTTAAAATCAATTTATCATAGCTTGCGACAGTGACATTATTGTATTCAATATTTCACGAAGGATATAGCCACGGGATATTACGTATTAAACTGCAATTCCAAGTCGCCAGTGCATAAACAGCTTAAATAATGTCCGATGCGATTCACCCTGACAAAGTTCCATGTCCGGAAACTACTAAAATATCAATAATTCTAAACTGCTCGTACCGCGGAATGGATATCGAAATAATATCGTCAGAATGTATAATATCGTGCACCGGTACTACTTCCGGTCCCAGTCGTATAGAAAATTCAATTGTGTACTTTATCTTCGTTCTACTTAATAGCGCAGCAGAATCGTCGATGTTTGACGAAGACAAATGTTTAATCACAGACAACATACCCAAAACCACTTCACCAACACACCGGGTCGACGGCATCGCCCGACTCTATTTCGATCCATGCTACTTACCAACCAAACACTGACCTGTTCTACTTTCCAGATGTCTGACCGTGCACGAGCCTATTTTACTTCCCGCGTGCCTACCCATATACTCGAGCTACTCCACTTCCAACGCGTTGCCTGCGCGCTAGTCCATTCTACTTTCGCATTCTCGTGTATAGATCGGTCTATTATACCGTTCGCTGGTCCGACCAGTCTAAGCCTATTTCACTTAATACGTTACCGTGTCGTTGCGGTGTTTCTCACCGTGCTGTGATTAAATACCGGTATAAGATAACTGCGTCTATTTATCGCGACGTTGCAAACGTGATATTTATGGTTCAGCCTTACGATAGTTCGAAAGGTTCACGGTGTACGCGTCGAATATCAATCTGCTTTCTCCCTTTGTACAATACACGTAATTCCAATTTACGTGGGAAGGTAAATTTTCTTCACGTTTTTTCCTATCTGTAGAATTTTAACTAAACATATACAAATGTGTAGAGTACACAAGGACCGGCAAAAAGAAAAGTAGATGTCCGATGACGAAACAGTTTCGCGCATGAATTTTCGACGAGTCTTTCGAATTACCGCACGTAATCAGGGATAAGGAAGTGACAAAGTTGAAAAATTCGAATTTATACGCGCGGAAACGTTGCAAAAGAAATTGTTTAAACGTCGAAGTAGCTTTTCCAGCCGACACTCTGCGAAATAAACGGCTTCGTTTTACGAATGAGCATATAGTTTAAAATTCGAGCAGGGTCGCGTACCGTCGTGCGTCTCCAGCAATTTCTGTTCGCGCTTTACATGCTGCAACGAAGTGCTTTTAATTATGAAGGTATCCGCTCGTTCGGGTGAAAACGAAGGGCACGTAAGCGTTACGACAGTTATATAATCTGCTGTAAATTAGAAATCCAATGGCGTTGTACGTTGTCGGTTCGGTTGTACGAGAACCATCTATGATTGTTCAAACGTCAGCTATGATTCGTTTATTCTTCAAGAGTATATATAGAGCGTTTCACTGTTGGTGTATGTTAATGCGCGGAACAATTTAAACAGAGGGAGTTAATGGAATTCCTGATTAGAAGTAAGCAGAATAAGTAAATGCGCGAACAGACAACTGGCAAGGTAGAGTAGGTCAACGTTTACTCGGTGATGCTGATAACGGAATGTATCGATGTGGCGGGGGGGGGGGGGAAACACGTTAAAAGAGGCTTGTAAATTCTGATTTTATGCAAAATATACAAATTTCTCGAAATAGTTGCAACGATAACAAAAAGTAGAACAACTCTCGCGAGACGAGCGTTTTCCTGCGAGTCGTTTGAATTCAAATATCGTCGATTACCTAGAGGAAAATTCCTCGTCAAAGAGTTCGATCTGCCGACGATACTTCAACGCGAATACCGCGAATTACGGGGTTTGCCTCGATGTTTATCCAAACAGTCTTAAATTTCCTAGGCGTCTGTACGAACCCTGAGGCGAGGGTTCCTTCAAAATGCAAATATCCTCGAAGGACGAAGCGCCGTAAGAAACGTACGTTAGTTTTTATAAAGCAGAGATTTCCGACGCGGATCGCGAGGATAAATTGGTACGCCTTTGAATGGCCACGATATAAAGTGCACGCACCTGCTGGCAAACCACCCTTAGCCATTTCACCGGGCATTAAATTATCTCGAGAGCGAGGCGAATTAACGCGCGCCAAAACGAATTCCAACTTTTGCTCGTTCGATCGCGGTGCCTTAAATCTTGCAATTGCCGCGTTGGACCACCGGCGAGCGATAAATTCCTTGGCGTTTCGAGAATTAATCCACGGGGGTGAATCACGGGCCGATCCACCCCAAGCCGGGAGACCCTGTATCGCCCTGATTAAACGAACTGCAACCGTATCGCAACCGCAGCACCGTAAAGTAAACTCTTCGAAAACTCGCGCAACGATCCAACGTAACTTGGAAGGTGTCGCGGCCAACTCGCGCATAGTCGTCTCGCGAATGCAAACTGGTAGCGAGATGACTTATTCAGTTGCCAGACCGCTGACGCGGCTGGAATTCGCATACGAAAGTGGGATAGATGGTACCGATGGTTCTCGAATACCGGAGGCCGCGTACGGCGTCAACACGCTCGTCTTTTTCCGCTTTTCACCGACAGCCAGCTGTGCTCGTGCGAGAGACGCGCAGCATCCTGTGTCTCGTACGGAAAATCTCGGATTCCTGGACGGATCGGCACGGATAAGGGGTGAGACCGAAGGAAGAAGGAGGGGACGAAGGATCGGGAAAAGAAGAGGATGAGACGAGGAAGCAACAACACAGCGAAATTTCAGCCTGCAGCGGGGGCGACTGGCAACCGGGCTCTACGAGCAAACAGGCAGTCAGGTAAGGCAGCCAGACACCAGCGATGGATGAGATGCTAACGAGACGCGAAACGATCGACTGTTCTCTCTGAGCAAGAGAGAGAGAGAGAGAGAGGAGGGGGTAGTCGGGCGTGAAATGGTTTTCCTTTAGCACTCTCGACTCGCTGCGCCGCGCCTCGCTGCCAGCCAACGGTCCGAGTTTATCCGCCGTGCCAAATACGTGAGACGCGTACTTTGCCGTGTTTCCTCGCCGCGATACTAACCGATCCTCCAAGAATTATTGCTTTCTTTGTATCCACCGCCTCTGGGAGAACTGCTGGCTCAAAGGGACCTGGCTTGCGGTTCTTCAAGAATACCTGTTTTCTTTGAAGTTCCTCAAACCGCCGGCTGATGCAGGTCTCGACATGGACGAACAGCACGCTTGCCCCTCTGGGAGCAGCGTTCAATGTTAATGACCCGAGGTCTTTTTGCGGCGGTTACACTTTGATTTCCATTTCTTTAATAGTTACTTTGAAATATCTTTCGTCATTCTTCGCCTGTTATGGCAACGATCGATCACAGTTCGAACGTACGTTGTTACGGTTTGATCTTGCGTTTACCAAGGTTTATCAAGAGAAAAACGACTGCGTGAAATGGAAGCGTGTAAAGTATACCGACGTGAAACGCCGATCAAGCATTCCGACGAGCTTCCTAATCTAGTCTCTCGGTCTCGACCGTCCACCGTGCCAAAATCTCGAACGACCAGGCATCTTTCATTCGCGACATAATCTCAAACACTTTCCAAAGTATCGTTCTTTTGCTCATCTATCGTCTCAGTTCGACGACTCTTTCGTCTGTCTCGGCAAAAGTTCTACCACCCCGACAAAGTGTAACTCTCCATTTTCTTGGTAAGAATCTCTCTTTCCGTTGTCGCGTATCTCCTTTGATTAATTATACTCCATGAAGCGTGTTTGGTATTGCATGCACGCTCTATCAAAGACTCGTACTGCAAGAGCTCGGTTCGATACAACTCCAAGTGTCAACGGCTGGAACGCGACGAGAGAAAAGGAAGGAAAGAGAAGAAAACGAAGGAAGAATCGTGGACAAAGCGAGCGCGGAGCATTGCTCGGTATCAAACAACGGTGATTTGCAGTCCGTTGCAAAAGACACGGTTATTGCGCGAGTACCCTCGGGTGAAGTATAGATGAAGTTTCCTCCCGCGGGAACGTAGGACTGCTTGCATTCAACGATTCAGCCGTAAACTTTGATCAGCCATGCATTGCACGCGGCTAATCCGCTAATCTCTCACGTACACGCGATAAAACGAGCGCGAGACCGTGAAGCGCGCGAAGGAAACGGCAAGAAAGCGGAAGCTTTGAATGCGAATCCGGGGCTGCCGACTCTTTCTCGAATACGATCGAACTGCCTCGAATCGAGCAAGTAACGAGGCATATCGTTCGCGATTGTTTTTAATTGCGTGAAAAACGAGAGCAAGAATCGATACCGTGTTCCGCTTACGGAAAGCTCGCGAGAAGAGAAATAACAGTTGCTTACTAGGAGAGTAACCGATAGAAATGCAATAAAAACAAACAGCAGTTTGATAAAGGCAAACCAATAATAGAAGATAATCGATGTTATCGGTAAGTAATCGGTAAGGGTAAATAATTGATAAAAAGAATTTCGGATAAGATAAGCTATGTTTGTATGCGAACACTATTCACGAAAGCTTCAAGAACAATAAAGACGAAATCGTACGCGTGTACAGTATTCGAGTAATTTGTAATCAACGCTTTATCGACCAATAGCCTATTGATCGGCTCTTCGTCGCCGACGATCTTTCTCGTTAATTGAACGGTAATTCGTTATTTAGTAGCGAGGTACATTGCTCAGTTTTATACCAATTTGAAGAACAGTTCGCGATGAACGAAAAGAATGATATTGCAGAGTCTAAACGGAAACAGAGCCGACGCCAGGGAGAATCTGCTCCTGAGCTGCCGGTCGGACGTGCGTATGCCGTTGAACCGCCAACTGTCAATAAAGTGTTAATGACAAACACGAGCATCGGTTCGATCAAAAGTTATACACAAAAGATGAAACGACATTCGTTCTGTTTCTATCATGCACAAAATCTTGAATTAAAAATAAGTCGCCCAACCGGACTACCGACCAGACGCGAAGCTAAGCACTTTCTTTTTACGATCTGTATCTCCGCGTTCATCCTCTGCAACAACAACCGCTTCGTCTAGAATACGGGAAAAGGCGCGCGCGAGAGAGAGAGAGAGAGAGAGAGTAAGAGAGGGGGGAGAGAGACAAGAAACTCGAATCACTCGTTATAGATCTGCTTGCTGGTGTCAATTTTTCAAGGCTTCGTATCACGCGTCGCCTGGTTCGAGACAGCAGCTATATTTATCACTCTCCGTCTATTCGTTCGCCGCTGATGCATCTCTTTGGGAGCGATCTTATTGATGAAGCGCCGCGCCAATGTCGAAGAAAAATCGACGATCCACCTCTCTCGTCCAGCGGAATCGTGCGTCCGGACAGCGGATGGAAAAAGAGACGAAAAAAAGGAGCTCGTGATTTATATCATAATCCCCATGGTCGGTGTCTGGTTCCGAACGGAAGGTGACGTCTATCGTCGGCAGGCTTGAAAATTAACACCGTCGTGTACCGTCGGTGGAAAGGGACAGCGAGCGACGCTTCCATTATCCAGTAATATTATTTACTTGCTTCCAATTTCCTGGTCAATTGATTCGGCGGTCTCCGGTGAAACGTGATTTACCACACCGCCGATTGGATGGCTTCGCATCCACGTTACGTGGCTCGAGTTACGATTGCAAAATGATACACGCGCACGCATTCCCGAACTAGAATTACCCGTGCGAAAGTATTCGCGG
Organism: Bombus haemorrhoidalis; assembly: GCA_014825975.1. Lineage (NCBI taxonomy): Eukaryota > Metazoa > Arthropoda > Insecta > Hymenoptera > Apidae > Bombus > Bombus haemorrhoidalis. The sequence continues at coordinate 1,733,896 of CM026161.1, forward strand.
TATTTGGCCGGGGAATTGAGTTTATAATGCGGATGAAATTCTTAGATTAACGTTGAAATCGTTTTACGTGTTTGATAGAGATTTTAAAAACGGAGACGGCTCGAATTTTGAATATTTCGAAATTCCATGTAGAAGAGGATCGAGTTAGTGTAATTTTATAATGCAAAAATCTGCTCTCGTACATTTGCTTGCTGGTAAATTGAAAGTTTTCAACATCGTTCGAAGAGATAGTATTATTTCGGCTTATTATTGTAGAATGTTATGAAAGTTGTACGATTAAATTTTAATGCTAACGCGCGCACTTGTTTAATTTCGCATAGCAGAATTTACGAAGTCGCGTCACGCGAGAACGTCTGTTCCGTGCCATCGATTTTGAAAATCTCCGGCACGCTTTCCAGTCGCATGAGAGTTCGCCGGCGTAGATCAACGCTGGGTTATAAACAGCAAATCGGTCAGAAGAATAACACCGTCTGAATGAAAACCGACTGCAACTTCCGCAACGAAATGGGATACGTGAATGGCGAGGCGAAACTCGCCGGCGTCGACGTAATAACTTGGCCGTGGAATCGAAACGGCTGGGAAAAACTACGTGTTCGTTTCGTATTTTGTCGGCGTGTCGAGGAGGGATGATCGACTATGCGCTATCGGCAGGTGAACTAGAAGCAAAATTCACGGGGCTTCTCTTCTCTCTTATCTCGTCCGTTCTTACGATCTTCTTCTGCTCGACGATGAAGAACGGTCGACAGAAATCGAATTCGCGACAACGTGGAAGCAGGGCCAAAATTCGTTAGCCGTGTTCGATCAAAACCGCACGCTCGTGGCCCAGGCGGAAACTTAGCGGTTCGCCGGAAAAATAGCCCTCTGTTGAGCAAAGTTCTGATTAAAAGTTATGAACGGGACCGAGAACCGGTCGTGTGCACTTTATTTACGGGCTCTCGCGTAATTGGATTTCATTTTGCCCGAGAAACTTGAATTCCCGATCCTTTGTGCCCGGCGATCATCTGCCCAGAGAAGCTTAATTCGACGTTGAATCTAATTAACCATCATCGAACAACCGCGGAAAAATCGCGGGTTAATTAAAACAGTTTCGAGCTTGGTGAATCGTTGCTAGGTATTTGCTGCGAGAAGCGGGGCAAAAATGGACGATCGATTGCTCTGACGTCTAGCGTAGTCTGTCTATTCGTGGAAAAGGGATTAACGTAAAAGAGATTCGACGACATAGACAGGAGGACTAAAGTGGAATTTTTCTGATGTTCGTTTAACTATTTTAATTACGCAGAGGGAGAAAGGCTTTGAATTTGATGCACGTGTCAGCGCGATGTTCCTTCGTCTCTGACTTTCGATGAGAATTTACCTTGTCGGACGTTTAAACAACACGGCGAATCGATGAAGCGAAATTCATCGTCGATAATTGATATTAATTAATCGGAACGACGAAATCTTTCCTTCGGCTATCGTTTCACTGTTCTTCGTATTTCTGTACTACGACGATACATAGTCGGATACTTTTTTGCATACCTGGACACGCTTCTAAAGCGAACGTAGAGGATATCTGCATCTAGCTTTTCCATTACCTTGCCAAATTACACGTACAGCTGACCGTAAGTCGAGACAAATGTCCACCTTGCGTAATCTGACAGAAACGCAATCTCGATCCGATGTAAGATCGCCTGGACGGAAGATTGCTCCCCTTGATCTTAGCTGAGAACACCTTATCGTTACGCGAATCTGTTTTACGACTTTCGACAACGAACCACCCATTACATAGCCCATTTCCTATTCACCCTCGCCCCTATTTAGCTGTCCGCTTAACGGGGACTCTTCACGAGACTCTTTATATTCCTGAATATATTTATGTACATGCGCTTGCGTTGCTTGTCAGTCTCTCTCTCGTTTGACCGCCACGTTATGGCGAAAAAGTTCATTCCCAGACGCTACTTTCTTGCAGGGGGCAGAGGAGAGAGGGCGGGCGGCGAGGGAGGGGGGAGCGTAGGTTGCGCGATATCCGAGAAGAGAGAAGACGAGGAAATTGGCGCGCTTCGTTATACGAAATCGCCTGTATAAAACGGACATCATCGCCGTGGGCGGGTATCAGCGTCGTAGAAAACCGGTTACCGTCGTAGGTGTGGCTCGTGCTGCCAGATATTTGGCGCTCTAAGCGCCGCGTCTGTCCCGCCTCTTTAAAATTGAACGTGGCAACGCGAAACCGCTATTCCTTTTATGAACACGAACCGACTTACCGGGGAAGCGGAATGCATTGCAAGAATACGTTCTAATTAACATAAACGCGGCGTCGAGAGATTGCGACGTTCCGAAAGAAGAAGAAGAAAAAGAAGAAGAAGATTTTTGTTCGCTTCTCCGGCGACGGAAGCGCACGCGTTTCGCAGATGTGAAACGCATGGGAGAAAATCAATGTAGTCACGCTTCGATATTTAGTGGGATAGGAACTGGGCTCCAAGTGTATTATTAGTCGGTGGTCGAGGCAAGTTCGAATTTTCGATTAGGGTCTTTGGGAATTTGAACTCTGAACCCGGTAGTGATTGAATGTCGGAATGGAGAGAACGGAATATAGAGTTATGGAGTTTCCTGTTGTTCCCTATCTCCCCGTTCTCGCAAGAAATTCACAATCGCGGTAGCAAATACAGAGCTCGCTTCGATGGTCGAAACACAAATTACTGAGAACTCGAGCATTTGCGATCGCGACGCTGGATACCGGCTAAGTAGCTTTGTTAACTGCTTTAACCGAATGCTTTGTTAACTTTCTACTTTGACGCTTTCCATTCCGTAATCCTTACACGAATAAAGCCTGTTTTCTTAAGATACTTTCTCTTGGTTCGAAAGTGTATCGCGAAGAGTAATATTATACGTATAAAATATAAAAACATGTTGCAGCTGTTTCGAAATTAACAAGGAGTCAGGAATCTGAGAAACAAGAAAACCGAAAGGCTGGTAAGACAGCCGCAAATCTAGATCGTCGAATATCGCTTAAACGAAAGAGGAAAGGCGAATCGAAATCTCTCGCGTCTTCAGCGAGCAGAATTTCCTTTGCACAGACGTGCGGAAAAATTATTCTCTCCGAGGATAGCAGCACGGATACAGGCGATTCGTGCAAAATGTATCTTGACCAAATGGAGCTGTGCGGCAGGCTGCCGCAGCGTAGATTATAATCGCGGGAATTGCGGCCAGGCTTGGTCATTAAATCGCGTAGAACACCAGAGATTGTTTCGTCGCTGTTTGCACGGCAACTGAACAAGCAATGAAACGACTGACCGGAGATAGTCAACTAATTATAGCGTTCCTCGCGGACCAGAAAACAGAACAATGCTGTGTATATCGGCAGTCTGATCGCGCTTCCAGGCTACATTAAAGGATTTGCACCGTGAGACCAGTTAATTAACTAGCGTGCAATATCAGTCACGGAGATTAAAGTCGATCGACGATCTTCGCGACGCAACGCCTCGCCGACGAAAGCTACTGTTTCGGTCAATAGACACCGCCACTTTCGATTCTCTGGTCGATTTACGGATTAATTTACCTACCTATGTACGCGTTATCATTCCTCCGAAAATATTTCACGAACGTCGATAGATAGAGAGAAGACAATACAAGATAGAGAGAAGCAATGAAATCTGAAGTATCTCTATGCGTTAAAGATCAGGAAAGGCGTGAGAAACGTAAATTAGAAAAATATTGAAAAGCAAAGATCAGACGTCGAACGATCTGTACTTCTTGTATTACACGCGACGAAATTGGAAATTGTCGACTGTGTGCGAAACGGTTGAAAACATCGAATCTTTCCCAAGTACTTTCTATCGTGCGTCGTAATTAAAAAAGAAGAAGATTCGATCGACCAGCGAAAAAGAATGTTCGTCCACGCAAATAAATAATCGTACCGCTACCACTGCAACTCACGTTCGGTTTCGTCGGCTTGGAAGGCAATCGGTGCCGCAGACGAACGGAAACGCGCAGCTTCTCCGACAAGCGTGTATCGTTGACCGGCGTTAAATGCCCGGAGAACGATAACGTCGTGCAACGGAGGAGAGTTGTCGGTTCGAACGACAGCCCTTCAAGTGTACCGTCGACCGGAAGCTCGAGGTTATTGACTCGCCACTCGACTTCGTAGGCGTGCAACACACGCTGACGGGGGTGAAACCTGGGGTGCGGTGTTGTGTGTCGACGAGGAAACAGAGACAGGATCGAGAGACCGTAATGTAAGAGAAGCGACTCGAAAAGTGCTGTATATACGAGATATGGTAACAGGTAGAGGAGAGAGACGGCTCTTGAAAACGGCAATTTCTTGTTTCCACCGAGCATTGAATAAAACGCTTGAAATCGAGATAATTAACTTTGTGCTGAAGTCTTTCGCGATGGTTTCGCGATGGACGAGATTACAACGTCTTCCAACGGGTCCCGTGTTTTTTCTGCCGAAAGGCTGGGGATATTCTTTAGACGCGATATTAACTAACACTCGTAACTGGATTGTTAAACGTAATATCGCGAAATTAATGCTTGCTGGACGATAGATGTGTCCGGTATAAATCTCAGACGTAGCTGAACGTCTGGAAATAATTATATCGATCGCGCGTAAAGTAAGAGCTATAGAACATGGGTGAGTAATCTGGTTTACGTTAATTCAAGTTGATCCTTGATCTATAAACGTGTTTTTGCCTTGCAATTTTTGTAACCCCGTTGTATCTATATGACGATGTATCGTTGACATGTGCGTAGAGATCGAACGATCGATTTAATCCGAACGATTAATTCAAAGTGGACGACAAGCGAGAAACAGGTAGAATCGCACGGCCTGATAAACACGATAGCCGCTGATAGGAGAAACGGCAAATCGATGTGGTGAAATTAAGCGGAAAATTATTACCTGACGCTGTTGCACCTGTGCGTGCCTTGGGCGCGAGGCTTCCAAAGGATCTGTCAGCGCCGAAAACTGGAAACCCTAGCGGTAAAGGCGAAATCGAGTTACCAGTGAATACAGAGGGTGATGGCGCTTCGTCGTAAAACGATGCTGTAACCGTATTCGAGATCAAATGCGATAGTCAAATAGAGTTTTTTGTCAGATAGTAGCGCGAGCAGAAGCCGTACAAACAGAATCTATCGGCTAATAACCAAGAACGATCGATCGACCGTCGGTTTCGAATGTACGCGCGCGATTTTCGATAGTCGAAGCCGCGATTAACCGCGTCGAAACAGCGCCGCCCGGAAATACGACGGGTATTCGATGTTTGGCGACTCCTGCGGTCATCACCGGCCGATGAAATTAAATTACTTCGGCCGCCGGCCAAGCGAAACACCAACCTCGCTTCTCCTCGCCGTTGCAAACCCGATTTTGCACTTAAATCACTTGTAATCGACGGTTTTTGGCTTTGCGTTTAACATTCCCGATCGAGAACGATCTTGAACACGTTCGTACATCGTTCGATATCGTCTACTTCGCTATAGAATTTCACAGAACTTTGGGATTAAGCGAGGAGAAATTACTTTCGTAGCTTGGAATTTTTATTCCGTTGCCTTTGATCGTTGCGTCTGATAATGTGTCGCTTAAAATTTGAGTAATTTTGAGTAATGGAAAAAACAAAATTTCACTTTCGAAGTCTCGAAAAGCCTACACGTGTCTTTAATATACAGCCGGTGTTGTCATTCGCGAGCACGTAGAGCGGAATGGGAAATATTTTATTTGGACTAACGCTATCATGGACGAAAAGTAAAGTAAAATATGGAAAATCGTGGCTCGGACAGAAATTGTGTAAGCGATCGATCGCGAGGCCATTGGTGCTGGAGAATGTTCCATTAATTACGCGGAAACCTTCAGCTAATCAATGGGTAGTTAGTGGCCAATGGTTGGCTCGCATCAATAATCACTGGGCGACGTGGTAGTATAGTACTGGGCTTTGATGCGCTAATTTACACCACCTGCATTAATGCCCTTGTCCCACTGGTCCGGAACGACGATTGTCTAAGTGCGTGTACGATCCCAGGACAGGTATGCGCAAGGCGCCGCGAACAAGACGATATATTAAGGTAAGCCAGGCCGTACAAGCATCGATGTTCATCCCTTAATTGATAATTCGCGTCTACGTATTTATTTCTGTCTGAATCAACAAGAATCGTTGATTTAGATCCCGTTAGCGATGCTACTCTCGATGCACGATGTATTATAGCAGGAAAAACGTTCGAAACAGGAACAAACAGTAGAGTGATTTTGCGGATGTACACCAACGAACATGATCGCTCAAAGATAATCGATTCATTCGGTAGAACAAGCACGTACAAGTGGGCCGTCCTACTACGAAATCTATAGTTTGCAAACTTTGTACCAAATTGTCGATACTTGCGAGGATTGATAACATTTCTTCGTAAGACGAATGTCAGATAAAAGCGAACGCCGTCGTGGAAGCAAAATGGTACAAGGCAAGTCCGTGGTCTCTGAGTGGAAAGAGAATGTAGAATTAAGTGAGGAACAAAGTAGAATCTTTTCGTGCCATCGCCTGTTTAATATCTGATGCTACGAATGTAACGAGCACACAAAAGAACAAACCTCTCTCTCGGTTACCTCGCAAATCCGTCTACCCCGCAAGGAAAAGCGCAATCACGCTAACAGCGCGCGATTAACCGGGGAACAATGGCGAGGTCCGAGGCTTCCGAAAATTCGCGGCAACGACACAATGAGCGACTGGTATCCGCGGCCCTAGTTCTCCGTATCTGACTGCTATACTTTTCAGTCTGTTATAAATACACCGTGTAAACGTCTCGGTGACACCGGTCTCGTTCCTCCGTCGCGCTTCCGCGGCTTCCGCTTTCGAGCGGTGACAACGGTAGGAACAATGAAGCAACCCTCGCGGCCCGTCCCATCGTGCAAACTTTAGCTTTTGTCCCAACGCACCGGGAACAAGCGACGGAACGAAAAAGAAGCCCTCCTCTGCTCGGTTTACGGCCGAAACAATACTTTTATCTTTCGAAATTCGTCGACGACGGCCTCGAGACAGTGCCGGTCGTCGCCTAATTAGATTCGCCGACGAAAGGGCCAACTATTTAGCCACTGCCGCTAATAAAGTTCTAAACGACGAGACAAAGAACGTGGCATAACGAGATTAGCAAATTACATCGCGGTACGCGTTTGATTAATTCCCACAACCGAGTACACTTTCCTTCTTCCTCGTTCGATAGGCATTTATGCGATTGCGATTTTTTTTCCTCTCTCTCTTCTTTTTTTTTTCTTTTTCTTTTCTTTCTTTTTTTTTTGTCGACGATGACGACGTAGCCTGGATGAGAAAAACCTTTGGTGGCGATACGATTTAGAATTGGAAGAAAAATAGCGGAAAGTAAAGTGGTAATCTTGGGGAAGGAAGGATTATCTTATGCTGTTAATTATTTCTCTATATTAACGTGCCTTTTTCTTTGGACGAGTGGCGATTAGTAGCGAATCGGTAAATCGGTAAATCGCTAAATCGAACAAACAGACGGGAATAAACAAATGATAGAGAACGGTCGAGCATTTCCTGTTTGCTTTCACGACTTATAACGCAACGCGCGACATGCCGGAAACCAAGACCGTATTTCCTTGAAAGATAGAGAAGGACGTACGCCGTGAAAGAAGCAGTTTCTAATTCATACGGTCGGCATGCGGCTTAGGTAGCGTGCCGTGCAACCGGCTCACAGATCCGATTTCTCGGCATCCTTTTGCGAAAGTTTAAATAATACCAGCTTTGTACGTGGAATACCATCCACTCCATCGGCGTTTTATTGTCGTCAGCTCGTCTCGCGAAAATCTACAAAGAAACTCTCCAAACGGCAGAGAATATAAAGAAGAAAAGGAAGAAGAAGAAGAAGAAGAAAGAGAAAAAAGAGTTGGTGGGCAAGAGGAAGGAGAGGTGAAACTTATAAAGAGCGGTTCCGTTGACGTCCACGTGAATCGAGCCATTATCATGCAAACCTTAGGAAGTCGAACGTTACCCGGACAGAGGGAAACGAGGGGAGAAAAACGATATTGCCGCGAGTGTTGGCGTAGTGCGGTGAAGGAGTAGGAGGAGTTGGAGGCGGAACGAAAGCGGAATGCCACGAATTTCGTTAGCGTGGTTTCGACGATGGAGTTGGACCGGCGCGGCGCAGCGGGCCGAGCGAGGCCGTATCTGGCCGGTCTGCTCTGATAAAGGAGAAAGCCCCGATATTGGTCAGACAGTGGAATGCCTGCACATTCGTGTCGGACAACAAGATTTCTCTCTGTACCTTATACCAGTCTCGTCAGCCTTATGGACCGAGGTGGCTGGATGGAACGGAAGGAAACGAGAAGAGATAGGGCGGCAAGAGGGACGAGGAGGAGAAAGACAGTACGACAGATGGAGGGCGAGGTTAAAAGGAAAGTCTAAGGGATCGAACGATTGCGATTGGAACAAGTACCGTTAAGCGGCAATGGTCTGCCTGTTGTCACGATCAGACGTTCTCCGCAACACGAGAATCGTGGTACACGCGTGCCCTCCCCTCGCCTCGACCGTCCTTGGCTGAAGAACAAGCCGGCAAATTGAATTTCGGCTCGAACAGCAGGGGAAAAATGTCGAAGAATCTAACGTCGGCGGAAGAGAAGCGAGCACAGGTGTCCAACGAGCGTGGAGAAACTAAAGGAGGGATCGTGGGGTCGAGTCGAAAAAAAAAAAAAAAGCGAGACGCAAGATTCTCTCGGTGCGAAACTTAGACGTTCGTCTCCTCGTCATTCAACTACTTCGCCGGTGCGAAGAATGCAAAAACGAGGAGAGCGTGTTATCGAGCGCGGCTAAACGAATTCGTCGTGGAAAATCACGGATAAAGGGCAGAGGAGGATTTCGATTTGCAGAACGCCGCGACGCTTCTCCTGTCTATTGGTCGGCTCGACTACAGAGAATTCGGCGGAGCAGCCGCATAAAACCTGCATTATTCTTAACTTTTTCTCCGCCGCGAATTCGCTTACGGCAACCCCGAGGGCGCTAAGCAAATCTATCCCCATCAAACGCAGAACGACGTTACCATTTCCAACCAACGTCTTCCAATCTCTTCTCCTCCTTTCATCCCCGGGCTACGACGACGAGTCGCTGGAATTTCACCAACACCGACGAGATCGATAATTACGACTCGACGAACGCGTTACAAGCATATTATCGGTCGTCTTTTCGTCCAACGCTACACGCCTCTATTTCGACATACTTTGTTTGTTTGCTGGATTGCAAAAATTCGAAAATTGCCCCTCGAATACGATCTGAATGTTATCGCATCAGCTTTGTTCACGATAATGAAGAAACTGAAACGTTTAATCGTTTTTATCGATGGTACGTAATTTCTTCCCGTGAAATCTGTGTGTTATAGAATCTTTGGTCGAATATCTATTAATTAATTTCTATTCATTTCTGTTGTTTCGTAATCTTTTGATGTTACACATATCCCACATTTCTTACTCTCTGGCAAGTTAAGATTCGTGTTTCTATACACTCGGGAATTGATTCTCGCACGTATTCATCGTTCAAACGTTCAGATCCATCGTTCGCCGTAATATTCCGTATTCGGTTAATTATTTTAGTACGAGAATTGCGAATCTTTCCACGATTACCGGGTGCAGATTTCTAAAGCGATTTCTAGTTCGGCTAAATGGCACAAAAGTTGTCCATAAAATGTAAGAAAAAATTGTTCGAGCGCAGTGAAAGAGCTCGAGTTGTCTAATAAGCCATAAACCCCGGTAAAGTCTTGCTAGGAAATCGTTGACGAGTCGGCTGGTTCGAAACTCGAGCAGACTAGCGCGCGAAATTAAACATCGCCGCGAGGGGTTGCGCGGATGACAAATAAACGAGGCGAGAAGCGCGACGGTCAGACTGAAAAGAGCAGCTCCGGGGTTGGCCAGGACACGTCTAGCGGCTAGCTGGAAATAAAGGAAGGGCTGTACTTCGCGCGAGCAACGGGCGAGATATTAAAAACAAAAGTGGTCCGTGGGAGGGTGGCGTAGACGGCCGCGTGGCGGCTGGTTCATTTGAAACGTGATTCGAGCGGGTCGGCGCAGAGGGTTGAAGCGCGTCGCGCGGCAGTCGCCGACGCCGCTTGCAACGATTGTTTCGCCCCGTGCATACCATTGTTTCGTCGCGTGTATGTACGTTTTGCCGCGGAGACGAGCGCGACCGATGCGTCCGTCGACCGGAAAAAAGAGCAAATTAAAAAGAATACCAGGAACGAGAGGAAGAGAACGAAGGGGAGGAACGTTTACGACAGATGCATATTCATGCGGCGCGAGGATGCCACCGTGGTCCGAGCCACTTGATTTAATATGCATAAAATCTTTACATTTCTGGCACTTGGAGTAGCATTTTGTAGAGACTAAGAAATAATTTGTCACGGGGGAGTGGTGGTTTTTTGAAAGGAGATCCGATAAACAGCTTTCCCTGGACGACCCGGTTACGGACGACGAATCGGTAAAATGATTTTTGATACGTTCTAACTCGTCGAAAGCTTTTTGCCCTACGCGCGATATATATATCGTTCTCGGTTTGTTCCCGAGTTCCATCGATATTTCTGTCCACCTTTTTTCCTTTCTGCCTCGGGATTTTCTTATTTTTTTTTTCTTTTTTATTACTTTCCGTCGTTCTCTTTTAATTGTAACAATCTTGATAACTCGCTGAAAGCTCGTTACGACTGTTGGAAATAATCTTTCTCGTATAGCAAGGGAAGCACGATGCCCGAATATAAAAATTTCCTAATAAAGAGAATCGACAAACAGCATTGACCTTAATCTCCGATAATTAATTTCTAGCTACTCGCTCGTTATACGGCAGTACCGTCGTTTCGTCAATATTTGCTAATACTATTAACTAGATATAACTATCGTGTTCAATATTCATAATCGTAACTTACCGAGGACGACGAGCTTCACGGGTCTGCCGGAAAGTATCTTCCCCTGATCGTCCTCCAGCGTGCAACCCCATATACCGTCGTCTTCTAATCTAACGTTGTCTATATGCAACGCCTCCGTGATAGAGTCACCGATATATCTATGTCCAGTTCCACTCATCTCCGTTCTCGTGTTGATTGTAATCATATCTACCGGACTTCCCTCGTGCAGCCATCTCGCTGGTCGTATTCTGTAGCTCCTAACAAGACAATTCGTACCAATTAGAGAATTAATTCGGAACGACAATACCGTGCGAATTCGTTGCTGGGACGATATCGACTTCGACTACTTGCTCTCGCTACTTTAAATCGAATCTTCCCATTTGCGGGGAAACAGCTACGCGTGCAGAACTGTGTCAGCAATTACGACGAATCTGTTTCGTTACGAATCCCCAGTTACTTTTAAGACACGCGAATCGAACGTGTTTTTTTTTTTTTTTTTTTTTTTTTTTTTAAGGAAATATTGCTCTTTCCGACGTATTTCGAACTTATCGATCAAAACTGACAGAATGTCATCTATCTGATTAATAACCGTGCTAGATACGTCTGCGCTAGAATTATTTCTACATTTCGAACGGCTATTTTTCAAGAAAATCGTTCTAAGCAAAGCCCCTACTCGCCTTCTAGCAATATCTTTTTTACAATGGAATTTTAATTATCGAATTTTAGTTTGCTAAACGGCCAGTTTAAACAGCTTCTTTTTCAAACGCGGACGCGATAAATTTCAAACGAACACACTATCCATCCGACTAAACCAGCTATTTTCACGCCAAATAAATCACTTTCTCTTGAACGAAGAGAAAGAAATGCTTCTCGGGGAAAGAAGCGAATAAACCAAGCCACATTTTCTACGATATAAATTTATCCTTAGACTGAGGTACGTAACAGAGGAAAAGGACGAATCTCGTGATAGTCGCTCGTGCGCGTTTCATTCGTCGATGAAGAAGGTTAAATTACCTGACTCCGGGCAATAGCAGCCTCGAGTAATTTTCTAGCTCGCATGGCAATATGACCTTGCTGTGAGGTTTCACCACCAGTTCCAAGGGTGGCTTTGACGGAGCGGCAGCTGTATCTAAGGAGACTGGAACATCGGTCGTAGCGGAAGAACTGGTAGACCATAAGTCCTCTTCGGGGGCTAAAAGGGCCGCGGGCTGCGCCACCTCGTCCGACAGAGAAATCAACGTCGAGCCGGACGCCGTTGTACTGGTGGTGCTCGTCGTGGTTCTTCTAGCACGCCGTCCTCCCTCCTGCCTTCCACGAAGGGTGAAAACACCGGCCTCGTTCACCGACCCTGTAACCGACAAAGGACGGTATCGTCATCTCGCTGTTCCGTTGTCTCGGCGAATAATTCGAATTTACGCGCAACGAGTTTACCTTTGACTCGAACAGCTCGAAAATACGTACGAAAATAAAGTTACTCGGTTCGTCAGAAATTTCGCAGATTTTTCTTTTTAGCGTCGCTCGCGAACGAGAACTCTAAATGGTAAATTTCAAATGAAATGTTCGTATTAACTACGCTATTTTACTGGAATTTTAGTTTCTCTATATTCGTACGCATTGATTTCAAGTTTGAAATACGAGATTTTTAGGAAGCTCGATGGTCGGATGTACTTTATTCCGTCGAGTTTCATACTTGACGGCCCTGACGCAATCGCGAAACTCGACAGAGCCGTAAAATAAATTTCCACGCAAACGAAGGTGCTTCTTAACTAAATGGTGTTTCCGTCGGTCGGTCGATTCTCTCGAAAACTGTCTATCAGCCTCGGTCGACCAAGGCTACCGAGGAAAACTAATTATGTCTTCGATGGACCGCAAATAGCTATAAACTATCTAGCGTAACTGAGGTGTACCTTGTCGACCCGTGTCTCTCCTCACGACCTCCTATATTACGGAACAAGCTAATGTTTATTACTGGCCGAACGACGACAAAGCCGAAACGCGAAACGTCTCTGTCGTTTTATCGCTCTTTGCAAAACCATTATCACACGTACGCGCTTGTTCGATTTTGTTGACGAAGTGGTCGGAGAAGAAAAGAAAACTCTACATCTGGTGTTTTTTAGTTTTCTCAAGCATCGAAACCATCGACAGCGTATAGACAATAGACCGGGACGAAGGGAAACCAGAAACTGTAGACAGGCGACGATGGCTTCAGGGCTTTCAGTCACAGGGTAACATTGCTAGCGTGCGGATTCGGATCAGCTCGAATTATATTCCTATTTGTATTTACGCTTCTGTATTAAAATTATCTCCTATCTTACAATTTATCCGCGCGTTCCTCTTCGTTCGTACATCTAACAACCTCGACAGATTTAAATTTCTAGCGGTGGAACTTTATCGACGCTTCGATCGCTCGAAGCCGATCCAAACGAACTAGGAAATATTCTTCAAATCCGATTGTCCGTAACGAGCGAAACGAATAATTCAGCGAATAATATATAGTAAATAAATTTGACTACGTGTTATACGAAGAACGGTATAAATTGAACAAAAGTCGCGGAATAAGAAGAAGACGAAGACCGGTAAGAGCAAACGATTCGTCAATGCGTTCGTTAACGTTTATATTGGCGACCGGTTATACACCGACACCGAGTGGATGTTGTTGAGCGTTGATGCATGCATTATTCAGACTGTGTATCCATTCATTATTCATGTCATGATCAATGGATGTCAACAGACCGCGATCTGTATCTGAACGCATCAGCCTGACAGAAAGTGAAAGCACTCGCTGTCGTTCGGATGCGTCCGCGACACGAAGGGGCTATCGATGCCGATCAGATTTTACGAAACGAAGGAACCTCGCACGAACACGCTTGTCTTCGTTACAATAATGCGTTATTGTCGCCTGAATGGTTCTGTTTGGTCACCGATACGGTTGACAAGATAATCAGCCAATTGTAGCGTTAGTTGATAATATGCCCCTGTGATGTCGAACGTCAAGTTTGAATATAGAAATTATATAGATCGCATAGATCTATTATGTAATCATAAACGCGATCAGTCGATGAAATTTATACTGTGCCGAGAATTCGCTTCTACGATGCCGCTATAATATAACATAGCGATGTAATATAATCTGGGAAATTCAGCGTTCAGTTTCTCGGAATTTCTCCGCAACGAAAGTCAATAATTTCTGCATCGTGGAAATCGGAATTAGATCGATCGTTGGCCGTCGGAAACAACACAATATCGGGATACATCGATATTCGAAAACTTTCAAATAGAAAGAATCGTTCTTCAAAAAGGTAGTCCTCCTCTTTGTTATGCAGATGGATAATGGTAAATTTCAGAAGCGGCGGAGCAAAAAGACGACAAACACGTAATCGCAAAGATCGATATCAATGCGCGTTGCGCGTTGAAGAAAGCGTTATCGATAAATCCGAAGGATATGAGGTTCCCGCGTTTCGCGCGAGTTCCGCGTGTGGAGAAAAGCGATATCGATAAATATCGATTGAATTTCCACTGGATGCCGATAAATTCGCTCATCCTCTGAAAATCAACACCAATAAATTCCGGGTCGTGGAAATCGGCACCGATAAATTCTGGGTCGTAAAAATCGATGCCGATAAATTTCCCCGTTTGGTAAAACCCTGCGGAGCATCGGTAAATTTCGGGGTCGTGATAACCGATCGCCGAATAAATTGCGAATCATAAAGATCGATAACATTGAATATCTTTTCGGTATGATCGACAATGATTTTTTGGGTCGTGGTAATTTCCTACGATGACAAATTCTCCGTGCTTGGAAAGCAAGGACCGAGATAAATTCTGGGTCGTGGCACGCGGCATCGATAAACCTCGCGTCCGTTCGACTCGAATCTTTCATTAATCAACCCGCGTTACAACCTAGTTACGCTAACATATATACGCACACACAGCACGTAACCGAATACGTGGGAAACACTTCAGCAAGAATGAACTGGACGTTTAAAAACTAAAGCGTAAATTCGTATGGACGCATAGTGGATACGGCATGTATTATATTTCGCTCGTAGTTTACACGCTGATTAATTAAATCCTGGAATATTAAATTTTCTATCGCTTGATATTATCTTTACGTCGTTAGAGAAGTTTAATATTCGAGACTGAGAAATTTGATATTGATAACCGCGCAAGCAGAGACTAGTAAAAAATATGAAATTAAATTACAGGAAATTTCGTTTCGCGATATCTCTAACAGTATGAATTATAAATTCATGTACCGTACAGTTCGATCGTTTCGACGTCGGACTTTGAGTTACATTGGACATAAGTTAGCAAACAAGTTACAGGTGCAGGTTGCGTTCTACGTTTGTCGTGCAATAAGTCATGCATTTAGCACGTTCACGCAGACACTGCGCATCGTACGAACCCTGTATGTTGACGTGAAATAACATGGACTAATTACCTAATTAATCTTCCGACCTACCGAGCTAAAATTGAAGTACCGAGAGACGTTGCCCTCACGTTGCCCCATTTTCACTGATAAAAAGTCACACGCCGTATTTCTGTCGATCGTAGAATCTTTGTCACGAGTATCCACTCCACGTAAAATGTTCGTGCTTCACTGCCCAGTGTCAAACTATTGACATACTTATTCGCGAACCTTATTAAAACTTTAAATCCCTTCGCAGAATGTTCTCGAACGTATTAAGACGCAGCTGAAACGCTCGACAGTCGATATTTCGTGGACGCGCGACATCCTCCGACGTTTACAGCCTCGTAAAATCCTTAAGAACTTCGGTCGGCAACGGTTGAAACAACCGTGGCTGCTTACAAGCAGCAAGCAAGTCCTCGGCGCTGTATGAAATCGCAAAGACGAGGGATAACCACGAAACGACCTATCTCGGCGCGTGTCTCTTCGTTGCTCGTTGCTCGTTGCTCGTTGCTCGCAAGCAACGGCGATAAGCGACACTGTTCTTGGCGAACACAGGTAAGAAAGGGGGAACGCTAGCGCGACGCGGGCGTGAAACGCGAAAGAACAAACGGAGAGACACGACGCCGCGTGACGTGCTTATGTCGGCGCGTTTGCATGTATGCATGCGAGTCGCGACAATACGAGGTTGTAAAACGGTTAAGAGGATTTGTCACCTCGTGTCACTGGATAAACTCCTTTTCCTTCGCTAGCGAAACTCCGCTGTGTCGCGCTACTTTGGTTGACATCTTGGAGGACACGAACGCGAGGCGATTCTCTTCTCGCCTCTCGTCTATTCCCTACTCTCTTTCTCTCTTTTACGTACGTTAAAGAGAATCCAAACTCCGCGTTCTGATTCCCTTTGTTCGTGGCGCATCAAACGTGAAATATGCGAATTCGCCCGGGGAATTCCGGTAATTTGCGAAGAGGAATCGGGGAAACTCGGCTTCGTCTTTAATTCCCCCCCCCCCCCGAAATACTAGATTTGTCGAACGTTGCACGAAGCAGCGGAGCGGAGGGAACGGGGCGCGCAGCGGTACGGAGGAAACTTAGTCTCGCAAAACGCATGTGATACCGTGGAAAGTTGGCTGGAAGTTCTTCCTACCATCCCCTTGCACGGCGAACTCTCCGATCCCCGACCATCCGCCGGCTATAGGATTTCGCTTCGTCGCGCTATTAATCGCTACTTATTTCCAGGCTTAATGGTGCCGTAAAGAAAATCGTCGGAGGATACTGTTATCCGAAGGGGTGAATTTGTTGCGCCAGTTCCGCGGAACGTCGGAAGTGCACAGCTGTAGGGTACAATGGTTTTAATGGGTGCATTGTGTCTGTTTCGTCGAGTACTTGACTCCGACAGAAATGGTATAATTGAGCGCGACCGGTATTTATCGCTGCGTTTTGTCTGGTTTGTTGAAAGATATGGATTTAAATTGCACCGACGGTATAAAAGGTTTCCAACTCTTTGTTTTCTAATGGATATCGAACGACGCAGGCACGAGGTAGGAAGGCTACGAAAGTAATCAATCACCTACGAGGGTAAATCGAGGAGAGATATTAAAACCCAGGTCCGACTGTTTGTGTATCTTTGGAAACAAATTCATTTTCCACCAACGAACTGTCAAAATGATAGAGAGCATCGTCGTCCGATAAAACTGACGGACGTATTTGTCGAAGGTGTTTTGACGCTTCGCCGAAAATACGTTCAGCCTTTTAAAAGCGCACCTTGGCCAAACAGATCGAACAGATCCGTATAATAATCTTTCTGAACGATGTAGCTGGGCAGAAAGAAATCGATCGTGGCGAACTAGCGTGTTTTTCTTCCGGATCGAACGACTCTCCGTGGTCGCGACAACCGCGCGTGAAAAAATGTCATCGAGCGTGCACATATCAAATAGCACGTTGCGACAACAACGTTCGTAACTCTTGGCAAATATTTTCTGTTGTGTTCCTCGGATGCTATTACACCGGCGTATCTGCACGTATTTACGAATCTGTTCAAACCGACTGTTGGTAGTTTGGAAAATATGAGAAAACGTTGTCGAAATTTTCGACCGCTCGCGAATGGATGAACGGAGAACCGAGATATAAACGAGTGTCTGTGGTCGCAAGAAAGTAACAAGCGAAGTAAGAGAAGAAAAAGACAAGGGGGTATAAACGATGCAACAACGTCGGCTTTTGTGTACATGAAACTGTAAAGATCATAGACCGCGTCTCTGGAGCGCGTCTAACAGAGCAATAAGAGATACAAGGAGAGAAGGAAAGAGAAAGGAAGCAAAATGGTGAAAGCAGAGAGAAGAAGAGGGAGAGGGGCGAGAGAGACGGAAGAACGAGAAAAATGGAAGAAGCAGGAAAGAAAGAATTCAACGGTATGGATATATATCGGCGAGGGAATTTATCTTTGGCGGAATTCACAGCACGAACGTCTTTGATGGCAACCGGAGTGATTCTCGCCCAGGCCACACCTCCTTCTATCTCTACAATCCCCCACCTCCTGGTTCTCTTCTCGTTCCGATCCTCTAATCTCTCTTCACCCTTTACTCCGATCCTCGGTGTCATCCTGTACTAAGCCCTCTGTAATACCCTCTGCTACGGAAACAGTTACGGACCGGTATTCGTTCCGGTCCTTGCCCGGTAATTCCAATCACTACGACGCTCTCGTTAACTCGAATCGACGAGCAAATACCGACGCGGCAAGAACAACACACGAGATTTCGACCCCGGCAGAGCACCCCCAACCTCCTCGTGGATTATACGAAATATTCTTTCAGCTCTCTTGTCCTGTTTTCCATCGGGAAACAGATTAATCTCGGCGGCAGGGAAAATACAAGGGGATACGTTGTACCGTTTATAATCCACGAATGCGAGAACCGAATTAATCCCTAATTACGAACGTCGTTGGATAACTCATTGAACACGGATATGCAGATATAATTTGTTCATATAGTATAATTGTATGCATCGATCCCGATATTAATTTGTCGGTATCTGATTTCGCCAATTAGCTTTGCGTACGAAAGAATCGTAACGAAACGATAGGTAAATTTATTTTTCACGATGGAACGAAGGGTCGTTTATTCCTTTCTCCGGTCTACGGCGTATAACGGATCGATCGAAGATTAAATTTATACAAAGTAAAACTATTATCTTAGATGAAAGAATACGCGACGCGGGCGAACATACCTTTGTGACTCTGCTCGCTTTCTTCAACATCCTTTAAACGTTTTCACAATGGCCAAACAATTTCAATGGATGGATTTCCGTTTATGCATTGAAATAACGTAGAAGCAGGAAAACCAAGCTTCGTATAAACGACCGCGTAAGTTTTAATTTTATTTCATGTCGAATCGATTTCAATTTCACCTTTTCGTCGTACAATGCCTGCCGCTAATATCCCGTCGGCTTGCCTCCTCTCGCCGAACGCGAATCGAATTTACGATTACTCGCGTGTCTCTGTCGAATCGCGTTTCGCTTTTGTTTGCTAATTTTCGATCTTAATTGCCGAAATAATGGTACCAGGAACACTAGCTTTACGCTTAGAATTTATATTAAAGTAGTTATATATTTATTTGATAAACGATTTCAAAGATATTCGTCGATACACGCTTGCACGCGTCTCAGCACTCTCCTTGTCTCATCGTCTTCCGTACCAGACTGTTAACTAAACAGTTTACGTTCCTTTGTTTTCGTGCCGCGCACACACATACTTCCACACGCTCGGATTCACATACGTGTATCGTCACTAATGCGCGGTCAATTTAGTCTGGCGCACAAAATTATACGTATCTCGGTAAGTTTGTACATACCGCGTCTTAAAAACGAGTTGTATCGTTATTTCTATTTATCCTTAGCCGTACGTAACAATAGGTTAAGAGAATGTGAAATAAAACGCTGGAAACTATATAGAATTAAAACGCGAACATCAACGCGCGAAGAAGAGAGACAAAAGCTATTCTGGCGTCCGATTGGTTTTGTTCGAAGAACGCGTGGAATCAGGTGCGGCTAACTAGAAATCGTTACGATCTATCGAACGGTTACGATTACGTTCATAAACATCGAAGAGTATGTCGGATCCATTTATTTTTAAGCACTACCGATACGTTATGATCCTTTTTCACTCTCTCACATCCACACTTTCAGCTGTTATTGCTTATACAACTGCGTATCTTTTTTCTATTCTTTTTTTCTTTTTCTTTTTCTTTTTTTTTTCGTCCTGTAACAACTGTTACTATTTTGCTCATTTTCTCGCATCCGATGACGTACAAAACGGACGATTTGCATAGGAACGATTATGTGGGCCTGTGACGAATACTTTCGCGAACTACGGACGTTAAACAAAAGTTAAAGGATTGGATTTTTATATCGGAACTGGAGATTTCCTTTTGTTGCGTTTTCCAGATTGTACAGATTTCAGATGACAAAATAATATCGTTATTTCAAATGTCACGGAGGCATGGCAGGAAAACGGTTCCGCAGCGATATAAATTCACGTTGCGACTGAATCGACGCGCACGACGTAACTCGCATTTCCCGATGTCTGTTTTTAATCGGAGGCCAAATATCAGATTGTAATTGACGCGACGCGTGATTTATATTCCTCTACGGGAGATGTAAGAGTCGTTGGAAGTTATAATTGGAACGAGTAAAAGGTATAACAGCGAGAATATCTCGTAATAAAGGCGGTTAGACGAATTTGTTGCGAGGATAATCTTCTTCGGCGCGAGATTTCTCTCGTAAATAATGCGAATGAAAAGCGACGACAGGAAGGAAACTTCTATCGCGCTTCTATATTTTCAAACTTATCGTTGAAAACGAATTAAACCTGTCGCGTTTGTCATAAAAGAGTTTCTATTCAACGTCCAATTTCAGAAGTACGAATGTAACGCGACGGAATTAAATTTCTAAATATCTGAAGTTCCAAATATTCAAATTCTCTGATATCCAGAAATGCTCAAACTTTCGAGTTTATTTAATATCGAAACTTTCAAATCCTCGCAAAATATATAGCAACTTCGTTCGTCGTCAAATCCTAGCAAAAGCTCTCGATCATCCCTTACGCCATTCGATGGAGCCTATTAATCCACCGCAAATCCCTGGAGGGACGATCGAAATTTAGGATTTACTACGGCGTGCCACTCGTATTCTTATCAAGCGACGGCGAAAGAGGGCGAGATTCTTTGACGTGGTGGCGTCGGTGGTGACGGCGGCGCGGCGACGCGGCGACGGATATTATATATACAGAGCGGTGAAACCCTTGGCCGCACCGAGTTCCATTAACGGCGGCGTTGTCCATCCGGAGCCGGCGGATTGCTCGGGATTCTAATCTGACCGCATAGCATGCCTTCTAATATAGATAGGCTTGATTAATTCCGCGGCAACGCAGTAATGCGTCGTGTGATCCGCGCGTGCTTCCCCATCCGTACGACTACGACAGCAGATTACGTTGTCGCGTAAACGAGCCGAGATTTCGAGAGGAACCGCGAGCTCGAAGGAACACGCGATCGCCGGCACGCCGGGCTATGCGAATTAAATTGGAGAACCCTCGTATCCAGACGGCGTCGTCCATTGCCGGCGTCGTAAAAATCCTCGCGACAATCCCCGGGAAACCGGATGCACGCTCGACCCTGCCATTATCGGGTGCCGCTCTGTGCAAACGGTACAGTGTCTGCGCGCACTGATTGCAGAGTTAGCGGCGGTAAACAGGCTCGATAGAATGGACGGATGGATCGATGGCTTCGGTGCTTCGATTGCGATCCTTTTGTGTGGATTACGTCAGTGTGAGTACAGGTTGAGGGAAACTGATCGATTAAACGGATAACGTAAAAGGATAATTTTGGAGACTCGGAAACGTTTTTCTCGTTTTGCGACTCGATATTTCATTCTATAAATTACTTTCGGAATTGTTTTAAAGGTTCGCGTTTAATGTACGCGCGACCGATGCTATCGGCGTGTAATTTGATGGAGGAACGCAAAAGAGACCGGATGTAAAAAGGACACGAAACTACCCATATCGCGTTACTTACCTAAAATTGGCTGTCCGCGCAACGTCGGAAAATAATTCAAAAGGTGGATCCGCGAATATTCGTCCCGATTCCCTTCGGCCGAGCGTGGAATCTCCGCTAAATCAGGGAAAAACGTTCCGTTTCTATTTAAAAAAAAAAAAAAAAAATATCCGACGATTTTTATGATGGCATCCGCCCGCATTCACTGGCGCAAAGTTACGCGAGTAATTTCAGGCTGGCCGCGTGCCACGATCGCATGGCAGTAGGAAAATCTTCGTTCAAACAAACTGCTCGCCTGTACACACGTAGGCCGGATCCGGTTTTCCAGCCACAGATATCGAGTGATTGATACACTTTCCACCGCGCAGCTTACGGATCTTGCAAGTTTTCTGAAGCTTCGCCAAGAGGCGAGACCCGGATGTCGAATGTGCCGAGTCCGGCGCACGATGCCAAACCGGAAATCGCCACCCACCCGTTTTCCATAGGTCGAAAAAGAAGCTGACCAGCGCGAGCGACGAGTGGCACGAAGTCCACCTCCTCTATCCTTAATCGTTATCGTTCCGTATCGAACATTTCGCATAACCGATACTGGCGACGTGGTCCTGCCAGACGATATCGAACGTGCGCGAGTCTGTTGAAAAGCTGGTCGAATAAAAAATGACGTATACCGAGCGTTTTTGTAGTCACAGAGCCAAGGCTGCAGCTCTAGAACAGCGTCTTAAATTTTGACGTTGCGATCGATCGGGTATCGATAGGAATCGACGAAGATACGCTGAAGCTGCGCGGATCGATGTACAGCCGTGTATCTCGAGCGGCGATGACGATCTTCGACGGTTATCGAACGCCGACGCTTTGCGAGTGGAATATGGGGTGGGTTTAAGAAGTTTTGTTTAACAATCTTAATCTGACGAGAAATCTCATTTACTTACGAGCGAGCTGGCCGATCGCCTCGTTTAGTCACGGACTTCCGATACCAGTGAAAGATTAATTAAAGCTCAGGCAACGCGTAATGCCAGAGCATTGCTTTCCACTTAAGTTCACCGTTTCCGTAACATCGTCCATCGCGGTTCCATCAACCAGGAACTTCGCCACCTGCCGCTTAATAACGGACACCGCTTGTTCGCCGCTAGAACGACGGAAGAGAAGCTAGAAGCGATACAGCGTGGTCGTAAAATCAGTCAGGAGTTAAACTTTGCGTGTTTCGACGGCCGAAACAACAAGTAATTTTAGACGGTTTTGCAAGCATAAGATATCGAGTCTTGTTCGATGGATCGTACGATACGAACTCGTGAGACGCAACGCCGTTGCTAAACGAGCGATAAGTAAGATAGAAAATTACTTCTTTGCAAAGCAGAACGATCACGATCTTGGAATCTCTTCTTCCAACGATTCGTCGTTAAATCGTCGACGATGGGAGAAATCGATGGTTTTCGAAAAACTGACGCGTGCTATTGGTGCGAGACGCGTAACATCTATCTAAACGCTTTATTTCATGATATTGCCATCGTCGAAGTTGCAACCACGTTGCCATCGGCAAATATAAAAGCGGACGTGATTCATCGACGTGGAATCTTTCGGACGACAGCCAGCGAGTTACCTCGAACCCTCGGCTCGTTTCTTTCGTTCGAGGGTACTCGACGTCTTCGTTAGCGGTAATTTCTATCTGCCAGGAGGAGGACGGCCCCGGAAGAGATTGACGTGGTCGTCGGTCGTTATTCTCTCTTTCGGGCAGCGTCGATGGTTCGCGCGCACCGTTCGATCCACTAAATCACCGGTACCACGAGCGAGCGACGTTATTAATGAGGCACTAATAGCGGCCGTACGAGGGCCATGTTTCGTATTCCCGCTCGACCCACTCTCATCGTTCGCCACTTAGCGATAATTGTTATCGTGGCGAGGACCGGGCTTCCGGTACAAATCGGCCGCTATGAAAATCGATCATCGTCTCCGCTCGAGGCTCGACCCCCGTTGGAATTTCGGACTTGATTTACACTCTTCGTCCCGAGTTCGCGCGTACCTATCATCCACAGTGACTGACTTTTATTCGATTTCGCGTGTCACGTTAGAGGAATGCTTGGAAATTTGTAGTCCACTAATCGAAGACGAGGATAATTCGCTTCTCTGGCAAGGAACCATGCCGTTTTAGCTTTCTGATCGTACGCGGCATTTATTCTATTTATACAACAAGACGTACTATTCTATGTCTGACTGCTTTCGCTTCGCTTGCCTGATCATACACGCCGTCTACTCTAATTGTCTCAATTTCGATCGTATTCTACTTGTCGATCCAATAAAGGTTCGTTCTGTTTGTCTGGCCGGTAGGGACTCTAGGGTTCTATTATACTTGCACCGGCAAATGTTGTTCCATTTGTCTATTCCAGGGATCTTTCTACTACATAAACACACAGACAAGACATACGCGTCTATTCGTTGGAAATTATTATCAAAGACATCGCGATGCGTCGGATTTTTAATTATCGGAAGCGAAGAGCGCTGATCTTCCAACGTTGTTTATTCGAACGTTGCGACCGGCTGACAAACCATTGACTGTAACTGGTCTACGATCCGTCGCACGACGTCACTCCGTAACGTTTCGCGCGAATGTCGGTAACAGAAAGAGGCAATTTCTTTGATCGCGATCGTTCGGGACGAGTCGAAGCGGTTGCGGTAACGAATAGAATTAGTGCCATTTGCTGCGAGGCGTGCGACGCTACGGCTACGGGAGGACGATGCTAACTGCGGATGCCAGCACTGTTTATTTCGCCCACGACCCAATAAATTGTTCTGGCTTTCGATGCATCGTTCGAAAGGAGAGACTCGTGCTTCTTTCGTATTTGATACTTTGTGGGCTATTGATAGATCGAACGTGGATCGGATAAAAGAGTTCGCCGTTCAAAGTTTCCGCCAGGGCGCATCTTCTTAATCGTTGGTTCGAAGTTAAATAGTTGCGAGCTACCTTAAGCTTTTAGCAAATACCTACGTGTACAGGAATCGCGTAAGGGAACATCGTCGAATGAACGAAAGAATAGCTAAGGGTAGCTGCAATTTCGACCTTCGATTTCGAAAATAACCGGTGCGAAGACACTGTGCAAAGATCTCTTTCTGGAATATACGCGCGATGGTTCGGTACATATTTCCGCGATTGCTAACGCGAAGGGAATGGGAGTCGTCTCTACGGTAACTCCGGAGACATTAAATTTTACCAAAAGAAAAGCTCTTTTACCTTATCTTCCTGCTCTCTGGTCGCGTTTAACATTTCAGACTTTTTGAAACACAAAGTATAGCCATGATATACGCGCTCTCTTGCTCCGTGGCCAGATACAGCTGACGTATTAGCGAGGCTTGCGCATTGCCCAAGGTTCTCTCAATGAGCCTGGTTTCTGTCACTGCGGTCTCTTGCTTTCGCTTTTACAACCCTCTTCCTACCAGAAACTACGCCAGAAAATAATGTACACGTTCTTACGATATCGCGCTTCTTACATTTCTAATCTCGAGCTTTCAAGATAATGGCTGCGACATCGAATTTACGAGCTCATCGGGCTTAATTGCGTTTCCTTGCGGATACAACGGAAGTTGCGTCGCAGGTATACTCCTATAGAGGAGCACGGTTTCCTTTCGAACGATCAGCGACGGCAGCACGCGAACCACGATACTCGTAAATTTCGAAATCGCTCGATGATCGAGAAGGTGTCTGAAAAATGCAACGCTTCCCTGCGGCGAACTTTTACACCGGTAGAAGGGAACGTGGAGCGAGAGAGCGAGAGGAACTGCAGGGGAAAGGAGGAAGTAGCGCACCGACGAATTTACGGGCATCCGGCAGGACCTTAAGGAAATGCAGAAAGTACATAAAACGACGCGTTCTCCCTGGCAGAGATACTTTTATCGCTTACACATTTAGCGCCGCCAAGGGAATTTCTCGACGAACGACTCGCCACATTGGAAAAAGAAGGGGCGGCTATGAACGACGAGATAGTCGATGGATCTTTCACGCCGCAGAGAGTAATATCTGGCTCACACCCCGTAAACCGAAGGAATAACAAATTTTCCACATCGGTGTGACCTAATAGAATCGTCATACCGTTAACACACAATTGGCTGCGTTCTTAAACGCAGCTCTGAAAATTTAAAGATAAAATCGCGTCGTAAACAAGCAAGCTTTTGACAATTCTTGTAAACGGACTTGAAGTTTGATACGTCTATCGAAGAAATCGGCTAGAGTTTCACAGTGATTAGTCGCGTTCGGTGATGGAGGTCTGTGTATACGAAAGATCTTCGTACGGCGAAAGCTTTCGCTTGGTCCTCGACGTCGAACGTAAATCTTGGTACAAACAGGTAAGATCACTTTCCCTTACGGGCGCACGAAATGCTAACCGTTCAGATTTTACGAGCCAGACTGTCGTAAAGTGACTATTACCTTTCTTCACACGTGTACCGGTTAGAACACGAAAGAGTAACACGGTCCAACGATTTGCCAATCTCGATGGATGATCTTATCAAGTATGTTCTTCTTTCTTTTTTTTTTTTTTTTTTAAATAATCGGTCGTAACTAACTGAAGATAAATTGCACAGGTACAGGTACCGATTTTAGCTGTTGGATCAGCAGAGATTTTAGTTATAAAAGCCATCGTTATCGTTCTGTACTAAAACAAGGAACGATATTTTTATCGTATTACTCGTTGGAATGGTAATTCGAGTCTAAATTACGTTTCGTTACATCTAGATTTAAATTACATTTCATTTTTAAATTGCGCTACGATTCAAATGAAACGATTAAACAACGACTGTTTGCTCGAATAAATTATTGCGCGTAATTAGCAACAGTACGTCTTTGCAGGCTTTCGAGCGAAATAAAATGCTGAATATCGAAACCAACCGAAGTAAACTCCTCCTCGCGCCCACGAACGCGATACATCACGGACACGAACATAGTTTGTTCTTCGTTCTAACGGACCGAAACAATTCTCTTCTAGGGTTTAGCGATCATTTCGCGATCGGTGCTTTCGATGAATCGAAGCGACGCAGCGCGGAAATGAGAGCGTCCAGAAAACTAGGCGTTCCGGCCGTGGTGAAACGTCAATTCGTTGGTCGTTTCGCGACTGTATCAGGTTGCTTTTGTCGAGCAAAAACGGGGAACGGGCCCGTCTATCGCGAAACTTGATTTCGAGACGCGCAGCCGGCGATTTCATTCGCCGCTGTCAGACGTTGCGTTCCGGCCGGTCCATGGGAAATTCTGCCTCGTTACCAATCGGAATAACAAGCCGGAAAATGGATAAAATCGTCGGGGAGGCTCGAACGGAGGCTCGGCTAACGGTTGCCGCTCTCGAGAAAACTGAAGCGCCAAGAAATAACGAGATCGAGTCTGCCACGCGAGTCTGCCTCGTTAGAACGCCTATGGAAGAACGCCAAGTCTCTTTCGACATTTATTTGTCAGACGATTGCCTCGTCTTCTCCGTCGCCCTCTCCACCGCTGTTGGAAATTTCGAGAATCAAGATCGATTTTCTTCGATTCGTTCGTTGCCAAGTGTCGCTTTAATTGGGAACGTAATTAATACATAATCCACTGTATCGATGGATTAGCATGGTGATTCCTTTAATTCCACCTGCTCGAAATATTCCACGCTTTGAAATTAATCGAAATATCGGCGTGCAAAATTTCTCTGTTTTTAGCAAGTTTATCTCAAACATCGGTTCGATCGAACAAATAATGAAACTTGTTGATATTGTCGTGAAATTCGTGTAGGTAAACAGAGGTGAAACGTGGCAATTAGATTTTAAAACAGAAACATGTGGTTTATTTTGGGAAAAAAGTTGAAATTTACCGGCGTTTCGTCAGCTCTGACGAAATGGAAAAATATATTCTGTTCGGCGCATCTTTCATAGGAAACATTTTTTCCTTTCTTTTTTTCCTTTTTTCTTTTTCTTTTTTTTTTCCTTTTTTTTTTCGTTAAACGCCAAAGGCGGTGAATATATTTCACGCAAACAAAACGAAATGGGACACTTTAACCCGCCGACCGGCGAATTTGCGTGCGAAAAAGAGGGGTTTTCGGCCGGATAGAGGACCGGCGCGGCCGAAAAATATCACGAGACGTTTATCAACGCGTCGATTCACGGGATCCGTTAGCGATAATTGATTATAAAAAGGGAGGGCCGACGATAACCGTTTCCGACGCTCTTTAAATCGAGATTTTATGGCAGTTACATGCCTGATTTTCGGAGATAAAATTCCCGCGCACGTTTTCGCTCTGGCCACCAGAATCGTGCAGTAAATCGTGCCGGACACTTTTAAGCCCTTGACACGTCCATTACGCGATTATTCCTAGCGCTATCGCAAACGGCGATATCCACCGTCGGATTTTATGATTGTAACCGGCATTCCTGCCCAAGTGTACGCGGCTACGCGGTGGGAAACTATGGCGAGGAAAAAAGAGACTGGCCCCGACAAAATGGAACGTCGATAGTATGCAAAGGTAAATATGAACTATCTAGTCGTCGAGTAAACATTCGTTGAACCGAACAAAGAGATGGTCAGATCGTCGAGAACGTAATCTAGCGTAGATTTCGTGGAAACGAATGTGGGAAAAAATCGAAAGAGAAATATCTAGAATCTAGAATTATGAACGAAAAAGCAGAACGTTCGACGAAGATTATGGTACACGATATATGAGCGAGTGTGATCGATCGTTTAGTTATCGTAGCAAGTGGTACGAAATACGATTGGATCTGTCTGTATTTCTTGTTTGGTGAAGGAGCATCGAACAGGCAAAGGCGCCAATTCAAATTCCATTTTGGAAATTCGTCGATGAAAACGGGCGTTGGGAGAAATGTGGAAGACGGAAGCTTACGGAGGTTTCAGCTTTCGAAAATTCCACGCGCGCCGTTATGAAACGTGCAACGAGAAGATAATAAAAATAGAGGAGACAGATCTTTACGAAACGGTAAATCCAAAGGACGCGACGTGTTTCCTAACGTATGAAAACCAAAGGATGCATCATTTGTTTCCTTTGATACTTTATTTCTCACACGATCGCCGAGAACGGTAGACGCGTTTTAAAAACGGTCGATTCGGCGAAGCAGCGATTAGATCGGAGAAACAGAAAGAACGAACGCGCACCGTTGTCTGTGAAAGCGAATTTCACATTTTCCTGGTAGATATCGTCGGTGAGAAGCTCTTGCAATTAACTCGCTACTGGCAGAAAGTCTGATGTAAAAATAAAAGCCACGAGGCGACGAGGAAGAAGATGTAACGAGGTAAAACTTAATTGGCGAGAACTGGTGGGAAAGTTTCCAGGCCCTTGTTCTTGCGTTGCCCGGCTACCGATGGATTAAACGCCAAAAATCATTCCATCAACGGCGGCCGACAGCGTTTCGGAAAGTTCGGTTTCAAGTTTCTAATTCTTTCTCGTAAATCAACGTCCTGGTCTGTAGAGAGATAGAGGCGACTGAAGCGTGGAAAACAACCGTTACAGCGTATTCTAGCAACTAAAAGCAAGCATTACGGCCTCCGGACGCTGTTAATTCCCTCGAATGACTTTATCGATACGCGCCGATTCTGCCACTGGGTCGCGAACCGCGTTAACCGTGCGCTTCTCCGATCGTTTAACGAAAAATCTTTCTGAAATTGTACTGCCAGTCAAACGAGGGGATGGGAGCGGGAAGGGGGGGGGGAGGGGGATATCGTCCTCGAACGGTGTGATTTCTCCGATGAGAATTCAAATATTCATCTCCGTTTTATACAGGAAACTTCGATCGCGTAAGATTTAGACGTAAGATTTAAACGTGATGCGGCGCGAGCTATGGAGAGACTGTGTCGCCTACAAAGTTGCCAAGAATTACTGGATGCTTGTTACTAAAACTTTAACGTGCACGTTAGCTCTGAAACACACCTTCTTACCCTCTACCGTTCCCACGATATTAATCCACGCAGGTGCAACGAGTATATTACGAAGCTAGATGAGCTACAGCACCTTAAACATGCATGAAAACCCAGGAATAAGCTGTTGTTTCACGATGTCACTGGGGAAGGCTACCGAGATCCAGTCGGCCGCGCTTAGGCTACTCCGGACACCCTAATAACCAGTAATCGAGTTCTCGTTATTGAAATTCACGGTCATTTTCACGGTTATTGGAATTCACGTCACAAGGGGTCATGAAAGTTTCCATATTAGAACCGAACGAACGTCATTAACGTTCCTGGAATATCATCGCGATCGTATCGTTACATTATCCAAGATTATTCAAAAGATTATTCACATGGGATCATCGAGATCGCGTTGTTGGATCTTTGGAAGATGATTTCCAGGTCACAGGAGATCATCGAGGTGATATTTACGATTTAAATACGGTAGATATTCTTTCAATCTATTGATAGATAGACTTTCGATCTATTGTTCGATCTATTTAGTGTATTTCGAAACGATCTGTTGTCACGTAGTTAACGTAGTTAATTAATCCTACAAATATCGTGGATAACGAAACGAACGGTATTAACGATCATTTGTAACACGATGATCGTTGAACTACTTGCAATTGTCGAGCTGTGTCTACAATTGTTGATTGAATAACGAGTGAAACGAAGCATCGCGTGCAGATATTGGCACGAGCAACAAGAGCCGGTTACGATGAAGAGGAGCAGGCCACGAGAGAAAACGGTGGCAACTGATAGGAACGTTATGCCGTATAACGTCGCCTTTCGCTCGACTTTGACGCGTGATCGCAATCGGGTTGCGTGACATGCATCAATTTTCAACGTCGCGACGCCTCTTTGCTTGCGTATACGCGCGCAATTTCGCCAACAACGTCTGCAACTTGCAAACAACTTAATTCGCCATTATCAAACGACAACGTCGATCACGCGTCCCATTATCAACGCTAAACTTTATTTTCGGCTCGGTCGAGCAGCACGTAAAACTTTGCTAGCGTTGATCGTTGAATTAATACGATGCTTCTGCAGAAATAAATTTACTATACTTACGCTGTTCTCGCGCGTGCAAACAAAGCTGATTTATCTTCGTGATATAAAACGTAACGCGAAACTGCAAACTACTTCGACGTTTTATAATCGACAGGTGAAACAGACTGATTCTGCCATGGACGACGCGACGATTCTATTTTTGAAATTCTTGTGCCTGAGTTTTAAATGGCTTCTTCGTTAATCCATTCGTCGATCCATCGATTTGCCCTGACTACAAATTGTTCGCTCAGCCTCTTCCTCTTCCTCTTGCTCTCTGTTCCGCGGTTCCTAGTTTCCGGGAATGGCGATAAAATTCAGAGATACGCCGGTACATCCATTATTCAGAAAGCGGGGAACACGATGAGACGAGCTTACGCTTCCACTTTATTTTTCCTGTTCGTTTTTTAAATAAAGTTATCGGCTTCGAACTCGACGAATCGCATAACGTCAAGTGAATTATGGGCCTCGGTGCGAGGGTCGCGTGCGCGAAAGAGGGTGCGTTGACAAAGCGATTTGCCTCTTGTTACCTTCGTCACGTATAGAACAGAGTCGCTGTGTAAATTGTTGGCAGGTTGAAGGAGACTCGTAAAAGATATAGCTAGAACGGGACGAGCTCGCTTGGACCTTCGATTTTCTAACTTTCTTTCGACTATGTTTTATCGCCTCTCGTCTACTGCCACAAGTATCTCGTCCAGCCGACGATAATCTCGTAAGCGAGAGAAGAGTCTCTAATTCGGATTTCAATCGGTTTTAAAATATTACAGGGTAGAGATAGAAAAATATTTGTCGATATTTACCAATGTTTGAACATACAAATGACACTAAATTCTAGTATCCGAGACACAAAGTGCAACTAGGATTTAATTGTCGAAAGTAGTCGGTCCGTGAGTAGAAAATCCAATTTCGAATTCAGGTAATCCAATTTGAACCGCTCTTTCTCTCCGCGCGTGAAAATGAAATTCCCAACTATCTGTCCATCTATCAAGCGTCATCGAGCAACCATCGAGTTCTTGCAACTTGCGATTGTTAGATTCTGGGACAACCATACACCGTTCATCGATCCATCGATGCAACCAGACCATCGTTCGTGAAAATGTTAATCCAGAGTCGAGTGGACTTCGTGGAAACGCGTAAACGGTCTACGGATCCGAGTGAAAAATCGTCGTTCAGCTATCCACTCCACCGGTCGTCGAAACAGTAACTCGACGAGATACGCGATTCTATCGAACCGCCGTTTCGTTCTATACCGACAGACAGTAAACCCTAGACCGTCTATCCGCCGGTTTATTAGAAAAATTAAGCAAACAACCAGCGAGAGCGAACGAATGATCCGCGACTATACCGCTGGTAATAAACATTATTGCCAGGGGAATCGCAATGCGCATTGGGAGATGTCAGACCGGACGAAACGGGAATATCAGCCTGCGCGATTTTAAGGGGGGAAAACAAAAGCGGATTCGAGCCGTTGCCCGACAGCAATAACACCTTCGATCTCTCGATGCGTATCGAAAAACGCTAAATATCCGCGTTCTCGTGGCTTCGTTTTATATCAATCGTTTCATTTCACGGTACATCGTGAGACTGGCAATGGACAAGAGGAGGTTAGCTCGATCTTAACGGACTCTTGGATCGTTGACGGCACGACAAGCTGACTAAACGTAATTACTTTATGGGACAATTTCTGGTTGATTTACGAGATTGCCCCGATACTCGAAGATCGTATCGTTTTCTTTTTTTCTTTTTTTTTTTTTTTCCTTCCGCGTTTCGTTTCCTCGCCGGTATCTTTGCTTGGAAACATGCATACGTACGAAAGGTTTTCGTTAGAATCTGCTTACGATTACGGAGGAAATAGTCGGCTGAAAATTGTTGGGTCGACGATCAAAAATGATTTAGAAAGCGTCAGATCCGCCGACAAAGTCTACTTTATATCGCCAGTGGAATCATGCTGGCGTAAAAGCAGAGAACAATTGCAAGCTGTAAAATATCTATCAGCTTTACGAATCCGCTAGCATGTTGCAACAAAGCGAACGAACAGGTCGTAAGTATCCGGACCACAGCACCGATCGCATTGTAACATCGTATCGAGTTCCGGGCCGATTCGACGTCGATAAATTCGCCGAGCGAATTAATCCCTGTCGTGGCTGGTAAATAGAAATCGGCTTCGTAAGGGCGGTCGTTTTGTTTCAAACCTTCGCGTTGTAACCGGGTTCTGGCCCCGTGTAATCGGTTGAAAAATGCGCGAGAAGAGGAAAAGCGATTTTTCGATATTCGAGCAACGTCGAAATTTCGACGCACTGCCGCGTGCCCCCAGCTGAAATTTGAATATCCGCGAGAGAGGCCGCCCGGAAATGTATTTATTAAACAAATACGAGCAGCGCGGATTCGTGCGTGCGAGAAATATAAATATGTAAATACCCTCTGGTCGGCGCACGTATCTCGCTCGCTTTTAAGCATTCCTTTCTTTTTTCTCTCTTTTTTTTTTTTTTCTTCTTCCTCCAGTATACGAAATTGAAATTCTTCGATAGATTTGTATATCGATATTCGCGATATTCTTACTTGCTGCGTTGAAATTTTTCGATGATAAAAGTTTTCGTATAAATACGCCAGACTTGGTATCGAAGGGTATGAAAGCTACGTAACGCGATTATTCGACGCTTTGTTTCGATGCTTATTTTATTTAACGGGGCAGAGTGACATAAAGTTTCTGTACCTTAACGTTCTGGATTTATACGTATTATACCATATTGTGGCATCGTACGTATATAGCAACACGGAAGACAGGTATTGCCCGGAATAAGATACACCGTGATATATTCAACGTAGAAATTGTTCGTTTCGTCCAACTGTCGTTAACGCATATCGCGATGAAACGTGCTTCTTTTAAGCAAAGATTTCGAATGGGCGAACGTGAAAAACGATTAACGCGACGAGAGGCACGTCGAATGATTTTTTCGTGAATTCGATTTCATTCGTGAGAGACGAACGACGACAGGTGGTGGTAAAATGCATCGTTACGTTGATCGTGTACGGTTCTGCGCGTTTTGTCGCAACGTTTATTTGTCCACTTCTGAAAGGCATGAGCGCGCGGTAGATCAATCTCCAGACCGTGACATAAATCTTTCTAACGATCGGTCGTGTGCAACGAGCCGCGGTCAATCTAATAGCGTGCGATCGATATTCAAGTTTGAAAAAAAAGGCCGTACCTCGAAAGACCGCGGAATTGGCGCCACTTTTTCTCTAGGTTACGTAAACCCTTCGAGTTTCTTCGTTTTTCTCTTTTACCTTCTTCGAAACTTGGCCAACTTACCCAGAGCCCGTGCCTGGCAGATTTTTGACGTCCGAAAGTTCGGTTTAAATGCATTCGAAATAGCGAGTTACAGGGTAAACCTCTTACTTTCTTCCTTGGATGCTTGGAAACTTTGGATTTGCTAAGCAAAGAGGGTTGGTCGCGTGTGACAAGGTTAATCCAACCTTAATGGCGCTAGAATCTGTGTCGAAGTTATAAGTTCACCCGGTAATACCTAAAATAGCGGCTATAACAGATTCTAAAAATAAAATGGCCATAGCGTAACTGCCACTTACTGCTTTACGACACCCTACTCGAAGTCTGAATGGTTCAAGGCTATAAAAAATAAGGTTAAAGGGTAACGTTGCTTAAAGAGCGCTTCTTACGTCGCACGAATTACTCTATTCGAGGTAATCCAACGCAGAGAGAGAGAGAGAGAGAGAGAGAGAGAGATCATCGTCCGATATTCCTTCTCACGGAAAAATAATAAAACCATCTGGCTCAGAGCTGTTAAAAATCTTTCTCGACCTAACGTCGCGTTAGAAGAACGATCTGTCAAAGGTGAAACGAGTGGCACTAAAAATTGCGGACACGGTTCTCCGAGGTGATCGGAACACGTCGCGACAGAAACGTCCATGTCGCTTTTTTTCCGAAGCACCGAAAGCTTTGAGATCTTTAACGACCGAGCGTCGTGGCATGGCGGCGGCTCTTTGTGTACTCGCGTCACGGTAATTCTTCACTGTCTTCAGGAAGCGTTTCCCATGCAGCCCGGCTCGTTATACGAGACACCGTTCGAGCTGGCCTGTTACATCATATTCACGATTTACTATCGCCTCTTTGTCTGCGTGGAAAATGGCCGAGGGAATCGCGCCACGTAACCCGGTCCTGTTTGTATTTTTCATCGTCGGGAACATCGATCCTCCGTGGGAACATTAAAACGACCGAAAAACGAAGGAAAAGAGCAAGTAGAGAACGATAAAATAAAGGGAACAAAGCGAAAGGAAAAATGGAACGGAAAAATAGAGGGAAAGGAGATTTGTTTGTCAGCGATCGAACGATTTTTCAGAATGCAATTAAAAAGCGAAGGGGCGAAGCGTACAGAAAAAATTCGAAGGGCAGTGTTTTCGAAGTTTTTAAAAGCCAGTGAAACGCATGTTCGTCGCGTTTATTTTACAACGAAATTGTTGCTTGTCCCTGAGGGATTCCGCGAATCGCCGTGAACGCGACCATGGAAAAATATTTTCATCGGCCAACGTTTTTTAAATACACCATGAAACTTTTTTCCCCCTCCTTGTATTAACCACGCGACGATATAAAACGCCACGTAAGATCAAACGTATTTCTTCTCTGGAAGATCGTCGTACGCGCGTAACGCAACCAGATGTTTCAAAGCTTTCTCGGTAATTTCATATTTCGTGAACGCGATATTGTTTGCCATTTACGTTGAATATATAGGAAGAACGAAGAAAAGACGCGACTAGAGAGCGTAAAATTCGCACGAAACGCGTATATATAGATAAATTAGGCCGAAAGATTTAGAGTTTGCGAGCAGGAAACCGCCGCGAAACGTCCACTCGTCGATGCGAATCCACTCTACAAGGTGCTCGTGTTACACTTGCAAAAAACGTGCTCTCTCGAGTAACGCGGCACGTCGTTCCCTTTACGTATTTTCGCTTTGCATATCCAGGGACGGGCTTAAACGGTCGCCGGAAGTTTCCCAGAGACTTCGTCACCTCATTTTCATTCGTTCGCGGAAACAGTGTCGCGCAAATAGGTGGCAACGCTCTGCCACTCCGGGTTCCTCGCTGCCGTCGCAGATAATTACCGTGGTAGCCGGCTCGCAAACAAATTACAGGTGAGCCACTCGCAAGAGCCCATCTCTTGATACCACTGTCGACAAAAGGTCGCATGATACAGCTATACGTAACTTTAAAATATACTCGACAGGGAAATACTGGAAACGTAAGGAAGGATATCACATTTTTTCTTCCACCGTGTATAAATTCGGCGTTATTAAATTATCGCATATGTATAAAACGAACTCTTGAATGTAATTTCAGTCTTTACGATATATGATACAGTGGTACAGTGTGCCGATCTCGAAACAACGAATAGACTGGATTCTATTCGATAGCGCGATTACCGACGAAGATATCTGAGAACGTTCTTGGTTCTTGGTTGTAGACAGTATGCTGCGCATACGAACGAGATCTGCCGAGACACGAAGACAGAAAGATAGAAAGATGAAAAGTTCTCTTTGATTGTCACGTTTTATCTACAAGTTAAATCTATAATATTATTTCCGAATATCTCTATGCAATTACGCTTCTCTGCGATATCTATACTACCGATTGATTTAACAGAAAAGCGTTCTTATTATCTCGTGTATTATTATTTTCCTCGTATTATTTTCCACGAACAGATGCAAGCGTAAAGTTCGATAAAACGATAAAAAGTTGGATTAAAAATTTCGACAATTCTCGAGCGGAGGCACAGCCGCTTCGCTTCGCTTGGCCCATTCAAGGCCAACTACTGCCACGATCTATACTGTACAGCCACGCGTTCAGCCAACGTCAAAACGCAAAACAAACTCCGTGACGCGCATCGCGCAGCATTTTTCTAGAATATTTTTACAGGAGATTCGGAAACTCGGCTTACCATGAACGTTGTGGCTGCGGTCGACAGCGCGGCCTCGGTCGGCCGCGTTTGCTTGAAAGCTGCCGAAGTTTGTCGGCAAACTTGGCAGACCATCGCGTGGCTGTCCGTCGCCTTTGAACCGTGAAAATCGCGCGAACAATGGAACCGCGAACTAGTCGGAAACGGAGCAGAAAGAGAAGGAGACAGGCGCAACCGAGGACTGAACGGGGAAAGAGAACGAACGACACGGAAACTGACGAAACCGAGCTGGAGACACGCTGGAAAATGGACGAAAACTGGAATTGCCGAGGAACTTTGCCTCTTTCTACGCGGCGATATACTTTCCACGGAGTTTAACCCGCTGCTCGCCGTGCGACGAACTCGTAATTCCGCCACGGCGTATGTCAGACCGTTGATCCACCTCGACCCACTTCGACTTTGGTGGTCCCTTCTGTATTTACGACCTCGTCAACCGACCGGGCAAAACTTGTAAGCGGCTCTGGAGATTACGATTTTTCCACGTCTCCGTATCCCTTTGTCCGGGCTGCTCGAAAAACGAAAAACCATCGTCTATTGTCGGGATGATCCCGCCGCGGCTGCAAGTTTCATCGGTGGAAAGTGTTATTGTTAGAGAACACCGATCCTCTGGCATTACTGACCGCGTTTCTGCTGATCTTCCTGGATTCCTGAAAGGAGTTTGCGAATCGTAGGATGTGCCAGAGAAGCAGCTTTGGGAAATGTACTACTCGTCAGGCTAGAAAATCGATGGACCAAATCGAACGTCGAGTTTTGAATTCCCTGTGGTTTGCCGATTATACAAACCCGATAAGTAAACGGATCTTTCAAGAAGGCGGTACGCGAAGATGGCCTTCTGGATGAAACGTTAGGGATTGAAAGCAAATGGAACGAAAGTCAGGACAAATGGATCGTCGTTAGCCTGATCGGATCGATCCAAGCCTCGATACAAACATTTTCCTAACGACGTTGGAACGATGTAGAAAAAAAAAAAGAAAAAAACAAAAAAAGAAGAATCCGGTAAAGCAGTAGCTATCGCAACGAAATCATTCTCACGGTACGTTAACTTGGAAATTGCACTCGCAAACTTTCCAACTTGAAATCGTAAATCTAAATCCGGACAAAACTACGATATACTGCATCTCATCCGAACCATTCAGACGCGCCATTATTCGATACCGAACGCAGCTAAAACCGAGAGCGTCACTCGCACAAACGAAACGCGGCAATAAATCGCGAATTTCCACGCGCATTCCACGACTGTCGGCCATTTCGAAGATCAATTTCAGGAAGCACGCGAGAATGGGAACGGAAAGGTATACGAGCGTAGCGTACTGGATAAGCATTAACTCGCTTCGGCCTCGCCTTCTCGTCTACGTGGTTACTTTTGTTTCAGGAATCTCAGGTCTCGGGCGGAGAGAAAGCTGAAAGGTGACTCCGGTTCCGAGACACGCGTAATCTTATTTGCACGTTTCTAGGGCTTCTCCGTGTCTGAATTTTCCTCGCCGCAACCAACCCTAAGCAGAATCAAGTACTCTGTCGGTAATGCATCACAGTTGGCTTTAATCGCGAGACGCGTACGACGGAAAATTTCAGCCACTTTGGTTTCCACGTGGCTTCTTGCCACCACGATTTTTCGTAAAATTTGCTGATTGCGACGAAGCTTCAGTGGCGTTACGCGTCGATAGGTAGCGCACGTCGATAATGATATTGGTAGTAATCTCTTACTTTCAATGGGATTTAAGAGATCGATCGATGCGGAAAAAGACGATACACGGTATCGTATTTACGCGTCACTGAGTAATTTATACAAGCGATACATCTTCTATCATAGATATCCTCGTATCGTTGAAAAGAAGTAAGTTTGTCGATATCGAACGATAATGTCAAGATACGTCGTTTCCTACAACGTCGATGATTAAAATAAATAAATAACGACGTCGAAAGGTCCTCGACTTTTAACGACACTTGTCTCAACAGGCGCGACTAAATCACGCGTAATCGATGAAATTGCCAGGTACATATGCCCGCTAATTAAAAATTGCGCAATTTACATACTTGAAAACTCGTCGATCTAGGCTTTGCTATACGATCAGGCACATCGTGTACGATATATATATATACACATGTAAATATATATATATATATATATACACATGTTCGACGAGTTTCGCGAGGACGAGCAAGTTTCCCTCCCTTTGAGGTTGCTCGAAGCTCGCGAAATGATGCTCGAAACAAACAAAGGCAGACTTTTTTCCCGGCTATGGACAGGTGGCGAAGTGGCGCGCGGCTGATTAGCGACCCAATTACCTAATGTAACGAGCACAGGAGGGAACACGGTGCACCGGAGTTGGACGCTTGACAGGCTGACGATTAAAAATGAACGCCAGGCCAGGCCCGTTCTCCGGGTGTCTCTTTGAAATTGCGCGCGATCCAGGCCAACAAAGAGGGGAAATGAAAGTTCAACTTAATTATTTTCGCATTAGCTGCAAGTAACCGCGGTATCTGGTGCGACACAAAGGGCAGCCGAGCCTGGCGGCATAGCGTCGTCGTCGAACGAAATTCCCAGAGCTTTTAGCGGCCATCGGATTAATCCGCTCGGGGCCGATATTTTCCCCCGAAAAACGATCACCGCGACGTGAAACGCCGCGGCGAAGCTTCGTAGAGGGGTGACTCGCAAAACGGGAAAAGGAAACGGAGGAGAAGAAGCGGAGGTGCTCGCGAAGAACGAGCATTGTGTAACTCACTTTCGAGTAATAAACGCCCGCAGCGGCGGAAGTTTCGCGGCGAGTGCCGCCTTCAGAATTTGCCGCGGTTAACTTTCGGCGAGCTCAAATAATTGCGTTCGTTCGAACGGCAAACGTTGCCCGTGCCGTGGAAATAATTCGATAAATGCGGGAGAAACCGTGTCCCGAGGAGTAGGGTACAGGAGTTGGTCTTTAATGATAGCGAGCGTTGCTGCTACAACGACGTTAAACCTTATTATATTAAGTATCGGAATTTTTAATTACTTATCGCGCTTAAACATTGGAATTGTTGAATATCGAGAAGCGAATTTTCCAAATATTATCGATCGAAGTATGTAGAAATTTAGAAAGCCAAAATAATAAAAGGATCGAAAGCATGGCGCAACAAGTAAACGATTATCTTTGATCGTAAGAAACGACGTTTATCTCGCGGAACGTAACAATTTCGAAACGTTAAAGGGCTGTGGTGTGGTTCTGTAGTATGACGAAGCGTCAAACCGTAACAAAGATCTTAATCAACGTCGCGCAAACAATTCCTGAACGATTTAAGCTAAATCGGATAAACGCCCGTGGTTACGCTTAGCGACTTTGGCGTAGATAGCGCGTCGAGAAAGAAGATTCCTTCGGGAAGAGAACAAAGAATCGCGGAAGAAGGGTGTCCGGGAAAGCGAGCGGAAGAGCGAGCGTCCCGAGACGAGGCAACGCAAGGGAAGAGAAGACAGACGCGGCAGGAAGCAGGAGAAAATTTAATAACAATTTCTCAAAATGAGAATTAGCCGCTTTCAAGCATCGTGCGGCTCCGAAGCTGGCTCCCAACGGCTTTTCCCCCTCGACGTCTATCCTCGCCGCAACGGGCCGGCCTGCATTTTATTTAATATTAGCCCTGTTACCGGGTTAAATTGTCGGGCGGAGAGCCGAGGCCCTGGAATTTGCATCTTAATCGGACCCTATTACGGGGTAACGTCGTTGCAACGGTTCCAGTTTTAGGTTGGCCGTGGCCGGCATCGCGCCTGACCACTCGACGAAACACGCAACCCAGCCGCGCGCGCCCGTTGCAAATCCAAAAGCGGTTTTGATGCAGCGAGCCGCTGCCGCTGCTGCTGCTGCTGCTGCTCGAATCGTTGCGTCGTTGATCGCCTCGTACCGGATAATCGAACCGATTCACTCACGTGAATACGCCCACCTGATTGACTCCCATTGTTGCCGATCATTCATCGCTTCCGCCACCAATTGCGCTCGTCTCTCGAAACTTTCCTACTCTCTCGCGCGTTCCACACCTGTCTCCGGCCTCTATACCCGACTCTCTCTTACTCCACCGTAACATGTTTGTCGCGATTCGAATTCAGATTCTTTCGCCTTCCTTTTTTTTCATTCTTTCGTTCTTTTTTTTTATTTTTTATTTATTTATTTATTTTTTTTTTTGACAACGCTATCTGGCTTTTCTATCTCGTCTGTCGAGCTTCTTTTCGCTTTCCGTTATTACTTTTCCTTTGTTTTTCTTCGAAGAAAAAAAGCAGATCGAAGCGTGAGCGTGTTATAGCCGCGACGAATCGATTCGATCTCGACGCGTCGAATTTAGTCGCAGATAAAGAGGACTTTTTGAAACGAAACGATATTTTAAATTTGACGAGTTGAATTTAAGAAGGATTAAGGAGTTTTTAGAATTTGATGGTAGCTTCGATTTTGGATAAACCGCGAATTAAACGGAGTAAATCGATCGTTTGATTATTCTCGCTATCTTCGTACGCGCTGTATTTAGGGGCAAGAGTTTTATTAAAAATATATTTCACTACGAACCGTTCAATTTCCGTGTTCGGTTACCTGGTATTTTTGCTAATATCGTTCTAAAAACATCCGAGCCGATATTATCCTTAACGAAATAAAAGCTATTTTCTTATTCGCCATAACCGGCTCGGATTTTTATTAATTTCTCGTTCAATTTATTTAGCAAACTGGCAACACATGCTGGATAATTGCTCGGCTTCGAGAGTCCGACGTAATATTAAACGTTTATTCCATCAGACATGCAAACAAAATTTATTTAAGGGTGCAATCTCGTTGTCATCGATAACATTTCGTATTCGTGTGCCCGGATTAATTTTTTAAATTTCACGTTTCACCCTCGCTGTTTACGTCGAACAGCCGAGTACGTTTAATTATCAATCCCGTATGATTTCATCGATATTATACGTACATTAACCCACCAATTTACGATACAATTACTTTTCCTCTGTATTAACGCTATTTAAAGAACGAACTACAAAGATCCAATCTCCTTGAACGTTTAGCTGGAACGAGTTTCACACCAACGCCCGTACGCCCCAACATTTCTCTGTCATTCTGTCTCTCGGAAATGCACAGGAATCTCGCAAACACTCACGGAATCCCGACTTCCAAACGTAAAAGTTCCACTCGACGTTTAAAAACCCTTTCTCGGTTCAACGCGAGACGTTTCACCGAAACGCCTGCACGCTGCAGCCCTCTTACTTACGTATTACCTAATTACGTAGACGACGATTCCGCGCAAATAATACGCTTTCATCGAAGAGGAGCCAATCCTCGTGCATCGACAGAAGCTCTATGGCTCTTGGCCGCAAAGTCGAAGAACGACGAGTCGACTTCCATGCTCCGCCTTATCCTTCGTGTCGACAACAATCGCTATAGTACACAGCGTGCGTTACGTACGTTCACCGCGAGACGAGCACAGATTAACGAGACAGCGAGAAGATGGAAGAGACGGCAATTCGCGCGTGATCACGAGGGTCCTCGCGTGCGCATACGTGCACATGAAATTCTCGCCAGAATATTACTTCGTCTACACGAGCATAATTGCTCGGCGAACGCAGGAACGTCGAACTGAATGCTAAAAAGAATCGGTCGGCGAACGTTTGATTTCTTCGACCATTTGCATGCCAAATACGCCGTTTATTCCTAGCTGGATTATTCGCGAGTCCTTTGATTAACCCTTGGCGCAGCGAGAACCGTCGTTAAGGGCGGACTTGTTCGATCAGAATGATACATCTCGTATGGTCTAATAGGAAATATATGGAGTTGGAAATTATCGTTGAAATTTTAAATAAGCATCGGTCACACGGAATGCTCAACTTCGTATACTCTAGCGACCGATGCTTTTAACTGCGATTTATCTTAATATAATGATAAATGCTTTAATAGATCAGGCGCGTTGCATCGTTCATCATCGTGCTGCTAATAACAAAATTCGTCTCAAGCAGTAGTTTTTAGGGCAGAACTCGTTTAGCAAGTTACGATTAAGCTATATTCGTTGAAAGAAAGATGTCGGGAAGGTTACCCTGCGTAATCCTGCGGAAATCGTTTGCAACGAGACTAAGAGCTGGCTAGATGAGTATTAAGTATGGCGATGGACTCGCGAGTGTCCTAGCGGAATTCCGCGTGCCGCAAACGGGAAGAGGCGGAGAAGCAACGACTGGAATCCGTGTAAAATCGATCGCGTTGAGTGTATAACGGGGGCGAGCCACTCGGTCCGGAATGGAGCAGATTATTCTTGTTTACAGGGCCACCGCTTTTACACGGCCGCCGTACGAATTACGAATTGATGGTAGTAACGATGCCACCGCCTTCCGGCAGTATCAAAGATTTTTCAAGATTCTTAGCTCGTTGGGAAGTGGAGCGAGGATGGCTGTACGCTTAAAAGTCTCTCCTCTAGTCGATTGAAATTTATGGGCCGAGTTTTTAGCCAAGGAATCTCGAATTAGAGGATTATTCGTCCGACTTGCTCCGGCCAAAGACCTGTTGAAGTATTCGATCGCCCTGCTTTGTTCGAACCAACGTTTTACTTCGAGAGTAAAATTTGTATTCGCACGTATTTGTATTCCAAATTTGGAAAACCGTGATCGTTACCGAACCGGTAAAAGATATTCCTGCTTTTTTTTTACGTCTACTCGTCTATTTATACTGGAATTATATAGGGCATTTTGGTCACTTGGAAATAGGTCTTTTTGCAAAATGTAGAATGGCAATCGCGTTCATCTGGCGTGTAATACTCTGACGAAATCGTACAATTGCGCGAGTAGAAAGCAGATTAATTAACGCGACGGATTCGATACCCACGGGATTCGAAGAAAGGAAAAGGAAGTTGGATACTGTACTTGTAAGTCCGAGGGAGTTAAGTCCTGGAAATAATATTACCAGGCGAGTTATCCTCGGGTCGAAACGCTGGGAAGGAAGTTCCCGTTGTCCCTGGCGAGAAATTAACGAATTTATCCGCGTTCGGCAGAATTCATCGGTGTACTGTTTTTCGTTGTAACAGGTTGCAAAGGAAAACGTTCTATCCGCCTGGTGCCGAACGACTTGCGCAATTCCGGCGTCTAAGTATTAAGCAAGTAAGCCTGTTCCCAACCGTTTTACCCCGCAGGCATTCGTATCGGAGAATTCTCTTGCGGAAAAGTCCCCTTTGGCCAGCCAGCAGCAGTATTCAGTGATGCAGGTATTCGAGCACGGAAGACGGGAGGATAGGAAATTCCAAAGCTCGTTCCGGCTTCGTTCTTTTAACGCGTCGCGTGGGATCGCGCGTCTGTGAAATCGCGAAAGGAATTCCAGATCATCGCGTGTCTAGGCGAATCCTTTTCGCGGCTCCTTCACAAATCCTTCGAATTTATGCCAACAATCAAATATTAAATTTCATCGATCTACCTATAGTAGCGATATTTGTGAAAAATCGTAGGATGCGAAGTTAAAGGTCTCTTTTGGATGTCCAGTCGATATCGTTTATCGCGTATGATGAGCCGAAAAATGGGATACATGTTTACCGTGTGTGCGAAATTTTTGTAATTGCCAATTTATAGATACATCCGTGCAATTCGTTTAATTTACACGTTCGTTCGAGGTGAAAACAGTCGGTGTTTTCGACCCATTAATTTCGCAAGTAAAACTACGGATCGTATCTTCATTATCGCGTTGCGTCGGCCAATTAATTGCAATAATCTCGCTAATAAACCCGATAAACGGACTTCCACTTACATAAATTAGTCGATGCAACTTATTCAATCAATAATCCAATTTATCGGCAATTGTGCTGGACGAAATTTCCGCTAATAAGACCAAAGACAGCTAGGTTAAACATCAACGAAATAATTTCCGTCGGATCTGTTTGTTCGTCGTATCGATAGAAACATTTACGCTTCGAACGTCAAGCTAACCGAGAATCGCCCGCTAACTTGACCGCTTCTAAGCGTGACTTTTAGGCTAATGGCTTCCAGCTTTAGGCAACTCTGATTGACAACTGATTGCTAACTAACTGACTAACAAACTGACCACCAACTTGCCAAGGAATCACGGCCTGCCTTTCACCGTTTCCCTTAGCACGACTTTCCCAGTGCTGCGACACTGTTCGCCCTTTGTTCCGCGGTGAACGGAAGTTGGAAACAATGCCGAGTTTCACGCAGTTTCCGACTTCCCGGTTAGATTCACCGATTCCCGACCACCATTAAACAAAACGTTTTTATTCTACGCTTGGGAAATTGTAAGTTTTACAAATTCCACAAACTTGTAAACTTTGAGCGATAAATTCTACCTCTTTTTTTCCCGTAGAATCATCTTCGCTCGTTGAACGGAAGCAAGATAGAGGATCCGTAATCTTTTCTCCTTGCGATTAAATTTCTATGCGTTCGTTTTACCGCAGTTTATCCCAATTAA
The DNA here is from genome assembly GCA_014825975.1 of Bombus haemorrhoidalis. Taxonomy (NCBI): domain Eukaryota; kingdom Metazoa; phylum Arthropoda; class Insecta; order Hymenoptera; family Apidae; genus Bombus; species Bombus haemorrhoidalis. The sequence goes on from CM026161.1 coordinate 1,778,504, forward strand.
TTCTTCAAGCGGTAATTAAATCTCAAAGTCGAGATAAGCGTTCGGCTATGTCTTTCTTCCCTTTTCTTTTCTTTCCTTTCTTCTCTCTTTCTTTCTCTCTTTCTTTTTTAAAGTGTTTTAACCGTTTGTATCGGTATTAGGAAACTTGGACCATCTTGGATCGACGTTTTGGTTCGAACGAAGCCATCCAATTAACCGCGATATGTCGGTCAGGTGTCGCGAGGTGGGACCAATCGGTGGCATATAATATAATATAACAGACGGCGCGGCGATACACGCGTCGGCCGCATGCGGTAACGAACAATGTCTCGGAGGGCCACGTTGTCTCATTAATCAGGGCAATCTCTCGGCACAATATTGAAAATTCCATTGTACAGCCGTGTGGCGTCGCGCAGCCTCGGTCGACGACGCGACGCGATTTCAAGTATTTGCAAAAGGAGCAACCGGATATCCCTCGTCTCTGGCCTTTTCGTGCCGCCAGAGAGGCACTCAAATACCTGCACATACACATCGATGTGTACGCGTAGACGCATCGGTGTACCGTCTCCTTTGTTCGCATCTCTTCTTATCCTCTTCCCTTTATTCCTAACGCCCTTTGCTCGTCTTGGAACGCAGAACGAAAGACGCTGTCTACGTAGCCTTCTCTTTCGCTAACCCTCGAGAGTCGCTCATAATGGGTCACTCTTGGAACGACGTAATTGCTATCAATTTATATCGAGAGCGTAGAAAGAGCGCTAGAAAGATACAGGTGACAAAAAAGATACGGCTGCTGATAATCCCTTAAACGCGACTCAAAGATCGATGAAACGCCGACCGATCTTTCACCGTTTCCCGAGCGAAACAACTAGCTACGGAGCCGGCCAGTCTGCAGGGATTCGATTTGTCAACGACCGCTGCCAACGAACGGCTATTAAATACGGCATAATGCGACTAGAACGGATCGGTACGAGTGCAGTATCGTTTTTAGAAATGTAATATTCTAGCGATTAACGAACCTGATTATTCTTTGAGCTCTAACGCTGGAAGAAAGGGAGGTTGAGTGTGCGCGCGCGGTTGACGAGCGATTAGCGAGTTATACCTTTTGTGGCAACAGCTTTATGCGTAATATAACCAGCAGTAATGCCAACTGTCTGACTAGTAAATTTTAGATTTCGCGAACATTATAGGTTATTATGTAGCAACTATTCGCCGAACTTCCTCGATAATAACGTGGCAATGTTGCAAAGCAATTAGGAACTCGGTGTAACAATTGCGGGATTTGCGACAATCTCCTTAGAGCCGGCTCGAAACGCTCTGACAATTCAAAAGCTTGTAAAACGATACGCAACGCACCGTGCAAAGCTTATGTCGTTCGTTCCGCTCCAATTATCAAAAGCGCAATGCATTTGCACGTGACGAACGAGGAGAATGGCGACGGGCGCCTCTCGACATCGCATCGGAAACGTACACGGTATCCGTAATTCCCGGGTCTCTGACGTACCACACAGGCGTCGCTGATATTTCCATCGCCGCGGCAGAAGGAGTATACATTAAACGTGTGTTATGCAAATTTTTCGACCCATTAAACGTCCGTTTCGTCGTCGCCGCCGCCGCCGCCGCCGCCGCCGCCGCCGCCGCCACCGCTGCTCCTCCGCCGTCCCATCGTTTCGCATCTCTCCATTAGTTACAGGGGCCTCGAATGGCGTCGCACGAGCACGTCCGATAACGCGACCATTACGCTCTCTCGTAATATTTTCTCGCGTCCTGTATCGTCCTATCGTGCCGATTATTATCGGATCCAATCGCGTCGTATCGTATATTTTTCACCGTTTTCGGCAAACGTCCTCGCGAAGACGGATTTCGCTCCTCAGTATGCGCTGCACTCTGCCGTATTGTAATAACGCGAGAGAATCGATTCGAGGATTTCTAGATCGATCGGTGTCGCACACGGATCAGATCGTTTGTCATAGTGGAAGAAAATAAAAGCGAAAAAACGAAAGCTATTAATTTCTCGCGATAACGCGAATGATTCGCCGAAGCGGTAATGATCGAATTACTTTTGAAATTATATTTAAAAATTCTTCCCGTTTGAAATTTTCCATATAACCTATCTTTCTACGCTCTGACCTACATTTCTAGTGCAACGCCGAGGAACTTTTTCCCAACGAATAGATTGCACGTTTATATCTTTCGTAGTTTCACGGATTTAACGGAGCACACTGCATATAAATATATTAGTTTCGTTCTTTCGTCTCTCGTCCTCGTCCTGCATATATAGAAACCGTGATGGCATACGTGATTCTCGTCAATTAAACGAATTACCCATTTCTGGGAACAAATGATTTATCACTTTACACGGGTCTAATAAATTTCCCGTTAATTCTCGCGCAGAAACGTTTCCGTGGTAGCAAAAAAGAAACGCGAACCCGATGCTCCGCCGACCATTCTCGCGCTCTCTGTCTCTTCTCGCTCTTTTTTATTTTTCATTTTCGGTCTTTCGTTCGGTGGTTTTTTCGACGCTGGATAAAACCGTTCGACGAATTTGCAAACGAAAGAAAGAAACGATGATCGTTTCGGAGCTCTTTTAACGGGATAGATATGGCCGCCTTTGCAGCACGACAAACCGCTACCAGCCAGCCGCAGGATCGTTCTCTTGAAACAATTGAGCCTCTCTTAATTTATCACCTCGCCAGAATGCAACGAATTCCACGGGAAATAAATTATCGTAGATGGCCGGGGCCCGGGAATTCGGGAAGGCAAGTAATTCACCGACGAATTTGTTCTGCCGCTACCTATCTAACCCCTGGTTCCCTCTTGGTTTCTACTTTGCCTCCTCGTCGGCTTGCCACACACTCCGGCAAAATAACGTGCTCGCGTTAAATCATATTTATAACAACGATACTCTTTAAAAGCGTTCCTTAATCTTGCTCCTGTAATTTGCGGGAAAATAAAATACATCTGCAGAACAAATAAAATATAAAGCCAACCGTGGAATTTCGTTCGGTGGTGTTGGCTCGACGTATCGCGTCATATTTACGTCCACTGAAATTATATAAAATTTCCTACTTTAAGAAATATCTTTTCTAGTCTCGACAATGTCTCGTGTCTCCTGACATCCCAGAGATAACGATATGCAACGGGATATTGTTCCAGTTTGTGCGAAACAATTCGAGTTGGCAAGGATCGGATCGTGTTGCCAACTAAGCGATTGCGAATTCTGTCATTAAGTGGTGACTCAATAGAACGAGGAGGGCATCGGTTAAGTGGCGTTTGTTTCCGATTTTTGGAATGAAATCTCGAGACGTCGACGTGCTCGATAAGGGAAATGACGATAAATAAGAGTAAAGCGTCGGGCTATGATAGCGTTTGAAAAAGGAGAATCTGGGTCAAGGGGATAAGCATAAAGTATTATAGAGAAAGTTATAAGTTAAGCTTATTACTCTACGGTATAATGTAATCCTTAATTGCAAAATGTACCTTGTTACACTTTATCGGCTTCTTAATCAGCTTTCCCTCGATGTTCCGTATACTTATCGTCCGAAGATTCTTTAGTTTGCTATCGCGCTTAATCACTTTAAATTGTATTATGTGTATCGATATAACGGACGATTGTACGGTAGCTGGAAGAAGTGCATGATGTAAAATGTAGTCGTGGCTTAATTCGATAAACTGATACGAAACAAAAAACGTCTATTATTTCCTTGTAAAACGAAAGAAACTTTCCGGACAACCTAATAGATTACAAAGTAGTTGCTATTCCGTTCGAATAGACGACGACAACGTTATATTTGAGAAGCTTGGAAAGTTTGAAAAAGTATCGTGAAACATCGATGGAACGAAACGTATTCCGTGCCAATTAAACCAACTCCGATCCTCAAACCGTCAAACTTGAAAATGGCACGAACAACGGAAACGGCAGCAGAACTCGACACAGATTGGCACCAACGTATTAGGAGATAAAGAACCGCGTATATATAGCATATTTCATCTTTACGCAGATGTTTTGTTACAAAGTTACGATACCAAAAATACCAAAATTACGAACGAGTGGATTCTCGTTCGATCGGATGGTCGCGTCTACCCAACTTCTCGTTCAGTGTTCCTTTTAAATACAAAATTCATATCGTTCCTGTGCAAAACTAAGCGAGAAGCCGTTTATCTTTGCTATAACTTTGTAATAAAGCGTTTACGATCCTACCTTCAACATGGACTTCTTATTTCTCAATCGTAGAACATACCGATATCGATTTTGGCGGAACAAAATGGAACATCCTGTAGATGATTATAACGAGTTACGCGTAATTATTTTTCTATCCGAATGAAAATCGACACGCGTATCGTTGGTAACGTTAAACCAAGGGAATCAAAAAACTCGTCGAAAAACTTTTGACGGGTTTGATAATTTCAAAATAGAAACGTCGAAGCTTCTATATACCAAGTAATATTCAGGAATTTCAATATACAAAATCTTCACGCGGAATTTTTTAAAACAACTGTCGCCAGGAAGGATGTTCTTAGCTTCGGTCGAAGATCAAACGTTATCATCCAGTCATCGAGTCAACGAATCGAGTCCTTTAAGCCTGACTGACGAAGCGACAAGATCTACGGTATTACAACTGATCCGCTTATCATTCCGGGGATCTCCCTTCCTCCGTACTCTCTCCGGGCTTCGTTTCTAGATCCGAAGGTTCTATTCTATTCGCACTTTAGCCCCTTCATTCCTATTTGTTCTCTCGTTCATAATGCGCGCGAACGAACGGAACGGAGCAATGCACAAGAGACTGACGGGCAAAGAGAGAGAGAGAGCATAGCGACGAGGGGAATAAGAGAAGGAAAAAAGAAGAGAAAGAGACTCGCCTCTCGGCCGTAAAAGGTTTATTGGAAAAATGAAATGACGTCGGGCAATCACGACTCATCGCTACGATATAAGCATTTTATCCTTTCGATAAAGCGTGCTCGCGCAGAGGAAAGACAGAAAGGTAGAACAACTATAGCAGCGTCGCGCGAACGAATTACTCGTAACTTTCGTAATATGTAATATTGCGTCTTACCGTGTAAGAGTCGTCGCGCGAGCGAATGAAAATCGCGTAATATCGTTAAAGTTTATGCATCGTAGAGGAGGTCACGCGATTCCGCGTCAGTCTCCGTTTCCCGCCTCTTCGTACCGACCACCGGAGTCAGCGAATGCTGAAAAGAACGCGATCGTATTCAACGATGTTAAATATCAAAGATCGTGCTTGGATCGGTGACACGGTAAAATTCCTTTAAATTGTTACGGTCACCAGAGCAGTTGATAAGCTGACTGGGAAAATAAAGTAGATATTTGCGCGATGCTTGCGAACAAATCGGCGATAAAATTCCGCGAGATTCGACGATGTATCTTTAAGCACGATAGTCGGTCCGTCTCTAACAAGACAAAGCGTCGCGTAATCGCCGTAACGAAACAACCCATCGCCATAATGTCTAATTTCTATGGTACAACCACGGAAGACAGCGTTCGAAGGCCAACGCGCTCGAACGATGCGACGACGAACGCGTCAAAATCGCGGAAACTGTTGTCAGCGGTGCCGTTCCTGTCGACATCCCCGATGACACGTAATTTCTGAGGCCGATTTCCGTACGCTTGTAATTCAATGTAATAAGCCGGCCCTGATACTGCACGCGATATCGTAACGGGGTCGACACGACGCCTATATCGGCTAAATACGTAGTAGCGTATTTAGCCGCGGCCTACGTGCGCATCCGATTCCGCGGCAAGTAATCGATGGTCCTACACGGTGCGTGACGATTCAATTACGAACCGACGACGCAGACTTACCGGAATTAACCGTGGATAAAGCCGAATCGAATTGTCACGATCGAGTGTCAGGAACAGGTAGCCGAAACAGGTTCACCTGTGTGCAAGCAAAGCCCGAGGCGTACACCGAGGCCGCAACCCGTGACAGCTTTGACAAGGGTATAAATATCTCGCGTGCAAATCCGGCGTGCCGTAAATCTTTAAGTAGTCGAGCGTAGAGAAAATGGCGGCGGGGGCTGCGAAGAAAAGGACGGTGACCAGATTTATCGAATATAACCGGCAACATGGAGCAACGGAACGCATTTATTTCGCGCTGGGGGCCGACACACGCGCAGGATAAGTACGTTCTCGAGGATTTATTCTGCGTGGATATCCATCGATTTCGAAATTATACGACTCGCGACCCAACCACCCCCTGCCCCTCGGCGCGCACTCGCGCGTGCATGAACCAACAGGATCGGGAATAAATTCCTGGTTCCGCGGGAGTCGAGAGTGTTTCGCCCGGCCTCTGTGATGCGCCAGCGCGATCGTAGTTTCTCGCGACACCATTATACGTTTTATCGTCCATGGCGTGACAGTTCATACCGATCGAAATGTTTCGGCGAGACGATCGTGAAAATCGTGCGACCGGTGAAGATCGAAAGCGATCGATCCTCCGTCGTGATTTTTTCATTGTCGATACAGCGATTAAATACAATGGAATAAAATGTACGATCGTATCGACAGTGGTTGGCCGTTTTATCGCATCGACGTTCGCGCTGCTTGAAATATTCTTACGAATAGAAATGGCGAATGCGAAGAAGGAAACGCAAAGATCGAACGAAACAGTCGGAGGAGCATCGAATGGCTCTTTGTCGTCGAACGGCCGCAAGAAACATCGAAGATCCGAATGGTAAAGACTTTATCGGTGGATCGTTTCCGAAATTTCAATCGTGCTTTTCGAGCATCCGCGGCTTTCGAGCATTCGTCGTACCGCGTTTCCGTGTCCGTGTATCGCATCGTGTTTCGAGCTTGTTCGATCGAAACGGTCGGGGGAAATGAAAAAGAGAAAAAGAAACGCGCCCCCTTTACTGGTGCATCCTTCGTCGGAACCAGTTCCGATCGGCAGCGAGCGTATCTCCTAACCCATAATTTCCAATGCATTCTCTAACCTACTTATTAAATGCCAGGAGTGCACGTGCGCTGCCGCCGCTCTTCCCTTCGCTATAACTTTCCCCGTGCTGACTTTTATATCTTCCCAACTGGAATTCCGTGTCTAACTTTTAAATTAGGATAACCATCGTTCTCAAGCCAACAACTACGTCTTGCCGTATGTCGCGAAATAAATAAAGGCGAAATATGAAAAAGGCAACCGGCGATGAGAAATAACCGGCAGTGGGAAATGAGAATTTTATCGTAGTCGATGCGAATATCTTTATCAAATATTCTGTTGCGATTCTGTTGCGATCGATAGATGGATATCCGTTGTATCGTAATCACCCTTACAGTTATTAAATTTACCAAAGTTAATCGACTCGCGGTAGTTGATAGCCAACGATTAATCTTATTTCTTGCGAATTATTTAGACATTTGGAAAGATGGAGTATCAGTGCCATAACTAGTCGTTAATTTATTTCAAATTGGACGCGTGAAATCGGAAATCGATTCTCTGAACGATTAACGGCCGGCGTTGCAAGCTCCTCAAGACGGTATTAACGGAACAGGGATTTTTACCGAATAATCAGGCGCCCGTTGGCGTACAAGCGCGCAATTAACGCGAGCGTACGATCGAGCGCGATACGTGCTACTATTTTGCGGTATAATTGCAACTCGCTCGACGGTTATTTATCCTAGTTTGCGTTAACCATACTATACGCAGAAACAAACAATCCGTTATGCGATTCGTTAGACTAATATTTGATCGCGTGCACCCATCGAACGGTGTAGTCAGCATTTGCATCGCGCATTTTGTTTCTTGTAATTCGTCGTCGCTTGCTACCATCGATGAAGAACGATCGAGCGATCAGGAAACAGAGAAGCGATCCGACGCTAGTTACCGGTCGGATTTTCCGTCTGAACGGAATCGGTCGTCGAAAACGATCGCGTCGATCGAGTGGCTGCAAACGATAAAAGGACGATAATCCGTGAAACGTACGGTGGCATCGCGTGTTTCGACGAGCTACCGACAGCGACATCGTATTTTCAATCGGCCATGCGCGCGCCACCTCTATTGCTCGAAACGCTCTTGCATACTGATAATGCGATATAACTTTGTTCGAATATTTGGAATGTAGTTAATTCGATACTATTTTGATAGAAAGCATTGCTGCGGCCTGTGGTATTATGCAACGTTGTTCTGTCCGGGGGCAATATGGAACATCGGTGTAACTTTGTTGGAATATTAATTCGGTTAAAAATAGCATTAAAAAGGAAAGACGCGATTCGTGGCACGCGACGTTATTTCGAAATCGTCCGCGTTCTTGTCGATGTCCGTCCCCCGAAGCATTTCATTTGAAGCGAAAAGAGGAAAAAAAAATGGAAAATGGAATTATTAAAGTCTCGCGTAAAATAATTCGTTAGGACCGTGAAGGAAAGTTGAAGTTATACGGAACTACATCGCCTGTTGGATTAAAATAATCAACCCATCGGCTCCGTCCGTTTTCATATTGCTGCGAACGTACGCTATTATCAAGATCACCGGTGAAAACGCTGACGGAACAAAAGCGTATTTTCGTAAGAGCGTTCTCCACCGTGCCGGCAAATAAGCTGTCAAATAAAACTCAAATACTCGATACGACGCGCGCCGATCGCGCAGCGGAGCTGCATAAAGGAGATCAAAAGCTGCCGTGACACTTCCGGCGGCCCTTGCATTCACCGTAAACGCGAACAGCTCGCGAGACCGTGCTTTCGCGGTCGAATTCCAGCCGGATCGACCGTCTTCGCTGTACGTATTTTATCGCGCGTATTCTCGTGCAAACAGGCAACGACCGCGCGGAACTCGTCGCGTATGTCTCGCGACACGAAAAGCTCGTCGAAACTTTGTCCGAAATTTCCGTTGGTATTCTTGAATCTGTCCGCGCGATCGATATAAATTTCCTCTATTTGTAAAGCGTAAAGCACACGAATGAAACGTAGGTGGACGCGAGCAGCCTCGTCCTTTAAAGCCCCTTCCCATTTCACGCGACCGCGTTGCTTTAATTAAATTCCCGTCGATCTCGCGCGTTTCTCGTGCGGCCAAGTCGGAATTCTCATTCTCCGCGGCTATGGGAGGGGAAAAAACGGCGACCAGAAAGGTTGGATCGAAGAAGAAAGTCGAAGGATACTCGTTGGAAACGCGGTGCAAGGGATATTCGCGCCTCGAAAATGTACGTACGCGATAACGCGGCAATGTGTGTGTCGGTTACGTACTTGTGCACGTACGTAGCATCTGTATCGATGTACAACAATCCCACAAGCTCGATTAAGTGCAACGGGATGGAGATTAGAGACTAAGGTAGGATAAGATAGAAATGTAAGTACGGTCAACGTAGAATAAGGATCGCTGCTAAGGTCTCGGATATTATCGACATTCTAAAGGTGTACAAGATCGAGGATGTCTCATGCATCTTGGAATTCTCGGGTTTCAGCAGTGTCGGAGGATACGTTACACTGGAAACCATCGAAGCAAGAAAACTTGCAGGCATACAGATTCTCTTGCTGTGGAGTAATTGCTTGAACTATGTATACGTACAGCGGGACCATAGAAGTTGAGGCCGAATTTGCAATTTATCGTGGTAAAATTTTCATAGTAAAAAAGTTTGAAATAAAAATAGTTACGCGCAAATGGTTTCGTATTTCCTCGTACGAACAATTACACGTAAAAGCTTCGTCCTTTGCGCTCTCGTGAAAAATCCAATCGAGTAAATTTGATCGGTTTAATAACCACGGCGATCCAGCCCTTCTATCGGCGGTATCCAACTATCGTCGGTTTTTACAGCGAAACTTTTTCCTCCGCCGGTGGCGGACAATCGTCGGATCGTCAATGAAGTGAACCAAAGAGGAACCGGAGGAGCAGCTTGTCGACGAGAGAACGGCACCGCTCAAATATCGCAATATCCGGCCATATCTGATCGAAGTTTCTATTTTCCCAAAGTCGCGCTCCATCAAAGTTTCGTCGAGCGTACATCGCGAACGAGAGAGAAGGAGAAATAGAGAGAGAGAGAGAGAGAGAGAGATGGAGATGGCGAGGGTGGCCGAGACGAAGAGAAGTTTGTAGGTCAACGGTGTAATAGACCGCACGGAGATAGAAGGACAGAAGAAACGCGAGATTGGAGGAAAGCAGAAGAATCGGTTTCGGAGCGTGACTGTAAATTAGAATCCTCATACCATAAAGTAAGAAAGGCTGGGGTGGCAATGGTTTGGCCACGGGTTGATACAGAAAATGCCGGTGGTCGAACAGAAAGGGGCAACGACGGCGGTTGTCTGGCAGCGAGGAGGACGAGCATGGGAGGGTCGGGGCTCGTTCTAACGGCACAGATTGTTAGTGGACATTCAGAACTTTCCACTCGTGACTATTGCTTCCCCTTGGAAGTTTTCTCGATGTTTTCGAGTCGGCGTCGCGATGGGAACCACCTCGAACCTCGTTCTTTCCTTTCCACTGATATATAGCCGCCTTCCTCTTCGACCCGTAGCCTCTGATCGCGCTATCGAATCGCAGCTCGTGTACCTCCTATTGATTTCTAGATTCTTCCAATGTTCCATCTAACCAACGGAAACACGGACCTTTCGTTTATCCGGAATTCCGATAATAATCGATCGCGATAGTTTGTCCGTAAGTAATTCGACGTTTTTCCTACAACCGCGATTTACGTATTTTTATTCGATCGATGGATCCTGTTTTTGGATCCTCACAACCGTTTACGCGCTGTTTGATTTTTCGAGCTAAGTAGACGCGTGATGCAAGTTTAAACGTGGAATAATTAGTCATTCATCTGCCGCCGACCCCCCTCCACCTTTTCATCTCCCAACGCTGCGTTTCTGTTTCTTTATACAATTGCCCGAATCTATGAAAAAGCTATCAATTATACGACTACGTCTCCCAATTTTCCACCCTACTTGCCTGTTAAAGCAACGAAGAACGTCGAGATTCTTCCAATTAAAAGTTGTACAATTTTGAACAACTCCGACGACACCTGGCTGATTTTTTACTCGCCCGCCTTACTCTCTCGTATTGCCTGGTGTTTTTCATTAAAAACTGTAGTACAACAATTCGGAATCGAACGTATCGATGGCGCAAACATTCCGCCCAGCCAATAGAACATAACAAATTTAATTAAACACGCAACTGTATTGCACAGATTCGAGAAAAAATGAGGCAATTCAAGGCCCAGAATGCTGCGAACGTTCGAATTTTCCACTACGTAATTATTCGCCAAACTTTCTGTATATAATTTAGCAATTTATAGGATCGTTGCTGGGGTCAGGGTGTTATTAAATTTTGCGTTACACGAGGTGAAATTAGACGTAATTCCGCGGCAAGGTATACGTAATGAAGCGGTTCAACGAGGATCGAGAAACGTGGCACATCGTCGTGCATCTCGAGCAGAAAACACGCTCGGTGAACGGTTAATTCCAGTGTCAATAAAGCAGAATCATCCAATTACAGACGCCGCTCGGGCAGCATCGTCGACCGGCATGGTCGATTTCTAAATCGGAAAGTAGGAATACAAGTTGGGCGAGGAAAGGAGAAGGAAAAGTGGAAAGGAGGAGAACCGGGCGGAAAAGAGTTCGAGGGCGGCTAATGCCAAAATTAAAGCCAATGAACCGATTCGCAGGGGGAACGAAAACAGTTCGATAAGGTCGCTTTTCTGCTTGGAAACTTTCCGTGATCTTTTAATTAAAGTCGGATCGATATTGCTCGATACGGCGACGATTACATAGGGAAAAGAGATTGTATTGTTAACTTTTCAGAAAGTTGTTCCGACGAATACGTGCCAAATCTTGCGATAAATATCTTTAAACGGTCGCAAAGTATACTCTGAGCCTGTGTATGATTCGCGAATACGAGATATTTCCGTATACGAATAGAGAGACGAGAAAAAAAAAGAGGAGAAAGGAACGCGAAAGGGAGAATAATTACTCTTGTGCCGTTTAACAGAATTATGTGCTAAAATTAGCCAGATGTTAAAAACGGAGGGAGGAAGTTTAATGTCGACGCGATTAACGCGAAATTGAAGAGATTCCGAACTGCAATTTTTTTGATTGCTCGTCCAAGAGTTTGATCCAGAGACACGCAAAAAATTATCGCGAGACCACTGCGCCGTCGACATAATTAAACGTTTATATATATATATATATTAAACGGCGAGAACAGGCGAATACATACGCACGCTGATCGCGATACAGAACGATCGCTCAGCTGAACGAGATAATTACGATACAACGAAGCGTTACTCGTACTAGGAAACGAGGAGGGAAGAAAAAGTGAAAGCACAGATCGACTAAACGGTGGAGATGGAAACGAATATTAACAACCGGTGCACCCTGTACACAATATTAATGTACTCGGTCGCGAACGGCATAGAAATACATCAAAGAGAGCGGCGCATAAATGCACTCGAAATCAAAGAGACGAATCCGAGAATGGAAAATCGCTACACAATAACGTCTATCAGCGGGAAACGAGATGCCGTAGAAGCGTAATTGATTGCAACGAAAGCTGAAAAACGGCGTGGCAGGGAGCACGCGAGAATCAATTAAATATTTCCGTCGATGAGACGGTCGAGCGAATCGGCAGAGGCGTGCATGCTCGAAAGGTCAAAAGTGATCGGCTGATCGATCCCAATTAAATTCCCATAAAAGATTCCATCGAACCTTGAGGATTTCCAGGCTCCTCGTCCAGCGGAGACTGCCTTCGAACGAACTTGATCGCTAATTGTAAGTTACCTCGTTATCGCGGATTTCGTGGATCGTCGAGGCGACACGACACCAATGGACACGGCATGTACGACCAAACACGCGGCTTCCTTCCCTCCTTTCGATTCAAAGACCGTCCCCTGTGTTTCGTTGAAGGTGTCGAGAATCGTGGATCTTTGTTGAAAATCTACATCTGATGTTTTTAGTTTTCTCGAGCACCGAAGCCATCGACAGCGCATAGACAAACGACTGGGACGAAGGCAGACCGTAAACGCTAGACAGGCGACGATGGCTTCAAGGCTTTCAGCGATAGAGTAACACTGCTAGCGTGCGGATCTACACCAGCTCGGATTATATTCCTATTTGTATTTACGCTTCTAAACTTCTAAACTTCCGTGCTTCAAAATATATTTTCTACCTTACAATTTATCCACGCGTTCCACGCGACGACTCCAGAATCCGACGTCCCATATATCCGGCATCCAAACGATGCATATACAAGCGCTATGTGTAGTCAATAATATATCTTTTCGTTATCGGCAGAACATTTTCTGTTGATTTTATTGACATATTGGATTAATCGCTTCTTGAAGTTACTCATTGTCGAAACAATATCATAAACGTTTCACGCGATATATTTCAAACATACAAACGATCGTATACTGTTTCATGACAAAAAATCTATTAAATCCATTTGGCAGTGAAACGGTATTTCATATACGATCGTTACAAGAATCGTTGTTATTTGAGACTTAGGAAAACGTATATACAGCAACCACGCACAGTGTGCGTATTTCTGGCGCGCGTTTCCGTTCAGTGACGGCACTTGAACTGCCGAAACGAAAGGATTCGTTTAATATGTGATTTACAAGATCTCTTTGTCTCGCCATCTTCTTTTTGGAACAGTTGCGCTCTTCTGTTTTACGAGACGCTGTGCACGCACATAATCCCACACGCTCATGCTCATATATGTGTGTCGCTGCTACGCGGCTAATCTAGTGTAGCACGCAAAATTACACATATCTCGATAGAAGGCAAAAGGTTGTACAGGTACGGGGGAATGGTTTCTTTTGAGGAAGAATAAGGAGCGAAAAGGGAGGCCCCGAACGTTATGCAAATCTTGGACAGAGGTAGTAAAACGGAGACGTAAAGACCCGTTTGGTTCCTTATTCTTAAGGCCGGCGAGTCTCATAAATTCGACCCCTTCCTCTATCAACGAGATCCCTGCCTCTTACACTGCGTTTTCCTTCGTATCTGTTTTACGCGAGCCATTGTCAGTCGGTCCTAACGTATAACCTTTAACCTTTACCTCCTTGTTTCTCTACGTCGCGCCATGTTGTCCGCTACGAAAAACGTATCCTATACACGACTGGAATATCGCGTCTAGGTCCAGGTATAGGTATAGGTCCAGGACGTGGGTAGGAATATTATAAAAATATTATCTGTCGCGTTTCCATATCTTTTTAAAAGAACAGCAGGCTGCCCTATTAAATTTACTCGTCACGCTTTTTATCACGTACGATATTACAAAAATTCTGTCATCCGTATCTTCTATCCTCTATCTTCTTTTAACGGTTTTCCCTTCGATTCGTCGTTGGACTCTGTCGATACGCGTTCATTTAAAATCTCGCGCAAACAAACGATCGATACACCGCCGATATCGTTGGCCGGCAAACGATCGGGGCCCGGAAGTATGCGACATTCGATTATCGCGTTATTCAAATACCCAACTAAATCCATTAATGTTCGCGCTAATTAATTTATACTTCCGCCGCGGTTTAAGCTTTTAATAATTTATCCGATGCTGATTCACGACGATAATGCAAGTTTGGTAACGTATGGACGGTCCACGCACCGCTCCCCTCCCCGTCCGTCCACTCTACTACCCTGCTCCTCCGTAATTTTCATCGGGATTTTCCTCGTGCAAACATTTAAGTAACCTAATTGATGAAACTGATGCCAGGAGATCGGGAGAGCGTTGCGAGCCGGGATAATGCGAGCTCTAAATCGGCCGTCGAGAAAAATGGCGTTTGAAAAATGGCTACTGTAAAATGGCAGAACGATACAAACGATCGGGAGATAGTATTTCTTGCGTCGCGCTAGTGAATTATCGCAGTTGCAGCGCCGATGGAATTCCTCTGATCTTACGTATGCATGTAAATAAGATTTTCGAATGTCGTAAATCGACCTTTGTGCGAATAAACGATTCGCAGCTGCTTTTTAAAGAGAAGAGCGAAAAAATATTAGAGTGGAAATTCACGTGTCATTCGAATAGACATTTTCTCGATAATATTTCTTTCACGAACGTTCCATAGCATTCTTCTAATTGAATCGAGCGACTCGTTGCATAAATTGTTTTGCACGTACAATCGCGATAAAGCGTGAATATTCCGCGAGAGACGGCGCGTTTCGTACGCGAAAAATTAGTCGAACGCATCATACAAATATTTAAATGTTCAACGGCAGCTGTCAATAACGTATTTATTTGATAATATTTACGGTTTTCCACTACGTCCTTATACACACATACATGCGTTCTACGTGATTTCGGTTTTTATTATAAAATCAATCATAAATATCGTCCTTGACAAAATATTGGATCGTCGCCAACCAATGGAATTTGTTCAGCTCTGCGAACGCATCTTTGCACGGCCGAAAAAGCTGACTCTCGACTTTGACTAAAATAATTACGCGATTTCCAAGAATCCATCGTCGTCCTTCGCCTTTTCCCACGATTGTTTGCCCCGCTTTAAACAATCTACGTCCAACCGAACGAATATATCGAAGATTTCCCGAAACGTTTCCAATTACCGATCCTTCGCGTTCGACCGTAATAAATTATCTTTGGTTTTACGTAGAAAAACGGGATTGTGTCACGACTGGCACACTTCAAATCCGATCGACGGATGATGGAGAGAAAGATGCGACGGCACTCGGCGACAATGTATATCGTCGAAGTGCCTAATGAGTCACCAATGTCCCAACGATCCTTCTGTAACGTCAAGCACGTCAGGGACCAGGCCGCACGCCGAGAGCAAGATGACAACCAGAGATTGTCTACATATTCTTGCCGCGTACTCTCAATATTCTTAAGGATCCGCCATAAAACCATTTTCATAGTTAAGGTCCTTCAGACCAGAAACAAGCGTTCTTTATATTTTTGCCTATTACGGGAAGATACGGGAAAGTCAGTTTTTCTCACGTTCGGTATCTTCCGTTAGCAGGGCTTTCTCTCGAAAGGGAGGTTAGCACCCCTTCCTCATCCACCAAATTAGAAAATCAGCCAATTGACAGCTCCCTAATGAAAACTTATCCTTAACGAATTTTCCTCCGCCACGATATCGTCACTAAACTTCACTGATTCTTTAACTCTCGAACAGTCAACATCTTTTTACCGCGTTTCTACCCTCAGTGTAATTTGTACGTGCCGACTCAGTGTATACGTAATTGTAATTATTAAGTGCATAATAACACTCGGCAACGACGTATATCGCCGAATGTTCGAGAAGAAGCGGGGATATTGAGGGATGACAAAGAAAAAAGAAACAGATCCGATGCGAAGTTAAATTGTAAGAGCTTCGGTCTTGGAATTATCTTTTACTTTCATCTTCGACTTCTTTCTCTCTTTTTTTTTACTTTACGTGACAATTGCATAGTAGTTCGAAATTAGATCACGAACAAATATTCTTGATAGTAAGTGCCCAAGAAACACTCTCGATGTTCAACGATAAAGGTTTACTTAACAATTAACGATCGACGATCAACGATTAACGATCAACAGTTAACAATCGCGCCTCTAGAATGTGTTTGCTTCGCTGCTACGTTAGACCCTTCGCGCTTCGCTGTTCGAAACGGAATGAATCTTTTCTTTTTTTTTTTCTTTTTTTCGTCGCCCCTCGATATCCTCACTATCCACGCGTTTGTTAGGCGTCCACAACCGTTGCCACGCACGAACATTCTTCTCGAACATTCGGCGATATACGTCGTTGCCGAGTGTCGCGAAGCCGTCGGAAAGTTCTGTCGTCGCGTGCCGCCACGTGTTAAAAAATAATTCGTAAACGTGCATTTCGTTTCAAATGTAGAATCGACTTGACAACGCGATACAAGCAGCTTTCTCTCTTAATTCTCCGTACGATTATTCAGTTCTACGATTACATCCCCTAATTTCACGCTCTTTTCCGTTCACTTGACAGATATTCCTAGAAATCGGTCACGTTCGCGTAAAACCTGGCGCCTCGATGTAACCTTCTTTCATCTCGCAATCTCAATCTCTTGATTCTTCGACGCTTCTCCAACATCGTTAGAGAGATTCGCGTGAAATTCCCACTTCAACGGTGGATACATTCGCTCCGAAGCGATCGTCGCTTCTGGCATTGGAATATTAAAATTTGCGACAGTTCTTTTAACCTTTGGCCGTGCTCCCGTAGAAGCTAAAAGTCTACTACGATTCTCAAACTAATTACCGATGGTTCGCTGGTCTCTGTTGATTACCGTTAAACGCGAAAGAACTGGCGCGCTCAAAGCGACTTTTCGACGCGCGCACCCACGAATCAGAGGTGGCAAACTCGAAATTACTGGAAATTTCGAGGCCGCTTTGACGAAAGGACAGTGGATGCGTGTGCATTCGTGTGCCAACGTGTCCGAACGTCGATGCAATTAGGAAACAACTGCGTTGGCGGCCAGCCACCCGGTTCGTTGGATAATTGGTTTCCTCTTACCTCGTTGTCTCGATTGCCGCTCAAACGATGTTCGCGAACTGCTAATTGGCACCGCGTGTATTCCCTGCTACCTATCTTTCCCTATTTCGCCCTTTTCCTTCCTCTTCCTTCTTTTGTACAATTGCGCTCGTCGTGCACGCGGCGCGGTAGATTAACAAGAACGTTGGACGAACGATGAGAAAAGAGAGAGAGAGAGATGGATTGTCCGATCGATTAACTTACCAACGATTGAAGCGATTTCCTTCGTAAAAGCTTCGTGTATATCCGCGACCATGCGCGGGTGATTCAACCGCTAAAGAAAATAACTCGAACTCTGTCCGTGAAATCGACTTCCTTTTTTCTTCGTTTCCTCGATTCTTCGTTTTTTCGTCTTTTCGCAGCAAAGCTTGGGAAATAGCTGGAGTCGAGAGTCGAAGCGACGAGCAGCCACGCGCTCGTTTCTATCCGCTCTTTTTGCGACACGGTCGCAAAGATAGATCGAAAATTACGAACGAAGATAACTCGTACGAGAATCTGTTCGCTAACCATAGTTCCTTTATACGTCTGATGTTTCGTCGCGTTCCACGTTCCTCCGCTGCTACAGATAACCTCTCTACAAACAAATTTCTTCGTTACTCGAGGCACAGAGGAGACAGTATTATTTGGTTGCACGTGAATTCGATAATCTATAGTTGGACCTATCGAAAACGAGTTCACGCGGAACGAGCGCAATCAGTTTGGAAAATTCCTCTTTTTCCATAGTAAACCTGCTGCGCTCGGCTCGTACGAATACCACGCGCGTTGGCTCCCTATATTAACTCATATTTTCGACGCTAGCAATCGTTCGCTTTTCGATGGCGTTGGCGACCCGCCACGGCTGACTTGCAGCACTTTGAAAAAAATGTACGCGCTGACGAAAATGCGAGCAAACGCGGCGAGGGTGTCGATAAACGGTCCATTAGTCCGATCGAAAATGCCCATTTGCCGGCCGCGTTACGTAAAATGTAATACGTTGCGTGTTGAACGATGAATTTGGCGAAAAGTTTCCACGCTGGAGCATCGATGGAGCGTCGTCGAGTCGGCGTGATCGCCTGCTGTCTTCGCAAGATACAATGCACCTTGTCGCTATAAATATCCAGCCTAAATATTTGCGCATCAATATCGGCCGTGATATTTATTAGCCTGTGTAAAAGCCGATGGGCTTGGATCTTACGGAAACGCGGACCGGTTACGGCCGAATGCGCATCTAGCGGGACGCCAGCGAATCTATAGAGATGCACGGTAGGAGGGAAAAGTAAGAAGTAGCTCGGCCAGGCGGTGCGCTATGGCTGCAAGACGGGCCGCGATAAAGGAATTTATGTCCACGCGAGATTTACGTCCCCTTATGCTTTTACAAGATACGCGACGTTGGAGGTTACGGTCCTCGGCACCGCACGATACGCCGCTTTGTACGATGCTGGCAGAGTTTGTATGCGGCGTACGTGTGCCCGGGTTGCTAGCCGGCGTTGGTCACCGGCGGTAGAGAACGGGTTTGAGGCAAATACGAGGGCAGAAAGGCAAAGAGAGACGAGAAAAAGGCGAAGGAAACGGCGAAGATATAGGAGATTGGGGACTCCGGGGAAGCGAGCCGAGAAAGCGGAAGAAACGCGGTGGAGGGAAAAAAGCTGAAAGAAAGCGGAGGATGAGAGAAAGATAGAGGAGCGGGAGGGGGGAAGGAGGAGGGAAGAGGGAATGCGGATGAAAGAGGGCGAGGAGAAGAGAAGAGAAATATAGAAAAAGAGAAGACGCACGAGAATAGAAAATAGTGGCACGAAGGGAATAGGGGAAAACATGGGGGGAGGATCGAAGGTAAGAGAATGTAGGGCGAACGTATATAGAACGTAGAAGAAAAGAGAAGCATGGAGGAAGCGGAGATCTACAAGAACGGAGAGCGAGCGATGGCAAGAAAAGGAAATGGTATTTCGAAAGTATATATCCCAGTCGGTGCGAAGACCTCGCGATTTCCAAAGGTCCGACTGCAATTTTTTCGTATAAATTTCAAAGGATTCCCCAAGGCGGAAACGGAACCATGAGCGCGAGAAAGCGCAAGACAAACGCATACGTATCCCACGGGAGAGCATAAATGTAAGAAAAGGGAACGAAAGAATAATTCGAGTCTGAGACCGGATGATAGTTCCGCGATATCGTACGGTCACCTTTGCATAAGCCTGCTTTATGCTTTTATCGGAGACAATCTCGAAAAGGTTCGGCCTCCTTTTGTAGAAGCATCGGTCGCGATTCACCTGCTGCAACCCGTGTCTTCTAAAGCCCTTCTTTCGTCGACTGTGTGTAGCCCTTTCGAGATGCCTGGCAAGAACGCGCCAACCCTTAACCGAGTTTACTTCCATCCGACACCACTTCCACGAGGCCCCACCGACTCTTTCTTTCCCGCCACTTCACACATGCTATTCTCGCTCGATTTTCCTTGAGCACCGTTGGCCCCGTGATGGCTCTCCAACGTCTACCCACCCTCCGGTCGCGCAATCCAAGTGAATTCGTAGAGGCTCGCGCATAAACGGTGTCTATATCCGATGCTTCGGCTGCTAATTTTCGCGATAATCTCGAGTAACGGAGGTACTCGTCAGGACGCTGGAAAGCTCGCGATCGCGGTCGAAACGCTTCGATAGAAATTTGTACTGCAAATCTTTGGAAGAATGTGGAGAAGGAAGGGCTACGTCGAAGGTACACTAACACTCGTGCGAAACTGTGCGAACGTTCCCACTTTGAAATTACGATAAGATATTTCTATACGGTGAACGCGAAAAGCATTTGGCACCGTGTTGTATTTGTTATACATGGAACATATACATAGGTACTAAATATTATAATTAGGTTCGATTATAGCAAAAAACGTAAGGTATATCATCTTACGTGTTGTTCCATCTTCTGCCAACTATATTTATAACACGCGCCATCGAGGCCGGGGTATGTTAAGGAGCTCCGAATCGTTTTTACGAGCAGTCGAAACGCAAGCATAACGAAGCACGTGAAAGGGAAAAATGGCGCGATCGATTAATCGGTGCCGTTAAGCTTCGGCAAGGAGGAGTAACGAGAAAGTGGGTGCCAGGCCGATAATCGCGACAGCATTGAAACGGTCGTTGCATAAGTCTAATAGCGAGCAAAGTGTTGGCGCGAAACGCGACGGATCCCGGTGGACGACGAGAAACGAAGTATTTCTCGACGGAGCCGCGTCCCCGTCACCAGCGACGGAGACAGCAAGGGAAACCGTTAGACTGCAGAAAGCGTAGTAAGTCTTTGATAAGCAACAGCCACCGTGGAAAGGAAGAAGAGGAGTGCGCTCTATGGAATGGCGCGCGATAAAAGAGTGCGGCGACTCGCTTGAATGCGGCCAAAGTTAGCGGAACGCCGCGAGAACGCGAACGAAGACGAAAAAGAACGAAGTGCGGAGTCTACGAAGAACAAGAATGGCGAGAGATACGGAACGAGAAACGGCAGAGGGAGGAACGCGAGAAGTTCCATCGCAGCGGAACAACGCTCGCAGGCAGCGTGTAACGTGTAGCCGGAACGAGTAAACAAAAAGAAATCTCTCGCGGGTGAGCTTCATTAAACAGACGCCGGCGATGGAGAAGGGTGTTATAGGCGGAAAGCAAGATGCGAATGGTAGAATGGGTGTGGTAAAGAGGATCGTAGTACCACGATGCAATGGGAAATAAAAAATGGTGTAGAGAAGAGGATAGCAAGAAGAAAGAGAGACGAAAACGATAAGAAAGAAAGTGAGAGGGGGGGGGAGAGAGAGAGAGAGAGAGAGAGAAGCAGAAGAGTAGGGCGAAGGGGCTGGCATAAACTGTCCCCTTTGTGCGGGAAATTGCGTTTTAATTCCCGCATTCAGGGTTCCCCGGTACCAACCGGCAGTGCTCGTATACACGCCATACACGACTTTCATGCATTTTACATGGTCAGCACCTGCCGGCACATTGCGCCGCGCTGTGTGTAAAGAGTCGTCGAGAGAGCACGATGGCCACAGCTCGAAAGAGCCGCTTATCAACGGTCAGGAACCTCTTTTGGACTTTTACCACGTCGATTTGCTAGTCATGGCCAATTGGCTGAACAATAAGCATTACGGTGGAAAGTACGATTGCCGAGCGCGAATGGTTCGTGATAAAGCCACCGACGGCTCCGTGTAATTAACAATGGACGCTCTTGAATAATTTGAATAACCGTGCGACGATTCGGCAAACGACGAGAAAAATCGGGACGCTGTGATCGACGCGAGGTAATGAAAGATTGTGAATGGACGATCGTAGAAATTCACGTACTTTGGAAAAGATTGCAATTTTATTGAAGAAACTGTCGCGTTCCAAATACGCGATACGTTTCGGAGCCTGGCACTCGTAAATCTATCAGATTGCCGCGTTATAACCCTTGCTAAACGTGTAAAATCCTCTTTGATCGTCGTGAACATCACAATTACTCGGGTATAAATCAAAAGCGCGAACATAAAGAAACGAAAGGGAGTAAGGGACCGGAAAGAATTTGTCATCGTTGTAGGCTAACCCCGTACCGTACTCGTGTTCCCCCTTGATTGCGCGAAACTGTAGCACATCCAATCTCGCGGCGAAAATCCTTTCATGCGGTGGTTCTGATGCAGGAAGAGCGGTAGCAAAAATTTATCGGCGCGTTCGGGCTAAATGGGTCCCTCGGTAGATGAGGCCTCGTTTATTAGTAATCGTGCAAATCTTTCGAGAGCACTCGGCGAGAGGGTCAACCGGCCAGAAAGCGTACGCGGTTCGCAGAGGGGCGAGAAAGTGAGAAAGAGAAGGCTAAGCAGAAGGACAGAACTGAACAAACCGTAGATAAGGGTTGCTGGTGATTGCCCCATAAAATATGTATGCTACGAGCGTCGACCTTTTTCTTTTCTTCCCCCGTACTCTCCTGCGAGCTCGCCCACCTCCGCGAATTTTCTTGCTTTTTATACGCAGCACGGACGTCTTCGATCCCTGGAGCAACGAGCGACACCGATGTCGAGACATAGTGGATTCATGCGAGTCTCTACGTACATGCGAGACTTTACGTGCCTTATATGGGGTGTCCCGCGTTGTTAGAATCAACGTTGGAGACTTGGACGGGAAATTGCTAGTAAAATCGGAGAATTCTCTGCTTTAAATAACCGAGCGTAGCAGTAACGTTGAGAAATGGCAAAGTACCCTAACAAGAATAAAGATAAAACACGGAAGAGCGAAAGAAGTATCGTAGAATATTCAAGGAAGTAGTATATAGTCCGTAGTTGGACACATTTTTCGAACAATGCCGACACGCTATACAACATTTTTCTACAACTTTCATCGCTTTCACGGGAAACATTTTTCGCGCGAACGAAGGATTTTTTACTTACGTAATAAAAAAAAAGCGTTCGAATTACAATGCTGTTCTCATCCCTTTCAAGAGCAACGTGAAATCTTCCATGTAATATGCAAGACCCTTTCATTTCGCTATGAATTTTAACAAGAACGTACTCCATGAATCTTAATGTATTCGTGGCGAATCTTTCGAGATAAAATTAACGGAACACCCTGTATGTACCAGTATGAGTTCTCCCACATGCTACTTTCTTCCTCTCTCTCTCTCTCTCTCTCTCTCTCTCTCTCTCTCTCTCTCTCTCTCTCTTTCACACACACACACACACACACACCCTTTTGCCTACGACTACACTGTTTGTTTCTGTCTGTCGAACTTTGGACCTTTCTCCACCGAGTCGCCTGTCCCTCCTTCTTTTTTTTTTCTCTCCTCCTTCTTTGTCATCGTATATCGGCCCCATGACGCTCTTTTGCCAGAAGGGCTCTAAAGGGAGAAGACCCGCACCGATGCCAATATTCCCCTGCCGATGAAAACAGAAACTCAATGGAACCGTGGCAATCTCTCGCCTCCCTTTGCTCGCCCAGATGCAAATTCGGATATGCGTCTTCGAGAGTCTGTCTGCCGCAACGACGGATAGGTGTCGGCGAACGCCGAAGAATATTTTCGCATCGCGGATTCGCGTTTTACCCTCCTCTGCCTTTCCCCGTCCAATGTGTCCAATTCGCGGGAATTGACGAACGGAAAATCGCAACACGATCGCGCGGTTCTCTTAAAAGAAACGAATACCTGTGCCGTTGAACCGCGTGCCTAGGAGATTATCTACGAATTAAACGAGCGCGAAATTTCAAGGAGAATGTTACGACGAACGGTCGCGGGGTCGCTCAACGATTTTCCATAAAACGGAAAATTACAAACGAATCCATGCAAACTACAATTCGAATATAGAATGCGCATGCGAAATGTTTCATAATAACGCTCGTTAATTTCTTTTTAACGAGTCGTGTATGCAGAGTATCAGATGCATACGTTGCTCTTTATGCGCAAGGAACAAACAAACGTTCGCGAATAATGGAATTGTTTTCTGCTTATTTATTACGATATATTTCTCCCTTTAGACTGGCTAGTCACTCGACTGACCGAACAGTGTAGGAAGGCGCGAGCACGAGCATGTTAAAACGTCATGTTACGCGATAACGTACATGCTTGCTCGTACTGTAACGGCTTAAGCTTCCGTATCTAATCGTGCTTCGTAAAGTTGACCGATATTACGAAGCTCGAACGTGTAAAACACGTGACGGAAACACGCGATTATCGAAAGATGGAGGGAAAACGTGGCAAGTCTTTAAGGAAACGTCGGTGCACTTTGTTCGCAGCAGCATCCAACTTGCCACGCTTGGAATTAAATTACGTTGGGGAACGATCAGCTCGTACAATCAAGACTGATACGCGTAGATATCGGACTTCCGTTTCGGAAATATTTTCGATCCAGCCGAGCCGGGTTTCCTTCAACGGCGTACGAATTCAACGAGGAAATTTTCCGAAGCGGTATACGAGCATCTGAAATTTAAATGCACGTGAATTTGTTGGTTTCGCGAAAAACCCATACGAAACGTCGACAAAGAAAAACGAGGAGAGCAGCAGCGAGAGAGACGGAGAAAAGAAAAGGGAAAGATGGAAAAAAAGCGAATAGCTAGCGAGCATTGACTGTACATTATAAATTCAAGTTTGCATACTGAGTTTCGTTCGTAACGATATTCCTCGATGCGCCGCACGAAATATCCGTTTTATACAAAAGAAGAACAGCGGAGTAAACCGTAGGTAATAGAATAAACACGCGAATCGATGCGCGATGTTGAAACGCGGCGCACACGGATTCGCTTGTTTGCCAACGTTTTCGCGCTTGTCTTTCACGAACGTTCACGAAAATACAGTTTATTAACTCGATCCTTTGATGGACCGAACATTTTCCCCGGACGAACTTCGAACGCTGCACGAGATATTTTTAATCCGCGAAATTTCAAGCTAACGCGAAACCGAGTCTGCTCATCGGTTCCGAAGAAAGATAAACGGCAAGCTCGTCGATGGTGGATGATAGGAGCGCGAGAACCGGCATTGTTTCCTCGGAGAACGTTAAAAATTACGAAATGGAGAAAATGGACCGCGGCTAACGCGAGCACGAACGCGAAGAACCCGAATGAAAATGGTACGGGATGCGATAGATAAAAGAAGAAACGTGTTGCGCTGCTTTCATAATCAGTAAAAATAGCATCGTGCGAAGCAGTGTCAAATATAATCCAGATGAACTGTGCTGGCTAGCGTTCGTTCAACCCTCTGACGGTATAGGACGCGTCGAACTCGCAATAACGCAAATATCATGATGAATATATTCAAAGCAATACGTCCGTCGAGGATGGAAAAACAGGAGGGAAACGAACGAGACATCTTCGTTGGCGACACAAATAAAAAGACTCGAACATGGAGAAAATTCGCGTAAATCCTGATTATTCGCAGCTTTTCGGATTTCTCATTCCGTATCGACGTTTCCACTTCCTTTACGAAAATTCTTCGAGCGGTTGCCTCGAGGTATAACGATCAAACCGAAGTGGTTGGCGAGTTCTTCAGGCGGATTTATAGCTCGCCTTAAGAAACAACGATCGTCGCCCATTTGTTCCTCCGGCAAAGATCGTTATCCCTCGAACGGCCTCCGATAATTTAAAAAAAAAAAAAAAAATAATAAAACCGATGATATATCGCCGGTCGTTAATTCGAGTACCGACCGACCCCGGCCAATGTAACGGAGGTATTTCTTTTTCTCCTACGCGGCATACGTCCTTGCCACCATGGCTAACGATTAGAATACGAACCGTGTCACGCGACAGTCGACGCCATCGCATCCCTCTTACCGCATTCCCGAACGTTCAACCTCTAAACCCTAACGCTCCAAGGTATTCGAACGTATTCGTACGGGTGCTGCTGCTTTTCCCTTTTCACGCACAGTCTGCGGAACGGCACGTGGCTGAAAACGCCCGTGGTGTCGGTCGGAATCGATCGGAAAGGCATCGTCCATCGACGTGACGCAAAGAGAAATTTTTCAGCGGCGTCGACGATCGTTTCTCCGTTTTCCGTGAACCACTCGCACCGCCCCTTGTCCCTACGCGAACTTTATAACGCTAGAGGAAGTCGGCGATCGGCGATGGGTAACGTCGCGCCGCTTGCGTTTCCGTCGTTGAGCATTCCGCCACGTATTTCTTCCACGTATTTCGCCTGTTTGTTGTATGGCTCGTTCGTCACGAGGGCAAACCACCGTCGACCGTGTGACGACTTCGTTTCGCATGGAAATACGACGCCGCAACGAACTGCGTGCTTCAGAGATCTTCCGGTCACGTGCCCTCGTGACAGCCAGAAGTCGATGACCGATAGTTACGTATGGACGTGTACGGTCGTCGTTAGCAGTTAGAGCGACTCGAAGTGCGTTTGGAGAGGTAGTTTCAAGTTGTTCCAAAGGGTGGAATATATATATATATATATATAGTGTATAACCGTCGTCTAGTTTCGACGTTCAACGGGCGCCAATGTATGTTCGATTCTCTGTCGAAGTAAATTCGACTGTCCGATTGCCTTCGCTTCTTTCAATATCGACGAATAAGATACAGCGAATATGTTAATGAGAGTACCTTACGATTAACGTCGACGTAAAAGACACAGTTTTTGACGTAGTTGGTGTAATAAAGTGAAAAATAAAGGAACGCTTTGCCGAGGGATCGAAATTTTATTGCAAGATATAGCGCGAGGTATTGGAGAAGATTTGATTCTCGTATTTTTCTCAAGATCCGGTCGTAAATCAAAACGCTGGATCGTGCCAAGTAGAAGCAACGGCGTAAAAATAATTTTAGAACGGTGGGTAAGATTCAGCTCCTCCGAAAATCCTTAAGCCGGTGGTTAATCGCTTAATCCATCGACATAGATCTCTTTGTGCGCGCACAATAGGTCAGGATTGATTCCAGTAGACCGTAACTACTTACGCGCCACTTCCGACGAATATTTCCACGGTGAAAGCCACTCGTTTGATTCGTATCTCCGATCGTTATCGGGCTGCGTATCTAAAAATTATTTTTAACGAGACGATGCATTTGGTTGAAATCGTTCGACCATTCTCGCAACTGTATATCACGCGAAAAGAAGTTTTTATTTGAAAGTTGCCGAAGATATTACGCGATAACAGGTTTGTCGCGTCTCTCGAAAAGAAAATATTTGCATATTTCAACATTTATCAACGCGACACAGTTCGCCGAACATACACATAAATATTGAATTCACGACACTGGCGAATAATTGCGCCCTGTACGAGTGTTATCTGCCGCCAATAACATCCAACTTTAATAGTACTACCCTCGGAACGACTTACAACTACCCTCTCGTTGCCACAGCACTTCTGCTCTCCTGCACGTGGCTACTTACACGAGCATATCGACCGTAGGAGTTATCTTGTGACGTAATTATAACTTGTAGTTTCTAGTACTTTAGTTCACGGAGGTTAGTGCAAGGAGGAAACAGGGGAAGAACAGCGTCGCAGTCTGAGAGATCGTCATTTGCCTGCCTCTGCTGAACAGAGATAGCGCGAAAGAGCGGGACAAACGGACGAGTAAAATGACAGATAAAGGGCGAGAGAGAGAGAGAGAGAGAGAGCATGAGAGGAAAATGACAAGGAGGAATGAGAATATCGTGATGTTTGTAACATAGAAGGTAAACGAAGAAAAAGTAAGGACGATGGAAAGAACGGATAAAGGTAGAAGAATGAAAAAGAGAAGGAAGGAAGACAGAGTTAGAGATTGAAAAAAAGAAAAGAAAAAGGAAAACCAAGGGCAGCAGGAAAAGGACGGCAAAGATTCGAATGTGATTTCGAACTGTTCCAGAAACAAGACGATCATCCACTTCCGTCGCTAGCGTACCGTCGTTTTTGCCTACGACTTACTGCGAGCGAAGACACAGACGCGAGTACCGTATGATCGTGGATACTCGCTATATTTCACGATGATTATTCGTTTTAATTACTGCGTCGAAGCGGTTTCGTCTTCCTGCGCGACTAGGAATCGCGCATATAATTGCCGGTTAGAGACAACACCGCCAGTCGTGTGCCCTTTGAAACACAAAGCATCGGTGCAACGTTGGATATCAAATATTTGATCCTACCTTTGGGCACGGCTAGTCGAACGAAGAGGAAAAACACTAACGTGGCAGCACTCGAAAGAGATGGAAACGGTGGTATTTCATTTTCGGCAACATATTTGCTCTTTGAACGTCATTGAACCGCGAAACCTTTATCACAGAAGCGTTTCCACACGGTGTAACCCTCGTCTCGACACTTGCAGCGTTGTTTGCACGCTGTAAAACCAACACTTTACACTACGCTTTTTCTTTTTGCTTCGAATCACTCGAAGATATGCGACGAAGTCGCAATTAGCGATCGTTCACGCTTTCACCAATTAAAGCCGTAGAGATATCGAAAAAATAAGCGTCGCGACTCCATTTCTTTATATTCCGTCCACTGTTTCCCTCTTCTATCGCAGCCAACGATTTCACGGCTTTTAGTTTACAAGACACTTGACTGGCTGCGGAAACGCAGAAGCGTTGCGGAAAGGCGAAAGCAGATCGTGGAAAGTTCCTCGCAATTTTACAGTTCACAGATTGAACGAAAACCAAACTAAATTATCTTATTTCCAGCTCTTAATACGGTAACTTCTAATTACAACTTTTGTCATCCATTATTATTTCTTTTTCTTTTTCTTTTTTTTAGCGATATCTTAGAAGACACGATCGGAGAAAGTACAAATCGAACGTAATTTATCTACGTTAAATCGCAATAAAACATCTTGTTACGTTAACATGTGTATATACCGAGCTACGTTGTACGTAACAAGTTACGCTATTACTAATTTGCCATCTTATACGATATGTACTTCGATGCTTGTCCGAGCAAATATCGTCCCGTTCGACTTGACAAACCACCTATTACCCGCGCCGCTTGTCCGCTCAATAGTTCCATTTTATTCGACGAAACAACCTACTGGTCGTGTCTGACCAGATACGACGCTATTCTACTTGCCGCGCTAGGACGAATCTATCTTACTTATCTGGTAAGACAGAAGTCTAGACAAAGGTACAAAACATCAAGTCCAATTCTACCGCTTGTCAGATGAGACTCTTAATGCTTCGCTGACCATCCTAAAGTAACAATTTCCTAGCTGATATTATTCATCTTGTAACGCTGTAATGGGAAGAAGAAGAAAAAAGAAAAGAACAAAGGGAAACGGAAAGAAGATACGTTTGTTTCAAAATCTAAATACTGGTGTATTTATAGCTGAATTAAAAAATGATGTTAGATCAGGTCAGAGGGTAGTTTGGTGATTCAAGAATGGGAAGAAGAAGGAAAAAGAAAAAGACGAAGGAAAACGGAAAGNAAGATACGTTTGTTTCAAAATCTAAATACTGGTGTAGTTATAGGTGAATTAAAAAATGATGTTAGGTCAGGTCAGAGGGTAGTTTGGTGATTCAAGAATGGGAAGAAGAAGGAAAAAGAAAAAGACGAAGGAAAACGGAAAGAAGATACGTTTGTTTCAAAATCTAAATACTGGTGTAGTTATAGGTGAATTAAAAAATAATGTTAGGTCAGGTCAGAGGGTAGTCTGGTGATTCATGAATTGTCTGTGTTGATGCGAATCCCTTCGATAACAAGTGCCAGTAACGGTAAGAGGAGCGAGCTAACGTTTAATATCGTATGACCGATAATTAATTGAGCTCGATGTACGATGTACCCTGTTCGTAACTCTGTAATTCCGTGGAATTTAAAGAATCGTTAAACAGCGAGGTTAAATTTCGGTGTCAATCGAGAACGAACGCGTACGATTGGAAACGTTGGAAAGACGTGAAAATTAGTTGACCAAAAGAGGGAAACTCGTTTAACTCGACTAGAAGCAAATCGCGCAGCTATCAATTCGATTTGGTTTCCGGTTGCTGCAACGCGAGCATGGTGTCTTCTTACAGGGCAAAACAGCCGCCCGTGTATTCGTAATTTTCGTAACACAATACGCAGCACCGTGTGCACTTGGTGCGGCCAAGCGAAAGCACGCGTGCGCTGGTTTACGTGTATCCACGATTGACAAATTTTCAACGAGAGGACGGCAACGCGTCTCCTATTAATCCGCCGCTATCGTTTATAATATGGCGTTGTTGCGAACTTTCTGAAACAGCCTGATTAATTTAACTCGAGCTTATGAAATTGCACCCAAAGCGAGCTTCATTCGCGCATATGCCGGAACGTTCTACGAACCCAAGCAACGTGTACAACTTGTGACAGAAACGCATGGCCGCCCAGCCGGGGAAACACGCTTCCGGTTAAACGTCGTGGATCTTTTCTCTTTTTCTTTTTCTTTCTTTTTATTTTCCCCTTGGTAAATCCACGGCATAACCGGATGCCTGTCAAGATTTATCGCTCCTGTAAAAAGACACGAAAGGGGAAAAAAATGCTTTTCAACACCCTGACCTTGCTTTTCCCCTTTTACTCTCGTTTCCTCCCAAGGGACCAGCGGTCGGGTTTATCGAACCACGCGAAGAATAATGAATCACACGCGGTACTATATCACCTGTTCCGGCGGGTTTGCGGTTGACAACATCAAGTCAATCCAGTGCGAAGGGCAACGTATACGTTCTACGTTTCCAAGTTTTTAATAATTACTCGTATTAAAAAAAAAAAAAAAGAAAAAGAAAGAAAGAAAAAAATGGTACCATCAATCGAAATTTCGATTTTTGATAAAAATGAAAATCGATCGATTTCAGCCTACGTTGTAACGTTCGCGAGTAAATGCAAATGCGATAATTACAATTCAATCGAGCAAAATCGAAAGGATTAATAAACGACAGTCCATCTGATACGAGGGAAATTCTAACAATGTTTCCCCTGTACGGCTTCAATTTTAATACCTACCCGATCATTTGTGACGTTCATCAGCCTGTGTTTGAATATTATAATGTAATTATTATGAAATTATACAATGACAGCGTAATAATCTTCGAGAGAATAATGCGAAAGCTTTTGTAATTGTCACGTCGCTTATTTGACGACTGCCCCTGCGTGGAGTAATTTGCGACAATCTCGTTAATAAATAATTAGAATTATCGTATCGTATAATACGGAATATTAATCGCATGTCGTCATTATTTATTGGGATCTTACCGAAATTCGCACTTTGGAAGCTAACGTTGAACAGAGAACCAGAGAGGAGAGAGAGGGGGGGGGGGAGAGAAAAGGGGAAAAAAGATTATAGCAACGGTGAAGAACAGAAAACGAATAGTACAAAGCGTAAATAACACAGTGCTGAACTTTCTAATTAATAATACCGCGAACGATTAATTATAGAGGGGAAAAACTTTCGAACAAACACGCCGACCGCTTTTTAACGCGGCTGTTGTGGCCGGTGGTTTGGTACAATTTCCGCGTAATTACTGAAGTAATACCAAAACAACTCTCGTTAAAACTATTCTGGCCGAAGTAGGACGATGTCAAGTGGAAGAGCGGAGGTGAAGGTTTTAGAAAGCTACCAAACGAATAGTAGCGAATACCGTTTCAATTATTACCCGTGTTATTATTCCGAAACGGCTTAAACTATTTCAACTTTTTGTTAAACGAAACGGAACAACATAGCGTACGTATACGATGAATCGGCATCCCGATAAAATTCAAGAGTTCGAAAATTCCGCCTTCCGTTTCTCTCGTACAATTCTTGGCAAACGATGCACGCGACGCGTTTTCCCTCCGGTTGCCGCTTCAACTTTGACTTCATCTAGAACGTTTCGTTCCCTTCAGGCGCGTTATCAAACTTCACCCAGATTCCACGGTTGTTCACAGCTGCGGATCCATCGCGAACCGGCTACAGAGCTCTTTACGAATTTACAGCTCGCTCTGGCCGAGTTTCATCCAAATTTGCAACTTGAAGCACAACGGTCAACCGACTTCTCACGGGAGACGCGACTGTGTACCGACACAATTATGAATCGTATCACGTTTCATGATCGACCGTAGCCTTAATTGGATCGCGTGGACAACGACGATTACGTAACTATTCGGAGGGGAATCGTGGTACGTTTACCAGGCAGCTAAATCGAATAAATCATCGATCATTGATCCCGGGATAGCTTCAGCCGCCACCAAGTTGATGACAACGAAATCCTTTCGTCGACGACAAAGGGAATATGGAACGACGTATCATCGAACATGGAATTATCGGCGTGATGGCAGGCTGCGTGAATTTCCTCGACAAGCAACACGTATCGATATTGACGTATAGTATCGACCGACGAAAGCGGCGGAACAAATGAAAACGTTAATTCGAAACCAGGTTGACCAGGCATCGAGCCGAACGAGAACGATCGAAAGCTTTGAGCCAGCTCGAGTGCAATAAGAGCCCTGCTGCGCCAATGAAATCTAACGAGCCGCGGTTAATTTTTCTAATTTACGAGTGCTTTCGCCGAATGCCTGAATGACCAGGTTTCACGAGCACTCGCTAGAATTTGATAGTTCCGTCGAACGTTTCTCGTCTGATGAATTGAATTCTCTAAACGATGAAATCACCGGAACGAAATTAATTGCTCGTTCCAACTTATAGCTTTCTATTCATACCGAGTCGGGTTGGACTAGTTTATATTTCAGGAAAAAAAAAAAAAGAAAAAGAAACGAAAAAAGCGTGAGGATTTACCTTCTTTATTAGAACAATTGCCCTCACTGTCTCGGTGGTATCGCGTTATTTTTATCATCTTCTCGGTGTAATATTAAAATAATACATCGAGCTTGTAAGAAGACGAAGGACAATTTTTGGTCATCGATAATCGTAGTGTTAACTGTAGCGGAAGGATAACGATAGGTATCGTCCTATCTCAAGATATTTTCCTCGCGATAATAAAAGAACGAAGGGATATTCGGTGAAAAAAATACGAGTTATTTCGTCCAACACCGCATAAATCGTATCTTTTTGATCGGCCTACCGTACGAGTGTTCGTAATTTCGCAATAGCCGATCGTTAGTCGATACTGTCCTCTTCTTCGAAGCCTCGAAGCGCCCTCGAAATGTTCATCGAAAAATCCTCGACCGCGTAACCCACATGCGTCAATCGTTTCCTGTATGCCACTACGAGATCGAGTTCGCGTCACGAAAAAGATCAGCGATTATCGATAACTCTTGGAATTTTCAAACGAATCTACGTATATACGATCGACCAACAAGTTTCACGATTTCCAACCGACGAATTAACGCACTCGCCGTCAATAAATTTCCGGAACATGGAGAGAAAAAAGAATTCGTACAGTTTGCCTTTAAATACAACGTTATCGGGTTACGAACGTTTTCATCGTCCATGCATTCGCGAGAATTTAAAAACTCTGCTTCCCTTAGATATCCAGGCGAAGAATTGTCCTTTTCTCAGAGTCGAAATATTGATAATAAACGGTCGCAAGATTCAAGGTACCGGCGAGCCGTTTGTTTTCCTCGAAGAAACGGAACTCTTTCGTCCTTTGTCGAGAACAGGCTGAAAACTTCTTTCGAATACGCGGACGCTGCGGGCTAACCGAAAGAACGTACTAAGAACCGGAGGATTACGAAGGCACGCGGGCTCGAGGTTGGCCAAAAGCTTTTGTCTAGAATTGCTTGAAAACCGGCGGCAATGAGAGTCCTCCGAAACCCTCCTCCCCCTATCCAGACCAATTACCTTCTTTTCTTTCGTCCTTTTCTCAAGTCCCCTCTTTGCCCTTTTTTTCCCCTCGAGGTGTCGCGAACCTCATCCCGCGACAGAAATTTCGTTCGCGTTCAATTTTAGCCGCGGGATAAGGGATAAATGCCAAAGTCGTCCGTCTCTGCCGTTCTTCTCTCGCCCTCTGTTCCCTCCTCCCTTCCTACTTACCGTTTCCCGTCCCTTCGCTTGCCAGTCCCTTTGCCTTCCACGCTTACCCCTACGCTTCTCTTCTCTTTGCCAGGGCTAGGCTCGTGACACCTTCGAGTATCACGCGAAATTAAAAGAAGACGAGCAGACGTTTTCGTTTCACGCTTCGCAACATATATGCTTTCGACGAAATCGAAAAGCAGCTTACCGTGAAACGTACTGATCCGTGAAAGTGTTAGGACGTGTAGGCTTTTGCAATTTTATACGCGTCGTTTCGTCGTACGCTTCAGTTTTAGAATTATCAAGTTAATTAATCTGCTGCACCATTGATCCTTTTAGTTTGCACAGGCTTAAGAGATTACGTTGGAATTAATGATTCTTCGAATGTCACGTATACCTATATCCAGTCACGTATACCTATTTGTATGCCACACGGAGCCTCTAAATCGTAATCATCGAATTCTGGATAAACCGTCGACGTTTAAGAATTCAGACAACCAGCGAACGCGCTACTCAAACAGACGAGGCCTACGAAATTAAGCCCGGCTATGCTTCTCTGTTTAACGTCGCCTCTTTAACCCCATCCTACGATTAGTACCGGCGGACGAAAGTGTACAGTCTGCGTGAAGGAAATGGAAATAAGAAGACTACGAGGAATGTGCAAGTTGCTATCGACGTATTTTACAAAAATCACGCAGATTTCTAAAAATCAGCGTTGCCGGTTAATTTTCATGAAAATTGCTCGTTTCAGCTATTTCGATAGTTTTTGATAGTTGATCGGAGGACAGGCAAACGACAAAATACAACGCGCGTGTCTATCATCGAACGTATTGTCATCGAGTACACGATATCACGATAACTCGTGATAGTTCTTCTTTTGACAAAATTGATACTACGAATCGTACGCTGGCAGGAATACGAATTACCACGCGAGAAAACGTGGCACGAGTTCGTCCGGAGTTGTTACAAATTCCAGCTGCGAGTCGAGAACTTTTAATTCCGCGTGATGTACAGCTGTACCGTACGTACTCTCACTTCGGACCACCGACTGATCGATAACGAGAGTGAAATTGAAATTGGCCGACGCCATATCGACCGCTGGAAATCCATCGTCCTGGAAATTACACGCTGAGTTAAATATGACTTTTTGGCTTCGTTTGCTCGAGTTAAATATTGTATACGCGCTACAGCGAATGATCTTCCACGATCGAAGAACAAAACGAAGTTTCAGATATTTCGGTAAATTATATCCCCGTTATACGTTAGTAGGACTTTTCCAAATCAAAGTGTCGTTTGTGAAACGTTCGATACGTAAAATTTGCACAAAGTTTTATCCAGCGAATCGTTGTCACACGTCACAGTCACGGTGTCAACGACCGTACAAAGTAGTAGTAGAGAGAGGAGCGGAGAGTTACAAGAGCAACGCGCGTAGTTCGCAGCATGGAGCAGAGAGCTAGATGGTACAACACACGCATGAACTCGCGCAACAACAGAAACACACAGATATCGGTAAACAACAACCAGTCAGCAATCATCCGCAGTCGCTCGTTTTACACGGTCCTAAATCCATTCGCGCTTGGATAGCCTCTCGAATCGGCGAAACTTAAACGACACCATCGTTCGATCTGCAATCTTAAAATACCTAGATCGTTTATACGCGACGAAAAACTTCATTCTTTCTCTTCTTTCTCTTCTTTCTTTTCGCAATCTTTTCGCAAATCTTTCTCTTCGCAATCGTGTTCCATTTCGTGTTCTCTGCTGAATCGATCGCGTCGCTACGATCGTCCTTTCGATCGATCTTCTATCTGGAACAATACGCTAAGAGATAGGGTACTTTCCCTACTCGAGCGATCGAACGATTCGCGCGTTTTCTGCGCCTAGTTGTCGCTAGCGTAATCGAAGGATGGAGAGTTGGCGAGAGGGAAAGAGGGTGTCGCGAGGTCGCGCAAAAGCGTTGGCCCAATTTACCACCGCAGCCAATTAGCCCGACATTCGGTTCTGTGCCCGTATTCAAGACGACCCTTACGTTATTCCAGCCATTTGGAATTGCAACACGCAGCGCAGTAATTCCTTCCACGAGCGCGTTCTGTGTACACGACGTACGTATATATACGTAGGGACCGGCAACTTCATGCGCTCTGTTATTACGTTGGCCACACATAGATGCACACACAGGGCGAATGGCAGGGGTGCTTAAAGTTGGACGTTTTGGTAATTCGACGCCACTCGTACACGGGTACGGCCGTGTAACCGGCGGCCAGGCCGGCTGCTACAAGCGACAATTAGAATCTGTTTGCATAATCAAGATAATAATGGAAATTCTGAATGGCGCGCGGGGGATTATTTTGGTCCGCCGTGGTGTATGTATATACAACAATATAGGCGAAAAGGAAGCAATACCGTGTTATTACGGTGTCAGGAAACGAAACCGAATTCGTGTCAACTGGAATTGTTTAGTATTTTGCGCGGGAAATCTTGCATCTCCGTTCTAATAATCCGCATCGCGATGCATTTCTCGCGAAATAAAAGAGAAAAAGTTGATCGTTCAACAAGTATTACACGGCATAGCCTGAGAAAATCGTATTACCAAGCAAATGCTCAGGATCTTCAACGATATCTCATCTATTAAATTATCGTTGTAGGATTTGTATTCCATTTCTACGATGTTTACCTGGAAACGGAAAGATCTTGCACCTTAGCAGTACCCGTAACAGGATCATTTTTCACCGAACGTTATTAGCACGGAAGGACCCTAGCACGGTGGACGACGAAATGTCCTTAGATAACGTCTAACTAACGATCGTAGTACCCTCCGATCATCACCCTCTGAGCGACCAGGCGAAGCGCGTAGGCAAAGGAAAAAAGTCAGTCGATATCGTCCGGTCCAATCGGCTGGTCCGATTTCATTACAACCCTCGATCGTATGCCTATTCTCGGCCGAAGCCCTGTACGAATCCGGGCAGCGCGATTGATCACCCATAACAGGTTCACCGATGGAAAGAAAGAAAAGGGAATACGAGCGGAGCGAAAGGCGAACCGTCCTGTTGGAAAGTTGAAAATAATAAATTGTTGCCATTAGCAGCGAACGCGGGGCTCTAACTGTCCGTCCAGATGGCAACTGTAGAACGGAGAGAGGCGAGGCTTTCGAACCGATTTATCCCTTTGGCCGGTGAATTCCCCGTGGCTGTCATCGGTGATAATTCTTGTCCGGCTGGCGTTTCAACTGTCCGAACGGAGCGTGCGATATCTGTACCGAATGTAGAGTAACTACCGACGGTGAAATAATTTCGTGACACGAGCAGGCGTCGTGGTAATAAAAAAGAGGAAAAGAAAAAAGAAAAAAAGAAAAAGAGATGGGAGAGAAAGAAATAAAGCAACGACGCGACGCGTTCGTGAGCGGAAACGAGAAAAATTATCGCGCGACGCGTTCCACCCCTGTTGGGACGAACTGCTTCTCCGGCCAAGTTAGCTCGCCAAAGGTATCGGTTCGAAGGATCGCGTTACTTTGCTCCTGTTTCCGTGTTCTTGGGGTTAAACGGTGTAACGAAAGAGCGTGCGTTTGATTCGATTCGTAAGAAGGTAACGACGAAAATCGACGGACGACGTGTCGTTTATGTAAACTTTAACCCAAGACATTCCGGTTGGTTTCGCCAGAACGTTTTCTTCTCGTCGACTCCGAGATATCGAGTTTTACGAATCGACCAACTCCTGAAGTTTATTCCGACCTCGATCGAGATAAGTTTATTCTGTTCGGCACGGATCAAGTCGAATACAATACCATTCGCGGATACCGGTTTGACGTGTCTTCTTGCGACAACGAGGAAGTTTGGTCAGACTGGAATCGACAGACGACAAGAGTCAGCGGAAAAGTCCGAAAGATGCACTTTGAACTTGTTCCTATTCGGCCTTTACCACTCTTTGCGACTAAGAAATATCTCTCTAAATCCTTTGGAAATATTTCTTGATCGATCTAAATAATCGATAAGAGGCAGGAACAGTCGTCGGTTCTTATACCGCGCGTACGCTCTAAACACACTCGACGTTTCCAACGAACTTTCGAACGCTCTCGGTGATACAGTTTCACGAGGATCGAAGGAATTCCGTTCGAACGGTACGATCCTCGGGGTTTCGTTCCGTTTCGCGTACAAAGAAGAAGAAAAGCGATCTACGAAGAGGCAGTGGATACGCGAGTTCCTTCCGTTCGTGTCTTTGAAAATGGCACCACGGGCTGTTGCGCGTGTCGTAGAACGGATCCGGATGCAATGCCGTGTGAAATAAAGTAGGCGTGAAATAGACGCGTTCTTGATTCCTCTTCCCTTTCGTTTCCGTAACGTGTAAGAGTGCAAATGTGTCCTCGCGTGAGAGTGTAAGTACTCGGCTCGCAGCACGAGCACGGAAAGAACCTCGACGCAATCGTGTGACGAACTGCTGGCAGAGCGGCCGGATGCCATTTTACGTGAATTAATGTAAACACAGAGAAATACTCGAGCGTGGTAAATTGACGCGAACAAATTAGATCTCTCGTCATGAAATTAACACCCATCGTGGAACGGAGCGTCACGTCGTTCCGATCGTGACACGTAATTATTCCTCGCTTTTTCGTTTTACCCTGTATTTTCGCTCTCGCGATTTCTCTCTCTCTCTCTCTCTCGCTTCGGTTTTTCTCTCTTCGTAATCAACTTTTCGAATTATTATCAAACCGCGATCCACGTTCATCCCTATCGTCGTACGATATTTCAAAAGGAATATCAACGACTTCGTACGTCGTTGATCTTCGTGGCGCGTGTTTGTTCCACGATAGAGATGATTTTTTTTACGAAAACATTTTGACAACCTGTTGTTCGTACTACGTACCGAAATAGTTTCGTTATTAAGGTATTAAAAGAGCTTGCATGGCGCTCGGGATTTTAGTAATTATGACTAGTTTATGAACATGAAACGTATCACATCGTTACAGAGCATTATGCTATTTAATATACCATTACCGTGATACGCCATTAAAACATATTACATCGTTTAACAGCTGCAATTACATCCAGTATTGTTCTATCTAAATTCTCTCTGTATGTACGTTACTGCCTTTCGCCTACCGCTTACCAACTATCGTTCAACGAGATCTATACTCAAAATCTTTCTCTCTCTCTCTCTCTCTCTCGAAATGACCATCGAATGGCTGATCCAAACGAGTCTCGCGAGTTAGAGAAGGCGAATGATTTTCGAAATTGCACGATGCGAGTCTGCGGCAGATACGTCGAAGCAAATTAATTGCCGGAACAAGGAAAGAGAGACGACGATATAACGCGAGTGCGAAACCAACGTGCAGGTTTAGAAGAGGAAAAGTATACGAAAAGACGTCTGCACTTAATTTCGTAGCGCTAATAAGGTTACGCTGAAACAGTGCTCCGTATAGCCGTGCTTTCGCTTTCGCGTGTAAGTTAATACACGTTAAAAGCAGAAACGCTTTCCGTAGCTGCAGAAACAAAGATAAGTATATTAAACGGATTTCAAGTGCTTTCTGTTGCTGCGGCAACAAAGATAAGTGCATTAAACGGATTTAGTTTCGAGGCCTGGGAGAAGATGACGAGCCACTTTGTTAATTGAGTTTTGCCCTTACGATACCGGCTGTATACTTCTCCTCCTCGGGGGGTATTAAATAGCGCGAGCTGCATTAGCCCCGACTATCGACGATACTTCCGGTATATCGTGCGAACCGAAGAATATTAATTACTCGATTCGCCCCAACGAGAACCACCGACTTATTTTCCAATTACGATTCGGATAATTAGAACTCTCCAACGAACGCGGTGGCAGACAGAAATTGATCGGTCTATCTCGCGCTGAGAAATCGTTAATATGGATTTTGAATTCCTGCCGTAATAAAGGCTGTCGTAATGGGACTCGTTTGAAAAGGAAAAATCCGCGCACAAGAGAAACGTTTATACGTATAATTAGGTGGTAATGACAAAATCCGCAATCGCTTAGTTGGCAACCCAATAGTTCGTTAAAGCGCGGATAAATAATCCATGCGATCGGAATTCGTATTATACGATACCTGTTACGTATCCAGTGTGCACCGGCTTTCCCTATGATTTTTCGTCCATTACGGTAGGAATTCAACCGACAGCAGTTCGTTTGATCTCGTTCATTCGAGAACGATTAAAATTTCGTTGAAATAAACTAAAGCCCTGTAAATGCAACGAAGGAGTTGTAAAAGGCGAACGCAAATTATGCGCAAATATGACAGATTTAAATACGAAATAATACATTCTGCTGTTCGTTAATAATACGGTAACGTACGAATTTCTCGTTCGCAAGTCAAGTCAAAAGTGGCCTCGTTCGACCATTATCAGTGGATAATGGCTAGCAAGCCTGAACGATATCCTTGCCCTGCCGGTGTGTAAAAGGGGGACCACCTTGCGTCTATGAAATCAGCACAGCACCGTAATTATCTCGACTTCCGTGAACTCTGCAAACTTCGGTATTACGAGATTCAAATCGAATTGCAGAAACTCGACAGAATGTCGCTTCTCTGCATCTGCTACCGACAATGCTCACCGCTCGAGCGCGAATCAACGTAAAACGGCGACGTCTCGCCAAGAAGCGAGTTCGCAACTTCCCGACCTCCTTACCGTATTTCATCGGATTCTTTCGTCGCGCGACACTCTCTTCCCTCTGTGTTGCTGGCATCGTGCTCGACGTTCCCGCTCGTCTCCCTCTCGTCGATATGATTTCGTAATTTGCGCCAAGTCGCCGGCGACAGCCGCGGAACGAAATACCGCGAGCCGGTCCCAAGTAAAACACGTCGAAACATTCGAATGCCGTACTCTCGCTTTTTTTCCTCGAATCTATGAGATTTATCGCGCGACAACCGCTCTTGTTTACGAACGAACGGTCGAGCAAACGTAGAGCAAAAGCTTTTCCCTCCGAACAGGGGGGAGGGGGCGGGGTGGTGGTGAAACTGATACGAGAAGTCGAAGAGTAAAAAAACGTTAATTGCGAATACGTATCAAGAGGTAATGGGTTCATGGCAACGCAGAATTTTTAATCTCTATCTCCCTTTTACAGAGACGATCGTAGAAAAAAGACGAGTCCCTACAGGCCAGCCCCGTTCGCCTGTGCAACCGAATGGCTCGTGGATAGTTAAATTCGTTTTCATTTCGTTCCGTTTCGTCTCGTTTATTTTTCCCTCGATTTCACCGTGGCTGGTTTTTCGAGCTGACGTTAAAAGGCGCTGGCTAGGCGGCTGCTAGCCGATCGGACATTTTATAGCATGCGTTTTAATGCGAATGCAATTTTACCGCAGTCCTTTAAGCGCGACCCGCGAATGCATCTACGATGGTGCTGCGTTAACGGCGATTTGGTTTTTTTAACTCCTTGTAATAGCCTGCCTTGTATAATATTAGTTTATAGTATTCCGTGCGCTACTTCGCGAAGATACACGTCCTATTTCTAAATTCGAAATTTTGTTCCGGCCCCGAATCTTAATACCTTTTAAATCTCCCGCGCCTTACACTCGATACAGCGTTACAGCAGGGAATAGCTTGGAACATCAACTGACTAACCCGACTAATTCTTGGAACTGATTTTGTGAAATCTGGTATTTCGTATTGAAGATAAACAAATGTACCAGGTATTCTCGACACAGAGAGACCTAGTCGATGTCTCGCAAAGATATATCTTTCTCGATGATCGATAGAAAAACTGATCAAACCGTTGCGAAAGGCCAATGGCCGGTGCGATATGAAACTGCATTAGGGGAAAGTATCGGTGCAACGGATCTGTTAGGGAAAAATCGGATGAAAAAGTTGCGGTCACGTCGCGAGTTGGGAATTAACGAATGACCGCGAACCGGTCGAACAAAGAGGCAAGCTATTACGCGTTTGTCGTACAGCGGCGAAGACAGCCAGAGTGCACGGTCTCGCGCGTCGAATTAATTAAACTGAACGCATTGTCCCCGCAGGCCATTTACCCGGAATATCTATAAAGCAGCTTCGTGCCTCGAAGGGACTCATTACGAAAATTGATACAGATCTCAACCGGTTCATCGAGAGAACTCTGATTAAACAGACGATTCCAACCAATAGGGAGAAGACGATAGAAGAGTACCAGGTAGACTGAAAACAAGTTGAAAGCGAGAAAGAGGGTAGTAACAAAGAGAGATAGAGGAGGGTTGTAACGGACAGGGGAAAGGGAAACGAGCAGCCAGGCAGAGGAGAAATGATATTGGAAAGGGAATTCAGAACAGAACCAACGGTGATCCTCCGCTTTTCGCAATTTCTGGTCAACCTGGCCGAAAAGGAGAGACACCTTACAACACCTTACCTACTCGATTCTGGTCCATAGCCGCGCACGGTAGTTACCAAACCGATGGAGAAGAGGATAAAACGAAGCAGGGACCGGCGAACTAATCAGACTCGGCCAACCGTAGTCGTTTCCCCGGAGAAGCGGATGCTTCCTCTCGGCGGACAGGATAATTTAAACTTTCCTACACGATGCACCGCGTCCACGTATCTCGATCACTCCGCTAAACAGAATTAGATACGAGCATCAAATTCAAACGTTAACCATCTCGCCCCGTCTTGTCTCGCCACAGTATGCGCATCCTCTCCTCTCTGCCGTCCGATCCTCGATGGATCGTTTTGTCTGCGTCCTGCAAACGGAGTTTCCAACGACACTCGGTCTCCGTTTCGTCTACGCTCGCGTGAAATTCGCATAACTCCTGCATACGTTTCCAAGATAGAAGCTCTCGTCGTCGGCGTCTGAAATACGACGATGAAAAAGCCACCGATGGAACTGTCCCGTACGTGTGCGGAGACAATTTAAACTTTCCTTTCCAGCACGAATATCATTCGAGGGTTAATTACCGGTTGGATGTGGCGAGCTGATCAGAGCTTCGTTCCGTGTCGCGCGTTCCTATACACAGACTCGGGATTGCATTCCCGGAATCTGTTTCCAACTCGAATCGACGATTCTTAAGTCACGAATAAGACCAACGATTTCTGATTTCGTTGGTCTTCTTTCTTCTTTTACAAGTTCGGCTAAAGAGAAAAAAAAGAACGTACGACGCAGTACGTGTGTCGGGTCTCGTTTCACGTACGAAGGAATTCGCGCGTGTGTTGAATCTCCTTCGATGGCAAAGGAAGAAAAGAACTGCACAGTATCGATAAATAAAGGCAAGCTGATTCGTACGACAGATCGTAGTGTAACAATTTACCTGGTTTTACCGTGAGCTACAAATTCGGATAAAGCATATGTAGCTACAGCGCTCTATATCCTTAGCCGCTCTCCTCGTCCTTTCTCGTTTCCGAATTCCGCCATTGCCCGCGTTTTTTCTCGTTCGATTTCCACCGCATTGCTTCTGTTTTCCACCGATCCACCACCACCGTTCCTTCAGTTTTTCCCCAAATATTTTTCATACTTCGGTCCACCGCGTTCATATCGGCCACCGATATAGGTAAAACCACGCGGTCAAACCGCGATTATATCGACCGTAAACGCAAAAAAAAAAAAAGAAGAGAAAAAAAGGAAGAAACGCCGACCCAGAATCCGGACCGAAACGCGTATATATAAATCGCGATCGAATATCGATCGCCGAGGTATGCGTTACGTAGTACACGTATACCTGTGGATAGCACGAGTCGGATGGGCACACGCGATTCGCTGTACGTCGGGACGTGGATTTTCATCGAGGCCGGACTCCAAAGCTCCCCATCGACGGATCCGATCGAACTTTCGTTCCGTCTTCCCGTTAAACCTCTTCCATCGAACTCTATCGGTTCGTTTAACGTATAAACCTTTCCTTCCAACCCATCCTCCACTCAGAAGACACCGAATGTTCAATTAAGGCGATCCCATTCGAACGAGCCGGATTCAAGAGGATCGGAATCAACGTTAAAACTCGATGTCCAAAATGTTGTTTGGCGAAGCGCACGCGCGTCCTTTAGGGTGCTCGCGTGAAACAGAGAAGTGAAAAATTCACAGATGACGCGAAAACCGAGGCAATTTAACTTTCACGACGAAGTCGAAAGTGTGGTGAGCGCGTGCTTGAGCCCCGGCGAAGCTTTTGACGAAAGCCACCGGGTATCGGCGGTCAGGGGGAAAGGACTTTAACGGAACTGCTCCTAACGGAATACGTTACTTCTTAATCCGTTTCTGGCGAAAATGTGCCCAGGGGAAACGAACCGGAACGTTTGATAGGGCGACCATGTTTAACGGTGATCAAAAAATATTTCAATTTCTACCGTAAAATATATTTTCAACGTCCTCCTCCGAAGGTTCGGATACGAAACGTCGGAGACAGTCTTTTCTCCGTCCATTCATTTTCCCACTTTCACCGAAGGCTTGCTAGTAAGTTGGTTCGTTGAAACACGTGATACTCGTTAACGGTCGATTAAAGTTGCTTTGATTAATCAAATATCGCGCGATTGGTTAGATCGTTTTGTAATATTCTCGGTACAACGCGGACAAGTTGTTCGATTTTCAAACGTTCTTCTCTCTTTTTTCGCTTTTTCTATCTTTCTTTTTTCGTTTCGTTAGAACCAGCAATAAAACCGAATCCGCGTAACGCGGTTAACGTCAAAAACTATACTACATTGTACGCGACCTACATTGTATACGTAACTATAGTCCGGAAAGGACATAACGCTCGAATCTCGTAACATGTGTGCGCACACGACAGGAAACTTGCCGCGCGGCGGCAACGCGTATAAAAAATCATCGTCTCGTCTTCCTTTCATTTTCATCTTCCGGATACA
Organism: Bombus haemorrhoidalis; assembly: GCA_014825975.1. Lineage (NCBI taxonomy): Eukaryota > Metazoa > Arthropoda > Insecta > Hymenoptera > Apidae > Bombus > Bombus haemorrhoidalis. Next base: position 1,822,884 of record CM026161.1, read on the forward strand.
TGGGTGCGATAGACCGGGACGATATCTGGAATTTGTGCGAGAATTTCTCTCGCGTCCGTGAAGCAACGTGGATCTACGATGGTACGCGTCGACGTTACGTTGCTGGAATCGAGGCTGGCACGAGGAAATGAGAATTTTCGAATTTAGGAAATCGTAAACCACGGAAATTTCGTTATCCAGCTGCAACAGAGTGCGCGTATCACGCGGGTTAAAAGTATCGGCGCGGGGTGAAGCGAAACGAGTCAACGATTTACGAGGCTGACAGTCGTGCTTTAACATCTTTATTTCGCTGCCACTCTCGCCGAAAATTTATCGCCGGTCCGTTCATCTTTCCGTGGCCCGCGCAGTTACAAAATACCCTCGTTAATCGAGAGGCTTACGTCAATTACGCTAATGAGCGCCGCGAAACGAGCGCGAACGGCCAAGTTGCCATTACTCGAAAAATTAACGCTTGAACCGGCCCGGGGCTCTTGCAACGCGCTACGAATCCGTTTAAAGGTACGCTTCGTTCCAATTTTCCGTTTCGAATTTAATTCTGATCACTGGTTTACGGGCCAATCGAATTACTCGGTCGCCTCGTCTCCTTTGCCGTCCGATCTTTCCTAAATCAGCGTATCAAATTGCCACGTTTTTACGAAACGATCTTGCGTCGTTCTTTCGAAACGTTTGCGAAACGAAAGTAGGATGCAGTAAAAGCCGTGTAGGTACAAGTACGTGGGACATACGTTCTACTGCATCCTAGAAACTTGAGTTACGCAAACCACACGTATTGTACCGGTTCGGCTGTATATCTTTACATATTTTATAACTGTTAGTTTTCCTGTACGTGTGTCAGCAAGAAATACGTGTATCGCATCCGAAAAAAAAAGAAGAAAAGAAGAATGTTTCAACTCCGTTCTATCGCGTTATAAAGGATCTTCTTATACGAGAGTCCCACGGTACCAACGGACATCGACGGAGTTGTAAACGACTAAATAAACTCACCACCGCTCCTCGGTGTGTCAGTGGGACCAGACCGTTGTCGCAATCCTGAAACAAAGAAAAACATTGCCTCGTTACTTTACCAACGGTGTATTGTGTATGGATAAAACTGTGAAAATAAATTGTTCCCTCGAAAACGGATTCCGCGGGAAACGAAAATCCAACGAGATCTTTCGAAGTCTATGGTCGAGGCCTTTCCTCTCCCACCCTTGTAACGTAATAGCTAGATTAATTTTCAGAAATATTCGAAAATTACCGCGAAACTTGGCCGACCGTGGCAACCGCTCGAGCGAAACGTACCCAATGGATGCTCGCTCGTAAGCTGATGCGCTCCCGTATTTTAATGAGTCTCATTTTTTTAATAATTAACACCGGTTCCGGCTGGAACCGGATCGCTTTTCTACATCCTCCTGGCTACAACGAAAATTCCCTGCAATTCGTCGGTAAGGTGAAACGACGGGGCAACGATGAATCTTGGGATTCTCTTACGCGAATTCCTGCCGAGAAAAAGGACGAAAATAATAACGAACAACTGCAGAAGGAATATTAACGGATTTACGACACAGAAGATGGTCTACGGCTCGCGTTTGCCCGAGTTTATGACACGGTCGCGAATCTTCCGTTAGTTTCGACGCGAGGAATTTTCGTTTTGACAGCTGACAGCCGGTGAAAAGAAGGATGGTGTTCGAGGCAGAAAGCGAGGCGCGTTGCTTTCATTCCGGGTCGCTATACGTGATCGACGTTTTCGAGAATATTAGGCTCAGCCGGAAGGAACCCGTCGATGATACGTTCATCGATGGTATATTAATCGAAGGTAGCGGTTATCCGGCAAACGAGAGATTCGCTGTAACGGTTTCGTTCCAATTAAGAATCAATTGACTTTCTAAGATCGATACATTTCCCTTTATTAATATCTTTTTATTCAGGTGAATCAGTTAAGACCAACGAGCGACTATACTAGACGACCGTCGTCGTATATTGATATTAACAATTAATCGAAATTGAAGCGTTAATTCTGTGTCATCGACAAGGAAGAAACACGACAGGAACTAATACGAAACTATTACATATTTTAACGAGATCTGAAACCCGTCAAACGCACGCTATCTCTCACGTAACAAGCGAAATTCACGTGGCAAACTCTGGCCGAAGAGAATCGTAAAGAATTGGCGTCGGAGGGGGCGAGTGGAGGGCGCGCGGGATGTTCCAGCTGACTTTTCTCACTCGAATCTTCGGTGTTTCTCGTTCGTCGAACATAAACGGCAAAGTTAACGTACTTACAGCTCCCTATCGGAGCCAGATCCCCATCGTGTGCGCCGGTTTTATATCTCCTTCCTTTGCCACCCTCTCCGACGCTCCACCCAGTCCTCGACGACCTTCGCCGCCGCCTGTATAAGCGCGACCCCCCGCCCCCGTAACTTTCGCATTCAAACTTTATCTACGGTACTTTTTGAGCGCAACGTCAACTCTACATCCCGCATGCCAGTCCCCTCAAACTCGCTGAATTACAAATCGAACGTGGCACCCTGTGTACGAAGAAGGAAAAAGGGGAATAAAAGCGTCGCGAGCAGCGACGGAACGAAAGAAAACTGAGAGACGGTAGGAAAGATGGAAGGAAGGAAGGAAAGAAAGAGGAGAGAGGCTAGAGAAGAGGAGGACGAAGAAGAGGAATCAGGAGCTCTCGGTTTGGGGATCGAGAAGGAGGCAGAAACGAGGGTATTTCAATCTCGTTCGTTGCCTCTACGCCACTCCGACGCATCGAGTTCGAGAACTTTCGCTTCTCGGCTCGTCCAGCTGACTGAGTTTTTCGAAGTGGCAAAGAAACCGGATCCTGGTTCAGAGATCGTGCACATTCTCGCTGCTCACCTACACGCCACGTCCCCCCTTTCCCGTATCTTCCTTCCTCTTTTGCACGGTTGGTCTCGAAAAAGCGGGAATGGCCTTCCGCTCGGCAGTTTGTTTAACGAAGCGACCCGGTAACGGTGGATATTCTTTTTGCCAGCAGATAGGAGAGGGAAACTTTACTCGCTCTTAATTCTGTTTACAGTAGCGACGAAAGCTCGTCAGAAGTTTAGAGAGCGGGATAGATTAACGAGCGTGGTCATAAATCCTCGAATTCCGGGGTCGAAAGGCAGCCAGAGCTGCGTCCACCGCGCTGAAAATAACCGTTTACTTTGCCCGTTATCTCGATCGTGGAATGGAACTCTCACTTGCTGTAATTGCATTCCAACCATTGGTCATTGTCGTGCTGATAAACCTTACCTTCTTTCCACCGTTCCTTAGATCATAGAGTGAAAAACCGAGCAACGCGATCGTTCGTAATGCTATAGATTGACGCGGTTCGAATTTTCTTAAATCTTTAGAGATTGGTCGTCGCAGAATCTCGCAAACCAAGCATTCAGCGCTCAGTTCGTTTCCATCGTCTTCCTTCTTTCTCTTCGCTCTGCTTCCGTACGTCTTCTACGCCGCTTCCATCTTCATCTTCCTCCACTGCGAATTAATGGTTTCATCCTGCGACCGATCGCTTTCTACGTAGCACAGATCAAATTCGTCGTGATAACGAGCGGACGGCAATGGATACGTCGTGAGGTTATTTTTATATAATAAAGCAGTGTCTTTACGCGGCTCCCTTAACGGCGTTCCTCGGCGAACGATTTGGCAGAATGGTCGCCGAAAAGTCATAAAAGTCAACGAGGACGAGAACGATTCGGTGGTGGCAGAACTGGCGCGAAAAAACGAGTGAACCTCGTCATCGAGGCCATATATGGTTGGTCGTATGGTATAGGTGAACGCAACTCGGTTGGCGGGTTCTTACATCCGAACGACAATATGTATCGCACGTATGTGTGGGTCGGGTTGTAAGTTTAACAGAGGAGGGTACCGGCAAACGAGAAAGATAAGAGGAACGTGGGTAGACTCGCTACTTCTCGCTGCCGATAAGAGATCACACCTAACTTAACCTAGTCTTTGACCTAGGACGAACGACCGGCACCAACCCTTACCAACGACCTGCGACGACGGTTGAACTGGTTACGCTCCTTAATATCTTTCTACTTTTTGTTAAACAACAGCGTCAGAACTACCACACCGGTCGAACCGACTGGTTTTACAGTTTATGTTATATTTTTTTTTCCATTAATGATGTAGTGACTTTCGCAACGATAACTAAAAGAATAGCATAACGAGTTTTATTTTGTTTTTTACGTATTCAAACTGAAAATAATTTTGTATCAAGGCTACTTATACCAATACCTGACTGATACTTTTCAAAGTGTAAAAGTCTGCTGCAATCTGTTTATCGAACCATAATTAACCCTCGTTTTGCACAACTTGCCACACGTTTGGAAAATTCCGGATCGATCGTTAGATGTTAACACTAGGCAATATCACTGGCTCTACGATTTTATAAATGTGTCGATCCTCGTTTAGGGATGATAGTCCCAGAATATATCACATGACATGGAATTGCTTCTGTAAGAGAGTAATAAATCAATAAACATAAAAAAATTCTATTATTAGGTATTTTTTAAAGACCAGTCATTTTGGCTGCTTTTGGTAGAAATAGCTTCGTGTCGATTATCGGTAGTTCTAGCGTTAAATAATGGAAAAGCGTTCTTCGGTTATCATACTGCTAGTTTTTTATCGCGCCAAAAATACTACAAGACGCGCCATATATCGATCGGATGGAAAATCGAAACGGGTTTTGCGAATATTAACGCGCCAACGGAAGACGCTGCGAGGATTTTATAAAATGGAGAACAGAGACAGATAAGTGTCGGTTTATATCACGGTGTTTAAAATATTTCTTATATCTGGCTCTGGTTGTGCGTGTCTGCTTTCTATTATCGATTTTTAAGAGGGTCGATAACGCTAAGAGGCAGGAACGCGTGATTTACGTAAACGATCCACTAATTGCTCGGAGCACCATGTGAATAATCCGATGATCAGTGGCAAACAAATTGCAGGCGAACACGCGCTACTTAATCCGCCGTATTCCATGATTTTCCAAGAGATCTGCTACGTAAAGAAACAATCGTGTTCGAACCTCGTTTGTTTCACAGCGAAAAGTGAAACTTTTCGACGCAGCGTCGAACCGCTTCGAAATGATAAAAGTTATGCGAAAAAGTAGAAGAAGAAAAAAATAGTCGGGGGAAAAAAGGAAGGGGAGATCTAATTTGGCGAATGGAATAGGACAATGGGCGATGCATCGAAACAGTCGGTCGCTATTTAGGTATATTTCGATGTAATTACTGGTTAATTCGTTTCACGACAAATTTGCTTAACCGCGATCGGCCGCGAATTCACGAATTGCGAAGCAAGAGAAAGAGAAAGAGTGTGTGTGTGTGTGTGTGTGTGTGTGTGTGTGAGGGTGTATAATGGGGAGGTAGAGAGGTAGTTCGGATCGAATGTAATTTACAAAGCGAACGAATTCCTGGCTGTTCCGCGGCGAGTGAATCGTGAAAACACTCTCGGAACCATTTTTATTGAAATATATTTAAAGCATGCGCGGAAAAAAGGTACGACTCCCCTTTTGAAACTGTAGTTACGGAATCAACGACAGAGGGCGCGGCAAGAGGAGAACGAATGGAAAAGCAAGAAAAAAGAGAAACAAAAAAAAAAAAAAGGTTGAAAAAAAAAAACTAGAACGATCGCTGCAAGCTGTTGGCACAGGCCCCATGCATACTGCAACGTGCACGTATGTGTGTATAGATTATCTAAATGGATCGTTCGTATGTGCCGGTACACGGGCGCGCATCCTACCCTGGTTCTTTTAGCTCGTTGCTTTTAATGACGACGTTACGAGTGGCTTCGGTGCTCGCCATTATTCGAATAATTTACGGCAAATGTTTATCTAAGATAATTGTCCGAGCAAAGTCTCTTCGATAGTACACAGGTAGGTATCCAGGTAACAGGCTTGTTCGTTTACATAATAAATTATTTATCGTAAACGAGGATGTAACTGGGCATCGATGTTTGCTGAAAGCCAGTCGATCGAACGACCTTTCCGACGAAACTATACATTTGGGTTAAAAATTATTCGCTACGTGTAACAATCTGCTTTACATAGTTTCACGTTTCGTTAACCGTGGCGTAATTGGGGAAAAAATATCTCTGACGATTCGTCGGAATAACCGATAACGTTTCAACGACTTTTCTGGCTTCTGTACGTGCTGCAACATTTGGACGCAACGAAAAGCGAAACAATTCTTTTTAAAAAAAAATGAAACCATCGAACGCACGGGAGCAATGTATCGGTACCGCCACTGGCTATCCAAATAAAATTGCGCAAAACTGTTACGAGCCCTTGAAATTTGCCCGCGGCATCTGAAATTCAATGATGTCTTTGGCATTTGTCAACGGAAGGGAAAGAAAACCGATCTGCTTGGGACCTTGCATTCGGTTACAACGGAACGCGCGACGAACGAGATCGAATCAGGTATATAGCGTATCAAAGGAAACGCGATCGAAAAACAAAAACCGAAAGAGAATTAATATCTCGTTGCGTTTGCCGTTCGATTCTGACAATGCGCACATGGGGAACGAACCTACAGGATTATTTATCTTGAACCAGCGAAATTTCTATGTGCAACGTCAAACGCACTCGCAAACGCTGACCCGTTTACATTGTCGTAAAATCAATTCTCTACTCGGCGCACGTAATAACATTATACCAACCACGACCGAGTTGATCTTTTATTAAAATATCGTCGAAATGGCAGGGTCGAGTAAATAGACGAGGATTATTAAAGCACGTTTGGTCTGGCAAGTCAGTTAATAGCACGCGATTGTGAAATCCATCGGCGAGCTCGAACTCCACCGGATCGTAATATCGATGATAAGATAACCGAAGCTATCTGGCGTTTCAATTTTCTAATTCTCTGAAACGGCGATTGAAAGTTCCCTGCGAAAGCAAAGCTATTCGTCACCGCGTATCTACCATTATCGCGAACCCTTCGATGGACTTTTGGATATCCACGACCAATTTATTATCGCTATATCGCTATCACGGTAACGGTAGGAAGTTGAATCTATCGCCAAGAAGGCAATTCTCTGTCAGCTTGCAGCGAGCGCGTACGTTTCAACATGCAATAACGAAAACAGCTAGACGCAACTGAAATCTAAGAAGATCAATGCCGTCCATCGGTTTTACTCGTTGTCGCTTCGAAATATAAAAGTCAAGGTTCGCCTAAACCTGCATCGCGTCTGCGACGAATCGGTCTTTGCCGAGATAAATAAAGAACGATAAGTTGCGCGCGGAAAGCTTATGTAACCATCGTACGACCTTCGTGCTCGACGACGGCACATCTTATCCAGACATTCTCGTATCCTGATAGTCCTTCGTACGAACTATTCGTTTCCTTTCTCCTCGTATGAAAACCAATTATCGTTTTGCACGGTGCTCTCTGCGATACACCCTCCGCGTGATCTCGATAACATTCCTCTTTATCGATAACGATAAAATTCCTCTACACGATCCGCATTAACTGATCCATCTTGTTACACGTCGAACGATTGCAACGGAAGCTTCTTAATCCATCGTGTCAATGAAAAGTCGGACGATCCACGCGGCAAAGAGTCGACGGAACCGTCGCACCTGTACGCTTCTTCGCATTTTCACCTGCTATCCGATTTAACAGAAACGATTCTCTGAATCGCCGCTGCGTCGAGTGACAGTGTAACTCGTGCTGCGATAGAGTTCCTGTTGAGTATTTTTTAACGTATCGGCCGAGCGACGCGCGTTCGCCCAACGGAACGGACAAAGCAGACGTGTTTTACGTAGCCGCGCGGAAAGTAACGATCGTCCGTCGCTGTATTCGGCAATTTCGCGTACGTTCCGCGCGACCCAGCACCACTAGCCGCGTGTATACGCTGGCGCGCGTGCAACAGCAAGGTGCCAGCTCGGTGTATCGCTGAAAATACGAAAATTCATTGGAAATTCTCGTGACGCGTTGCAGCATGCGGGATGTTTTCGAGCGTGACGATGGCTGGGGCAGAATCGACTTGGCCAGGAGCGCAACACACGCGACAGCCAACGCAGGGAATTAACTAAAGCGCGGTATGGAACAAAATGATCGTCGTCAGGGTGGATAGAAAAAAAAAAAAAGGGAGAGGAAATGAGAGAGAGGAACGGGTGGAAGGATTTCGCGAGGCGAAAAACTTGGCCACCTGCGAAAACGTAGATGCTTACGGTTAAAGGAACGACCGGCCGTTTGAGCTAATCGCGTCGGGGCGATACCAATACGTTTTCCCTGAAAACTTCTTATCGCCGCGAACGATGTTTCCTTCTACCGTTTCCATATATCTTACGTAGACGAAATGTACTCGTCGACACACTGCGCAGGATAAAGCAGGATAAAGGTTAATGCAGACTGTAGTCCGATGTGTACGATTTACCTCGTTGTTAAAAACAAAAAGAAATACAAGGCAGAGAGAAAGAGACAAATGGAAGGAGAAAGAAAACAGCAAGTGAAAAAGAGCGAGGAATCGAAAGGAGAGGAAGAAAGATGGTGATCCGAGAAAAAGCAGTGTAAAGGAAGAAGGGAGGAAAATAAACGAAAAAAAAAAAGAAAAGAAAAGAGGAAGGAAGGTGAGAGAAGAATGTGAAGGCAGAGAGAGAGAGAGAGAGAGAGAGAGAGGAAAGAACGAGAAAGGATAAAGTAAAAAATAGGATGTCGTTCGAAATAATCTTCTTTTTCAAGATTCGTCCATCGAAAATTAACGAAATGGTTTTCGGATCAAATTCGAACGCTCGATCCGAAGAAACGAACGAGCACATTGCGAGCGGATCGTACTAAAAATTAAATCGACGCTTAAAACAAAGCACGGCCACGGATATCGCTGCTAATGAATATGCAAGAGGGCACGGGCTTTTCATAAGCATTCCAGGACCCGGGGATTTCAAACGGTGCTGTCCGGTCGGCGCGCGCCTTGCACGCGATAGTAAATCGTTAAACTAAAATTTAATCTCCCGATACACGTGTGCTCCGTCCTCCGTGCGGACAGTATGCGGCAAATCTGAGTGAAACAGCCGTCGTGTACGTCGTCTAAAGAAAAATTTATAGCTCCAGCTGCGACGCTTTCTGTTCACGGGATTTAATCGCGAATTCCTGATGACCGATCCGTCCGAATAGACGACGACGATTAATCGCGCCATCCTGACATCGTTTACGGAAATTACTCGATTTCAATTCGACGGCTAATTGCAAAATTACCATCCGCTTGTAAACCTAAAATGTTGTATAAATCGGTCGGATAAATTGGTACGAACTGTTGGCAATTTTCGTTGTAATTTCTTGAAAACAGGAACGCCAGTGAATAAAAAGAAAGGAAACGCTTTATACCGCGATAAATACAGTGGTATGTACGGTACGAGCCGTTGAAAAGCTACGTCGATCGATACTTACGTGCTAACGAAACTGAGAAATTGGCAAAAATTGGAGTCGATCGGTTTGCCCTCTAAAAGGCTCGTATACTCGTGCATATAAAACACTCGATATTTGCTTAACTTTAGAAAGCGATTACGAAGAAGCTATAACTTTCACTTTATGTTTTCCATAACGTAAACCGATTGGGTCCACGAGTCGAACGATTGTCTTTGTCTTTGATAGGTTGCAACTAAATATTCCGAGTTCCATCGTATATCTTCCCGACGATCATTCCCCAGTAACGTTTTCTCGGTCCCGACGAAACGTGTCGTCCGTCATGGAGAAAAACTGGAACGATCCGGTGCTGGCCGTGTTGGAGGCGAAAGGAAGGCGAGAGAAAGGGAAAAATCGCGCAGCTCGGAGCCGTGTCGACAACTGCGTTACGCGATCAATCGGAAAAACAGTGGGACGAAAGAGTTGGCCAGAGGGAAACGGACCGACTTAGTCGGCTACGTTGACTGGCACGGGAATTTTTTCTTTTTTTTTTTTTTTTTTCTCCTCGGCACCGTTTTCACAACGACGGCGCGTCGTCGGTTACGATTCCGCGACGAGTCTACTCACGGGGCGAATGTCAAATCGTTACGCGAAACTTTGCCATTGCAACAGGATTACCTCTAGCCCCTGTTCCCAGCCGGGCAAGTCGAAAGCTGTGTTAGACGAACGGAATATAAATGAACGTAACCCGAAGACGAACTGGATCGATCGCGTGCACGTGATAAGGCGGGGCGAAGACGCAACGAGACAGCTTCCTTCGAGGTTCTTCAAGCCCGAGAACACGTGCGGAACATTTCAAGCGGCGATTTTGATATCGAGGATCTGCCCGCAAAATTCGATACGAGTCCACTATCCTTCCTCTCGACTCTGTATAGCTGTGCGCCTGTGTGCATATATGTACACGTATACGTTCGTAGGCGCGTATACACGAACGTAGACGCGAAACGAACATGCCAGTGTACACGAGATCGAACCGTGACATTATCGAGGACATCGGGTATTCTTTTTACAATCCTGCCTGCTTTCGACCATCAATTTTTGATCGACGGTGTATTCATCAAGGATGGCTTCGATAGGACGCGAAATCCGCAGAGAATAAAGATTTTCTGCGCTCGATGCAACTTTCGAGAGCACGTAGAAGGGGCACATAGAGGGAAAGGGATGGGGATAGAACGTGGGCGGGAAGGGATGACCAGAGAAAGATCGAAGAGGGATTAATATCACGCATCGTCTAGATCGTATTTTCTGGGAATAAGTGGAACGTACGGGCCGTGTCCGTTTCGTTTGACCTATCTTCCAACCTGCAGTTCTTCGTTCGCTACGTTCGTTCCGTTGGCCGTTTGGCCGTACATCCGCGTACAACAGCCCACCCCAAAGCTGCGAACAAAGCAACGCCGCAATATCGTACGTGATTTAAGAAAAGTTTTCTCCGAAATTGTTTTTGTCATAACCTTTTGGAGTGTTTCCAACGGAGCGCGGTGCCTAAGATAAGAATTTTCCTCGCAGTTGCTCGCTGTCACGACGGCCAATATCCAGAATAGAGGGCAAAGACAAAGAACGAAATCGAAGCAGCCGATAGGAAAGCAGGCGAAGGAGACAAAGAAGCTGATTAAAGGCATTCGACGTACGATTCGTGTACTCGTTTCGAGTAACGTTCTTCTTCTTTGAGTAACTCAGTCCGACTTAGATTCGAACAACGAACGATCCTTCGTTCCGCGTCTCTCCCTTTAGTATCGTCGTCGCGTTAACATACCGCGTGACAACTCCATGTTTTTCAATTAAGGAGAGAAAAAGAATTTAGCTTTGGCGACAGCGGAACGGTCCGGGAACGCTGTACGAGTTTTAATTGGAAAAATAAAGAACAGTCTCGCCTCGGATCCATTTATTTACAAATTCTCGCTGCTCGGAAGTTTTAAGCTTTCGAGCCGGTCACAGCCATTATCGTCGCGACGCGATAAGGGAGAAAAATTAATTTCAAAGCACGTGGAGGAGCATATTCTCGTAGAGTAGACGTCTAAATGTTTAAGAGGGCACCCGTCAACGTTGTAGAAGTCATTGAGACAGCACCGTTGAAGGGTATACCGTTAATTAATGATTCGAATCTCATTTATCATTACGGTCAGGCCGCTGGAACGAGCAACTGTCTGGCGTTACAGCGTTCTTCTGCACCCTACTTCCTATACTTTCGTCTTCTTCCTTCTCCTTAGAAAACTATACACCAGATACATCGGAGCCTCCGTTCGCTGCTACCGCCTTTCTTCCCCACCATCTTTCCTTCCTCTCACCTTTCTTTAATTAAATAACTTCAAGACACTATCCGTTACTTCATCTACCCACTCGACCGTTCGTCCGCCAGCAGTCTACTTTTCAGGACTGAACACGGGATGCCCATTAAGGTGAATTCAGGGAATTCGATATTCCCGATATCCGGTTGCTTATCCCCCTAAACCGCCGTTTCCTCCTGTTTCTCGGATTTTCGCGAGAAACAGCTTCCCGTTTCTACTTTCTTGGAAAAAAGGAACAGAATCTGAAGACGACTACGCGTTCATCCTTCGCGTCGAATTTCTTTTTTTCTTGCTTTAGCGAAAACGTTTGTTCGCTCGTCCCTTCGTTCGTTCGCGTCGAACCAACGAAAACGTTCGCTCGTTTGCTAGAAAAATTCGGTGCCAGCGATCTCTCGGCAAACTCGTCTGCAACGATCGAAGAGGCATTCTTACACCGTTTATGGATCGTTCGATTGGATGAGCAATCGTTAAACGACGGAAGAATATTTTTTTATATCTTAATTTTAAGTGGAAACGGTAGAAGCAGGAACATTCGCTTCGTCTAAGCGCACCCCTGTTTCCTACGTTCGTTTATTCGTTCGTCTATTTGCTGGAGAGCAAATGATCCGATCGGTTGCGATTGATTGATACGAGCTCGTTGATATTTCGACGCGATACATTTACGCGTATAGCGTGCCATGATAGGTTGATACATCGGTCGGTATGCACGGCACGGCACGGCGAATACAGCAGCGATGTTCGACGCGAATTCCCCGCGATTCCACACGGTTTTTCAACTTGTTATTTATTGCGACGCCAGTTGTTTTCCTTGCCTGGCTTCCTGGACTGTACGATGTCCTCGATATTCCGGAAAGGAGATTCGGAATCACGATGAAACGTGACGGATGATAGTGGAAGGAAGGAAGAAACGAAGGGAGAATCGAGACGAAGGGGAAGCCCATTGTCGGTATATCGCCGGAGCTGTCTTGTCAGCCCATCCATTATTCAAGTCGCGCGACTTACGGGTGCACCATACCATGCTATGCCACACACGAGTTCTCATTAATTCTTCTTTATATGTTTGCTTAATACCGGCAATCCTTCCACCGGATTGCACCTCGTTCAACTTGCGCGACACGTCATGCCAAAAAGCTCGAACGATCAACATCGTTGACCTCGATATCGATCTTTGGGAATCTTCTTTATAAATTCTAGATTGCCAAGAATTACGCTTTCAAGGGTACGATAGGTCGTTTTTGTTCGAAGTTTTTTGCAATTTCAATTTCGCGTCGAAGAAAAACTAACGTCGTGACGCGATAGACGCGTCGATTACACGCTGTCATCGGCAAAGAAGCCGTTGAAGAATCATACTCGTTAATCCGGGCTTGTCGAATTTTAATATTATCGTTTATCGTTGATACTTAACCGTTCAGAAATCAGATGATCTAAAACGGATTTGATGGGTTTAATTTCTCTGTGACTGGATGGAGTTTCGCGCGTATTAAGCGATATCCAGACGCTTGGGCAAATGAAGAGCGGAACTATCCTCTAACTAGCTGGCAGGGCGCGGTCAGATCGACACACCTCGTTCTTTCAGTCTATTACAGTCTCGTTAAACGTGATAATTGTAACATACGGTGTATCACCCAATTTTCCTCCGCTTGCAACGACACAAAGCGTAAAATACGATTTGAGAAACTAATAACTATTAGAAACGACGATAAAACGAGACAAAAAGAGCGATAAACAATTTTCAAATTCAAAGCTCAGTTCCATATTACCTGTTGAAGTTATTAGATGCCTGTGGATAGAATTGTAAGGTAGAAAATATATTTTGAATACCGAAGTGTAAATACAAATCGGAATATAATTGAGCTGGTGCGGATCCACGCGTTAGCGGTGTTACGGTTTATGGTGCGCCTTCGATCCAGTCTTTTGTCTATACGCTGTCGATGACTTTCGATGCTTGAGAAAGACCAGGTGTAGAGTCATCTTAAAAGTGGTGACCACTTCAACATCACCGATGTTATCTTACCGTTTATAGTCGTCTCTTGAAATGATAAAAATGACAAACTGATAGTTAAGAAGCGTAAATAAGTGGACGAGTAATTTTCATGTCGCGCGCGCTTTATAAGAAGCTCGAGACTAACTTGAGCGAACAGACCGTTAAAACGATCTAGATCGATAGTCTATGTATCGATTCTGTAGATGCTACCAATAGTCTGCGGATGCAGCGCCGAAAGCTCGAAATTTAGTCGCAATAGCGTGTACGAGAGAAATTCCATCGCAGCGAAGTCGATCGGGGCGCATACTTTCGTCGGACGAGGAATTTTGAAAGGCGACGCGATTCCACGGCGCACACGCTCCCCGCCACGAAACCGCTTTCTACATGCGGCAACAACACGCACGGAACACCGTATCTATAGCGAAATCAATGATCGACGGGGCTGATATACATTGGACATCGAGTTGCATAACCACAATCGAAATTTCGAACCGTCCGCATCGATGCGGAGGACCGCGGATCCCGTGAATTTCCGCGCGACCGGCATTCGAAACGAGAATCCGCGAGAATATCATATTTTAGCTGGGAGAACTCGACGCTGATTCGGCCAAAGTCCGAAGCAGACACGCTATCGGCATCTACACACACAATTCTCATCCATAGAATGCGGCATTCCAAGTCTTGCATTATTTTTGGTCGTTCAACAACTTTCGACTATTTGTTTCTGCGTTATTTCATCGTCGATGCCGTTTTGCCGAGTAGAAAGTTACTCGAATCCTCAGAAACGCGTGGTTGGAAATTCATAAGATTTCCCCGACTTTGAACTGACTTCGTATTCATGGTAACGTTAAATATCGATAAAAGGGTGATTTAAAAATATTCAGAATACTAGGTACGTCCTGAACGACCAACTGTAAGTAGCTGGACGATAAAAAGAACACGATCATCGCCGGTGAAGATGGAAAGCGTGGCGGCTATAAGAGGATACTCGATAAATTAGCGGAGGGCACGCAGCTGCAAGAATACATTTGTTTCGTTAATACATCGGGTCGGGTTGCAATTAATAAATGATACCGGTTTCTTATCCGCGCTGAAACTATATCATCCATTGTACACCTCTCCTCCATCCATCGTCTTAATTACCGCGCTGTCGTGTCACGTCCCCCACGTGTCCCCCAGCACCTAGCAAGCTTCGTCGCGAGAACTAGATCGCGCAGATTAAGTCGTCAACGGGTTACGCGTGGCCGTTAGCGAATCGCGAATTTGGAAAGCTGTAGGCTAAAGAGCTTGGAAGACCTATGGCCAGGATAAATAGAAGGCGGTGTGTTTTCAATAGCAAAAAGCGAAGCTACCGTAGAAACGTTCCAAGGTTTTGCTCCGTGAACATGCAGCCCCTGCTCCGGTAAAAAATCCAATCGATACGGCCTCTGTATTCCTTGGATAGTATCGAAGAAGCTTTTTGTGTAATTATTCCGCCGGATATCGTATAGTTTCATGGTTCTTCTATGTAATGATTCTATGTAATATATGTAATCGAGTTTCTGTCATTTTCTAAGCGTTCAAGATCGGTATCGATAACACACGAGAGGTAATTAGGTTAACTCGGTCCATTGGAAAGTAATGGAGGGTGCGTTGCGGCATTGTTTTCCACTTGGTTCGTAGATTGGATGTCGATCGAAAGAGTTATTAAAGGTATTCCATAGCGAAGAATGGAAAAAAGAACGGTTTAAGAAGTAGCCACGATTTCCTGGTTCGTCTTCGGGTTATAAATATCGTTGGAAAGAAGTTGATCGCGTTACTTATGTTTTTCTCGGGCTTCTTACTCGGCCGCGTTGCCTGGGCTCTTCGTTGACGATATATCAAGCGCAAAAAGTTCGTGACAAGCTGAAAGGGGAATCGCATTTCCGTCGACAATAGCGCGCCGAACGCGATTCATTTCTCCATCAATATGATTGGATAGTTGATCCTGATGGATGATCAGCATCCGTCACTCCTCTCGTTCGGCTATACTTGATTCACTTTCCGCCTGATCGGCGAAGAAATGCAAATTTGTCAATGATACGACACCGACAGATTCCACGTTACACCGTGGCCGTGGTATCATCCGGTAAGCTGTGTCCCGTTGCAAAAAAAAAAAAAAAAAGTACGAGTCTGTTCCTCGAGCGTTCTCGTTCACCGAAGCAATTGCGATTTCATGCAAAATGTAATTTATTTCGTTCATTACGAAACGGAATGATCCCGCGAAACGAGATGATCTGTTCGTCCGATCGGAATTACGATCGTGGAAAAAGCGATGCGGGACGAACACGGTGGTCGTTATAACAGCCGCCGATCGACCGGTCCGATTTTCGCCGCGCTTTTTAATATTAATTCACGGTGCGCCGTGCTAATTTATTCCCACGAGGCTTTGATCGCTTCGCGCGCAAATGACCAGCCACGGCACGCCTACGTTTCGCATACGTGCGTATGCAGCTACCATCCATATTACTCGTCCATACGCGCGAGGCCCCGTTTGCAACGTTAGTTTTCGCTAATGTCTGTCCTTTGATAAATTCCGCACGGTGAAACACATCCGGAATTCAGTAGCCTGCGCCATGTGCACGCGTTCCTCGTTCCAGCCGCGCTACTAATTTTCCTCCTTCCTTCCTCAGCCCGTCATCAGCCCTCGTTCCTCTGTCTCTCTCTCTCTTTTCCTCACCCCAACTCTCTCTCTCTCTCTCTCTCACAGGCCCTCTCTTTCTCTCGATAGTCATTATTATAACCGAGAGCACGTTAAAACGCTTCCCCATTTAATTCCTGTACGTAGCTCGCGGATGGAAATTTCTTAATTAACGATTAGTAATTGGAGCCACTTCTTTGGCCAATCTCTCGTCAATTTTTCTCCGGCTTAATTAACTTTCCTTTCAGCTCTATGTCGGCTCTCCTGCGATTGAAGAACGACGGGGGACGAAGAGAAAAAGAGAGAGCCGGGCGCGGTGAGACGGAGAATGGCGGTCGTTCAACGCGTTTCGATACGCAGCATCTCGCGTGTTCCGAACGACTACGTTGGAACGAGTCGTCCTCGTGCTTGACAACTTCGAATATGTTGACTCTAAGTTGACCCGCCGTTGCTACTTTACCGGTGCGACGCGACGCTGGCATAAGCCGAGCTCGAAGGGCAAATATAAGCGCGTGCACCGAGTGCACAGGTCGAAGGTGAGAGGGAAAGATGGCCAGGGTTGGGGGCTTGGAAGGGAACGTTACTTCGTTAGCAGTTACGTCATAGCTTGCGTAACACGGCTAATCGCTTCCAGGTTTACGCGCTTATTACGAGGGTAGAGCAGGTCGCTTGTGAGGGTGAATCGATGTAAAGCTCGGACTACGCCAACCGATAAATCAGTTCACTAAATTGAAGCGCGTGTTACGTAAAATATCGACGAGCTGGTCGAACTGTAATCCACGCGCGCTTTTATCCACGAAGAAATCGATACGTCGCTCTCTCCGAAATCTAACGTCGACCGTACACGATGGACCACCATCGCCGTTGAAATTTTTACGACGATCGTATCTTTGGAAGTCCGACGTATTTAGAATGATCATACGAAATACCAATTCGTGGCAATTTAAATCGTGAACTCGACACCAAAGTTCTAGCTACAAGTTCCAGTACAACGTGTATTTTCCTCTTTCCAAAGAGGATGAAAAATTATTTCGTCATAGCGTCTGACAGTGTCGTCGAAGTTTCTAAAGAATGCTCGATGCAGACGTCGAGTAATTCGGTCATTTCGTTACAGTCGTGTTCCTCTTCTTCGTTGCCACAAATTCTAAACTTAGATCGCCATCATTTGCTCCGAGTAAAATACGTACGAAAAGAACGCGCAGCCCGATATGAAACTACCGCTGTATTTTTACAATAAACGTAAACTACGCAAGAAATAATTGAAAAGCGTTTCATCGTGCGCGAAACATTCGCGTCTGCGATACGTAACTTGACCGGCTGTCACTCCTGTTACGATTCCGACGGCAGCAATTCGAAGCGACGAATTTCATGAAATCCACCGTTGCGTTGGTCGTCGCACACAATTTGCACGGTAACGAAAACCCTGTTCGTGCGACAAAAACCATTTCGCTCTGTTTCCTTCGATTTCACGAGGGAAAAAACCAACCCCCAATCATCCATGCAAATCCCGATCGTCCTGGAATCTAGCAACTTGCAGCACGAAAGCCCCGATGCAACAGGCTTAGAACGCCTTGAAAGCGGGCTCGATTAACGACAACGAACGAAACGTGGTCGATTAAAGCTCGAAGGATAGTGTCGTTCGGTTCCATCGGAGACGAAGACATCGCGTCCACGTGATTACCAATCGAACATCCACCCGCTTTCTCTCCCTGTTTGCCTCCCTCTCTCTCTCTCTCTCTCTCTCTCTGTCCGGCGGATCCACGAGCTTATTCGCGATAATGGCGCGTCGTAACGATATTTCACGGTGACCCTATATCAAGCGAAACTGCATATGCAAGTACGATCGTAGATAACGAGCCGCGGCTTTGTCCGGACCCTGTCACGTGTGCGGCTCTGATTTTGAGAAGCGTGTGAACGCCGGAAATTACGCCAACCCGGTTGTATACGCGACGTCGATCTCACGGCACTGATAAGCCGTTTTTCACGAGCCGACTTCAATCTAAATTACAGACAACGCTCGGTATCGATCCGAGCCTCGGTGACTTCCCCTCGCGGAGTGCTCATCGAATACGATTCCGCGGCGTAACCGGCACACCAGTTAACCTACTTTCGTTAAATTTCGCGCCGTGTCTGTCATCCCGTTTTAATCGAGCCCGCCGTTGTTGCGAGCGTAGCGAAAGCGCCGATAGTTTCGAATAGAAACCGATCGTGTAGCGTCTGTTCGTTCGATCGTAGATCCTGGACGCGCTTCGGCCGTAAACCGGACCGGACGATCTCGTTCTTCTCGACAACGTAAATTTTTATATATTTTCGAGGATCGATGTTGCGAACGCGAGATTGCGCCGAATCGATCACTGTAATTACATCAGTAGACTCGAACGTTTCTTCAGTCGTTAGGATTAGACTGCGAACGTAGGAAACTCGAACGTCAGAAATATACAAATGGACGTGATATCGTAAAACGCGAGCTATATAAAACGTTCAAAGTACCGGTACATTATAAATTTACGTAGATATTCGCACGTCGATCCTGCCAATAAAGAGTCTGTCGTTGAAAAATTAACGTGTCAACGATCTAGCGAAATTCGACCATACGTATTTTTGTTCCCAGTAGCTAAACTTAAAAAAGAAAAAAGAAAAGAACTCGTCGTCGATTAAGCGCGAACGGTCAACGAATTTCATAATGCATGGAAGAACGTGCTATCCTTTGGTTAGAGAGGCGCAATAGCGGTGCCGCTTGTTGTTACGAAAATGGCTTAAGCCGGCGTTAATTAAGGGAGGCTTTAGCTCGTACTGACTATAATCACCCGCGGCAGGCGTCGCCATGGTGACTACAGAATGCGTAGGAAATAGCTACGGGATGAGAAAACGAACGTACCCAAGAAAGGGATAGGAGAGTGTGGTGTACGACTGTTTTTGCACTACGGCCGTGGGATCGTCGGTCATTTATTACCAGAATTCCTGGAAAACGATACGAACCAGAGTTCTCTACGATAAACAAATCGATAAGTTAAATAATTTGCTAAAGAAGGTTCGTCTCAGTCGTTTAAGCTTCAACGTCTTAAAATTCGATCTTGAACTTAATAATAATAATAATAATAATTGCACGAAATAATCGTTATCGTATATTACGAGGTATTTGACGTAGCAGCGGAAGGATGAGATTTAACGAGAAAAAATATCGGAAACGAAGAGTTTTTAATATTTTTTCTCGTTAAACTGTAACTGTAGTAACTAAAGACGTTTGTAATGAAAGAAAAATCGAATTCGCGTTGGCTGGATATATTCGAAATTACAGGAAATGGTATCGCGTACGCATGTTTTGCAAGTAAAGAATCTGTCGTCGAGGTAACTAATTGTCGGGAGAGTTTAAAAGTAGCGAGTCGAAACTTTCCACGAGATACGGTCGCAAACAATCAAACGTTCGCAACGTATTTAACTACGGTAGCTAAATGTACTTTGTGCTGTACTCGAAGTAAAGTTAAAGATTAATGAATAAGGCAGAAGAAGAAACTGTAAGCTTTCCGGGATTACGAAAAATAAACAACGTTCCGGTCTAACGTTTACGTAACCTCTTTAAATTAAAGAACGAACATTCTCCGTTCTTAAAAATGATACCGAAAGAAAAAACCTGTTTTCTACTTAATTCTCGAACAATCGGATAAGAATTAATAGTTGAACAGCCAACGCGATTCTTTCGAACAGAGCGACTCGGCAATGGAAACTCGACGGTGATGTCGTTCGTGTACACGCGACTCACGGCGAATTTCGCGATGAGAAGCTGAATTCGCCAAGTCGTCGCTTAAGAGGAAATCGGATCGCGAAGCACGAGCTCGTAAAATAAGACGTTAGAACGATATTGCATACGTGTAACCCGATTATCAAGAGAACGGAGAAATGGTAAACCTATTTCACACCGATGAACGCGAATAATTAGTCGAAGCAACTTACATAAGTCGAAAGTTACGATTACGTTCCATGGATTTCTCCGAATCCAGATCCCTTTGTCCCGACCAAATCGAAGTTAGAACCGACGGAATATTCCACGATACGCGTTCATAGCCGCGACGGAATGAAAAATTGTATAAAGTAAATTTTATCTATAACTGTGATTAAACGTAAATTGGCTTTCGAATCTTAACTACGGAGCATTAAACTCTCGCTAAGACAATAGAGCGTGGTACGAAAGGAAGATACTAGGTATTACTTGCACCGAGGATATTTACTAAGAAAGTAATTTTAGAAGAACACCGTCTCTGAGTTAATGAATTCGAAAGTACGAGAACGTCGCAGAAATTCAACTTTCCTAATTGAATTCGCTTTATTCGGAGTTACCCTTCAACGTCTATTCGACGATATTATCCTCATCGGCTGTCAACGCGTGCACGTTCCCAGAAACCAATAAGCGCCTGAAATGCAAATAATGGCTGTCAACCCGATAGAACTCGACGAGACACGAAAAACTTCGTCCTTGATCGTGCCGAAATAATTGAGCATCGGTCGACATTATCGGCTGGCCGTTAGAATGGAGAGGATCGAATGGAGGATGGTTACACGGAGGGAAGCCGATTAATGCAAATGTCTAACCTATTGTGGTGTATGGCATAGGCCGAACTAACCGGGGAGAATGATCGGTGCGTGGCGGGGTAGCAGGTAGAGTACGCTACATGGTTGGATAAGGAAGGAAGACGGAAGATACGGAGTAATAGAGAGAGAAGGGAAAATAGAATAGATAGAGAGGAGTACAGAGAGAGAGAGAGAGAGAGTTGAAACAGGGGGACAGAGAGGCAAGGGGTTACAGAGGTCTATTCTGAATTACCCTGGACCAAACTGGACCTGCTCCACGACGGCTCGACCGCAACGCTTCAATTTAGAATGCTAATCAGCCAACCCGCCCTTCAATCCCCTTCTCTCCGCCCCGTGTCTCTCGCTTCTCGTACCGACAGTTTAATGTCTATACGTGTATCCGTCCCTTAATCCGCCGTCAGTTTTGGAGTCTGGGACCAACTATCTTTCACAGAAAGCCAGTAGCAGTATGTCAATGTCTGCCGGTTCAAGACTGCTCTCATCGTCGAGGGATTCCTCGGCACGACAACGCGGCGCTATGTTCTTCGAGGCTACGAGAGAGAACCGAGACCAGGAGTGGGTGATATGGGAAGACGACGATCACAGTGCTAGAAGGGAATGCGGTGGAGCGCGGAGGAGGACGAAGAGAAATCCTTGCATCGTCGAGGATGCACCGTGTGCGAGCTTCCTTTGATCCTGTGACGGAAGGACGAGTACCATCGAGCATCGTCTCAA
Source organism: Bombus haemorrhoidalis (assembly GCA_014825975.1). Classification (NCBI taxonomy): domain Eukaryota; kingdom Metazoa; phylum Arthropoda; class Insecta; order Hymenoptera; family Apidae; genus Bombus; species Bombus haemorrhoidalis. Next base: position 1,844,514 of record CM026161.1, read on the forward strand.
GGACCATTCGGTTACGGCCGAGTTCCTTCAGGCCGATCCTTCGAAGCACAAAAAGATGTGTGGGAATGACAGCGATGCGATCTCTTGTCCGATACTCTGTACTCTCTCACTCTCTCTCTCTCTCTCTCTCTATACGGATACCGCATAAACGCTACGATGAAAAATCGAATTCGCGACTGCTCTGCCGGACGATCACACACGAGCGTATGTACAAAAGAGCGTGTCGTTGCACGGATGGACGTACCGAAACTCAAGGTTGTACGATTTATTTGATCTTCAAAGTAAGAAAAATGCGCGCGAATTTTTAAGAGAGAGAGTTTAAACGCAACGCCTCGCCAGTTGCCGGCAAGTTTACGAAACTCGTCCGACACATCTGGACTCCAGCGAGTAGTTACCGCGGTAGAAGAAGCGTAATGGTCGTACATTGAAATCCGTACGATTAATTTTCTGTTCCCTTGATGAGAAACGAGACCTACCTTTTCACTTTTCACCCTTCTTCCTCCGTCGCCCATCTTCCACCACCCCCTTTCGCTTCGCGAGGAGACGACCGGAGAAATCTCCATACTTGGAGCTTCTCTGTTTGAGAAGCGACGACCGGAAGACGGAATTTCAATTAAACATTTATCCGTCGGAAAAGTCCGCGCGAGACGCCTTGCGTAACTTGGGTCGCGCAACCCACCTGAACCCATCGGATCGTTTATTTATTCACCGATAGAAACATCTGTCCGTAGAACGGAGGGCCGTGTCACGATATATACCCTCCGGTGCTCTGTAATTGGTGGACTTGTTAATTATCTGATAACGACGATTCCGCTCCCGTGATCAGTCGAAAGATTTCAGTGGCGAACAACGCGCGCGCCCTCGCACACACGCGCGCACACCCTGACGAAAACAACAAAGCGAATAATTAATGCAACGAACGCAGCCGTGCAACTCTTGTACCGGTCTAATTTGCATTTACAAGACAGACACACGTTGTAGCGTATCAACACTTTGATTAACAAAAGTCGACGTCCGAACGTGACGAGCGGCCTCGCAAAAGAATGCGGTTAATTAACAGCGGGATTCCAGGGAGTTGGGAGGAAAAAAGCTAAAGCGCGTGTTCACAAAAACCCCCGGGCAGCTTTGATCGAGACCAGGCATCTCGTTTGATCTTCGCGATATACGACCGAAGCAGCCAAGTATATAATCTATGATTTTGTTGGAACGATTATGGCGTTCGCGGAACGAAACGCACGGATTTGCCGCGACCGCGAGAAGCACGGTGCATCGTTGCCGAACTGGCGTATGCGATGTTACGCGTAACGAACGCTTGGCTGAATGCATAATGCGTGATATCACGGCGAACAAGGTCGACAAAAGTGCGGACAAAACAACGATAGGCAAGTCAGAAATCATACGCGGCTTAACTTTTTGATACGGTTCGTCTGCAAGCGTTGGGAAAAACGTTCGGATGCGAGAAGGTTGCGTAGAAAGTTTGTAGCATTTCTGAACATTGACGTTAAGTTCTATCGTAGATTTGCTGGAAACGTTGAAAAGTCTTCGCCTTAAACCGAAAGACGTTGAACCTCGACTAGAACGTTCTTTATTCACCGTGCGATCTCTATACGTTTTCTATAATGGCAAAACTGAACGTTGAACAGAAGCTGGTAAACGCACCTTGAAAGAGTTCGCTACCAAATAGGAGGAAATTTTTTGGAAAACCAATCACGAAGCTATCCGATAGATGGAAAAAATTCGCTGAGAAAAAATATTGCGTAGAATGCTGATTCCATAAAAATACGCGCATTGGCTTCGGATTTTTCTCGAATTTCGCTACGAACTTTCCGACCAACCCGTACTAGTGACTTTTCGGAAGTTGAGTTCGAAGCTGAAACGAATCGTCGCGCGTATTCATACATGTATGTACGTATGTAAGTCGAAGGCTGATAAACGAAACGAAGCAACGGTCGCTCGATCAAATTCGATGATCGACTAATTTCCAAGTTCGATGATTGCATTCGTGGATAATAACGAACTACATTCAACAAATGCGGACGGATACATTCTATTTACGGCTAGTTCGATGTACGAACAAAGACTATAATTTGGAAAATTTCGTTAGTCCGCGTACGTTCGAACGCGTTCACAATCGCGGATTCATCGTCCGTGTGTTACCGTGTGTTAACCGGACGCGATCTGAACATCGGCAGTTGGCCGGAATAAAATGGTGCCGTTGCGTTGGAAAGTATGCGTGCACAGCTGAATCGGCGTGTAATTAAAATTTAATCGCGCAACCTGCCGCGAATATGTGGCTTACGCGCTTGTTGCGCGACCGTGTAATTTGCACGATCGACAGGTGGCGATGACTATTTCAAATCTGCCAAGCGGAACTACAGTGATTGCAAACATGGTCACGTTCTTGCCCGGAGCTATATATCAATCTAGAAAGACGTGCTAATCACGACCCGTCCTCGTTCGCGACAACCGCGATCCCGTCGCTCTTGCAGCTTCCAATTTTCATTCAAATGCACCAGCTGTGCTCCGTGCACGTTTCGTACAGCCGGATGTGCCCACGGAATAAAGCTTAATATTTTGACGTTGCCTGCCGGTGAAACGCGCCGGAATGTGTCCACAGAGGCATCGCCGGTAAGCTGACAGGTAATACATATTCTGTCCGCTTTGATTAAATCGAAAGAATTGTTCCCCGCCCGATTTCAAATTTCTCGTTTCTATCGGATTTTTAATCCGACCGCTGCCAAACCGTCCGTATTTCCATCGGTCTTGTTATACTCTGGAAGCATCTGTAGCGCGTACTAATCGAACGATGGATAAAGTCTTGGTCGCGTGCACAAAGTCCAAGCGTTGTACCATTCGCGCATACGTATAGGAGAAACGTATCCCGAGCGAGGCATCTCTGAAACTACAAAACGCGTATGCTACTGTTTCATCCGGAATGTTTAATGTTCCGTGAGTCTGTATACGAGCCGGGAACAATAGTTGCCTCGAACGAGTAGCAACAAGAAACGAGAAAAATAAAGGGCGGCAAGGGTGGGAACGACCGGGCGGAAGAACAGAGAAAGAAGAAAGAGAAACATCGAACCGACAGGATTCGGAGCAGAAACAAGTGCTCGGCGGAGGAATCGGTGCACGGTGTAGCCCGGGCGCGTGCATGAATTACGGGAATACGTATTCAAAGCCAGTCCACTCGGAATGACCGCTCGAAATTCAGAAATTCAGGAGCAGCAGCACGCTATCGGTCGGACACCGTCTCTCTCTCTCTCTCTCTCTCTCTCTCTCTCTCTCTCTTCCGCGTTGTGCCGCGCCACGCGAACTCTGTGTGCTCGTGGTTCCTACTTCCGTTGGTACGGACACATTTGATATACGGGTCGGTGTATGCATCACGCGGTAGTGGTGCGGGGGCGTATATAGATTACCGAAGGTGCGAGAGAGGCACAATAGAGTGTAATCAACGCCGAAAGCGGCGCGGCGCGGCGCTGTCCGCGTTAATATTAAATCGTGGCTCCTGCGGTTGTCTCGAGTGCTTATCTCGGATCTTCCTCCGCCTCTTCGTCATATAGTTGCCGACATCGGTGGGCTGTTGATACCCTCTCGAGCCACCAGCCACCCTAAACTCGCCCTATCGTATACCTATACCTTCCGCTAACTTTCTCTTCTTCTCTCCTCTCTCTCTCTCTCTCTCCATCCATATCTCGTCTCCGGTATACCATGGGCAAGGACGAATTAGGAAGAGGGAAGGATGGAACAACGGAGAAGCGAGAGGATGATAAACCAGGCGATGCGTAAAAGAATAATAAAGAGACAGGAGAAAGGGTGAATGATAAAGGAAATCCAAGCAAGTGATAAAGAGGAGGAAGAGAAGAACGATGGTCCAGAATGAAAAATCTTCGATATTGCACGTTTGAAACACCGACTACCACGATCCTGTATGATTTTGCCATCGATTCTCTCTACCCGACACTCCTGTCCCTTATTTCTAACCCCATCCTCCTAACAGGGACTTCTCAACCCCTGCTTCGTCCTCCCTGTCTTCTATCTTCTCGCAAAGCCACGACGCCGCGACACCGCGATACAATCTCGAGCCTCTGCTTACAGATTATCTGAACCGCTTACCATCCAGAGAGGATAATCGAGCCAGTTTATAGCGAGCTACCGTGGTCGTTTAATAGAGTCCACGCGGTTGACGATCACCGTTATTCCGTGAATGGCTGCCGCTTTATTGCGCGCCACTTTTTTTCGATCGCCACGACCGGGTCGTCTCTCCATCTTTAACTCGCGCTTACGGCGTATGACAATTTCTCTGTTACGAGATTCCGAGTAACATCGCTGCGAGAGCAATATAGCGAGATAGAAAGCGTTCATAGATAGAAAGGCTCGCAAAATAAGTGCAACCGTGTAGCACTTTTTATCGACGAATTCGACCAAATCGAACTGCAGAATAGGTATCCCGTAGAAAATCTATTCTATCCAGTAGTAGAATCCAATGGTGTCCATGGTTCTTCAAACTTCGGGGCTACGATCGTAGCGAAGTCAGGTTCGGACGAAATGTTGTTCGAAGGAATGAAATACCCCGGGTACGATACAGCTACTCTGATTTGATCGGTCCGGATTGCCTCTGACTAGTCAGAAAATACGACTGTTGGCGTTAAAGATACAAGAGACGTTATCGCAAGCTTTACGACGTAGAAGGTAAAAGGATGGAGCAGCTGGAAGATTCGTATAGCGTTAATCGTGACGGGTCGAACAACGACATCGTTCGTAATTAAATGTTGTAACTCGGTCGCGCGGCACAACCACCGGACAAGCTCGACGCGACATGACTTCGCGCATTGTTGGAACTTTAACGATATTTGTTGCGCGAAATTGGCGCAAACGCAACGCGTAATTAGAAATCGATACGCGTAGCCGTGAATTACGTTAAGCGGGAAACGATGAACACCGCCGGAGCCTTAACAACGATCGTTCAGTGTCATGTAACGGCTGACAAGTAGGTCAGCCGGTTCTCGCGTATCGCGGCCGACGACGCAACGCCAGTCGATCGAGTGAATTTTTAGTTGAATTTTTATGCGGCCACTCACCACCGTATTCCATTTTACAATCTCGTCGCTACAAAAATGGATAGCAATTCGCAGTTTCGAGTTTTGCTGCGCGACATACTTTATACGATCTCTAACGACGACAAACAGACGCGTTTTCAACGGCGGTGGATTTTGGAGACGCGTTCGGCGCAGCGTATATTCGAGGAGACGTTCTTTCATAGAACGTCTTGCCTTGCATTTCCGAGCGTGTAGTAACGAGAATTCACGTACTTCCTTTTCAGAATGCCATTATGTCGCGCTTTTGCGAAGGACAGTTCTTTCGGATGCTATATGGTAGCTTAAAAGAGCGACGATTACAAAATCAAAATCGTAAAAGTTTTTACGACAAAACCGTAACGTGAGTTATGGAACGGCGCCAGCGCGACGATGTAATCGCGATGTTTAAAGAATAGTTGGTAACGTTGCGGGAAACGATGAAATTCCACTTAATAACCTCGCGTCTTCCGTTTCGTGCGTTACCGGTAGCATCGTTATACCGCGCGATTATTATCTCTCGCGTTCTGGCAAAAATGTGTCTGCTTTCATCAGAACTCGCGAAGGGAATCGAGCAGCTCCGTTGGTACGTAATAACCGTATTCATTGTTGGGTGTTCGTAGTCGAGAACACCCCGTGTTATCTTGGATAACGTCAGTTTTCGTTATCTCCGAAGATGGCTGGCGCCGTTAGAGGGAAGAAGATGATTCGCTCGAAGGGGGAAGAAAATTTAATTTCTCTTGATACGCCCACCTTGTGTCTCGCCCAAGCTTTCGAAATATCTCGACTGGATCCGACTCTACCGCGCTGATACGTATCGAGCAGAGATCCACCGAACTCTGTCGCTTCTCCCAATTTCCCAATTATTTAATCGCTTCTTCGAAATAACCTAGCGTCGCTGTTAACGATGTTCGCGGTAGAAAGTTACGCAAAAGGCGGTTTAAAAGTGAGAAAACTCGACGCTGAAAGTAGCGGATTTAAACAATTCGCGACGATACGTCTTTGAGAATTTCAACCGCTCTTCCTCTTATCGCGTTACGTATCTTTTTCTAGTTATACAAGCCTTTCGAATGCTCTTAGTCGACTCATAGTTCTAGCGTCGAAGAAGCTACGTTAGAAGGAGCGTATCGACGCAGTTTATCGATGCGCTCAAACGTAACGTGCAACTGAGCGAGCTACGAGAGCTCCTTGGAATTTTCGGTTTCCTTACGACGACCACGCGTCGACTTCCTCGCTACCGCCAAGTACGACTACAGAATGCAACGTGTTACTAGATGCTACGACCATACGCCGAATCGAAAGTCGTCGAGATTCCTCTTTCGTTCGCTCGTACCATATATACAAGATAGGTTTCGCTATCCAGAAGTAATATCAAAGTTCAAAGCAAGGTGGCGGAATTGCTAAGCGAGCACCAGGCCTCGCGCTATTCCGTCGCTATCTGAACGTGATATTGCGACTGTATCCCGTGTACATGTGCTGTCGCTACTGTATTTTAATACGGATTCCTCCTACCTCCGTCTCCGCCATTTTTCCTATTTTTTTCTTCTTTCTTTCTCTCTATTCGTTTGCCTTTAAGCATTGCCGGTACGTGACAATAACGTGATGGTACGGCGAGTCGAAACCGTTCTTGCTGATTAAAATTCTGACGCTCTGAAAAATACATTATAATTGCACCTTAATTGCGACACGCGAGTTTGAATGGAAGCGAAAGAGAGAGAGAGAGAGAGAGAGAGAGAGACGATGAAATACCATTCCGGAGTCGGAGTGTTTCATTTGAACTCTTCGTTCAAGATGTTGTTTCGACTACAAATATACGGCGGAAAGGGACAAAAAGGAGTTGTTTTAAGAAAAGCAACGATATCGCGGGTTAGATGGGAATCGTGTAAAGCGCTCGGATTTAACGCGAACGCGTAATTCCTTCTCGTGTAAAATTTCCAGGAATAATCCGTGGACAGAAGGGCTATTTCAGCTGACGTGTGTGGCCTTTGTGTCCTAGAATTTCGTTTGGCATCGAATTTCGTTTTCGAGCGCTTACCAGCCGGCTCCGGTATTGGTCGAACGTCTCTCAGTCAAGAGCGTTTTGGTGTTCTCGTCACGCTTTAAGCCTGTGCCTTATCGCCATAAATCCATGTGGCAAATGGCCGAGAAGCGGTTCGAATAGGGATTTCTTTCATACGTTTTTTCTCGCAGGCCATTTTACAAAACTAATCTACACGATTCGGTTCATACGTACGTAGCTAGTGAAAACGTTCTCTGATATTAGATTTGGGAAGGAACAAGCTTCTCGTATAACTCGGATACGCTGAAACCGTTGAATAAATTGGAAAAAATCTAATAATCTCTCAAGTATCTTCTCGACAAGCTCGGGCCAACATGTCCAACATTAACATCGAGGTCAACACCTTCGAACGTTATTAACGCGATCTCTAGCAAACGCGATAAACAGCCATTGATAATAGTCGATGAACACGTAATCGTGAATCCCGTTAAATCCAAATCAAACTATCTCTTACGGTATTAAGATACGTAATAGCGTAGCCACAACTTCAAAGCCCATTAGTGCTCGCAAACGTAACCGAAACCGCACCGCCACCGATTAACGTCGATCGACGATGTTTCGCGATCGCGAATAACCAACCGTCACCACCGCGTGTAATTTCTTTTATTAGATACTCGTATTGGACGCGCTGCTCGTCGTACGATAGGAGCGGCCGTATGACGATTCGTTGCATGGGATTGAACAACTTCGATGGAAGTTTCGTGAAACGGACGAGCTTCTTAGGCGCGTAACCGCTTACAAATGCTTAAAGCAGCTGCTCCAGGGAACTTCGCCCGACACCGGGAAACAAACTGACGTGCTGACTGAACATTAGAAACTCAGCCAAGCAATCAACATTTCCGAGATACTCTTACAACTACGACGATTAATGCACGCATTCGGGGAATTCCATATACAGATGTAGCCGCGAACGTAATCGCGTTAATTCGCGCAGCAAATGTAACTCATCCCAGGAGAGCGAATTTCCACGCACGGCATTCAATTACGCCCGCCACGATGGCTGCCTGCACCGATCAACATTCCCTAAATTTGTATAAGCGTGGAAAAAGATAGAATTTCGATTCGCCCTTGGTAATTTCATTCTTCAGTTCCAGCTTTTTCATTCCATCTTCCTTCATTCTCTATTCTTCCCTTTCTCCGTTTTATGCGCCGCGCGAGAATTTTTCTAACGTTCTTAAAAACGTTAAAGAATCCGTTGCGTGAAAAGTAAGATAGCTTGTTACGTTCTTTTCGTTACAAAAAAAAAAAAAAAAAAAAGAAAGGAAAAATAGAAAGAAAAGGAAAGAGGGAAGAAAGTTTCACAGCGCTCTGCTTTTTCCGCCTGTTTTCTTATACATACCGCGACGACGTACGACCACCTGAGTAGAGGACTCGAGTGTATAATTCTTTCACAACTCCCAAGAGAAAAAGAAGCGCGATTCGTGACACAGTCGGCCCACCATAAACAAGGATCAGTGACATATGGATACCATAGACGAACAACGGACCGACCGATGCACGCACTTCTGTTGGTGACAGCGAGAAGTGCAGATGAAATTATTGGGTAGGAAACGCCCACGATATTATAAACGGATGATGTTTACCGTTCTATCTCTCTGGAGTTTATCGCTTCCTGACGCGTATTCAAACTATCCCGTGTTTCATTTACGGCAAAAAAAAAAAAAAAGAAAAGGAGAGACTTTTTCAAAAAATAATCTCGTGGCAAGAAGAAATTTTAGTATCTTTGTCATCGTACTTCAGCGCTTTAGAACTTTCGACCATGTGAATTCATCTTCGCTAGATCGCTTTGTTTCTGATCAACTGTAACGGTAGCGTTCTCCGTATGGAAGATTCGATGGTTTTTTCGTCAACGCGGATCTCTCACGAAAGAACGAATATTACTGTCGGTTTCGTTTCTCTTTTGTAACTCGCCTGGTCGGTGAAAAATCCGACTGATTTCGTTCGCAAATTTTCGCGAAGCTAGAAAAGGGAAGAGAAAAGCCATTTAATCTTTGGCAACTACTAAAAGCTTTTCAGTCTCTCTCCCAATTTCATTAAACAGAGCCCGCATTAAATTCGAAATCCGAAAAAGCATCTTTCTCCGTTGCCGCGGCTCGGAAACTTGGATCTTCTTTCTGAGTAAACTTCGATGTGGCTTTGTAAGCGTGCCAATGTTAGAAATAAAAGAGGAGAAGAGAAAAAAGAAAGAAGCGAGAGAGAAGGAAGGTACGGCCGAAACCTCGTACACTCTATAAGTGGGTACACGTGCAGCGTCGCAGTTTCCTCGCACAGGATAAGGAGTCCACCTCGAAACGAGAGAAACGACTCAGAACTTTATCAAAGAAGTACGTGATCCTTGCACTTAACGACCGTCGCCGTCTTCGTTCGGTACGCGGCGTTTCAGCAGGCGCCGAGGGCCACGAGATAAGGTTTACGTGGACAGGGATTTCTCAAATTGGTTTTGTTAGAAGCCGGATCACCTTCGTCTCTTCGACAGCCTCTCACACAAACGCTTTCTTCGACGAGTAAACGAAAAACAACCACGAGAATGCTCTGTGTGGCTACCCGAGTCTTATCCCGCTTGCAGAAGAAATTAACGTTCCGAAGCAAATGATCGATCGATCCTTCCTTTATCACTTTGCGGTTAATCTCGGAGAATTGCGCGAAGTAGATGTCTATGTACGACTGTCGTTTTATCATTTCGCTTCTAGCGTAAATTGACGTATAATAGAACGTCGTTCCGATCTGAACGACGAAATTGCAGTCAATATGATGAACGTACGGTGTTCGAAATTTTCGGTGGCCGTCTTATGTTTATGGCACGGGCATAATTGCATGTTCTCCCGGAGCTGTAAACCTAATGACTCCGAGGTCAGGTGAAAAACCTTGGGAAAGGACCAGCCGGAAGGGCACGACGAAACCAGACAAAACTCAACGGGTGACAGGGAGAATCAGCAACGTGAGGGGACGGTTCATCATCAGACATCGTACCGTGCGGCTGAAATACTTCACTCCCAACGAGATCTTGCCACCGCCTTGCTACATAACATCACACTTTACGTTTACACAACAAGTGCAAATACAGTGCTGAATTACTCTAACACTCGATCTATTAAACCTGCTCCATCCTGAGCGTTAAATCATTCGAGGTACGCGATATCGGTTTGACCTGACCGGTTGCTCTTTAGTCGATAATTCGCAATATATAGGTTTACGGAGAAAGTGAGATGTAAACGGAGAAAGACTGGCGTAGAAAGAAAGAGACGCGGGTCCTGAATAACCGATGGCTCGCACACCAGACGCTTAAAAAGATGTCTCGTCGAGTTTCCCGATATGGTTGCAAGCTGATATATCTCGAACCAAAGTAACGATTATATTTTCACCTAAAAAAAGATGAACGTCGATGTTATCTGTACGCTTTCGATAAACGCAAAAGCAAAAGTTCACAAATTGCTGGATTTGTCTAATTAGTCTGTTCCAGCGTTAAGGCGATAACGATAGGGAAATTCAGCCGAGAGAGAAATTTGATACGATCGGTTTTTCTAACGGCAGAGAAACGGCGTAAACGTAAACGTTCGACCAGAACGACGAGCTGTCGCATTCTACTTGGCCGTACGCTAATCCCGAAGCTGGAGTATCGGCGCGATCGTCGAAACGTTCTCTCTGTCTGTCTGTCTGTCCGTCTCTCTCTCTCTCTCTCCCTTGGCGGTATAACAATGAGAGCAGAGCACGGTCGGCAAAATCTCTGAAAAGCAACGTTGCAACCGCGCGTATACCGAAAATGGCGAGTGTAACAAGAAGTACAACGAATGTCGCTCGCCGCTAATAACTCCGACGCTGCACAGCCCACAAAAAGGCCGCTTTCGAGCCGCGGGATATTTTGGCTCGTGACTGCGACCAACCCCGAAATTACTGCCGGCGCTGATCGTTCCTCGTATCACAGTCACGCTAGATGCCGGCTAGATTATAAACACACGTATAGAACACGAGCACGCAGGCCACAGGGAAAACAGTGATACATAGCCGGTGCGTGAAACCAGCCAGCGCACGCTTCAGTTACCGTGTGTTGACTTCGTGCAAAGGCGACGCGTGTAACGACGGTACAATGAAAGCCGGCAGGTAAAAAAGAGGGAAAATGGATAAGCGAAGACGCAGAGAGGCAGGTGTAAAACGAGAAGTATCTGTCGATCGAATTCGATAAGAAGAAAAAACAAAGGGAAGAAGTAAGAGGAAGGGAAATAGGAGAGAAAATAGTAATAAAAACGGGGGCAATCCTATTTTACGAGATCCATGGTAAGGATGCGTCTGTGCCGTACGGCGCCGAGAAAGTACTCCATAAAGCATTCCCGTTAGTACAATAGCCGATAGAAGTTTCACAAAGCGTGCCGCCTAATGGAATTAGAAGCGCCAAGGATTTAAATACCCAGAGCCTCGAAACAGACTGGTTAACCCGTTGACGTGTGAATTCTTCGTTCTACTATTAAAAAACGATCGAATAACCTTCGTTTCTGTTCTCCTCTTCTTAATGGACTCGGTCCGAAGATATTATATCGTCGTTTTCAACGTTACAATAATAACGACAATGTAAGGCAAGGTATGGTAAATTTGTATAAACATAGATTATTTTTCTTGCAATAATACCTTTATGCGATCGTGTCACGGTAGTACGTAGAATGCGATTCGTTCGAATTGATACGACCGAAGCGAAAAAGCAACTGCGCGTTTACGGTAAACGGTTGACAGTTCCTCTAACGGAACTTTTGCATCGATGAAAATTGTACTTTTGGCAAAGGGAATTTCTTATTTTTACTTCGACTTTCTTGATAGTCGGAAACTCGACTACTCTCCTCACGGTACATTTCACAGAATTAAAAGAAACCCAAATATCTTTGTTCCGAATGTGTTTTCGGCCAACTTCTTCCTTCTGTATCGTTCTTTTCTTTCATGTTGAAAGGACGAAATTAAGGCAACGAGACGCTCCGCTGACTCTCTCTTCCTCCATATACTTTTCTTGCTAATTGGTAGAAATTTGATTACAAATGGGAACAAGTTCTCGTGAAATCGTCGTCTAACAACGTTTATAACGGCGAGTCCTTGTTACCGGAAGATGACTAAAACGAGAGTCACTGCTGGAACCAAAAAGTCGATGGAAAGTGCAAAGGGTCTGGTATAGAGCGTGTATGCAAGTTGGTAAGTGGAGGCACTCTTGCGCCAACTTGGCATACGGCCAGCTTTTCCTCTCTGCGACTTCGAATGTGCTTGCGAGAACAAGCCCCGTTCGTTCGTAGTTAGAGGAAACTATCCCATCGAATCATCCCTGCGCTTTGATTGATCGTGATTTCGCTCTTTTTCAGGTAGCTACGTATTTCGTATTTCGCCTCGCCGTACTACTTATTCTCCGAACTTTAGAATTCGAAACTTTAGATCGCGACATATCCATTAACTCGCGATGTTTTGTAATTATTTTGCAAGCAGTTCGATTCGCGCGTGTGTCCCTTACTTCTTCGAAAGCGATGACACCGCTTCGTGATAAATTAACTTTGCTCTCTTTTCTTTTTTTTTTTCTTCTTTTTTCGTTTTTTGAAAGTTAATAGTCCACCGTATTAAACCGTCCACGCTAAATTAAACGTCTAAGATTCTCCGGATGATAAACGCGTATAGATAAAGCCTGATCCTGGTAACAAACGACGAGAGCTCGGTAAAGCCAAATACAATAAACTCTTGGTGAATTGATCGCGTTCTATTTCAAGGCTGCAGAGGAGGAGAATATTACTTCGCTCGCGCGGAACGTTCTAATCTAGCTCGTAGCAATTTCCAAAATCGCGAGTGCCTCTCTGTCAGATAACTTTCTGCATATATTTACAGACGCTGCCTGTTAAACTGCGCAAACCTCTCGAACCCCGCGACTAAGAGCTTTGATATAGCTGACGACAATTGGTGTCGCAAGTTACACAGGCCACAGGCGATGTTCCTCGAACTGGCTCCGGTTACTGCGTCCTTCCCTCGTTTCATATCCATAGCGGAGAAGCGGATCCACTTTTCCCTGCAGTTCCACTTTCTTAATCCCGATTACCAACCTCATTTCCACGATAACGTACGTCCAAGTGAAACAAAACTTTCGCCGTCGTGGAACAAACGATGGCGAGGACGTAAAATCGGGGCTGTAGCGTACGTTGGCAAAAGTCAAACGATCGTTCCTCGTTCTATGGCCGTTGAAATTTAAGGAAGCATAGCTAGCTGCCAGCCATCCCGTTTCGACGCAAAAGCAGGGAATTGCACCCAAGACAAATCCAATTTCTATAATACGCAGCAGCGTTGCCGATCAAAGTTATTTCGCCAGTGTCTGTTCAAGTTGCCCCGGGATTTCGTTTCGTTTTCCTGACGAGAAGGCAGGTGCCCCCTTATCTCAAGAGGACGCGAGTCTTGCGGGATATTCCCCGGAGAAATTGTCGCAGCCTTATTCCCCAGTGCCTTATACCTTCCGACTATCATCCGATCGCAGCCTTCCAATTCTGTACGTAGACGAATCTCATTGTCTACTCCGCCTTCCCATCGTGATGTTTCCACCCCATCCTCGGCAACCTAGCTGTGACAGCGAGACGAAAGGAACTTCGATCCTTCTACGATTCCTCTTACTCCTCTCGAGGACGCAACCCCGCCACACGAACCTGTTTTTCCTCGTGAAAAGCTTTTCAGCCTGCCCTGCTCGCACGAACCGACGATTCCATCGACTCGATACATCGATATTATCCAGTCAATATGCGAGGAATTTTGCGACAACGATAACGATTTACTTTGTAAAAGTTGACGCCCGTCGTTGGAAACTTCTTCTTCTTCTTCTTCTTCTTCTTCTTCTATAGACAAGCTTCTTCGTCCCTTGTCTGAAAGTATGGAAAGGAAAACGCAGGATCGTGTGTACCGGTCGAACGCAAACATTTGATAGGATAAGTTTGACGCGTCGAGCAGAATCGAGCAACGCTGCGAAAATCCATGAAAATAGAGAGGCCCGTGGAAAATCGAGAACACGTGAGTCAATTTCGGGATAGAGAAAGTCGTACGCTGCGAACGTAATGATCCTGATTTCAAAGGTAGATCGTGGCGGAGGAACGACCGTGTAACTCGTCGAGTTTCGTTTGTTCCAGCGGCCGTCGATTTCTAATAAAAAGCGAAAAGCCGCGAAAAGCTCGAAACGAACGATAGAATCTCTTTTGTTTCCTGTTATCGTTTATTTTACTTTATTCCTTTTATCCTTATCGGGCATTTATGCACAGACATAATCGCACATAAGGCACAAAAACGCGGATGGGAAAAAATGGAGGAAAAACTTGCTCGTATCATTTGCGAGAGAACGACGAAGCATTTGATTCTATTGAACCGCGATAACCAATTAAACGTAAAATATTTACGAATCGGTGATAAACGTGGGAAAGGAAAAACGCGCGGGATGGGCGTCTTCTGGCGAAATATATTAAAAAAATACCCCGCGGCAGCTGCGTCGTGTGATACACTAAAAAATATTTTCATCCATCCATATAAATCGTGGCGGTTAGTTTTTTCCCGATTTTATTAGCCGGACGTTCCGTAAATAATGGAAACGAGCCAGTCGTATATAATTGTGCATGTTATCTATAACTGTGCACAGTTGCGAATATATTCGAGAGGAAATTTCGAAAAAAAAAAAAAAATAATAATAATAAAGGAATATACAGGAATATAATTGGATGAAATGTGAAGCTCAAAATTGAACAAATGGCCCGTGTAATATCTCTCTACTCTTTATCATTACAGAACGCAAGTTAGATTATAGAAGCTGATACGGTATCGTGCAAAACCATGTACACGCGAATTCAAGAATCACTGGCGATTTTTACGCTCTTGGCTTTCTTTCGTCTCGCAGGATCATTCTATATCATCCTATACATGCATTTTATGACATTTGCTTCGTGACACTGTTACGAAACTATAGAAACTCGTTTCTATGAATCGCTTTGCAACACTGTGTGCAAGTATTTCGTAAACGCGTTAGTTCTTATTGTGAGATCATGGTGAAAGGTTACTACTGTCAAGTAGCCTAAAAATTGGTACATACATATGTATTTTTCCTACGATTCGATTGACCGTTCAAACGCTGCATTGAAACGAAATGAAGCAAAAAGGAGAGGAGAAAAAGAGCGAAGACAGCCGACGAGAGGATAGAGATAGATCGTCGACCATCGTTTTTCAACGACGACAAGCTTTTTCGCGGCGTCGACAACTGACGACCAGGAACCCAGACACGTGAGATTCTCGGCGAAACGAGAACCGCGAGAAAGATCCTCTCTTTCTCTCCGCCTCTCTCTCTCTCTCTCTCATATTCTCTCGTGGGATAAGGTGGATACGACACGATGGATGACAGAAGATGGAAAAAAATTAAGAGGGCGGAGAAAGAGAGAGAGAGAGAGAGAGAGAGAGCGGAAGAAAAAGAGAAAAAGAAAAAAAGAAAGCGTCGGTAGCAGCAGGCCGAGTCTAAGTGATTGCCGGAAGTGACATCGGCGGACGGGTAAACGCTTTATCGCAGAGCTAACGAGGCAGTCCGCGCGACTTTACCGCGCTCGGTTTCGCGCTGTGTGCCTCAATGGAAACGGGATCAGGATAGGTGCCCACCTCCCCAAATAAATCCTCTTTTTACGACAGAGATTTATGAAAGCCATTCCCTACTCCCTGGTTCCTTTCTCTTCCCTGTCTTTTCTCGCCTCCGGCCTACTCCCCGTCTTTCTCTTCTTGCACCAGTGGAATCGAAGGGGAGCAGGAGGAGGATAAAGTGGAAAAAGAAGGAAGGGATTGCAGCAGCTCTTCTCGCTAGGCGTAAGGATGGGCTCGAGCTCCGAACGTTGGAAATCCAACCGAGGCTGAGTATCCCGGATTCCGGGCAGTTTCAGGCAAAATGAGGTAATTAGGATGCAGACGAGAAACGATGTCTCCCACCTCCGTCACGTTTTCTCTCTTTCTCACCCTCGTGTCGCTTCGGTCACACTCTCTTCGTACCACCCTCTACCTCTTCGTGTGCGCGTGTATATCTCCTCTCTCTCTCTCTCTCTCTCTCTCTCTTCTTCTCTATCTGCCTTTCATCTTACGTGGACGTGGTCTTTGTCGTCTCTCTACCTCTCCGCAGTTTCGTTTCTCTTCTCCGTCGTCTAGCTCTTGCAGGCGCACGCCAACAGCACGAGTGCAGTGCAGTGCAGTGGTAAATCAAAACCGTCGCGCTAAGAAGTCTTTAAACGTCTCGCGTATATGCAAATTACGATACTGCACCGGCAAAGTGCGAAAGGAAATTTGAAAAATCGCGCTTCCGTTATTGCTGCTGGGAACAAGAAGAACGAGCTGTATGAGAAACGCGAGCGGCCACTTTCCACGAGATATTTACATCGACGATGAAACCGCACGTTCTTCCTACAACCTCGAGTACGGAGGTAGTCGAAACATAACGACGGAATTGCGGAGCAAATCGACTGTATCGATCTGTCGAGCGTGTCGTAGCCGAGATCTCGACGACTGCGAAGCCGACCGACCGATGACTAATCTCGCTGCACGATTCGTCGAAACGATTAACTCGACGCGCTGAAGCGTGCGCCGCCGCTCCCTTCCGTCGTTCAGCCAACGATTTATACTACTTTCGTTCAGTGACAATTTTCTCTCATCTACCGTAGAATCGTCGCAGTCTACAACTAGGACGGTACGGTAGAACCGTGGATACGTCGACTGTGTGCGTGGAACCGGCGGCCACGGAGGAAATATGATACGCGTGAAACGAAATGCATACCTCCGTCGTCGTTTCTTCCCGACAAACATTTTCAAGAATCCAATCCCCGGGTCCTCGTACAAAACTGGATAGACAAACTCCGTGGGATACCTGTTATCCGTAGTAGCCAAACACGTAGTGACCTCGCTGTGCGCCAGAGACGGAGAGAAATTCAGCCTGATCTCCCTGGAGACGCAGAGGCCAGAAGCCACCGAGAGGATGAAGAAAAATAGATAAGAAAAAGAAGACGAAGGAGAAGACGAAGGGGAAACAGAAGGGGAAGAGGAAAGGGAAAGTCGGTAAATCGAGGAGAAAAGAAGGAATAAGGAGAGAAAGGAAAAAATATTGAACGAGGGAACTCTAATTCTCGCGTCTTCTAACCACTTCCTCTCCACCTTGCTGGTCGACGATGCTTAACGGCGCTCGAGTGTGCTACGAGCGCCAGAAAGGTTACTTTGGATGGGAACGCGGCCACGGTTGGCTTTCGTTGTCACAGCATGTCCGATGCAAGTGTAACGATGAAAAAAATCGCTCGTAACGAACGTCACGGCGTTAACAATCGATTCGCGTATCGAAGTTACGATACGTAATCTCACAGGGATGAAACAACAGGGCGACCAGAGTTACATGGCGCGTTACCATGCGCACGCTGACCAGATGATGGCAGAGAAGTGCGACGGCTTCATTAACAGCAATTTATCACTGGATCGGCGGGGGCCAGCGGCAGGCGCCACCATTAACCCCCTAAGGTCGTTAGGTTGCGGTTTGACATGAGAACATGCCCATAACACTGTTCGGTTATACGTACCTAACGTGTACCACCTATCTGGCCGCTGGTAAAGCACAGATCCATTGGCCTCTGCCTCTAGAACGCGTACAACAGCCGGATGAGAGCGGAGAAGGAACAGCTGTAGAGCGAAGGGATGCGAATAGGATCGAACGAAGATGGAGAGAACGGAAAGCAGACAGAATGAGTAAACGAACATTGTAAAGGGAGAGAGTGGAAGAGAGACAGAGGGAGAGACAGAGACAAAGGGTAGACTCGCTGTTACGTCACAAGCTAACCATTAGCGGTCGTACAGGCTCGTGTTTAGACACCCCGTTATTGAATCGGTTACCTACGCGCCCTTCTCCTGGATATCGAACCCGATGTTACCCGATGTTTCCGTCGCTAACGTTAAAATCGGCAAAGCTGGCGAACCCAAGGACAGCGATTTTCAATGTTATTAGACACCGTGTGCCGAGGTTCGTTTAGCCGAAAGCGCTTAAAGTTGTCGCTCCTTCCCTGGTCCAGTTTCGCGCGTTACACGCCAACGCGATTAAACGATTCCTTGCGATTCATTATCAACGAAGCGATTGTCCTTCGCGGTACTTTTAGGTCAACAGCGTTCCGTATCGTTTATGGAACGCGACACGCTCGGTGAAATATTCGATCGCGCGTACAACCGTTTAACGTACACGCGTTGTTCCCGTGCCACGAAGCTCGACACGGGCCTAAGTTTATTATCACAGAACCAAGGGTCGAACGAAATCTCTCAAGTATTTAGGGGTATTACCGATAAGTACTACTGGCTATAGGTATGCTTGGGTATTCCGGAATGGTATTTGCGATATTACTCGGAAGCTGGAATAATAGGCAGGAATTGTATGCGCGAATCGTGGAATATATTCGGAATCTCGAGCGAAGAATGACGCGCTCGGAAAAAAAGGGGACTCTAAATAAAAGGAGTCAGGTTTATTTATAACGAATAGGATGTGGCGCGTAAATAACGTGTTTTATAGACTTAAGAATATAGGTCTCGATCGAAGCAACAAGCTGTCTCGAAACGCGCGATATACGTACTTTGTGCCGAATTCACCGCGCACCCAACTTGCCATCAACGCGCTGGAACGCGACGTTTCCGTAGAACATACTTTCATATCGTTCGTTTCAGCCGACGCGTACATCGATGAAACTGTTTTAATTAAAACGGTCTATCTGCCTCCACTCGCGTAAGATTTAATCAGGCCATAGACTGGAATCGGGCACGTGTGTAATTTAAGTTCCACCGTATCAGCGCCAGCGGAACCCGCCTTTGCATTCGACTAATCCGCGTGAAAGCAAGGATTTTGGGGCTTACGTAAGCGGGACTTCTCAAAATGAACAAGTCGCGTTCAAAGGTTCGAACTGCCTCTACACGCTCGCGTGAATATTCATTAAACACGAGATACGTAGAACGAAGGCGGGAGAAAACGGGGAGACGTAAAAACAACAGAGCGGAAACTCGCGTCGATAGTTCGAACAGTTTCATCGGGGAGAAAGAACGAGCCCGTTCTCCGTTTCTTCAATTATGGAATAATTAACTAAAGATACTTTGAAAGCAAATTGCCTTATGTACTTGAAAGCGGCAGACCGGTCTTTCCTCTTTTAACCGCTTCTCCTTCCAACTTTCCTGGTAACTGCTAGCCTTACAACTTCTACCTACGCTTCCAGCACCCATGCACGCAGAGTTGAAGCACCCACTTCTCTCCCCTTCGCCTCTTACGCGCGTAGATTATTAATTTCGTTAATTTCCCCTTGGTTTTCAGAATTCGTCCGTTCGTTAGACCACTGCCCTTTGCGTTAACCCTACGCGGAACGTTTTTACACCGTGTAACAAGTGGCTGCCGGCTAAAAGAAACCCTTTCGCTCCAGTTACTCGTGGCTCTCGACGTCTTTCGATTCAACCGCAGTCTTTATTCGCACGAACGATCAACGGATCTGTATAAAAATAATGCTCGAAACAACCTTCGGTAAGGTATGTACCGTCGTAAATTGTACGTATGTGCCGTAATTGGAAGAATTTTCGAAAAGTTCAGGCCCTTTGAAAAACGAACTTCTCGCGTATCGTTCGTCGAACGATCCATCGTACGTACGCGTCGTCGAACAACAACGAAGCTGGAACGATCGATAAACCTGAACGCTCGATGACGCGTGCTAGCAAATTCTTCGAGCACCGCGGTTCTAACTTTAATTAACGTCTACTCCGAATACCAGGCGAATTGAAATTCACGTACGACACTTACAAATTCGATGGTTCGTTGGAGTGTTATGCGTCCGCGATCCTCGCACTCTCTCCGTCGTCGCCGTCGTCGTCGTCGTCGTCGTCGTCGTCGTCGTCGTCGGGTAAGTTTCAACGAGGAGTGCGACTTTACGCGTTCATATTGAAAAAAGTCAACAACGCAACGCGGCGGCGAGAAAATGTGACGGAACGAAGTGAATATTGGCTATCTCCCCGAGCTTCGACGTCATTAAAACTTTTAGATTGCATAAGAATGGCTTTCCATTCCCGTCTCTAACGCTCTTCAGAAGACGTCATGTCGGGCAAGAAATTCTTGCTCGGTCAAGCAGTAATTACCAGACTCGATGATAAATTAAATGGGGGAAAAAAGATGCTTCCTCTTATTTTTTCTTTTCTTTTTTTCTTCTTCTTTTCCTCTTCTCTTATCTCTGTGTTTTCTCTTTCTGTCCGCCGTTCTATTCTCGCGAGAGATCTATGTACATCCCCTTCTCTGTCGTTTGTATAAGTAGATTACTAGCATTACAGAGTAATATAACTCCGTTCTTCTCAATAATACGAAAACTTTCCACTCGTCATGGACAAGCAAACGAGGGATTTCGTTATAGACAGAGTCGAGGAACTTTTTAACACTTAAAA
The DNA here is from genome assembly GCA_014825975.1 of Bombus haemorrhoidalis. Lineage (NCBI taxonomy): Eukaryota > Metazoa > Arthropoda > Insecta > Hymenoptera > Apidae > Bombus > Bombus haemorrhoidalis. The sequence goes on from CM026161.1 coordinate 1,865,079, forward strand.
GGATCTTGGAAATATATCGCGTAGAAATTGCTATTCCAGGCGCTCGGATAAAAGGCTTGCGAAAGGTTATTACGTCTGAGTGCACGACTTAAGGGAAAACAAAGCAGACAAAATAGAAACATCTTTCCGCGAGATCGATAACAATTATGGGGATGATGAAATAAATCTGACAATTTTCGAGCATTAAAATAGCAGAGGAGTCGGATACACGACGATGTCGAGTGGTATCTTGCACGGGAATTCGTATTAATTTTATAAACTCGCTCGCGCCAGTTCTACGAATGCGGTCAATTCGTCTGGTCTACGGAAAACAGTTCGCGCGTAACGATCATCCTCGCAACTACCGCACTTTATATAGAAGCGACTGAAGATACGGTAAAACCTGAAAGTAATACCAGGTGTATTATTATCAACATCTGCTTTCCGATTGTCTTCCGAATCGAGGATTATGTACCGAGATCCAAGAAATTGATTTGTCGTTTATTCGAAGATTTTTTGGGGGAATTATCTTTCCACGGAAACATTTCCGGTGTCGCGCGAGATATTCGAAAAGGGAACGATGTAGTGGGAAAGTGGCGTAAAAGTGAGAACGGTGTTTAAAACAAACGCGTGAAATGCAAATTAATTGGCGAGCAGTTCAGAGTATTATCGAGCCGTAAGAGGGGCATTGTATTAGCATCCTTTTCTTTCGGTAGCGCCTTTGTATCGATAGAGACTCGCGTGTCTCGAACCAAATACAAAAGGGCAACTCAATGGAGGCACGATAGAAGCAAAAGAGAAAGAAAAGAAGAGAGCTGGATGCATACTAGGTCATCCTTTGGCGCGATGATGTTACACCGGTACATTTCGCTTACGAATACGTCTTTTAGAGAAAGAAGAAAGAAATGAAAAGGGGAAAGAGAAGGTAGAAAAAAGTTGGGGAAAAAACGCTCGTGACCCAGCGGGCGTCAATGTTATCGTTTCCGGTGTAGAAGCAGACTGCGTCGCGTAACATCTTGTCCCGCGTGAAATGTCAGCTTTCGCGCTGAATAGCATAGCCGACAACGAATTGACATAGTTCGCGAACGTTAAACTAATTTTTCATCTCTCGGCTTGCGGAACAATCGTCGTCGACTGTAATTTCGACGAGAAACGCATTTGTGCGTGGCAACTGAGCGGTAAAGGTAGAAGTTGCGAGAGTCGCCAGTAGTATAATTCCAGCGCCTTTATCCCTACGCTCTAGGCTCGGCTCAATTTTCATCATCAAAGTTACGCGCGTACGTACATAACGCTTTTGAACACGAGAACGGGAAAAGGGGGAAGATGAAATCTCGGTCGTTAATTAGTACCTTGCGACCGGGGATGAACGTCGAAACTGAACGGGGAATTGGTGCGCAAAGAAACGCAACGATTTATAGAGATAGAACGTGGCTAGCGCGTGTTCGATAAAGCTGCAAAGAGAAGTACGAACCTTTTAACGAACATCGTTCGTATTATGTTTCGTCTCTTTTCGAGAGGACTCTCCTCCGCTTCTCCTTCTTTTCTTCTTCTCCTTTTCTTCCTCTGCCGGCGTTCCTTCTCGTTTCTTTTACCACGACACGACGCGCGATTGCTAGGAAGAAGCACGACGGGAAACAGAATTACACGGACGAATTCTAGCATAAATAGTATTTGCTAACGAGTTGCCCTGTTGCAAGCCGCATCCGCTAACGCTACTCCGGCCGCAGAGGGATGGCCCAAGAAATTAAGAGGGACCACTTTGGTTTCGGTCCTCCGAGGTTTAAGGCGAGTTTATGCTCCAATTACCTCGTTTGCAGTATTAATTCGCGCCTCTATACCTTCCTCTCTTCCTTCTGCTGCCCCGGTTTAAACAGCGAAACAGAGCGAACAGAGGAATAAGGAAACGACGGACCAAGACAATAAGAGAGAAATACGGGCGAATCGAAGGAGAAGAACCTTTGCAAATGTGTCTCGGAAACTACAAGCCGCGCGAGGATTAAGGATTGGACTCGGGACACAAGCATCGACTTGCACGACCTCGTGCAAGGATCACAAGTTAGGAAGTCGTAACCGGTTCGGGATTAAGCTTGTCTCGGGCAATACCTTCGGGTGAATACGAAATATATCCGGACTATGTGTGGATCAGACTTTGGTTCCGCTTCGCGTAGCTAGGCTATACGTTCACCAGGACACTATTTCGAACCGTGCACTTTTACCGTGCGCTAAACGCTGCAATCCTTTAATGTGACGTACGTGTTACGGAATAAGAAGGATAGAAAAAGAGAGAGAGAGAGAGAGAGGGAGGAGAGCGGAGGAGAGAAATAGTCTTTCACGAACGTATAAGTTTCGCGTACTTGAAGCTGCTGTTTTAAACTAACTTTGGAAAACGGTAATAACCACGGCCATAACACGGAATTATTTCATATAAATTCGTTTCAGAATAGTTAAAGTAAAAAGCCGAGGTAAATACGATGCGCGTATATGTATTATTTACTCGACGATTTATTTAGTTAATCTTCTGCACGGGCCGTATAAATTCAGACAATTTTTGCTGTTACAAAATTAAACGGAAAAATTTGGCAAGCATACGTCGTCGTTGATCGTACAATGTTATTAATAACATTGACGTATCGCGTCGCGTATGCCGTAAGAGAGAGATCATCTTGGAGATACATCCAACTAGGAAGCGTCTATTTAGAGTCAGGAACGCTCGGCCCGGAGTAACCGAGCATACGATATAAAACAAGGAAAAAGTTAATTTTTCTGGAAAGTTTGATCGTAGCCTGTGTATATACAAGGTCGTTGGCGTGCACGATTTCAAAGTGTTCGCGTTTCTCTCTTCCGGTTTCTTTCGCCGAGAGAATCGAACTATCCCGGGGGATACACGGTTACTTGTGATTCTGTGCGAAGCACATTTCCCAGAAGTTCCACGCAGGTTAGGCTGAGCTATGGTGCTACGTATTCTCGGCATTCACCGTTTAATCAGGAAGCAACTTGGCTGCTCCATAGAAAGCAAGTTTGGTTAGAGAGGAACGGTAGCCCGGACACTAGGCAAGATAGTCTGGCACGCGTATCGATCTTCGACGTTCGGGCAAACTTATCAGAACCAACGCTGCTACTATCGTTGCGTGGTACGACGGGGTAGCTTCTCCGCGCGATATTTCTTCGCGGAGACGAGCGTCGAAACGCTTCGAGCGGCATAAGTTTAAATTCCTAAATTCATAGATCCTCCATCGACTCGTCTTTGCCGCTACTCCGGCGCAACTCCTAAACGAACGTTAACAAGAGTCGAGTTCGCCACGTTTCGAAAGAGATCAGCGGAAGCTCTTCACCGTCTAATAAGTATACACTTTGTACCGATCGAAAACTTCCTTAAGGATTGCTTCGCGTGGCGAAAGTTGGCTGGAAACTGGAAGCAGAGGCTCGCGCGGTCGTGAATTCTCTCGAGGCGCTAAACCAGACCGGAGCATAAAGGTCCTAGGTTTGCCAGAGAACGTTAGATCACAGAAGTGGATATAATCGTGAGTAAATGGTCCGTAAGTAACAGTCGAGGAAAACGTTTGAACGACCCTCATCCTCTTACCATTCTCCGACCACCTTTGGACTGTCGACGGATAGATACATGCAGTCCCGTTACCACCATTCCCGACACGCTCGCTAACGCTGTATCTTGATTATATTCCATTTAGGGTACGGCCTTGCCGTCCGTGCACTCGGCCAACTCGCGAAGTATTTCCACATCGAGATATCTCGTTTGTCACAGGGGTTACCGTGAACCGACGAATTTCTTGCTCTAAATATAGCCCAGCGGAAGCGACAAGTTGCTGGAACGTCGTTACGGGCCAGTCTTCCAGTAACCACTGCGAGAAACGTATTCAGAAAGTGTAGGTGCGCGCACCAGTTAACCCGTGTCACGGTTAAAACCGTACGCCGACGTTTCGACGAGTTGAAGAGCTTTGACGGTACGCGAATGACCATTTAGAGTTCTCGTTTGTAGATGGATTTTTAAAACGATAATTAAGCTTCAACGAGAACGTTTTCGTCCTTATTTTCAGGTATCTCACGTCTTCGAATACGAATTTGCGACAGCCCAGCGATCAGAAAACGAATGTTAGTATAGTTAGGCGTCAAATTTTAAAGCGTTAACGTATGTAGAGCAACAGAATATAGATTGAAAAATGAAAAGTTAGTTGTACGTAGGTGGAAATTCTTCGAGGATCAACACAAATCGAACGAGATACGTCGTCAATCGTTATAGACATTAACTTTTCCTCTTACCGTCTCAAATATGATTTTCTACTTTAGATATTCCAATTGGTTCGTTCCTCGAAACGTTCAAACAAAGAGAATCGAAAGTCTAACGAAAGGATAAAAGATTCGCCATTGCTGACTACGTTGTTACGGTCTCCGCTGTACGCAGCGCACTTACGAAACGTTTAAAGACCGATGTATTTTCCTGCGTATCGTTTCCCATTACCCATTCTGTTTCGTTTATCCGGACCGGAATCTGTCTTCGTGAGGGACGAACGTTTCACCGAGTATCGTATCGTCGGTTGACTTCGCTCGATTTACTTCGAGTATTCGTTTTCTGTTAACGGGCCAGAGACATAATGTGTTTGCGGAATATAAAACCTTTGGGAAATCAGCGAGAATATCGTACAGACTCGTTCAACGATTTCTCCTTCTCTCTGTCCCTCTTCCATTTCCGCAAACGCACAATCGCGTTCCTTAGATTCGAGAATCACCAAATTGCTTGATACGCGAACCGTTAGGTACCTCACGGATCGGCACGTTCTCGATTATAATCGGACGTTTATCGAGCACGATTCCAACGCTAATCCAATCGTCGCGTCTGTTTCGCATTGCAAATACGAGAACGCGAGCGAGACGACGAAGAGATAGAGACGTGGACCAGCTACCCGTAATGAAATTACATGTACAGGAAAGATGTAGCATCTCCAGTAGAGTCGATATTAGATCCCCTTGTACTCCATGACGTTATTGTAAAAGTAACGCAGAAAAGTCAGCTGTACCAGCTGCGCGAGCTGATCCGATGAAATTTAATCACATCTCGCCGACGTTACGATATAGTATCCATAAATCTTGGAATCGACGTACCCTCGTACTGAAAATGTCTCTGAAAGGTATTTCCCGGTGTCGCAGCTTTTCCAACATTAAAACTCCTTATCCCTGGCACGACTTATCCTCGCTCGCAGTAACACCACCGACGTCGATTTCCTCAACACCCTTTCTCCCTCCTTCTTCGCCCGTTCTCCTCTGCCTCTGCATCCCTGCTTCCTCTCTCTCTCTCTCTCTCTCTCTCTCTCTCTCTGTCTCTCTCTCACACGCGCGCACACACATACACACACACATTTTTTCTCCCCCTCTTTCTTTCTACATCCTCTCCACCGTCAACCCCACGATCTCACCCCTTGCTCACGACCTCCGCCGCTCTCCCTCGCCAATCGACCTTTCTCCCCACTTTACATTCCACTCCGCTAGATTTATTTGTCGATACATATTGCGCTTGCGAGGACTGACAGTAATCTCCGACCCGGTGGCGATTCGTTCCAAGTTCACGAGTTGAGCAATTGACGAGCGCGACAATACGATGCGACGCGACATGCCGTTCGATTCCATCGAGTTGTCCAACATCGATCCATCTAGCGACTCTCGATTTTCTATTCGTCGACTGGCTGCGTGATTTGCAAACGTGTTTATATAATCGACGCGTCAAAGAACCGTGTACATCGGGACACCGGCGAAATTAACTTTTTACAAGCTAGACTTTCTCCGTTTACGTGTCCCAAAGCGTGTAGAAGCGCGGAGTGCTTTCAAGAGTCCACACCCTCGTCAGACCGAGTCAATGCGTCGAGAGCCACTCCAACAAACACGCCGATTTTCAACTAGCAGCTACGCGGAAGAGAATAAACAGCTAGGGAGGAAAAACGAGAAGCCTCGACTTATATCGCTCTTGACGATTTATCTCCGTCCTAAGCAACGATGGACCACGAGACGCAAATACAGCCAGCGTTAAAACTCGAGCTGCTTATCGCTGTCCGTTGCTCCTACTAGTCGATCTTAAGAAGAGGTTCGTATTCGCGAAATCCTATCAACGGCGTTAACTCGGTGGTGTCGGGACCGCGACGTCTCTTATTCGATCCAACGACGAAATCGATAACTTCGCTTTAATAGCTCTGACAAATCCAAACGCTGTTTGCGGCTTCGAAACACGGTAGAACCGTAGAACGCATTCTAAACACAGCTTCCTATTACTCACATGTCACGTCCACGTTGACCAGAACTGTTCGCTAACAGTTGACGAGCTGCTTGCGTATTGATCCTGAACGAGTGTAGAATCGTGAATACGTGCTGGAGAAATAGGTTCCGAAAGCAGCATTGTTAGAAGGGATATTAGCAGCCTTCTTTCCGCTCTAACTGCTTAATCTTAGCTTCATTTTGACGTCTACCTCTCGAGAACAACGCTGTAGGACAACGGAACACGTTCTTGCTGCGAAACGATGCAACCAGAAAATCCTATCGCTCCGACGACCCAACGATCGCCGTACAATAGTCGCGATGCAATTGATTCGCTCGGCCGAAGTGTCGGTTCTATTAATATCGCTGACATTATCGTCGTCGCGGTACATACGTTATGCACGCCGTCAGTGAGCAATATCAGCCAGAAACTGGTTGTCACGCGCGTATAGGCGTAATACGGCATGAACGTAGATCAACGCTTAACGAAACATCCCGACGTCCAAGAGCAAGCGCCGGCCGGAATTAACATACGGGTAAACATAGGTAATACGAGGCGGATGCTGGAATATGGCTCGAGGCGGATAGACGTAACCAGTATTGCTATCTCTAACCGGCATCTCGATATTACGCCTCTCCGCATTTCGGGAGCTGCACCATAACCTACCCCAAAACGATGGAAATGGGTCGGGGATGGTACCTTTAGCACGGCTATACCGGACCGATCTCGACGATCAGAAGTCGAAAGCTCGTGCGTGGACAAATTGGGAACGATACGAGAGAGATATCCTGGGTCAGATGCATGCGAATCAAACGATTTGCCAAGATACAATGTGCTTTGTATGGAAACGTACCTCGGCGATGCCAGAAGGTTCTTTTATTTTGTGGACGAGCCCTGCCATCGATTTGCCACGTATCTACCAACTAATCTCGTAGTAACTCGAAACCAGTGTATTTTCGATTCGACTATAAAGATAGCTTTTCCTTTTCAACGTTAAGAATAAAATTAATCATCGAATGATTCAGTATGCGTTTAACGTATAGTCGGTAAAAATATTCATACGCCTCCCAGGAAGACCGTTTCTATTTCAACCAATAACGACATCCTGCAATAATAACATTATCTGTTTTTTTTTTTTTTTTGAGAATATTAGCACAAGTGCTAATAAAACGACTCTTAGCGCAAAGTGCAATAAAATTATAGCGAAATTTCATAGCGTTTCGTTCTATGAAAAACGCGCATTTTATAGGCTGCACGAAGACTTTATAAATTTCTTTCTTTTTTCAAATATTTCGCGCGATACGATCGTTCGTATTAAGCTAATAGGAGTGGAATTCAAGGTACGCGTTTAACTCTGTGATAAAACTCGTTCCTCTAAAATTCTCCGAGCCCGATCTTTTATAGCCGATCTCCGACCAACGAACCTTGTAATATACGAATATGACTTTTATCCGAAGACAACGTCGTCGGTCGGGCAACACGGGCGATGCGTTCGTAGAAAGTGGAGAAATCGAAACGTCGGTTCGCGTGTGTCCACGCGGGTACAACGACTCCGCATACCGTGGACGGTAAAAATGGACAAAGGTAACCATAGTACGCGATAGTTGCGGGCAATGCTCCCTCTCTCTGTGTCGACTGTACCGTTTGTGCGGTAACTTCGGTCATTACATCGGTGATGCCGTGCACCGAAGTGCAGGTTATTCCCGTTGCAAGTGGCCACCGCAATCGCCAGAGACAGAGGAGGGAACAACCCGAGCAAGGACAAGAGTTTGCATTGTCCTATCTGCGTAGTTTATACGTGTCATATGCGGTACAACCGGTAGATACGCGTGTATGTGCAAGGAATCGTTCTCTGCCGTGTCGTGTTTCGAATATACACGCCTCGCGAACATCGCATCACGAATCTAAAAAACTTAATATCCACCGTTGCGCCGCCGGCGTGTCCCGACTTAAAAGCAGATTTGTTTTCTCATTCTCGGGCATATTTTTCTCGCTTCCGTGCGACTCCTGTAACTCCCTCTCTCTTTTTCTCTCTTCGGAGACCTATACATACGTGACACGTTGTTCGGGTTTCGCCTGGACGAGCTCCTAAAGCCGCAACACGTCCTGCAGAAGCCATAAACCATCTACGAAATAGGCATCGGGATGTTTGGAAAGTAAAAGCCAGAGACGTTGGTGTTTTAATTTCCTCGTTGTTTGTTAAGAATTATTTAGTTTAAGAATTACTAGATCGCTCGGATAATTTGCGACCATGGTGGAGAAAGATTTAATAGGAAAGTTAAACTACAAAGTTCAATTGGAAATCACAGGACGATAGAAGATGTGCGTGTAATCTAAGGCTTGTGCATATCACCGCATGAATACTAAAGGCAGAAAGCTTGCACGGAATTTTCTAAAGATACATATACGTACCGTATATATCTACAGGATTTATCTCGCAGAATGCTAATTTTAATTTGTCAGAGTGTGATTCGAAAAAAATACGAGCTTAAGTTTAAATGTAGTAATATCGTGCTTAACATCGCGCTCGTTACTTTACGGTGACATATTTTTTACGGTAACGCCAGAAATTATTTCAAATAAATGATTTAAACATGTTAGTAACGCGAATTCTGTGGAATATTTCTGGCTGAGTTTACTGCTCGCGTAAAAATGTCGTGTTAAGAGTAAAATAGAAAAATATTAGAACAAATATGAGGAAAAAAAATTTGAAAAATCTCGTGTTTTCCACCAGATATATATCTATATGCACGTGTATATATTCGTAGCCATGTAGGATTTTCGTGAAATCATGAAAAAGTTGTCGCAAAAGATGGCAATTAAAGCATCTTGTACAGAGTGTCAAGCTTTAGTTCGGACTTTGTTTGCGTAAATAACGTTTACTAAATGAAATGCTAACGAGTAAACACTTAGCTACTCTAAAGCCAGGTCCAGGGAAGTTAATGAAGAAAATTCAGGGTAACGTAATTCAATTATTCGCAATCACGACGCAGTGTGTAGTACGTTTGCCGCGACGATTATAACAAAATCAATTTAACGGCAACCGGTAAATAACGTTCGGTCGTTAGCATGACACGGACAAAGCCTGAAAATATCCGTCATACGTAAAACGTTTAATATCGAGCTACGGAATGTCGGTTTCCCTCCTTCGAATTACGCTCCGACGTTCCATTTATCGATATCATCGGCACGACTTTACCAAAACAACGTGTTCTTCCGTCATCCGCTCAAATTCGTCCAATCTTGATTAAACATTTACACACGTTACGATAGAAATCTCCGATTTTATTGAATCATCGACGTTGCTGGCGAGCGTGGGAAACTGGAAAATCCGCCGACGCAATCACCACAGACTATAAAATCTAGAACTAACAGCTCTTCGCGTATATGCGTGTGACGATAAAACTTAACGAAGAAAGCGGTAAACCGATCGTTTAACGCATTCGAAGCTGGTACTGGACGTCGTACAAAGGGATTCGCGTTATGCGAAAAGTCGAAGGAACAAGGTTGTAGAAAGCGTCGTGTACAATTAAAAACTGGTCTCAAGCTAAGAGGAATAGAGACCAAGAGGAATAGATACTTGAAAATTCACAAAATTGTCATCAAAAAAATTTCCCCTGCGTCGTAGTTAACAGTTTAGGCAAACAATGGAAATATTTGAGAATGGAGCTACAGTATCCGCTGTGGACATAATAGCGTAAGCAACAAACGCGACAACTCGGCGAGAGCCAAGTATCAAACTTTATGCTTTCAGTCAACGAGAATAAGTGTATATCTTCCGAGCGCGGAAAGGATGTAGCTTAGTTGCGACAAATAAATGCATCACCGTATAAGCCAGGACGCAATATTTTTTTCCCTTTCGTGGTTCTTCCATGTGAATCACCGACGGCAGAAGAGAGAGAGAGAGAGAGAGAGAGGCAAATGGAGATACCGGGAAAGGGTGAGAGAGATGGGCGAACGGTTGAAAAAAGATAACGCACGAAACGTAGCCTTTGGGGGAGGGGGAGGGGTGGAAGGGTGTGGAGGAAAAAGAGGATAGAAGGGAGCAAAGGGAGACGTTTCGAGCGGAGATTCTCGTTGAATTTAGAAATCCACGCGCAAGCCCATTTTCCGAGGGAAAGGCCACTTCCTGCGGCATGTCGGTGCAGCCGTATTTTATCCGTTTGCGGCGGACCCGGTTCAGTCTGCCGCCCCCTGTTCCCCGTGCCCCAGGTTTATAATAGCTTTGCGATGCGAAGATCGCGGACAAAAGCCGGACGAAAGGTAGAAAAATTCCGCCGCGGTGCTGACTGAGTTCCGGCTCTGTCCATTCGACAAACGAACTGCACGTATCGTACGCACAATAGACCGGGTCCGCGAGATCGTGCGGCTCTATTCGATACGGAATCGACCAACCTTGGATAAATTTGTTTTCTTCCTTCTCTTTCCTCTCGCTTTCCTCTTTTTTTTCTTCTTTTATTTTTATTTCCTTTTGCAAAGCACAGTACGACCAGCCATCCGTCTATCTTTCGGAGGAATTAACCAGAGATTTGTTGGAGAAGACTCGCCCCTGGAGGAGATCCTCGTTCCGGGACATTAACGTACGTCACGGAATTAGGTAACGTATAGTTGCAGGATAAAGCAAACATCGCGAGAAGATATCTCAATCCTTGCCGAGATACGTTGATATCGGGAGATTAGTGACTCGAAGATTTGAAGCCGGAAGTGTAAATCAAGTAGCGGAAGAACGAGTTGAATGTACGAAAGAGCGAGAAAGGAACGATTCGATAAAGGAGTATTTTAGTCGAATGACTGTTGGATCATTCATCGTGGCCGTTACCCCAGGGATTAACCTTTCCCTGGTTTCACGAGTTAATTGAGAACGTATCGAAATACATGGGCTCCGGTCGACCCAAGAATCTCTTCCGTGTAATTAACCGAACAATAAATCGGAACGAATTATGTATTCGATATTTATGCCGACCCGTCCGCGCCACGAGCGAATTTAATCTAAAGTTTCGAGCATCCGATTAAGCCAGGTTTTGTCAGTGGGAGGAAACGACGCAGAATTCCGTTGTAATAAATTGCGCGAGGGCAGCGAAAGTTTATCAATAAGGGACGACAGAAAGTGTGTCATTGACAAATATCTGGACAGCCGGGCGAGCGGTTGTGTAAAAAAGAGGGAAAAAATAGCATGGGAGAGAAAAAAACAGAACGTCCAGTGAATTATTTTCACTTGCATCGAGCTTAATGGACGCCTGCATTTTATTTTATTTTTTGTTCCGCTTTTTTTTCCAGAAGATACGAAATCACGAACGAGCGATTGGGTCGTACTCCGACGCGAGAGTACGCATGAATCGTCGATCGATTTAAAGCGCTGTCATAGCTGGGAAATGTTCAAGCGTAAAACGAAAGAGGAAATTACCGTTTCCAGTTCTATGCCCGTTTCAAGCTTGCATGTGGCGTACATCGCGACCGGTCAAGTAGAAAAGGAGTGGAAAATCTATGTTTCATGGATCGATCGATCCATGACATTCCTCATTAACGATGTAAGCTTGTTGTCCTACATTTGAAATATCAAGAAGCCCGAAACTCCAAAAAACATTTTATATGCCCGTTGTGGAGCGAAACGAATTCATTCGACGAAACGGAACATCGGAGTTGATTGCTGTATCGAATTGACCTTTAATTAAATCGAAGCGCTAATACTCGTTTGTCAGGCAATCGGCTGTCAAAAAGATGACCGAAGAACACGTATCGTTCGATCGAACGTTCCACTTCTGTTGACGTTAAAGCCATTGAAACAAAATCATAAACTATAGTCCCTGTAGCGTGAGTCTATTCCAACTTCCAAGTGCTTCGGTCGAAGTTCAACAATAGAGCAAAGACAAAGTACACAAAGCTATCGAATAGATAATTGGTGTAACCCATTAAAGACGACGGTCTAAAGGCAGTACAAGAGAGGAAGATTCCGGTCTTTCTCTATGCATCTATAATACGATAAATCTTTCTCGGTATAATTTTCCCTTTAATTAATTCGACGTACGGATCGTATTCGTGAAAAATTCGTTCTGCTCGCAACTATAAAACCAAGCGGGAAAGTACGAGAGGACTTTGTCGCGCAACGTCGCCTTGCGGTTTGCTCCGTGTTTAGAAAAGAATATGCGCAGCTTGACTTAAAACTTAAGTACAGATTTCGTTAAAGAGGACGAACATGGGAATAACAGCCGTTCCGTGTCGACAGAAAACTGCAGCAGCGCCCAGCTATCTTTCCTTCAAAAGAATTTCCACGTTTGCCTTGGTGCGAGTGGAAAAAAAAAATCTCCGCGACGCGTGCAGCGCATTATACCCTTGACAGATTTTTCCAGTTAACCCTTCAGCTCTCTAACCCGTTGCGCTTCCGTGAAATACGAAACGCGAACCGAGGCGGATCAAGTTTAACCTGCGTTTTTACTCTTGCTAAATAAACTGTGGCCGCCTTCGAGTCAGAAAATTGCATTCAAACGTTATATGTAGATATTTTGTAAACACGGGCAGTGGCCCGCGATACGTTTTCACGTAAGTCCGTATAAGAGAAGTAAAAGAGCGGCGAATAAAGGACAGCTCGTGTCTCTTCGAATTTATTGAACTTTCGGAAACAATATTATAGCATGCACGAATGCAACGTGTATTTTACCTAGCAAACGTGAAACATTTAACGCCGCAACAGCGTGTTATGATTGTTAAATTATTTCGCCAGAACGGATCGGTACAGACCGTGCGCGAAACATTTCCTCACCGCATCGTGTCGAAATTTAACGATATCGATTAACTACCTTGTTCGCGTGATTTAATTACGCCTGATTCTTCGAAACTACTGAAGAGATTTGCGATGCTACATTAACAACGATCAAACGGTTTAAGTATAATTATCATCGAGAAATCGCACAAATTAACCATAGAGTACATCTGACCGTCATTGAATGCATTCATACTAGTGCAGCATTTACAGGCGACGAGATTTACCCAATATCGTTCTTCATAAATGGTAATTAAACGTTTAGAAGTTGATACACAAGAAAGCAATCAAGCGAAACTGTTTCATTTAGATAGATATTCGCGAAACGCGCTGAATCTCACATTCCTTCGAACGATGTTTCGCTATTTCAATTAATGCATTTTGTACGAGATCTCGTAAACATTGACCTGCTGTCTTCACCCGGTCTAATATTTACTCAAATTCGGCACCGTGATGCAACCTACGATCATACCAGACGCTGTCAAAGGAGAAGTGAAAGCGTTAAACAGTCCCCACCTTGATCGTCGATACAATATACTCTCTGTGCATGAGTGCGTGTGTGTGTGTGCGCGCGCGCGCGTGTGTGTGTGCGTGACACCCAGTCCAATTGAATGCGACCTCAGCGAATTCAAATATCTCCATCCAAGCTTTAGACAGCTCGGTATGGTGGTCCTTATGATCTCAGGAAGAGGATCAGGACTGTTAGTCCTGTCCGGATGTTCTGACGTTGACGTACCGCTACCTTGATACCGAGTCGAACGTAGCAGCGAGAGCACACTGAGTCACCAGGCCCTGAGAAGGATGGCAAGGAAAGCTATAACATCGGCTGAGATTGGCTTCGGCATGTTGGTACGTCGCTTCTCATTTGAATTTAGATTCATCTCGCTCTTCCCCTACTGCACTCTCTCTCTCCCTCCCTCTCTCTCTCTCTCTCTCTCTCTCTCTCTCTTTCCATCTATCTATCTATCTATCTATCTATCTATCTATCTATCTATCTATCTATCTATCTATCTATCTATCTATCTATCTAGCTATCTATCTATCTCGCTATCTATCTACCTGCCTACCTATATGTGTGTGTGTGTGTGTGTGTGTGTGTGTATATATATATCTGTTTGCTATAATCTTCTTCTCACCCTCTCAAAGTTCTCTGCATTCGTTCCACCTCCCTCTACTTTCGCCGTACTAGAGCAGCCTTCGACACTCTACGCGTCTACGAGCACGAGAAGAACCCCTCAGGTTCTCTATACTATCTTGGCTCGAAGCGCTTTTCATGCAAGAAAACCAAAACGCACATCCCCCTCCCATATAATCCAGGGAATTTGAGAAATACGTGCCCGACGTTCGAGGCTTTCTCAGCCGCTTCAATTTGCTCGGCAAATGAATGTCACGGCTTCCATGTCGTTAGAATGTTAACTCGATTTTCGTGGAACACGCCGAAAGATCTGGAATTGGAAACAACGCGTGGCCGAGAATTCTCGTCCACCTGCCACCCACCGCTCTCTATCTTGTTTCGGCCTGCGCCACCCCCGCCATCGAGTCTCGAGAACGCATTTCGTCGAAAGTACGCAGACCCTTGCGAGCGAGAGATCTTAAATTCGCGTACTACGCGAAAGTATCCTCGAGGGACAACGACGCGCTCGGTCAAAGTGAATCGAATATCCGAAAGCAGCAACACGACGGCCTCTCAGCCTCGTGCCGCCGTCGAGAGCAAGTCCTATGTGTCGTGCATTACGGTCGCATCACGCGACCAGCAAACTGCTGAGCGCAAGACAGCTAGACGTTCATGATGACGTGGATGAAAGGGATGATCGCTGCGCGCTCTACAAATCTATAAATCGGCGAACAGACCTTTTGTAGGGGAGACGGAACGCCTCCATGAACGATTGACACATCGAGCTTGATATTTTTCCCCGACGCGACGTCGCGAATAAATGCGAAGAGTACAGGGAACAAAAGGGTGCCGCGATCTCGGACGCAACGCCAGGAAAAATATCAGCAATTTTACAAATCTGTCTGTACTATCGAGGTGAGTCGAGCAAGGGGAGTAGAAAGTAGAGAAATATTGGCAAATAGCGAGGGAAACAAGAAAAGTGAACGCGTACAGGCGAAGAATAGTGGAAGGCTAGAGAGAAAAGAGAGAGAGAGAGAGAAGAAGAAGGAAGAGTATGGTATGTTGGTTGGTTCGACGGTTGGAAAGGTCGGACATCTACGGCCGAGGATAGAAGAGGAGTTTGAACTGTAGAGAATAAGCTCGGCGGTGGCACTGGCACTCGCTGGACGAAGGGATTGGCGGGGATTCGACGGGGGTAGATCGGCGGCGACGGGGTCGACAACAGAGGGTGCGGGTCGGTGCGGATTCGCGCGCGGCTTCGTGCGGGATCGACTACTGAGGTAGGGCGGAGGATGCCGTGAGTTATCGCAGCAACTATCTGCTCAACTGGGCGGATTTATTTCTATAGGTACAATCTGCTGCGCGAAATAAAGTATTTTGAAAATAAGAAGAAGGAGGAGACGATAGAGCACCGAGATATCATTCGCCATTTGTTCCACAACGGACGTGCGTCTAACTGAGCACGTCTAGCCTCTTCGGATATTTCCACGCGCGCGTCGAATATTCATACGATGCTCGTTCGGACACGATACGTCTACGTTCGATAAGGTCATTCGCGGTTCGAACGTTCTTACGAATTGCATGTCCAATTAACGTGAATCTCGATATTTACTGCGCACTAATACGAGCGACCGCGAACGAACGTTAAAAAATTAACTTTTATTCGTTAAAGTGTTGCAAGTGTTGAGTAAAGAGTAGAGAGGTCTTGATAGAATCGAACAGAGCGCAATTTAATTAGCGTTCCAATCAAGACGATCGAATTGTATCGGAAATTTAGGCACGCGCGTTAGAATTCACAGTTGAATGTGAAAAGCTTCGCGACAGCGTGAAATGTGTTGAAATTAAACACACGTACGTAATGGGTATGGGCACGCGGGAAATAAATTGCGTGGATAATTCAAACAATCGGACGATTAATACTGGCCGCGCCGCTTCGTAAAAGAACGTATTACGGTCGAAATTATTTCAGCACCGGAATGTATTCAAAATATTATTACGGTACAGCGACTTCTATTTAATAATTATTCATCTGTGCTTCTGCAAGCAAAACCGGGCACTCAATTACGCGAATGAATAAAATTTTAGTACGCCATAGACGTACAGTTATAGAGCGTCGTGACAAAGTTCCCTCTAATACGAACTCTTTAACGCGATAAAATATATCGGCAAACGTGATTTGAACAACGTAAATTTATTCGTCGAGAAATCTAAACTCTTTGTTGAAAAAAACGTATCGATATCGGATTATTTTCTCGCTAAAATAACGTCAAATATCCCTTTGAATTGCTTTGAAATTTCAGCGACACTCGATAAAGCGACTTAAAATAAAGTTTCGTTTATGTAGATTCGGCCGCACCGAACCAAGCCGCGCCGCAATTTAGTAATTCTATCTGCTTGATTATTTCAAGGAAAATGTTTATTCGTGCAATTGCCCCGGCGGAATTTACGATCGAAGAGCACAATTATTATGTGAGAGAGGCGCGATATTTGAAAGACACAGGAGAGAGGTTTGGAAGATTCGATTTGCATCAAATCGCAGTAAGTTTCACCTCGAACACGAGAAGTCACTGTGCGCCGTCACTAAATTGCATTACCACCAGCCACTATTCCGGATATTTTCCCTTCCAAGCGTTCACAACCGACAGCATACTTATTAATTTAAAATTCAAAGAGTGTAATTTGCTAATACTTTGATAGATTCTCGAACGAAAATATCGCGCGGTTTACAAAGTACTGTACCGTACAAAAGTCTTAGATTTTCGATCGTTTATGCATCGAAGGAAAATATTTCCTTTATGATATTCTTACGGATACCTGATATTGCTTAAACTTTGCCGTTACTTCTTCTCGGTTAACATTTAAAGCCAAAAATTAATCATCTCGAAACATGTTCGATTATTTGTTCGAATTAATATTTCAAGTAATATTTCTCTCAACATCGTTGTTGAATAATGATGTAATAAATTCAGTTTTCAATATTTCAGAAAAAATTGACGCCCATTTTTTACTGTCTTCTCCGCTAGTTTATTCAGAATGGTGGCGTGCGTGTTTTATCAAATTTGGAGCGGAGCTCTATTTGCTGCAGCATTTTTAAAAAGTTTATAAACCAAGAAATAGCACGATGGTGGTATGTAAATATTCCACGTAACAGTACCCAGAATTATTTCCTAGAGATATGTTTAGTTTTCATGATAAAAATAGCGACGCAGATCGTCAAGATTTTTGCACATTACCGCACGTGAATAAAAATAAAAGTATCGACAAATATTTTCTCCACTCGACTAGTTTTTCCAAATCTTCGTCGTATCATCGTAGGTATCATCCTATTTGGTACGTTGTGCGAGGTAATCGTGCGCATGTTCTACTCGTAGACACGTAGCGGGCGCACGTTTCTCGGCAGCTTCATTTCAACGGCGAAGGAAACAAATGCCGCGGGACGTGTCAAAATTTTAACCAAGCTGCATAAAAATATAATCTCGAGGGAAGAAGTTGCACGACAAGTGCAATTACCGTGAAAAGGATGAACCGCGTTCGCCAGAGAAGCGTCGCGATGTATGTAATTCAAACTTTAGAACGTAACACGAACGCATCGTGCGAGAAAAAAATCATATCGATGAAAGAACGAAAAGAAAGAAAAGAGTACAATAGAACGCCCTAAAACTGATGTAAAAATTTCGAGGATATTATGACTACTCGCGGGATAGGGACATAGAAATTTGCGTGATATGGACGACGACATGGACGATTCTCAATCGTTGGGACGAAATTCGACGAGTATATCGGTACTCGAACTCCGAGACAGATTTATTCGGCGGTCATGGTATCTCCATGACCGCCGAATAACGATGCCATTGCTTGCCCACAGATACAAATCGTGATTCTTCCTTCCTGCGGTTGCCGAATCGGAGTTACGTACGAAGGAGAAAATACCAAGTTCTCGGGGTTAAAATAGCATCAACGAGAGAGAGAGAGAGAGAGAGAGAGAGAGACGCGCTCTCGGGATCTCTCGAAGGTAGATAAAGCGCCGAGGAAAACGGCCACTCCAGATAACGGGAATCTCCCACGTATTCGTACATTCACGGGCCGAGTGAAACAATTTTTGGAACGGAAGAATTAATTACTTCGAATTAGAGCCGCCGCAAAGCGGAGGCTTGGACGCGTTTGTATGCATAAATACGTGTCTCGCGATGATTAATCGTGCGAGTTTAACGCCATGGAATTCGTCATCTCGATATTAGCCGGAATAATTTTGATACAAATTTCGTGCCGGTGCACGAAGTTATAAAAAACGAAGCAGTAGAAATAGGGAAAGTTTGAAGAAACGGAAGAGACGCTGTGCTGTATTTTTTGCAATTTCTAATTTTAATTCGTAAAAGTAAATATCCGTTCGAAGGAAACGAATCTAAACCAAGACATTGTTCTTTTATTTCGCTTCTTCTCTATCCTCTTGTTTTCCCGGGCGAAACTCCTTCTATCCGCGGCAAGTCGAAACTTTCTCGTTGGCCTTAGAATAATGGAAACGCGAAAGAACTTCGAAGAATACAAAACACACAGGCAGACGAGCAAGTCTAACGGATATCATCGGTCCTTGATTTCTACGAGTTTTTATCCATCGGAAGAATTTCTTCGGGCTACCTTACCGATTTCGGTGGACGACGAAATTACGTCGGTCATTGTCTTCCGTGTTCCATCGAAAGTCACGATAATTGCGAATTGAAGAAACTTGGATGCCTTCGAGGAACGCGTTTTCCCTCTGTTTGCTCTCGCTGTCCTATAAACGCCGTCGCGATCGACGAACAAATGACAAATGACCAATTTAATTTCGCGAGAGGAGACTCGCTGCCGGCTACGACATTACCTAGCCCCGTCAGAGAAAAAACAAGCAGAGTCTCCTTCTTTGGAAAGAAACAGAACGTCGTCGTCGTCGTCGTCGTCGTCGTCGTCGTCGTCCAGCGATGTTCGCGACAAACTAATTTCTTAAGGCGATGCACTTGGACGATTAACTCTAGATATAGATAGATAGAAGCGGCGAAAGACAGAAGTGGAGCGTACAAAGAAAGTTAGCGAAGACGATCCATCAATGACCTCATGACGCTTCAAAATTACGAAACACCGTCGTTGCACGAAACAACGTTGAGCGACGTTCGTCCCCTACGACCCGACGCTGTGGATCAGTCAGTAATTGATCGGACGCCGAAGGAGTAAACACTCGGTCGTTGATTGATGAACTAATCAACCCTGCTAAACTATCGTAGATTCTCCGTCCCGTCTCGCAATCCCCTCCCTGCCACCCTGCCGCTTGTACAAATCAAATTTTCCTGCCGCTTATTCCGAACAAACAGAATTTCAAAAGTCGCCGAAGTGTTACGTAACCACTTCGACAATTCTATGTACTAACTTTCCTTCTATTTGCCACGTTGTTTGATTAACGCGAAATCGCGTTATAGAAAATCGAATATATCGATTGCTTGACGGATACGAACTTTCATGGCTGAGGGATATATGTTTTCATGGGAAAATAACAACGACAGCCGAGCAAAACGTTTAGATGGAGATCTAATATCCGCGTCCGTTTGTACAGCAAACGATTTTATTTGATAAGAAGATAAAGAACGGGAAGGTCGTAATTCCTGAATTATACCGTTGGACTTTTCATCGGATTTTTGTATTCCGTCGTGTTGCAGCACAGAACGAAAGTATCACGGAAAATTTCAATTAATTTCTGAGAAGACGGAAACGAGTCCAATTAAGTACCACTACCGGATGGAAAGACACGAGACAGAATTCTTGCACGTTATTACCATGAAGCCTAGAAGTCTGCCGGTCCTTATTACCGTGCCTCGTAATTCTTTCACGAATGCGATGCTGGAAATGCTTTAATAACACTCGAATCGAATCTTTCGTAAGGTAACGCGCGTTGACTTTTCCAGAGAGAAAATAAGAGAGGCAACCACCGTGACGCTGGCAAAACGTAGAGCTGGTCTTTTAAAAAATTCATCGTCGCGTCTTTGCCATGCGATAACCGAACGAACAGCGTTCGTTGCATTCAGATATATATATCGTGCACATATAGTAGAAAATTAACGAGATTGTCGCGTTTCGCGAACGAAGGATCGCATCCCGTTCGAATCGCGTAAAAATAATCTTACGGTTCAGGTATCGTTAACAAATTGGATAAACGATTCGACGATCGTTGCTCGTGTAAAAACACTGAGCAATAATTTCTTTGCGAATGCATTTTAATTTTCATTGGTAGAAAAGGTCGAATCAACTGCATTATCCAAAGTAACGTGAAAATAAATTAATATCGAAAGCCCGGATAATATCAAATTGATATTAAAGTAACATTACTGTTTAATCAATATCAGTGATATCGAATTCACAATATCCACTATGTGCGCACGGTGCTCGGCTAATTATGCGTTTTACGATGTAATACGAGAAACTAAACACGATGATTGCGAGAAAGAGTGGATAGAACATCTAGTCCCGTAGTAGTTCATGGGGCACGTGCTGGTACGATCGGCAAACGAAGGGCCCAACCTATAGGAAATGTCTTATTATTTTTCGATAAGTCCGTTATCGGGACGGTTTTATTGCTTTTTCTTTAACCCCGAGTTACATCCGGGCGTTGAGACCGTACCATGGGGGAAAAAGAGAGGGAGGGCAAGAGAAAAGGAAGAAACGAAAAGCTGGGAAAAAGGGGGAAGCGAAAATCCGTAATTACGACAAATCACTTGGTCGACGAGAGAATTCTCTATTTCCGTGGGACAATATTGCCCGCCGTTGCGTCCGCAAAACGAAAAGTTTCCACTTGTTTGTTCTGCTCTCCTGCAAATTACTGGGACAATTTCTAAAACCGGCGAAACAAAAATGGCGAAGAAGTACGCGCATAGACGAAAACTATAAGCTATTTCGCCGCAGGCTTTACAAACGTTTCTAATTAATATTTTCACGGATAAAAACGTATCCTCATTTGCGACTTCTAGCCAAGTTACGTATGCAGGTACTTGCACGGTACACGGCGTGTACAGGTCTATGAACGCGCAACGAATTAATTTCAAACTTTTGCTTAAACGAATAAACATATATACCTGCGAGACGAAACTCGAATCGTGCATTGTGCGCTTACTTCGACACGCAAAAGTGTTTTAAAATGGTAAATCAATTAAAACGGAAAACTATTTTGCTTCGGCTTGCGCCGCAACTCGATTTCCACCAACCGTTAACGAAACAATTGTAATCCGACCGTGGATACGGAATAGTGAATTCTCGGATGCGAAACGAAGGAAAATGTAGTTCGAAGAAAATGTACAAATAGGAAAAATTCGAAATTCTTAACGCGCGATAAACAACGACGCGTTCAAACAAAAATATTCAAACACGTTGGTAAGTTTCATTACTTGCCCAAACATTAATTCGGAAGCATACATTAAAATTGCATTAGCAGCAGAAATGGCGCTACACAGTTCCCATAACTCATACAGCACGCGCATAACAAGAACATGCAAAACGACTCGATTCTCGTCTTCGTCCGTCCGCACGCTGTTGTTCGCCTCTCTCATCGGCCGCTACACAGCACGCCGCTCTGATTAATTTCTTGATTCGAACCGCTATCTTACAGACCGGTTTCAGAACGAAATATTACTCAGCCCCGTCACCCTCTCCGTCTATACATTTATTCGTTCTTTCGTCCTTTCGTCGATGTATTCCAAGCGAAGAAACGAATGAATAAGGAAGATTACGGCTATCGTTTGGCGATTATGAAAATGACGGCATTAACAGGTTTCCGGTGTGGCGGCAGTTAAAGTCCCTGCCGGGGTATAACGTGTCGGTAATTTGAATTTACGACGAATCCAGTTATCCATCTTCAAAGATGATATTAATTTTCACGCCGAAGGGATTGCGATTCGATTCATATTAATGACACGCAACGATATACTCGTCCCTCGATTTATCACCGTTACGAAACGTTCGGGTTTTGGACTGCGATTACCATCCACTCGAGGCGAAACTCGTAGGTGGATGGATTTACGTGACTAGTAATTCGTACGCGGTCGAAGGGAACGGAAACGGGATACGCACAGGGTGACACTGAAAAGCGTGGCGCGGAACTTGCGGTATAAGGCGGTCGCGTTTAACGCGATACGATCGCCGTATAAACGAACCGTGTAATTGCAAACGTGTCCCCGTGACGTGAAATCGGATGAAACGGAAAGCTTCCACGGACGCGGCAACGGCGTGACGAGCGTCAGTTAAAAACTGCTGCTTACGGGAAGAAATCAGATTAGCGTTAGTAGTTGGATGTCGTGGGGAGAGACAGGCATTTTCTAAATGCAAATTAGTCGGTTTGGCGACATGGTTGCGCGGGCGGCGCGACGCGAACACGACGCCAACCACGGACGAGCAACTGCGACGACTACCACGAGGTAGACTACGGTGACGATAAAATATCGTTACCATGTCAGTCAGCGTGCGTCTCTTTGATACTCGCGGACGACGCGAAACAAACCTCTTCATCGTGAATGTCCATTAACTTTTTACCGATGATAACGCAACTATTTCCAACGCGATCGAATCTGTCGTTCGAGGTGCTGCACTCGCGGGCACGTCTTCAACGAGCGATCTATCCGCGTCTGAAACTTCCCGAATGCTTAAACTTTCATTATTTCCCTATCGGTTCCCTTACGAGATAGAATCGACGGAACGGTTCCGCGATTACAAGCGGAAAAGGGAAATACGAGAGGTAGATAGAGAGATCTATAAAGTAACACTAAGAAAGGGGGGGAGAGAGAGAGAGAGAGAGAGAGAGTGAACGAACCGTAAGTCTGCAATTACAATTAGGATAAATACCTTTAACTGGCAAACGCTAACCCTATCGTACCGGCTGTCTGTCCCTTTTGTAGACTTTCTCGCGACGAAACGAACGAATCGACCGTTTTCCGCAATCCAATAAATTCCTTTCCCAATGCGACTATCCACTCGCGCGTACGAGTAATTTGGGGTGAAATTGTTCCCTGTTCCCCTTTTCGACGGCGATGCCGAATTTATAGGTAGTTCGTATTCTAATTAAAGAACGCTAGTACCGATCTAAACGTCAGTGAAAGCTCCCCATCTCCGGTAAAACTGTTCCATGTTAGAGAAGCGTTAGTTATTGCTTTACCGTTAAGTAGCTGATTCAAGATATAAGGTAAAGAACGTCGAAGCTGTTTCGATACCGTAACATAGATACCGTGTATTAGCACGGAAAATGAGAAACGTTAAAACAATAGAAAAGCTTGATTCCTTTATCAACGACGTGGAAGAATATCGATACGTTGGTTCTATTTAAGGTTTTCATGGCTAATAGGAGTTTTACATCGAACACTCTCTCTACATCGGGCTTGAACTTTTTAAAAGTCTCACGGGGATGCGAGAGGTCTAACAGGTTCGTAAGTAAGGGAATTCGAGAGAATTTCTGCAATTCCGAGACTCTTAAAGGCTCTAGACCATCTCGCAAATCTGACGATATCAGAGAGATCGCGTAACTCACTAGGATCTCGGGACTCTCCGCACCCCCAAGATCCCTTGGGACCTTTGGACGTTCAGGACATCTGCGATTCAGAAAGCCCTGCGTTCCTCGAACTAAAATCAACCGAGACTCTTCGCAGTCTCTGGTGTCTAATATAATAAACCACGCAGAGCATTACCGGTCACGACGAGATGCTTGCACGATTGTACGTATGTAATTCTCTCTCCGTGCGGAGATAACATCGACGAATCGATGCTCGTACGTTTAGAATCCCATCGTGAAAGAAAAATCGTATTAAATGATCGGCAACGAAACGGCATATGGCAGAGATCTGTCTGTATTAGAAAGTACTTTGAAGCAACGCAGATGCGAGATACGACGGAGAGCAATCGAGGAGACTGTGGATGCAGAGAAGGAAAAAAAAGAAAGCAAAAGCTGTGTCGGAGCAAATTGTATCGCGACTCGGGTGTTTGGCAACACGTGACGGTGACGCGAGCTTTCCAATTAATCAAAAATAAACGATGCGAACGGCCGACCGTCGAGAATCGGTAGCGAGTACAAATGTTATTTATCGTCAAGTATGTAGCCGCTAAATGTAGCCGAGGGTGTTATTTAAACGATTGTGCAAACGTCATCGTATCGGGTGTATTATGCGTCGCGTTTCACCGGAAATTCGTTACAGTTTCGCAGCTCGATTGTGTCGCGCTATGCGCCGCGACCCGGCGTTTATTTTCCTCTCAAGGAAAATACTCGGCCGCGGAACATCGAGTGAAAGTTATATCGTGAATCGCGCGAGTGCGCGTACACGTTGGTACGCGGTCGCGCACCTTCATGCAAAATTGATTCGCCCCTGGTCGTGTTAAAATTCCACGATCAGATGGAACAACGAGCTCGACGCAATAACGAGTTAACGCGATAACGAGTACACAGAACGTCCGACGAATAACGGCGAGTGGAGCGTCAGATTAAAAACGATCTTCGATCGGTGAATGAATACGCAAATGATCACGACGAATGAAACGCGTAATTGTACCGTAGAGAAGGCTACGGCTTGATCGATGTCCGGCTGCTTGTTCAATCGAGTCCATACGATTCCCACCTGTTTCATATTGACGCACGCTGATGGTGATAGGTCGAGCTCCATGAAGACAGTGCAGCCTTTCTAACCAATTATTTTTAATGTCTCGTTGTACTCTCCCTAGCGCGGCCATTAAACTTAATAGCCCGCACTACCTAAGGCGCGTCGCTCCTTTTTTTTTTTCCCTCGAGGGCCGTAATTAAAGTCAATCGCATTACCGGAAACAGTCCATTAGACGTATTCTCGACCCCGAAAGCCAGTCAATCGGTGCACCGTGACACACCCGATGCGGCTCGAGCGACCGTTTTTAAAAGGCAATCTGCACGCTCTTCTACGACGAATCTCGAGCCTCGGAACTCGAAGAACGCAAAGGTATAGAAAGGTCGAAGACACGCGCGCGACGAAATGCTTCCTCTTCTTCGGACGTCGTTTTACGCTTCTCCCCTAAGGTTATTCGCGACGCGTTCCTGCGCTAAATGCGGCACGTAAATCAGGTTTTACGTCTACACGTATTTTTGTCTCCGTCGTACGATAACCTCGCAGCGGGAGACGCGAACAAGTCCGACGCGAGTCGTCGTCAAATCGGCTTTAAATATTCGCTAACAGGGGATCGTGTGGCGCGCAATGTGAAACCGACCGACACGATGTAACGACTCGATAACGCGAACGTTGTTTCGAATGCTATGGCGAATATTAATAGGGACGCGTCTGAAAGAAAAGGAGGAAGCAGAAACGAAAAGACAAGGGGAAAATACAAAAGCGGAAAGGGAAGGCGGTAGAAAGAGAAAGGAAAGGAAAACACGCGCGAGTTTTATTACGCCGGTTTTTAAACCGGTTTCCAATGGAAAACAGAGTGTTTGACTTGGGCGAAACAAATCGAGGCTGAAGCTTTTCAACCGGCTACGCTAAATCGTTTCGACGGAATGGTGCAATGCTGTTACCGATTCGATTTCGTCCGAAACATTCCCGACGAAATATTCTAGCGCGTGTAGCATTTTACAAATGGACCAGTCGGGGTTGTTCGTGGTGATGACGTCAAAATATACGAATTTCCGTTGGCTAGGATCGGAACAGAGAGAGGGTGCTGACAAAGACAGAGAAAGGAAGGCAGAAAGGGACAAGCGAGAAGGGGGGGCTGGTGCTGCGTTACTAACCATTTTCTCTTCTATCAATAGCTTATCCATAACGATTCAACGGGTTTGTCCGAGCGTGAATGCAACGATAATGCGATGGTCCGTTTCTGTCCGGTTACGTTCTCCTGCCTGTTCTTCGTCTCCCTCTTTTGTCTCTTCATCGATTCATGCACGCGCCATCATTACCGTCAGATAATGCCCCCACGTTCGAACGTGGCGCAGGTCGATCGATGCGGTTTCATCGTACATAATACGGGAGGGAATGGTAAAGCCCCAGAGAGGAAAGGATCGAAGGAAACGATCGTCGTCGATCCAATATTTACTCCTATCTTGATGCACCGGAACGTAGCAGCTCCGACACGATATGGATGACAGAGGAACTTGCTTATCACGGTCCGGATGCGCATCGACGTATCCGTTCGACCATTCGCGGACCGTTGCATCTTCATGAAAGATTCAAGATAAAAGACTAGGGACGAACGAACGGTCGCAAGAATTTTCGCGCAGTTTAAGAAGTGCCCGGAATTTGCACCCATCGAAATCGCGGATCAAAGGATCAAAAGTGGCTATTTTATTAGCGCGCGTACCTCTGTCTGCTCTCGTCGGATCTTATCGAGTATTCTGCGAAAATTACCGCTAAGAGGCGCCTTTGTAAACGTTCCCTGGAAGATTCCACGGTTTCCGTGAACGCGTCGGATTACCGTGGATACGGTCGTTTATTTCATCAGATATCAACCGTTTCTGCCGTAGATTTCAAACACGTAACGTGTTTGGGATAGATCGGCGAACGAATTCTACGCGATCGATCTTTATCTTGTACTTTCGCCTAAATCTATCTCGTACCGCCGCTATCTTTAGCCCGTATTTTTACAAAGTAACGTTAATTCCGATGAAATCTTTGCGGTTTACGTGAAACCGTCGGTTGAAGCGAGGCTGATCGTTTAATTTCGCTGTAACGCGTGCAAAGGTCTAAATATATCTCTCTCTATATTACTAGTTAGTTGTTTAGTACTGGAGTTACGGTGGGATTTGTCAGACCCGCTGGCACGTCCACAGGGCCTTGGTCGGAGCCTCGAAATGGCGAGCGTGTTCGTCAACAAAAAGACGAAGATAAAACGATCGTTACATCAATCACTGCATCTCGAATCGAACCGTGCTCGAGGTTTGTGAGTGTCAGCAGAAATGACGAGGCGAACGCGAAACCTCGTCCCGACTAACTAGGACGACAGAAGCGTATTCCATCAATTCCTCATCGAACGTATAGCACGTTCGTTACGCTGAAATTGTGTCTTAACCGAAGTGAAAAATTCCGATACTCGGCGGACACGATCTATCAGACACGGAAGCATTATTATTCGCCATTTTCGCGAACAGATCTCGGCAAATTAAACGTCGTTTTGTTGCTAGCGTCTGCCGGGATGCTCCCTCTATAGTTGAGACACGGATACGATCAACTACGTAAACCAATTAAAAAAGGCAGGCTGGAAAAAAGAAACGCGAAGCCGGTGACAGCGAAGGAACGTCACAGAGAGAACGGGAAATCAAAAGGGAGCATTAAAAGTTGTCGATGCTTTAGCGGCACAGCGGTCGTTGCCAGAAAGGACTCCTTTGGGAGTACATAGGATGAGGATGAGGATGACGGTAGCGCGAGGGTGGGAAGCCATTTCGCTCATCTGCCGAGTCATAAAGCAGATAGTACAGTTCTATCCTCGAAAATACATAAATCTTTGGTAGGTGTAATGTACGAGAAATGAGTCGTCCCGTAAAATAAATGATCGGATCAGCCGTCGTTTCCAATGAAGACGTTCGCTGTAACTTCACGCTGAAACTACGGTTTGATACGAAGATGGCGGGAAACGTCATTAATAACGCGATAACAGCTATCCGGTAACAAGCGGAAAAATTAGAAACCGTCACCGCGGAATCCTCCTTCTCGTCGACGAATCCTTTAAAACTGGTCTTATCGAACGGATCGTCAACATCAGGAACAGACGCGGCATCCTCCTCGCATTCGTCCTGATTCGCTGGTAATCGCGTGGAAGGTATAAGCTGCAACATCGAACCTTGATCCTTCTCCTTGATCAGAAGCTTGACGTAAGAACGTTGGATTCCGCATTCCACGCGAATCAAAGATTTCTGATTCAACGTTTATTCGCTAAACGAATTGATAAATCTTCGGCAATACGCGTTTTATCGACTCGTCTGTCCGGAATACCTATCGTACTTTTTTCTCGAGGTAGATTCCCTCGGCTGTCTAAAGGCACTTTTCCTTGGCATCCACAAGATACACTGCTTTTATCGGTATGGCAAGCAGTCTGGGAATGCCACTGTTGCCAACGCTGACGCAAAGATATTTAAAAGGATGGGTGGCGAGAACCCAGCGACAAATTCGACGCGTGACACTCGTGTTTCGAAGTGTTCACGAGGAGTTCGATCCTTGACCGTCAACGCCTTTACGTCCGAATGATTCAGCAACGTTTACACGAATGTTTGCCCCGGCCAATAGACGCACTTTTAAAGCCCTAACAGTTCGTAATTACGAAATTGCACAGCGAAATTTAATATGGAACTTTAATATAGAGAGCGCAAGACGTAATTTATCAAATTTATCGCTGCGACGAATAATCTCTGTTGTTCGATTCCAACCTTGCCATAATTGTAGCCCGAAATATGCTTTATTCTTGTGAAAGTAAATAGACGAGAGATATATTAATTAGAAGAACTGTCATTATTCTGTAAAATAAAATGTTTGACGTACCGACATGCGTAATCTAGATGCTAATTAAGCACGTTTGGCTTCGTCGTGCATCGTGACACAATACGTTTCACGGTACTGCGAGTTTCCATCGTTAACTGAGCTATTGTAATTAATTTCGTGAAAAGCATTCAATGTACTTTATTGCGTCTGCATAATGATTGCGTAGACGAAAATTCTGTATAAGCGTGAGTTACACGCAACAGAGATTGCAGCGTGGAAATGTCCGGGAGAAGAAGCGAAAGATGAATCGAGCGTTCCTACATACTTGCAGCTTGCAGCAGTGACTTGCAGCTTATTGGCTCAAATGGATATTAATTATCTCAACGGGATGACAAGCATTAGCTTTTTTGTTTTCCATTCGCCTGCATCAGTACGCTACGAGGTCGACAGGATTTAACTTATGGATCTTACAAATGTTACACGCGTCCGGATAATTAAATCGCTCTCTTCCATTAAAGCGACACGAAATCGTCGAGACGAAAACGAAAACAAAGAGAACCAAAGTGGAACTGAATCCTTCGGCGTGACTGAACTAACGCTACGACAAAGAAAATTGTACAAGTTACAAATCAGAAATTGCCTGTCGATGCTAATAAAAATTCTCTTCTAACAATATTAATAATAAACCAAAGGAAATATAGTCTAAAGTTACAAATCGTCCGATTATCGTGTTCCACGCAAGATCGTAAGATGAATGAAAAAAGAAAGAAAAATTCTATATAAATACAACGGCTACAATCTGTAAGCCGTGAATTTATTAACGTTATTAGCTGATAAATTATCGTACGAGAATATCGTGTTAATAAATGCGTAGAAAGCATTTGTCAACATTTGTTTCGAGAGCGCGCGTTTCTACTCGTTTGAGCCGAACGATCGATCCGTCACATTTCTTCGCGTTAGTCGAATCTCGTTAAACCCGAATGCTCGAGGCGCGTGATACATCTCCGAAGTCGGAAGTTCCGTTGACAATCGGCGATACGCGCGCGGAACAGACGATACGATTGATGCAACATAATGCCGTCGCGTGCACGTATAATGCACTCGGAGCGACGGGATTTTCGAAATAAATCTTGAAAACAAATAAAAGCCCGATACCAGGGCAATGCTCATAATTCCATGGAAGCACAGTTGTATCGATTGAATGCAGCCCGATGGTTTTGCGAAACGAACGCGCCGACAGTCCAGTTCGCAGGCATGGCAGCACGTAATCTCTAATGCGTAATATCGGTGTTCACGCTGAAACGAGCAAACGCCAATAAAACGAAACAAGCCAGACACGGGAGCAAGGCAAAATGTGCCGGTCGATAATTTCGTAATTCGACGGGGGCTGACAACCGCAGGACCCGATTCGGTCGTTACATTCGCGAAAGAAACAAGGAGAGGAAAAAAAAGGTTCACAATTTGATTAATCTGCCGTTGTATCCGTCGCAAGAGCGGTGTAAAATGTTTGCTCGCGCGCGCCATCGAACCAGTCCGAGCTCGGATGAAGCCCCGATAAATTGAGAGGACAAAGCTTCGAGTTTATTAGATCCATAATATTTTACAGGAAATTGTTTCTACGTGAAGCCATTTTTCATCGGGCGACCGATGTGATGTATTATCGGTACACGCGGGCCTCTCGGTACCGTTATCGTTATTGTTTTCCAACGGATTCATTTTTCCCTACTCTAATGCTCGCTCGAAAAACTGTTTTACCTCTCGTTACTTCCGTTTCGTTCCTGAATTTCCACGGATAAGAGGAGCGATTTTCTCCGGGTGGACAGAGAGAGAGAGAGAGAGAGAGAGAGAGAGAGAGAGAGAAGGACTACAGAACGAAGTCGCTAGCTAAAGTATCATCAATCTCGTGGAAAGTCAATGGATCGAGGAAAAAAGAAAAAAGAAGTACGGGATCGCAGGTGCGTTCAGGTAACGACACCGAGAAAAGGGGCTTGAGAACTTTTATTGAAGCATCTGTTGTAGCAAACGGTGATAGCCGAAACTGACCCAAAAAGTTAGACGAACGTGGACTCGAGTGCCCTTCAGAAACCCATTCAACATCCTGAGAATATGCGCGGAAGAACGCCAGCAGAAAGAAGGACGAAGAGAAAGGAAGAAAGAGAAGAAACAAGATTCGCCGGCAAATAAGAATAGTTATTACGCTCGTGGAGGAGGATAGAGGAAATTCTAGAGGGGAAGTTGGGAAACAAGAAAAGAACGAGAGAGAGAGAGATGCGTTGCTCAGGCAGAATGCGAAGGATGATGCGAAAAGAAACTGTCCACAAACATTTTTCAAGAACGCAGAAGCACACCGTGGCCGGGCGACATTGGAAATAATAATACAGAACACGCTAGAAAATGATGTAAATGTGGCCATTCTGTTTTATGAAAATAACTGTGACATCGTTTAACGTTCGCGTCTCCTCAAAAGTGCGGTGCTGCAAATAGGATGAACAAAAAGGACGAAACGAAGGAGAGAACGGAATCGATGTTTTAGACGATACGAACACGTTCGTAAAACAGGAAAATTGACGCACGTTCTATTTACAATGAAATTTAATTGTCGGTTGGCTGGTATCCTCCCGAGTCTATTTCTACGTGTAAACAGACGATCAGACTCGTAAGACACGCGTATTTCTCTTGTAAAGCTCGAGCAACGAGAAAGGAAAAAGCGTAAGATATTATAAAGGACAGGTATAAATTGCACGTTGAACTTATTATTATTAATATTAATTTTTATAACGAATCAACAAGCAGCAAACAGGAAAGATATCGTTCCAAACGATGCACTTCTATCCTATAAATTAGAAATATCGTAAGGAATAATTACATCGATATTGAAATTATAGCGAACTCGCGATAAAAGCTACAAAGGCGACTCGGTACCATGGGAATAATTATAATACTATTCGTCTGCGTTTACTCCGACTGTTCGCCACGTCGACGAAATGAACAAGGACAAGTGCGCTGAGGGAACATTAGTCGTCTACACGGTGGAACCGGACGAAAAAAACTAAAGCGAAGACGAAAAAAAAAAGTATAGAGAGAGAATTCTCCTTGGCAAAAAAAAAAAAGAAAAAAAGAAGGAAAAACGAAGAGGGGGAAGGAAAGAGAAAAGGAAAACAAGAGAATATCAGCCATCTCACACCCACCGTGACAACGTCCGCATCCCATTCTGGCTTCAACGTCCTTTGAGCCAAACCACCGCACCCCGTTCACGCCCTCTTCGCTCTTTCTCTCTCTCTCTCTCTCTCTCTCTTTGCCCCTCTCACTCTCTTCTACCCTTGTCGGTCCACCAGCCTCGTGCAGGCTGGATACGACAAGCCAGCACAAGAGAAGGGAGTTATATTCCGTTGTATCGTTCCTGCCTTTTCACGATGCGTCGCGTATATCCCAGCTAAACAGGCCATTTCATCACGTTTCGTTTCGTTGTGTCTCGTTACGTCCTCGCATTCTCCCACCATCTTATTCTTTCGCGTTCGTTCCCGCCCTTATCCTTCTACCTTGCCGCGATATCTTTTACTATTTTCCTAGAAGCCTATATTTTCTACGATCAAGTAGTATCATAAACAGAGCGCGCGCGTTTTTATTGTCGCTTTAAAAGTCGTTTCGGAACGATCGGGATCAACGAGGGAAAAAGTTCCACTGATATTCTAGACGCGATTAAACGTGTTTTGCTGGAATATCGAATAAAAAGAAAAAAACAGAAGAAAATTAGAAGTTTCATTTTGTGTATCGTTAAACGTGGACGATCGTCGCGTGTTTACGCTTGGCCACGAAGTCAAGATATTATGCGAAACAATCGATGTTCCGATTGAAAAGAGATTCCAAGTTCGGCAGGAGGAAGCTTACATAGAAAATAAAGTTTCTCGAATGCTTGGAGCGTGTCGATACGATGTTTAGTTTGAAAGCGAAGAAAGCGTTACGCATGGTTTTTATAACAATAAACGGTATTATCATTGAAAATACGCGGCGAGATAAAGTCAGCTCCGTGGTCAACCGATAGTCCTCGCCTTTTGCCGTGCGAGAGCCTGTTATCAAGTTCGTCTTTTCCTTCGATCATTTCACCTACCGCGTACGTATTTTCGCGTTACGAAAATATTGACCTACATCAATTTAGAAGTCGTAAAACCGTTCCCACGACGCACGTCGAATGGCGTCTGTCGAATCTCGATAAAGCCGCTCGTCGAATCTCATATTGCCTTAACTGCTCGTTAAACGAATACGAATACTATTTCGCGTCCAGATAAAGTTAATCGTATACCACATTATCATTTAAATTACAGAATGACGAACAAGCGAAAGATGAATCTGTCGTACTCACTGGTTGCGTGGGACGTTTCGCAAAACAAGACGACGTAGAGTAATCCACCCACAAGGAGCGTAGCCAGAAAGAACGATCCCGAGCTGCAGCCCATCACGGCATCACTACTGATTTTCTATCGTTCGCAGTAATCCTCACCGAAGCACCGTGACTCGATCACAAACGACTGGTCCTTTTCCAGTTTAACTCTCGAGGATAGCACTGTCACTTGGCAAACATCCGGCTGTCATCCAGTGGCAAAGGAACCACTCGAGCGACGACCACGTCGTACAATCCAGCATCAGTGCAACTATGCTGTCGCACCAGAATCCCAGAGGTTTTACTCGCGTCACATGGCGTCGTCAACTTTTCACGCGCATCGTAACTCGCGAAGCTCTCGTGCCTCCTGTTTACACCGAAACCGACTCGGACGTTCGACCGATTCGTCACTTCGTCACACGATCCTCCTGGTTCATTGGTGTCCCGTCGTCGAATTCAAGACCAAACGCAGCCGATCTCCACTCGCCACGGACACCATCGTCGTTCCGCGATCTCTGCAATATTCGATACACGTAACTAGATAAGATAATTTTACACCGATTCTCGGTGACTCTGCTTAGATAATCACGACACTCTCTCTCTCTCCCTCTCTCTCTCTCTTCTTCTTCTTCTTCTTCTTCTTCCTTTTTCCGTCTGCCCTCTCCGAAGAATTCTACGGAGAATTCTCTTGCCCGAACTCCAAAGAGCCAGCCCCTATCTCTGTACTTCCTCGTCGTCTGTTTGCAATTAAGTACCGAGTATGGATTCGATTCGAACGGATAAAAAGAATCGCTCGGGTTTCTTTGTACGAGAATTCTTTACGACCATCAAAGCAGCCGATGCAATTTCACTGAATGCATAGTGCCCAGCCAATTATCGGAGTTTAGGGGCCCGGGTTGAATCTCCTCAGGCGGAACGTCGACGGAACGGACTTGTTAAACTTTGGCACTAAAGCGCCGTTGTAGGTGATGTAACTTAAATCGAAGAACCGGTGCACGATTCTGGATACGATAGAGCGGCTCGATCATCCGATGCCGAATTTATTCGTGACAGCTAACACGATTTGTCTGGCGATTCGATCCTGTCGTTTGAACGAAGTTCTCGAAAGCGCCGAACATCTCTGCGGAGGTAGAGAGTTACATCGAACGAACGCGTGAATTTTAAACTTATCGTTGGTCGTTAACAGACGAATATCGAACACGATTTCAGCTACTTTTTACCCGCGATCTTTTAAATAGATCGACGACAATGTTGTCGACGTACGTAGCAGAAAATAATATCGAACCACGGAGGAACTTAATGGGCCGTGCGAATCACTTAACGTTTACTCTCGAGAACGATGATTTACGCGCGATCGAAGAAGAGAAACGATATCGTCGCCTTGGTGAAACGAAGTCAACCGGTTCGTCGCGAACGATTCAAACGAATCACGTATTTAGGGCGCGGCATAAATCAACCGCGTGCCTCGTGAAAACGTATGACCTTTTAAAATTGATCGTAACCGTGAATCGTTCGTATTTTACCTGATTCGATGTTGGAGCATATGTCGTGCAAATTCGAAGGATCGGTTGTTAATTAAAAATTTCCCGGTAACGCGCGTTCTCGAACGCGTCGATTCAGCTCGACGAAATTAAAGAGCCAGCTGACAGTGGTGAAATGCGAACCGTCACCGCGTTACCTGTCTATTTATACGCCAATTGTACAACATGTTATGCGTTCTCGAATTAATAAATCGACGTGGTTTAATTTATCATGGCCGCGCTGGTTCAAAGAACGAGATGAAAAACGAGAAAGGAAAAGAGGAACGAATAAAAGACATTGGCGCGGAATGTTACAAGATTTGTGTCGTCGAATGGGAACAATGTACACAGAACGAACTAAGGAAAGTAGTTCGCGAAACACATTTGCGGAAGCCATATATCTTGCTATCGGTTTATTCCCAGCTCTAATCATCGGTCCGCAAGCTGGCAACACAAAATCCCTTGTGCATATGCATCGTGCATTCGCTTTGTACCGATGGTTTACACCCTCGTGTACCGTTTCTACCACTCGAATTGTTCGATTTTCGTCGAAGAAACAGTCCATCAACTTTCGCTTAGAGAAAAGAACGAGAGAAAAAGGAAACTCGCTCGTAAAGATAGTCGTTCGTCGATACCCACAAGTCGTTAACGCGTTTGCATCGCGCTAAGAACTTTTCTTCCGATTATTTCTCGTGGGCGATCAACGTCGATCGAGGAACGAAGGAAACGGTATATAGGGGAACGTAGGTGAATCGGAAGCACGTGTCGCGTATCGGTCTTTCGAAAAATGATATCTCGCGTGGAGCGTTACGAGGTGAGAAAGCGAACGAAGTGAACGACGAAAACGCGATAAATATAAAATGGAGCAAGGTAGTGAAGACACGTGGCCTTTCGACGGCGTTAGATATTAAATAAACGCGTGCACTCGGTGACAAAGGAAAACGACGATCATCTCCATTAAATGCCAGATGCCTGTCGCGAGTACGTGTACTCGGAACAAAAGCGCAGGCCGCTAAAGGGCCCGGCTTTTGACGGCTTCGAGAGTTCAAATATCATCACGCCCACGCACACACGTGCCCGGCAAAGTCGATCGACGAGCTCTTTCGTTGTCACCGGCAAGAGCGGAATTCCTGAAAACGATGGAGAGAAAAAAAAGAGAGAAAGAGACAGCGAGAGGCAGAGCGAGACAGAGAGGGAACAGAGAAAGAGAGATAGAAAGAGGGCCGGTGCTTTGTTGCTCGAAAAAGACCACCAAGCCAGCGGTTTCAGCTGCACGTTCACTCTTTTACAGCCATCCGCTTTCCAGACACATTCGTGACCCTTTTCGCCCTTCTAAATCCTTTCAGAAACATCGCTGCACTCGATCCTTTTTCGCTGTTCGCGAGGCTGCTACTCAAACCGAGCGTCTCTAAACGCTTCCCTCCTGAATGCTAAAAAAATTTAAACAAAGTCGAACGTTCCAAGCGTCGTGACGTACCGGGACGAAACTTCGTTTTCAAATCCCTTGTGCGAGCACCCCTCGAGTACAGCGACTCGCGAAATTAGAAAGTAGAGGAACACCGTCGTTCGCGCGACGTTTCCTCGATCCTCGGACCGCCGCGCGATCGAGAATTAAATCAGATATATGGAGTTCGCGTGTGCACGAGAGGAAACGAAACGAAACGACGACGACGACGACGACTGGAGCAGATGGAAAAGCTCGACGCGGTACG
This sequence comes from Bombus haemorrhoidalis, assembly GCA_014825975.1. Taxonomy (NCBI): domain Eukaryota; kingdom Metazoa; phylum Arthropoda; class Insecta; order Hymenoptera; family Apidae; genus Bombus; species Bombus haemorrhoidalis. The sequence goes on from CM026161.1 coordinate 1,901,218, forward strand.
CGATACGAACACGCCTCGAGTGTACTCTCGGCTCTGGCTCTGCTTTCGGAACTGAGTCGTCGAGAGAGAGAGCATCGTTGGAGTTTCGAGGGATTCAGAGCTACCCCTACCTCCTACCCATCGAGCCGACCCCTGTCTCTCGGCAACCCGCGTGCTCCAGCACTCGCAGTTTTCCCCTGAGCCGCCGTCCCCACCCAAGCCACAAGGATGTCCCCCACTATCGAAAGCATTGCCACCCCAGCCGCTGGTCGGCTGCGCGCTCGCGCCTTTACGCGCGCAGTCGAATCCAGTCGAATTCAGGCACGCGCGTCACCACCACCTCCGGATCTACACAGAAGCACATGCGGCCAAGAAAATACACCTCGTTACGAACGACGATGCTGTTTCACGCGTCCGTCTAGTTTCTTCCCTTCTTTCCCACCAACGACAACGATTACCTTACGCATCGAGGAAACCCTTCAAAGGGGAAACGTCAGACCCGTTCGAGATATGCCCCGCGAACATGCGCGCGCGACGTTATACCAACGCGTCGTCTTCTTTTTTTTTTTTCCTTCCTTGCGGAGCATCTTTCGTATCAACTTCGCGAAAGCATCGCCGCAATTGCGTTTCAGTTTTAGCCGTGCGTTGTCAGTGGGAATAGCACGAATGTGTAATTATATTAGCGATACCGTGACCTAACGTCGTCGTGGAAATAACAGGGGGATGTTCGAGTGGCGCCAGAGGGTTGGGCTTGAAAGCGTTTGTTGCAACGTGGTTCGTCGTAACTCGTGGCCGCGTACTATTCCGAAGAAGCTGTCGCCCTCTTTTTTTTTTCTTTTTTTAGAAATACTGCTCGATTTAAAAATCGATACTCGTTAGTAGGATTAGACCCGCGAAATTTATTAGAAATAAATTTCAACGACGATATCTCTATCCTGCAGTTATTCTGTAATACCTACGTACACTAAACCGTTTATTTTGAATAACATCCAACTACGTAGTAGAAGATAATTGTTTGGTTTATGACGAGCTATGGTATACCACTTACCGTATATCGTACCTTATATTGTCTAATGCGTGTTGTTTAGTACCCGGAGGGAATGCGAATAGGGAGACAAGAAACGGCTGACGTATAAGGGTAAATGTATCCGCAATTATTTCAAAAAAAAAAAAAAAAGAAAAGAAAAAACAAAAGCGCGCGCGCTGAATGTACTCCGCATTATATATAACTGGAGATAATTAAATCTTCGTAAACTTCTTAATTAGCTGTTCGAGGCAGAGGACGAAACGAGGAGGATCGTTCGAAATTAAGCTCGGAGGCCATTCAAATTCGAACAAAGGACAGAGACGAACGCGCCGTTAAAAAATTACGGGAGATTTCTTTCCTCGAAATAAGTTTCCAGGTAGAAGACATTTTTTTACGCGATCGAGGAACGATGGAAGCAAGCCGGAGAACTCGACTCCAATCACGTCTGTGGGAAAAAAGTATACCGTTGCCTCTGGGGAACTATTTTCTATTTTACGGTATCCACAAGTTCCTATAAACAGGCCGTTCCGAAGAACCAAAGGTACGAAAGGGAAGCGAATACGAAGCCGAAAAAAGTCCTCGCGATAAAAAGTTTGCTTAAAGCGTATGTCTCGTTCATTGTTCGCGATCGGCGATTTCAATATTCACGATCGTAGTGAAAGGGCGATACGTGGAGGATACAAAACCGCAGACGAAGCTTTAAAGATACATTCGCATAAACTTGCGATTTTGAATGATTCATAGAAATCACGTCACAATTGATACGCGCGGCTCGTTATAGAAAATGAAACTGCCTGCTTACCGTTCTCATAATCGTGTTCTACGATATTGGATGAATCGTTGGTCGCTGCATAAATTCCTTCGACCGTCGTCTCGCGAGCTGGAATTATCGTCTACCGAGTATTAAAAAGGACCAGTTGGCAAGACGGTACGCTACCGAAAACAAAATTAGGAAATCACGATCCAAGACGATAGAGACGATGAAATATATTTGACCGAAATATCGTACGCTGCATAGAACGATATAATACTATAGAGAAGGACATAATCGAGTAGAGGTACGTTACCGTAAAAGAGTCATAAAAAGACGTTTTACGAACGAATGGTAGGATGCTTGCTATTATTTTCATTGCAGTTGAAAAAAAAGACGTTAATAGAACGGTCCTTAGAGGTATGTATATTCGATTGCTATTAGAAGACGAAAAGCATGGATAATCGAAAAATTTTGCGCGATATCGCGCTTTACAGCGGCGATCGGGATTACATCGAGAAAGTTGAAGGATAACGTGGCAAACGACGTGACTTTTCCTCGGTCTTATTCTAATTTAATTTAATCATTCGGCCTAACTTTGATCCAACGAGCCGCATGGTACGAAATATCATAAATAAACGAACGCGAACTTTTAGTAAAAATTAATTTCCAGTTGTACGTACAGCGAAGAACGAAACTTTCGCTACGACCTGATATAAAGAGACGATGTTCGATCTGTCTTGGATTCAATAATCGCCCGATGATCGAACAAGATACGTCGGTAATTGATTAAGTTAGCCTTTACATAGGTGGTCCGGAGTCGGTGATTTACGCGATATGTTCGATGAAGGGCGAAACACGCGAATCCACCATATACGTCGGGCCGTTTTGCAAAGCTCGCGATAAACTTCGATGGTCTACCCTTTTGTCAAAACAGTGTGTGCCCCCGTGTCTCGTGTTCCTACTTCCGGCGTGTGGACGATAAAGTTCACCGATATTAACATCTTCGTCGGTGCTGTAATTTTCACCCCGGGTCTGATATACTGCAGCGTTTCGTTGCGGCGGTACCCGTATTACGACTAATATTTCTCTTCCGTACAGAACGAAAATTGAGTACTTTATAAGGAGCTGGGACATTAATAACTCGTACAGCCGGCTGGTATTTTCAGGACAGCTTAAAAGCCCTCGCCGCATCGATGATGTATTATATGCTCACAAAAGAACTGACACTTACCGCCACGTGCTTTCTCTTTTCACCCTACCAGTCTGTACCTCTCTCGCGCTTCGTTCACCCTCTTTCATCCCCACTCACCCTAAAGTCCTGTTGTCTCTGGTGTCGCACGAACCACCCTTAAATCACTGCTAAACATTTGTTCCCGGATATAATTTAAAAAAAAAAAAAAAAAAAAAAAAAGAAAGAAAGAAAGAAAAACCGTTTCCCGATGTAAATCAGTCGCTCGCTCGAAATGCAAGAGAGAAAGAATACACGCGATAGATTCTGGCTCGATAAATTCGATGAATCGCGACGCGATTCGTGACGACGCGAACTGTACGCGATACTGTCCGCGTGCTCGCAGAACAATAGACGATGATTGCAAAAACGACGACGAATAGACAAGGGGCGTAAAAAGCGATGTAATGACGATTCATTATCGCAACGCGTTCCTGACAGATTGGCGAGCTCATAAGTGATTTAAGAGTCATCGAGCTATCTAAATTGCTACTTTATCAAACACTTTCATCAACCGACGCTAAATAAGAACTTTTCGCGTACTAATCAACACGCTCACCGTCTAATATCCAATCTGGCGTGTTTGCAACGCTATTCCAAGTTGTCGCATCCCTCCACGATTCGATTCCCAAAAGCCATTGCGACTTCTGAGAACAATCAGTCCCGGTCGCGTTAATCGTAATTTTCGTTTGATTACACGTATTCTGCGAAAGTTGCCTGCCGGTTGTGAAAATGTAATTAGTAATTAGAACGTGATCATGGAATTCGTATTCCGCAATAATTTGTCGAATTATAACGTACGAAACGCTCGTTGTTCTCGCGACTGAAAAGAAACGCGCGTTCCGCTTGGCTTGTTTACTCGACTCGTTTCGAGACTCGTTGCTTAAAGTTTAATTACGAGACTTTAAAATCCTGTTTCCGCAGAATTTCATCCATAAAGGAATACTTTATTCCTACTGTGCTCTAAAGAATTGTTCAAACGGGAAAAAACGACAAGAGAGATGGATCCAAAAAATATGGCAAAAATTATTCAATGTTCGCAGCGCCAAAGGCACGGCTACCTGCTGTATTTACGACGCGACAAGGAAAAACTGAAAAACAGAATGAATCGCGTACGCGAGCATCCCACGCGTCGCGCGGATAAATCGGTAAATTAAAGCATCGAATAAATAACGTATCGACCGATCATTAAGAAAGTAAACCCCTGGCCACAAGCCCGTCGGTTGAATACGATTCTCCTGGGAATTCCGTTGACTAGAATGAAATTGATGTCGGGGGAATTATGTAATCAGGATTTTTTGTCAAGAGACGACAAGCTACGCGAGAAAGCTACTCGGAGGCTCGTGATTAGGGCAGAATAAATAAAGGAGAAAAGCAGTGAAAGCGAGGGAAGAAGAGATCGGAAGGGTGGGCAGGGTGGAGAGATGGAAGCTTTTCGAACTCTTAATTCGCCTGCGGCCAGCCCCTTCCTCGGCAACCCCTCTCGATCCTCCGTACCGCACATCATCATCGAAGTGGGGTTGAAGGCGTACGGCCCTGGTCCCACGTCTACGGTAACCATGGAAACAGACGCGTAGTCGACGTCGACGTCGACGTCGACGTCGTCGTGTGGTCGTCGTCCTCGCGTACGTAACCAACACGCGCTCGTCGCTTCGTACACGCACGCACACGCGCGATCTTGCACATTCGAATACGTGTGTGCACATCGTGCACGGACACGCGTTTTTCGAAACCGTGTGGAGAAAGAGCGTGTACGGATGTGTCGTACTCGCGGCCGTGCAAAAGCACGTCCGCAAATGACGTTTGCGCGTGGTTGAGAACACGAGTTACGGTAGACGACGGTGAAACAAAACACGGAAAGAAACGAAAAGTGGAATCAACGAAGGCACGTCTTCGAGATACGAGTACATCTTAAGTTGTCGGATGCGGACAACCTTTGTGCGCCGGTAAAACGTGTTAAGCACTTTGTATGCTCGTTACTCGTATCACGTGTATAATGTACACATATACAGATGTGTCTCGGAATTATAAGTAGCTGGTACAGTTCGTAAAAACGCAACAGCGAAAAGAGCATCATAACGAAACGTGTCTGTGAACGTTAACCGTACCTCGTTTTATAAGAGGACGTTTCGGAAGAATTACCAATCTTTCGTATTAGCGTGCATTTCAAAGCATTTCAAGACCAGGCTGTTACACCGATCCTCGAATAACCGACAATTTCCTCTGTGTCAGCTATTACGAATTATTAGATTTTCTATGTAATTCGGACTGCTTCTTTAAACGTTGAAATTTGTCTGGATCGCAATTTCATCGCGTGAAAAAAATAGCGATGTCAATGAGACATTGCCGATGGAGAAAACCTTCGTGGGATGAGAGATTATTTCCGATCACTGATCCGGGATAGACACTGTCCATGAAAGTAGTTGGAACTGGAAGAGAAAATGCCACAGAACCGTCCACGATAGTCAGGTAGTTCACCAGGAACGATTTTGGAGAAAGTGACCGCTAGTAACCACTAACTGACCACAGGTTGGATGCCACTCGTGGCAGGTACTCGCTCAAGAGATAGTTGTTGATAGAGCAAACCCGCCTTTCGACACCTTGATATTCGTAAAAAATGAAAAATGTAAAAATGAATTCCATCCGCATGAAAATCTAACGCAAATGTAAAAACCATCTCCAAAAAGACGAGTGGAGAAGGTCGTCATCTATAAAATGCGTGTATTATGTACGAATTTACGCGAAGCAATTAAATACCATTAAAGTCTATATATTGGAAATAGAGGAAGCGTATAAACCGAACCTTAAAAGTCTGAAACGTCTAATGAAAACCTCAAACAGTGACGAAGCGCGTCGTGAATTACGTTATGCGTCAAAGTTCGCGGGAAATTGCACGAGAGACGAACGAAGCCGCGCGCTGTAATAATATCATGTTCCAGCAATTATTCTTGCAGAATCTAGAGTCGAAGCGGATCCGTAAATTATGACCTGTTTACGGCCTAGGGAAAAGCATTACCTAGAGAGCAATAAATGTCCGCCACTGAGAGAATATCACCTGGAGTGCGTACACATACCCGATGCGATTAACGTCAAGATTTTCATGCCGTTCCCAGCTCGACTTCCCGTTTCACGAACACACGAATAAAAATCCTCCACGAGTTGATCCTCCCTGTTCGCAACCGCGTTTTCGCTGAAATATTTGTTACATCTTCGCGCGAATATTCCCCGAATGGGAATGATTTTTCCCGGCAAGGAAAAATGAGGCGAACAGACGGAGATGGCGAGTGAGGCAAGAAAAAGGCAAGAGGATGGAGATCTAACGTATTTTCGTAAAATGATCACGTCGTTAAAATGCATCCATCTAGTAGCTGGCAAAATGAAAAGCGGACGTTTGAAATACTCGACCACCGCGAGTTCGACGAGTCACCTATAAGAATAAATTGCGCTCGCCCGACTCGGTTGAGCTAGGAATTTTTCACCAAGTAACATCTGCCGGCATTTGTATCCTTCGACGATACTTCGACCTTACTCCACGCGGCATAGACAAACCTTTGTAGGTCGGAAATAACCCCGGGAGGGTCTACGAGAGGACACCGACAGGAAAAGGCTAAGCGACGATATCTCCTTTCAAGGATCAGGAGTAAGATCTGAAAGAGAGTCAACGAGAAAAAGTGGAGGAAACGAATTCCTTCGGTTTTGTCGAATGGCTCTTCTTTCCTTCTACCAACATTTTCCACCTTTTACCATCTTTCGATCTCGCCGTCTTTCCCTCGTGCCTGCGCCATCTCTCCCGCCCTTCCTTCCTCCTGCCGCAGGTCGCGAGCTACACGCGAGCGAAAATTTACTACGGAGAAGCAGAGAGGAACAGAGGAGTGTGCGGTTATTAAATCGGGACTCGACGGTGTAGCGTTTCATAAATTCGTTAGATAGTAACTTTACAACGATAATTTCGTTCGGCCGAAACGGGGCCGGTTTACGACTCCTTTTCCGTCCAGCTATATCTCCGTCTTGCCCTTTCCTACCTTACCTCGCAAAATTTCTGTTCGTCTCCTAAAAATCGCGTAAGCAATGCGCAACATCGTTTGGAAACGATTAAAAGATGTGTAGCATACATTACCTAAAAATACTTGGCCAAGATACTTGGCGTTGACATTTGAAACATACGTAAAATCTACTTTGTCGAAACGTTTCTTACGAAATACTAATTTACTTTTACACGGCGGTTACACGTTGTCGTGTCGTATCGGTCGTATCGGTCGAGAAAGAAGCGGTTTGTCCGATTTCACTTCCACGAGTCGTACACGATTCCATAAAAAACGGTAAAACAGGAAAAACATTTCAGGAGCTTCTTCGGTATCTCGTACGAGCGTACGTACGATTCAAGAAGGTGGAAGGTCGCGCGAACTTTCCCGCGGCAAGTGCTTAACGGGCATTATCGGCTAAAGAAGCAGAGAGAAAGTGAGTATTTCGGCCGGAACGCGTTCGCTTTATTTTGTCTCGCAATCTGCGAAATGAATAACATCGAAGACGAGTTTCCGGTCTGTACTGTACGAGCTGTGCATCAGGCTAACGTAGTCAGCCTTTCAGAAATCAATGCACCGCAATAACCGAACGATGCACTCGGCGTGCTTCGTCGCATTGAGCTCCGGCATCAAAAAGCTATTACATACAATGAAAATAGATTTCAAAGGCCAGCAACCATGTTCAGAAGACAGACAGAAGGGGAAGAGGAAAGGCGGGACAGGAGGTGGAAAGAGACAACGGTTTATGCATGGACAAAGCTATCGGCCAGATGAACCGGAAGAGAGTGTAATGTCCCGTGACATTTTGTTTCACGTGCATCAACACCATTAAATCCTATGGAGATCGTGTACATTCTATAAAATCTCTTTATGTTCTACTGACGCTCTTCCCGGAAGGGAACCGTTCGGAGTCATCGCACGCGGAACAAGAGCAACAACGGTTACGTCGAAAGTAAAAGTACTCGATGAATTTTCTTAACTTTTGATCAACACCAAGATCATGCAAATGCAAAAAAAGATTGAAATTCGAAATACAATTTCTGTTTATATATGGTATAAATAGGTTGGTATGGAATAGGATGCGATGATCGTAAGATCGAAGGGTGTTAAAATAAGGTAAAAATAAAGGTGTCGCCATAGTTTCCGATGATTAATCTGCAGTACTATATAGATGACCAAGTTTGAAAGTGGAGCGTTAAAAACCCCTACTTCCCTTCTTAGCGCCCATAAATCAGGGAACGATTACATGTGTAAATATACCGTTCCTCACCCTTCGTCGCAGCTGCGCTTTCCGGAAAATTCACCCTCGCGGCGTGTTTATGCGTGAATCTGTTCGCGTGAAAAATCATTGAATAAACATTTAGGGAGAGTATCGCTTGAAAAGATGTTAGATCTGGATATCGATGTCGCTTCGAATATCTTACATCCAGAATGAACAACTTTCTCTTATAACAAATACGTTTGCTATCGTATTTTTATTAAAGATCATAAAAAAAATACACGTGCAGTCCATTTGAATTCTCTCTTACGCGCTCTTAATGTAAACTGTCTATACAAATAGTCGTACATGACGAAACCAGTTTAATTTATGCATTTTGTTCGTATATGTAGCGCGCAATGTTGGGACTGATGGAATCGTCGCAAGAGGTATGCGATCATATTTATATGTAAATGCAGATACGTACACATTGGAAAAACGGGAATTGATGGAAGCAGGGGTTTGAATCAAAATTTGCAACGTGATTATATACGGTGCCGCTAAGCGTAAACGCGAACCGATGACATTGTTAATTTCATTATAAATATTCACCATCGATAAATCGAGTGCCCATTTTTGAATTGCACACCACGAATGTGTACTTCTGTGATAACCGCATTATATTTCTAACTAATTTCGCGTAACGCTTCTATTTTCTTTCAATACGTCAAAATTATTTTTCATCAGAAATTATTGATTGGGAATAAAGCGACCTTACAGGAGAAAAATACATATATCGTAACAGAAGTAGCAACTACGACTGACCCATAGCTGTCCGGATATTTTCACCGACAATGGAATTTCCTGGCTGACTGACTGACGGCTCGGTCGCCGTTGTCGATTCACAGAGCGATCATCCGTGAATTCCCCCGCTCCTTTATATTCCGCAATAACAACGCGACTCGTAGATGCTAGAGGCGCATTACATATACATATACACATAATGCGTAAAACAGAAGGAACGAATAAAGAATAGAAGTAATACATTTCGAAGTATCTTCGATTCAAGGCCGTTTCTTCCACGATCTCTTTCTGTAGCACTTGTCTTTCGTTCATTCATCTCCCACGAATCCCTCAGTGATATCTACTGATGTTTCTTCTAACCAATTGTCCATAGCCTGTAGCAACGATCTGATTGCAAATGCTTGTACAAAGGACGATGTCTCCTTTCGAGTCAGCCTCTTTTTCTGTCTCGCCAGGTTTTGTTCATTCTTCGTGTGATTTTCCTTGCCACGATCTTGACAAATAGATCCTTCGTCCCTCAGCCACAATACGACAAAAAGTAACATGAGATCGAGAATAAAATTATAGATCGTGATTACAACTAGTAAAAGTTATACGTTCTACAAGTGCAGTCGTTAAATAAGATAAGAATATAAAGAAGCGAACGAATAAATAATGCGATGAAATGAAATGCAACACGTTTACTTTCTTACTAACTCTTCCCTCGTTCGAACTATGTATATTCAGTATCTGCGATGTTATTAATTAAGGAAGCGCGTAATTGAGTGCCCCATTATCGAAAACTAGAGTTGCGCTGTTAGTAGTTGGAAATTAATTATTATTAAAGCCCATGGATCCCTGGAGTATTCTTGGATGCTAACGTTGATGATAGTGAATCTGCCTGGTACTCAAGATGTACGTATAAATAACTATATGTACACTTTTCTCTCTATGAAAAATTATATAAATAATATAATATCACTGACTATTATTCTTTAAAACATACATATGCATAATTCTACAAATTAATGACAATTTTAAAAATCACTAATGAAATAAAAACTATTCTATTATTATATTGCTAGAGTATATTCTTATCCAAACTATAAGGTTGAAAAAATGCAGCTATACATATTAGTTTTCAAAAATGACAAATGAAAAGGATAGATATATATATATATAAATCTAAACTTTACTAGGATACATATAGTGATTAATAAAATAATTAATCTAGAGTCCTATTACGGTAAATGTCATAAAATAAATTATGCTACAAATTATTCTTCCGGTATCATGCCTACTACATATACAATATAGTATATCGAGTTTATGAACATACGTGCGTTTAGATACAAATATCGTAGTAGTAACTATCATAGTCATGGCAGGAAACGTCGTAAAAAAACAAGGATTAACTTATTTATTAGGTATATGTGTACCTTGTGCTAAACAAAATGCTGCTAAAATACGAATAAAACAATCAGACTTCGATGCACATCTGTTAATGGTACGTAAATTCAACGTAATATTATTATTATACGTATTATTCTCGTAAGTGTTCAATTGAGGTTATGTTTTCAATTATCGCATTTCAGTATTTTAACAAATATGAATTTGTTTATGCCGATGATCCCGAAAAGCGCTGTAAGACAGGTGATACGGTTTTAATACAAAGTTTACCAAAAAGATTAACGCGCCTTATCACTCATAAAGTATGTATATCATAATATGAATCTCTATATTTTATTCATATATTATTACAACTTCTTAATATAACTTTTATGCTTCTAATTTATATTTGATGATTATAGGTTGTTGATGTCATTTATCCACTAGGTGATATTACAGATCCTATTACTGGTAAAAAGATCGTTGCAGGAAAATATAGGTATATTCTTCGTCTTTTGAAAATATTTACCATTTATTTGAGATTAAAACTTTATATTTATTTTAAATTAGGGATGATATTGAAAGGGATGCTGAACTTTATGGAAATTTAGAATCTATGTATAAATATGAAAAAGCACCAAAGAGAGGAATCACAGAAGGCAAACGAGATTTTACAGCCAAGGAAACTTATATGAAATATAGCGATGATCCAAAAGATTATGACCCATATGCGGTGAATCCATAATAACTTGTATATACAACATACGAACATATTCTAGATAGAAATTAATAAATAATGTTATATTGAAAAAAATTAACAGTGTATTTCAAATTAAGATTATAACTTTCAGAAAAAGAAAACAAAATATATTCGATTCGTTTGATACTTATCTTTTGACATTTTTTTAATATAAACGAATCATTTTATATATCCGCTATTTACATATATTAGTTACAGTTTCCTTTAAAAATTAGAAAGTAATTATTAAAATTACAATTTATTAAAAATGTAATATTAATCTTAGATTCAATTATTAAATACAATATGATCTTTTTGTATTTCTCCTTGTTAAATTTATACATTATTTTAAATTTGTTATAACATTGCCTCAAACTACTTGAATCAAAATTCTGCAAACATGTCAATTTAAATATTATCAGTGATTATTAAAATTCTCCAATTCAAAACTGAAAAATAATAATCATAGCTGATTCATAAAAGCAAAACAAGCAATTTTTATAATGAATCATTCAGAAAGGAATTCTCTTTCAAGTGCAGCTCCCATTTCATTCCATTCTCGTTCATCTTCATTATCCATTATTTCCAGATCATCGATTGAATCTTGAGAATTATCACCTAAATCTAAGTCGTCAGGTAAACATTCTCCTCTTCTGAAACGCGTTACAGGGTCATCATCATCATTGTTCAAAGTATCATCTTTGTCACTTAAACTATCATCATCTGAACTTTCATTAGAAAGCTTTTTTTTCTTTCTTATTGGTTCATTTATATTACTTCCTATTAGTAAAACTTGATATTAGTTACTGGATATTAGTAAATATATTATCTAATAGTAAAATAAACTATACATATTACACATACGATCATAGTTTACAGAGTCATCAGAATCTGAATCCTTATAACAAAATTTTTTATCACATTCTTGTTCATCGTCTATATTCTCTGTATCAAAGACAGGTACATCTAATTCTTGATCATCCATATCTTCTTCAACTTCTTTATCCATAATTTCTATTTCTTCTGGTGTGAATGACATTAATGGATTAATACTATCAGCAAAACTGTTTTCTATATTTTTTTCTGGTTCTTCTATACGTTCGGGACTACTGCAATGTGGAGGCGGTATTCTAGAAGCACGTGCCTGAAAACACATAATTGATCATCATATATATATCGCTATTATATGTAGAATAATTGGAAATAATTTTATTATTTATTATTTTTTCTGTTTTTATCGAAGCTCTCGCTTCAAACTCATCATTTTTATAATATCTATACCTTTGTAGTAAGTGGAAATAAACGCTCATCAACGTGTTCCCAGCGTTCTGCACAAGTCCAAAGCCAATCCGGGTTTACAATTTTTATATTTCGATTCTTTTTTGCTGCATTAGCCTTTGCAGTTCCAGGTCTAATAGCTACCAAGTGAGTAGTTTTGTCTGACAAATCCTACAATATAACGAATTATTAAAATAAAGATAATTGCATGAGAAAAAAGTTAACGTATTACCTGTGCCACTTCTGCTCCAAATGCTCTGGCGACTTTATAAGCTCGACTTTGATGAAGTTTTTGATGAGTAGGTATTAATCCACTAAAAGTTAAGTATACTCCTTTTAATACTTGAGCCCGCACTCGTGGAATAATGTCTCTTAATGACTTCCGTCCACCTTCTTTTTCTATAGTAGCATAAAATTCAGTATGAATCCTACGAAGAATATCTTCAAGATATAATAAATAATCATCATCATCTTCATCTATAATATTATTTTCATCAGGATTCTTATTTACAGTTTTTATATCTTGTACTGATTCAGATAGTGTTAAATTTTCTTTCAACTCCTCTGATGCTTTATTCTCATCTTTATTTTCATTATTGGAATCAAGATTTAAATCAGTGTCGCTCTTGGTATTATCTTTGGCACTTTTATCATTCTTTTCTATAAGTTCGTGTTCATTTTCTTTATCTTCGATTGTTTCCACAATTTCCTTTCTTTGATTATTATCAATCGCATTCCCTTCATCTGACAATACAGATGCACCATTTTTATCTGTTTCACTTAGATTGTCATCAATACAAAGCTCATTTGTATTTTGCAGTTCAGGTAAAACAGATACATCACTTTTTTCTAGTCCTGGTGGTGCATGTATGTCACCAGTATGACGAAAGAAGTGATAAGGCTTAACTTGAACTAAATTCCCACATCCTTGCCATACATCTTCTCTATCATCTATAATGCATACCAGATCATCTCCACAAGGAAATAAAGCCCTGTAGCAAGATAGTTAATAAGGTATCTATTTGCTTTGATAAGATATCTAAAATACAAATTTTATGACCATACTTAAGATTAGCTGTTTTTGATGCAGGGTCAAAACATTCATCCCTTGAAAGTATTCTATGAGAAAATAAAGTTCCATCTTTATCCAATAGCGCTGCTACAGTATGTGCATAGTTTCTTGCTCCAAATGTACATATATGTAATTCATATAAACGACTCATTTCAGAAAGAAAGTGTTTGGTATTAGGCCTTAAGCGAGTGTGATACCATGGGGAATTTGGTCCGTAAAGTTGATAATGATAAACATCCTGAGAAAGGTATGTTAATGATGTTAATCTTACTCTTATTATTATTATTATTATTATTATTGTTGTTGTTGTTGTTGTTGTTATTATTATTACATGTATAATAATCTCTCTTGCTCTTTCTCTCTCTCTCTCTCTCTCTCCCTCTCTTTTTCTCTCTATATATATAATATATGCACCTATGTATATAATATCTGTACCTTTATATTAGAGGGAATATTATCATTTGTTGTATGAACAATTGTTTGATCAAGATCCACAAGTAATGCTAACTTGCGATCATTCAAAAGACGTTGCTCATCTTCCTTTCCAATTTTTTTAGCCAATTCTGGGCATACTTTCAGTTCTGGCACACTATGTACCATTGGTACACTAGCTTGTGATATTTTTGTACTTTCATTTTCTTTACCAATCCTTTCAACTCTTAAATCCACGCCACATTCTGCACACAAGTCTTTCATTACGGTAGGATGTCTACATCCTTCTAATGTCATTACTACTTGCCTATAATATTTAATCATTTATGTAAATTTGAAGATAAAAACATATAGAAATAATCTTATTAGAAAGAAGTTATTTTCTTAATTAATATCATTTTACATAATAAAAAGTTATATATAATAAATTTTATTTTTGCAATACATTAAGAACTAAGAAATCTTATAAGGTTAAGGATATTATGTACCCAGGTTGAACAACATCCCCTTCTTTCGCTAAAATTTTTGTGACACGACCGAGTCGCGTGGCCCGAAATTTCTTCTCAGGGCCTTTACTATCTTCTGTTCCTGGAATAACATTCTGATACAAAAACAGCACTCTACCCGCTGAAACCATAGTATCCATCCGAACTCTCCATTTTAATAATTTTCCTGATTGTCCACCAAACGGAAACGTTATCTCTATTGTCCCCATAACTTTTAAATAACTAACATTCAGATGTTAAAATGTTATCTTCAATTGAAAGAAATTAAGTAGTAAATATCATTAAACTCTTAATGTTTTTGCGCGGGAGATGATATAAACACACACTGATGTTCAATTTTCCAACACTAATAGAAATTCGCATATACATGTATTTTGTTACACACATAGAAAGATCAAAGATACTTTATCTTTATTATTGGCTGGCATATTTTTTAATTTATATAAATAAAAGTCACTTACTCTTCTAATAGTTTTATAACTATTATTAGTATTTAATGGAATTCAGTATGGGAAAACAAATAATATGTATACGGTAATGAATCACATGAACATTATATTACATAACACTAGATAAACAATTTACCATATTAAAAAAGATTCGACGCACATTTAAACACTTGTAATATTATATAGCATTATTATACCATAAAAATAATTAAATGTGTACTTAGTTATTTTAACTGTAATGATTAATGTAAAATTCCCCTAGTACATATAAATATTACTATATTCATGTTATAATGTTTTCTGCACGATTTTGACCCACAATTGAAACTTTCAAACTTATAAACAGTATAGAATTTTTAATCAAGATTTAATTTAATACTCTATTATTCATTCCTTGTAAAATGGAAGATAATATAGAAAACATATTGCCAAGTACTAGTAATACTATTCACACAATATGTTCCCTTCGAACGAGAGGAAGACAACAATTTAGTTTGTGTGTTAGTTCTGCTCCAGTAGAAGAAATTGAAGCTTTTAACTTAGAAGGTGTATTGGTCCTAATTTTTACTTAATGTAGTATTTAATAATAATATGTATGTGAATAATTTTTACATATAAGTGTTTTGAAACTGCTTAAATTGTAATAATATCTAAAACTGATGTTTATACTTCATATTTTATAGAATTATTATATAAAACTTGGACTATTTTTGGAGTTTCCACTTTATTTAATTTTCATCAAGATGAAGTACATTTGAAACAATATGCAAAACGATTAAGAGAAGAAGTTGCAAATAATTTATCACAAGAAGATGTTACATATGACGCAGAATTTTGTGTTATGAAAGACATAACACAAAGACCTAGTCCATTGGATCCACCACCAATAAAGGTAATATCAACAAATAAAATATGTTTAAAAAATGAGAAGTATATCATTTATTTACAAAACTTCTATATTAAGAATTATTGATAGTTTTTAAAACTTCTCATTTTTTATTAAAAATAGATACAAAAAGTGATCACATCCTCCATGATTATAAATGTAATAAAAATGATAATTACAGATTGAAGTTTATTCTGAAAATAGTAATAATCAAACAAATTCAAAGAAATGTATTTATAAAGGAGTATTTTTATCATGGAGAACTACTAAAAATAAATTAACCGCTCTTAATTCTGTGAGATTACCTCTTTTATTATGTCGTGGTACGCCAAGTGCTATAAGAACTGTTCATAATGTGTTAAGTCGTATGTTTGATTGCATGATTATTGCATTACCTGCACATGAAGATGATTTAATATGGCTTATTCCAATTATAATTACTCCAGCAGATAAAGAGGAACAAACAAAACACACAGATGAAATTTGTATGGAATATAAAATACCAGAACTAGAAAATACAGATACAATTACAATAAAGTTTCTAGTTTTGGATTTAATAAAAATATTAACAGTGTATGTGTTCGTAAAGCCTAAAAAATAGTAAATATTTACCACTATATTGCTGTATTTGTATATTATTATTTATGATTATCCAAAACACTATTATACAATATGTGTAAAAATAAAAAAGTATGCTGTTTTATATCTACATTAATTTTCTTTTAGAATTGTAAAGGATCAAAATGATGAAGCAAATGTTGAAATTGCCTTTAATTTAGAACATATAGAAAAATTTCGTGAGGTCTTATACTCTCAAATGTTAGAACTTGCTGGTTTACAATTAGGATTGTGTACATTACATAAAATTATTCTTCCTACAGTTACGATAATGGAAAACAGGGTAAATAAATAGTTATTACCTATATTGTGTAATTTTTATAAACATACATTTGTATTCATATTTTCTTATTTATAAGATACTACCTTTCGTTTATTTTCAGATGAAAGTAATGAACGCAGATACCATGAATCGCGTTTTGTTGTATTTAAATGAAAAAGCCCTTGATACATTTCACACATTAAATCTTGAGTAACATAGTTTAACAATATTTGTAACAATAAGCAGTCTTTATATATTGTATATATTTATTTCGTATTTGGTATAATTTTTTCAAATATCACAGATTGTATAAAACATTATTGTTTGATTTCGAATACTATTATCAATTAATTTGTATAGCACGTAAATTATATTTGTAAAATATAGTACTATTAACATTTTCAATAAGTCGATTATATGTCACTTCATTTTTTAAGAAGTTCGTTCATATAAATAAGATAAAATAAAGTTCTAGGAATTCTCATCTACAATATCCATCTACAAACAAAAATGAATAAATAATTTAATTCTTTAATTAATATTCACTTTAAAAGTAAATGAACTTACTTGGCTTTCTGATTCTACCTTCTTCTTTTTAGCTCTATTATTAAGAATATAATGTACAAAATCTATGTATCCATCAGGTTGTTCATCAAGTGGTGGTGGTACTGAAACACCAAGTATTTCAGGTAACATAAAAGTTTTTGACCATGTTACAAGTGGGGTACGACCTTTAGTATATTGTCCATCTTTATGGTAAAATAATAAACCATCTAAAGGATATAAATCCGAAAGATTTGCTAATGCTAAACTTATATCAGTATCACAACTGATATTTGGTAAAGGTAATATAGGAAAACTATTTCTATATGTATCTCCTTTGTGTAATTCTTCGATTTCTTGTAACTTTGATCTCAACCAAAAAAACCTAAATTCAGTCTGAAACAAAAATTAAAAATTATTATAATGTATATAAAATGTAACTAGTATTATTACATTTGGAAGTAAAAATTCTTACATCACAATTTATTAAAGACTGATTGGACCATGCAAGTACATCTAAGATATAATATATTTTTTGTTGCTTTATCCATAAACAATCAAGAATGGTACAGCTACCTCTATATTCCAATGGATTACCACCAGGAAGTGCTGAATGGAATTTACCAAGGTTATTACCATGTCTGTTATATACTTTAGTTATGCCCTACAAAATATAAAAAATATAATAAACTATAAAAAATGTTCTCACTTCTTTCTTTCTAACATACTTTACGTGCAACTAATAAAGTTCGTTTTCCTTGAGGACATGGTACTACAATCCACTTTCCTACAAGATCTTGAGGTACTTCCAACATCCATTCAGACATCATTAATTGATTTGCATAATTCTTATTTCGTTTAGGGTAGTAATATCCCTTTTTATCAATTTTTTGAATTTCCATTTCTTCCTCATATTCATCTTCAGAATTAAATGCTTCTTCCAGTATTCCCCTCCCAATATTAAATGCAGTGTCTCTACATCTAATAATGCACATTATTACTTTTATGTTCATATGTTCATAGAGCTCTTTTATAAAATATAATAGCCATATATAAAATACATACTTTTTTTGAAATTGTAGTAACCGTCGACGTCTTATTTCTTGAAAAGTATCAATGTTATCCACATCCAAATTGTAATTATCTTTTTTAACAGGCTTTTTATAAAATATAGCGCGCAGATTACCATTTCCTTTTTCGTGCATATTTGTTAACTTATCTTTCATCTCAGTTGCCATAATTGTATTAATAATTACTATATGAAACTAAATTGTCCAAGAAAATAAAATGTTATACATAATTATTATTAAGAAATTTTGTTTAATATAAAATTTCCACAAACCTTTACACAATACTTCTATAACAGATTCAAATAATTTAATAAAAATTAATCTTATACATCTTATTTTTTTACAAAAGTACATGTATATATACTAATATGTAATGCATTTTTACGCACTCAAATAACTTTCATTCACTATTATATCAATAGATGTCAATTTTCTTGATGTATGTTTCAAGGTTTCAAGCTTTTATTAATGTATCATGAAATATTCAATGAATAGATTCTTCTGTGTTATATGATTGGTAGCACAACTGCTACCAACATTTTCTCAAAAATAAAATGTGGTTTCCTTAAGTTTACAACAAAATTAACTAAAAACGAAAATATCTCAAGATAGTCTAGTACTTCTGCTTTTTTTTCGTAAAGGAATGTCAATATAACGTAAAAATAACGTTTTGGTACAATTTGTAAAACATTTTTGTTGAAAATAAGTTAATACACGATACCAATAAATGATGCAGAAATGGTCAAAGTACTCCTAGCCTCTACGTTAATTACTCAAAAGGTAAATAATAAGTTTTTAAGCTGAGAACTTAAAAGGATTGACGTCTACCATAGAACTGTCATATATGACAGAGCTTGTATAGGTATTTTTACGATTTAATTGATACGTTCGTAAGTAGATACAACAATGGATGATCAGCAATTAAATAATTTAATTAAATGGTTAGATACATTTGATCTTCAAGCTCCTCATTCCACAGCAGAAGATATAAGTGATGGTGTTGCTTTAGCAGATGTCTTAGCTCAAATTGCTCCCGAGTGGTTCACTGCTGCTTGGAGAGCGAAAATTAAAACAGATGTTAGTTCTAACTGGCGATTAAAAGTTAGTAATCTTAAAAAAATTGTCGAGGCTATAATGGAATATTATATAGAATGTTTAAATCAACAGTTATCAGGTTACATTAAACCCGATGCAACTAAAATTGGAGAACACTGTGATAACTATGAACTGCACCGTTTATTACAGTTAATTCTTGGTTGTGCAGTTAACTGCAATCAGAAACAACAATATATAACAAGAATTATGGGAATGGAAGAAACCTTTCAACAAGCAATTATGCAGAGCATTCAAGAATTAGAAAGTAATATGCATGGACCAAGATTAAGTTTAGGCACTAGCCTTAATTTTGAATCTTTGGATATAGCTGATGGTACTCAACAAAGATTATTAGCAGAACTTCAAGTAACTGTTGATATGAAAGAACAATTAGCACAAAAATGTCATGAACTCGATCAACAACTTTCACTTTTACAAGAAGAAAAAGCAGCATTAGTGACAGAAAATAAAAAGCTTCAAGAAAGATTGGATGAATTTGAAAATCCAGAAGAGTCTGGTTCTATCTTGAGATATTCTGGTCTTAGAAAACAAGTAGAAGCATTGAAAGATGAATTATTTAAAGTAGAGACATCTAGAGATGATTATAGACTAAAGGTAGAGCTATTGGAAAAGGAAGTATTAGAATTACAATCTAGGCAAGAAGATTTACAAAAAGCAGCTGATGAGGCTAATCACCTGAAAGATGAGATAGATGCATTAAGAGAAACTGCAGATAAAGTAGCAAAGTATGAACAGACAATAGAATCATACAAAAAGAAAATGGAAGATTTGAGTGATTTAAAAAGACAAGTTAAAATGTTAGAAGATAAGAATTTGGAGTATCTACAATCCAAAATAGATTACGAAGAAGAATCAAAACGGACTACAATGCTCCGTAATCATTTAGAACTTTGTAAACAACAACTTGCTGAAGCACATCATAAATTGGATGAACAAACTAATAAATGTGATAAACTTGAGTTTGAAGGGAAAAAAATGGAAGCAAAATTAAGCACTTTACAAAGAGAAAGAGATAGATTAATTGTAGAAAGAGATGCTTTAAAAGAAACAAATGAGGAATTGAAATGCACACAATTGCAAGCAGCAGAAAATATAGCAAAACCTACTACTGACAGTACTGTTGCAAATACAGAAATGATTCCTCTTGAAATTAAAGAAAAACTAGTTTGTTTACAACTTGAAAATAAAATGTTGAAACTTAAACAGAAAGGAAATGAGGATAAATTACCAACAGTTCAAGCACTATTAGAAGATTCAGAAGAAAGATTGAATATACTTAGAGGTAAAAATCGCAAAGCTAATCAAAGAATAATTGAATTAGAAAATAGGTTGGAAGAAGCATTGGGCAGTCAATCAAGTGGAGACAATAAAACTGATATCAATTTAGGACAAAAGATAACACAGCTACAAGATGAACTAAGAAAAATACAAGCAGAAAAGGAACGTTTAATTTTACAAGTCGAAGAACGGGAAAATGCATTACAAGCTCAAAAGCAGAAAGCTTTTGCACTACAAGAAAAGTTAACACGCAGGGAGTATGAGAATGCTGCACTAGAGGAGCGTTACAAAAAATATGTTGAAAAAGCAAAAAGTGTAATAAAAAGTTTAGATCCTAAACAAAACAATTCGTCTCCTAATGAAGTAGCTGTTTTGAGGAATCAAATTTTAGAGCAACGTAAAATTATGGAAGATATGGAACGTTCTTTGAAAGAATCTAAATTAATTAAAGAAATGGAAGAAAAGTTAATGATATCTGCATTTTATCGCTTAGGTTTAACTTGTCATAGAGAAGCAATTGATCATCGGCTTGCAGCCTTAAGTTCAGCAAGTCAGGGACAATCTTTCTTAGCAAGGCAAAGACAACCGTCTGCTAGACGGCATCCGCCTTATAACTCTAAATAACAACTAACAAAAAATTATTTATATTCGCTGATTTTATTTTAATTAATGTTTAAATGAAACTAGCAGTTGATCAGTGGCTTGCAGCCTTAAGTATAGCAAGTCAGGGACAATCTTTCTTAGCAAGGCAAAGACATCTGTCTACTAGATGGTTCACCTTATAACTCTGAATAACAACTAACAAAAAATTATTTATATTCACTAATTTTATTTTAATTAATGTTTAAATGGAACTATATAAAGAAAATAGTTAAAATTTTATCAGGTTCAGCATTATATTATTTTACTATATTATCAAGTTTTACTTATTTAACCAATATATATTTTATTATTTTACTTGACCATTAATAAAATGTTTATTTGAAATAAATTTAAAATGTTTTAATCTTTATAAATATATTATACATTCATGAACGTACAACTTATTGTATATATTGTATATTACTTATCTTTATGCTGTTAAAACGTGATTATGGAACATAGTATGCTTACAGACTATATGAAACTCAAAATGCAATAATGTAACTTTGTATGTTTCTATTTTAGAAAAATTATACTGATAATGTGCCTGGTCATATTTATGTGATACTTTATATTTATTTAATAAATGTATGCTTTATAATCTTTCTAACAGACTGAAGCTCTTAATTTCGAATATTTTAAAGTATCAAAAAGTCTTATTAACGAAATCATATACAATATATGGAAATAATATATTTAAAAAGAATGGGGAAACTATTAAAATCAAGCTAAATATTTAATATACTGCAGCAGACTTGGTATACAAGATATTTCAGAAAAATATCTTAAATACGAATTTTATAAATATATATATATATATATATATAAATATATACAACAAATTTGTAAAACAACAGAATGAAATAAAAGAATGAATTTATGTATATGCATAACATTTCTATTTTTGTCTGATATTTTTTATCATTATGTACATTATATTTATTTTTAAAAGAAATTTACTCAATATGAAAAAATATACATATATTAATACATTTTTCTATATACAAGAATAGAAGAAGATAGATTTTATTACCAATAATACTTACATGTATTTGAATAGTATTATAACATTTAAAAAGAAATGTACAAAAATATTTTTGAAGTATATACATAAATGTAAATTTCTAAAAAAAAAAGTATGTTTACATAGATATATAATGTTATATAAACTTTAATGATCATAATTAATCCTAATCATATTTGTTTTTTCAATACATATATTAAATGTTTGACAAATATATTCTTTCAAGTGTTATTTGTCTTTTATGATGTAATTTGTCTATGTATGTTGATTGTCTACTATTTTGTATTATTTGCTTCATATTTTGCATTTTTATTACTTTTTGTATATCAGAATAACATCTTTGGTAATAAAATATTGCATTGAGAAATTCCCACAGATTAAATTCTGGCCATAAAACAGTGGTAAAATAAATGCATGTATTTGATATCTGAAATTTATTAAATAACAATGTATTTAGAAAAGGGATGGAAAAATAAAGAATTAGCCTACAATCTTTAAACTTACTTGCCACATAAGAAAGTCACTAAATCTAACTTCTCCAGAAGTACGAATTAATAAATCTGGATTTGGTGAATGATTAGTATATAAACAGTTGGAAATCAAATTTTCATCGATATCTTCAGAAAGAATATCACCATTTTGAACACCTTCGATTACATCTTTAATAGCATGTGTAATTTCATCTCTTGCTAAAATATTATATATGGAAGAAGGTAGAAAAATATAAAAGTTAATAATATTTATATTATATTATATAATTGAGTGTAGCAAAAATAATATTTGATATTTTAATGTATAAAGGTTTTTTAAGTACACTTACACGTATAAGCAAATGCAATATTGAGAAATCCTTTATTATGTTCTTTAGTAAGAATCATAGTTTCTGCTATCAATTCTTGTATATTTTGAGGTAATAGCGACAAATTACCAATTATACGAACACATAATCCATGTTTTCGTATTTTATCCCTATATTCAAATATTTGTTACATGGTATTATATTTATACAAATATTAAATAAACTGTTCTATAGATAAAACATGTTTCAACATACTTTTCATCCAATAATCTCTGGAATTTTTGTTCTGCAAGATTTAGAAGCCCATTTACTTCCTCTTGTTTCCTTTTAAAATTTTCAATACTAAATGCATAAAATGTTACTTCTTGTATACCAAGATCTGTACACCATTGTAAAGTTTCAGCAAACTTATCAAATCTTAAAAATTACAATTTGCATTTAATATACAACATATATAAAATACATAAAATAGACAAAAATAGAATGAGAACGCTACATTTACATGCGATATTTTTTTACTAGTACACACCCTTTTGTATGTCCTTCTATTTTTTCTATTCCATTTTTACTTGCATAGCGTCTATTACCATCCATTATAAAAGCTACATGTTTAGGAATATGCCCAGTTCTTAAAATTCTTATAGCCAAATGTTGAAACCAATTTAGAGTATTATCTCTTATCCATGACATTGTTCACAAAGTTTCAAGTACAATATTTAAAGTTCTAACCAAATTGTTTTACAATAGTAATGAATAAGATATGTTAAAAAGAGATTTCTCTATATAAAAGTTGATAAATATTATACAAATTTAAATTATATAATTTTAATATTTACATATAATTTAAACTAATTTTATATGTTTGCCATTTTTTAAATCTTTAATATATCAGTTGCTATAATATCTCATAAATCGAATGATGTATATGATTTAATATAAATTTATAGCTGTGTAATTTTTAATAATAATAGTGTTAAATAATACTTAACAATATGTCATGTTTTATGAAAAAATAATACTAAAATCATCATTCTATTGACACGTCGACATTTAACCGTATTTTTGGAATTTTGGAACACATTTATCGTCTTCAAAAATTATAACAATTTGTTACATAATATTCTTTATTTTTCTAAGATATATATCAATATAATAGTTCATATCCATTAGCAATTTTTTCGAGAATTCTAAAAACTTTCGAAAAGTTACATACGTGGTATTGCATACATACATACAAATACATTCACATACATCACACAAATGTGTATATACATATCGTTACACATCGATATTTCGAGTTTATTCGAGTTACCTAGCATCCATCTTGAAGTTTTAGCTTTTGTGAAAAAATGCACATTATGTTTTTATTCCTCTTAAATATATGTAAGTATTTAAATATATATAATAATATCAAATAATAATATTTTAATTAGTTTTGTCTAAAAAAAAAAAATACAAGCAGAATTTGATTTCATAATGCATGAAAATTTCTGTTATATCATATTACAAAATAAGTGCAAAGATATTATCACAGTATTAAAGCAGTGATATGATTAAAATTAAAAAATTAATTTAACACATTCATGTCCTACAGCAGTATACAAAATTTAAATAAAATATAGCAAAAATTATATAAGGACATTATCATCCTTTTATTAACTGCAGTTTTCATGGTCATTATTTATTGTTTAACTCGAATCGCTATAGAATTATGAAAGTTGTGTTTTAAGTAAAAATTTCTTTTCATTCCTCTACCAAAGTCTATAATTAATAATAATTAATTCATATTTATCAACATATAATAACAACAACGATAACAAACTTCATTTGATAACCTATTTTAGTTTATGTTACCTTTAAATCAAGATTGTCTGCTTTTTTTTATATTTCTTACAATTGCGGTTACCGTCACTGTATTTTTAATTTCAAATAAACCGCGTTACATGGTGCAGATATCATCCATAAATGCGTTTTATCGTAATGAAAACTTCAAACATATCAAATTAAGATCTATGATAGTAACGTGAAAATTAGTTATCTAATTTCACTCTTTATTGAAATGTGAAAAAGAACAGGAAAGTGTTTCGTTCTCCTAAAGCGGTTCAAATGAAAATAAAATTGTACAGGGTTTTGGGAGACAAGTTACGTTCCTGAATAATATGGTACGTTGTGTCGACAATCGGGTAGAGGGGGGGACTACTTTCCGTTGAGGAGGTGAGCGTGCGTGTGCGTCTCGCGGTCGAGACCTCGCAAGAGAAAATGAAATCTGAAATGGTTACTACCGCGCTATGACCCTAAAAAGCAAATGTTTCTCTTTCTCTGTGAGTGAATAATAAACGATTGATCAGGCGAAATGGAGGGCAGCGTAACGAAGAACGAGACTGCAATAGCACCAGGTAAAGAATGGGAGCGATAAGCGCCCTTACTATCCGCAACGAAGCGAGGCGTGCGGTTCATTCCTAAACAGCGTTCTTTCTTACAGAGCTGTACTTCCTAATTGCTAAATTCTTAGCGGCGGGACCTTGTCGCGAAGCCGCAGACGTAAGTATTATTGAATTAAAATCCATGAAATTTCGTTGTAACATATTATGATGAACAACGTACGTTTTAGGTGTTGAAGCGTGAATTGGAGCGAGCTAAGGTAAGACGATTGGTCTGAGTTGACGTTTTGCCGGGGTGACACTATACATACCCATCGGCTCCACATGGTTTGCACGTGGTTTCTGCTTGTCAAAACATTAGAATTTCAAGGTCGGCGACCTTGACGTTCGACAAATTGGCACAATTTTATCTCAAGTGTGATCGATCGATCGATCGACTTATTTCTATGATTTTTTAATTTTTTTATAGGTTTTACCGCAAAGACTAGATTGGGGAGGGCATGTACATAATCAAACCTTTGAAGAGTTGGTAAGTAAGATTAATATTTCAGGAAGGAATTTTATTTTGTGTATAATAATTCATCATATATGATGAAATAAATAGGTTATTTTTCGAAATAACATTATGATAAATTTTTGTTACGTCGTAAGCTAGTCAAATGCCAATGTATCAAGTACCCCTAATAGGGTGCTACCCCTTTTCTGTCCCACTCCTCAACCCTTCTTCCTCCTCCACTTCTCTGATCCTATGTTGCTGTTGCACAAGATTCTCCCACCATATTGCTTTCAACCAATAAGCATTAACTTCCGGCCATCTTGCATGCACTGATCAATGAATATATCTCATGCTCAGACCTTATTTATAGAAACTAGTATCGTGTGACGAGTGGGCTATTCGGATTGGTTGCGTTAGCTTGTTTGTCTTCTGATTGGTTACAAATAGGAACTACTTTAGATTACTTAAAATTCAATTAATAGTACGAACTAGTTTTATTGCAAAATGTAATTATCATCTTTCTCTTCGTATATATAATATCTGTGATCTAAATATTTGGATATCCTAAAATACATATAATGATTGTATTATATTATATGATCGTATATATTTGTAATGATATTATATTATAAAATAGGATATGAAAAGATAGTTATAAAAACATTCTAATGTTTTAGGAAAAGAAATATTCTCATATTGGATCAAATCATTTATTACAAATATGTGCCAGAATAGGACCAGTATTGGAAAAAGAGGTACCGCCATGCATACCAGGAGCGATATCTCTTCTAGGAGCTGGCAGACAATCTTTGTTACGTACACACGAAGGTAAAATAAAAGATATAAATATATTTAAGTAATTATTGAAATTATTTGACTTTTGGCATGAATATCTTAAATTTGTTGTAGATGTCCAACGTCAAGTGCATGGCATTATTTCATATTCTGGCAGACTAGGTGGAAAACCATTTTTGGCTTCACCTTATAGTTTATCAGTGCCTAATATAGGTAAATCAAATATTTATTTGTTTAGATTTGTTACATAAATATTGCTAATATCAACCATTTTTTTCAGTACATAAAGCATTTTATTGTTATGTCACTTCTTTTTTATATAGTACATGTACTTCAGGGAAGGGAGAATTCAGGGCCTCTAGGTCGACGAGAGGCAATACCAACAAAGTTTTACAATAAAATGCAGTTGTATAGACACACATTAGGACATTTATCTGCAGTATATTGTGTTCTGTTTGATCGCACTGGAAAATATATAATAACTGGTGCAGATGATTTACTTGTTAAAGTATGGAGTTCTATTGATGGACGATTATTAGCAACTTTTCGAGGAGCATCTGCTGAAATTATGGATATTGCAGTAAATTTTGATAACACTTTACTTGCTGCTGGTAGCCTAGATCGAATATTAAGAGTTTGGTGTTTTCAAACAATGTCTCCTGTAAGTTAATTAGAATATTAATTAATGTTATTGTATAGACTGATTTTGTTAAATTCACTTTTATTACTTTTTATCAGGTTGCAGTTCTATCTGGACATTCTGGTATGATTACATCTGTAAATTTTTGTCCTATATCTTGTAATGGCGTATATTATTTAGTTTCTACAAGTACAGATGGATCTGTTGCTTTCTGGTCTCATACAAAGAAAGGCAATGAAAGAGCAGTTTTTCAGTAAGTTTCACTAATATTTATATCCCGTACATAATGAGAAATAACATTATATCTTCTTTTTTAGGCCAAAACCAATTCAATACCATGAAAAAATGCGACCTGGTCAAGCACAAATGATATGTGCGTCATTTAGTCCTGGTGGTGCATTTATGGCTGCTGGCTCTGCAGATCATCATGTTAGAGTGTATGCAATGTTAGGAGATGATGGTCCATGTAGAGTTTTAGAGGTGGAAGCACATTCTGATACAGTTGATAGTATTCAATGGGCACATAATGGTTTAAAATTTATTTCGGGTTCTAAAGATGGTACTGCAAATGTTTGGCATTTTGAACAACAACAATGGATATACAAACGTTTGTTGATGACTACAAAACTTCCTGGGTAATTAAAGTATTATAAATATTTTTTATGAATGTTTTCCTATATTATATTAATGACTAAATATTATTTTGTTCTTATAATTTCTAGAGAATCAGAAACAGAAGATGATTCTAACAAAAAGGCTAAGGTGACTATGGTTAGTTGGGATGTAAGTGATGAATGGGTTATTACAGCTGTAAATGATAGTTGTCTTAAAGTATGGAATGCAAAATCAGGTGAACTGGTGAAAATTTTACGTGGACATAAAGATGAAGTTTTTGTGTTAGAATCTCATCCCATAGATCCTCGTGTTATATTAAGTGCTGGACATGACGGGCAACTTATAATTTGGGATGTTCTGAACACAGAACCGATAGCCTGCTTTCAAAATTTTATTGAAGGGCAAGGTAATGGTGCTGTTTTTGATGCAAAGTGGTCTCCAGATGGAACAATGTTAGCAGCAACAGATTCTCATGGACATCTTTTAATATATGGATTTGGGTCTGGTGTGGAAAAACTTAAAATAGTAAGTACATTTGTTTTTATATAATTGTTATATCTATTAACATATTAGAAATGTATATTCTCTATTTTATATTTTTATAGGTACCCAAAGAATTATTTTTCCATACGGATTATAGACCCTTAATACGAGATGCAAATAATTATGTTCTGGATGAACAAACACAAACTGCACCTCATTTAATGCCTCCACCATTTTTAGTAGATGTTGATGGAAATCCTTATCCTCCAGCTCTGCAAAGATTGGTTCCTGGGAGAGAAAACTGTAGAGGAGAACAATTAGTACCAAATATTGCAGTAGGTGCTGGAGGTACGTAAATTATTTCTATTCAGGTGGATAGTAGATTGGTGATAGTGCTGCTCTTGGCGTATAGGTCGCCACACTGGTCTACCGTCGCCCGGATCTTAGTTTGCTGTCGAGTGCCGCACAGTACCCCCCCTCCCCCACCTCCTTACTAGTGATAACGTTTTCTTCTTTGTTGTACATATGGTCGTACGACTTCGCTTGTCGTTTTTTCCGTGTACAATTGCGAGAGAGTTCGGCATCTGCGGATTTGTCGTTTCGATGCGGGATTCAACGTCGGTCGCTTGTTGTCAAATTCGTGCAGATGTTGCGCGATGTCTTCGATGTGGCGGTGGATACCTGTCGGTACGATGCGTGCGTTTCAGCATACGGTCGCCGCGGGGTCGTAATAGGCCTCCGTTTCCACACTCTTAGATTCGCGGTGATCGAAGTCTCGATAGCGCTATCACGGTCGTCACCTCTTTTCACTGTAGATTATCACGTCGGGGTCACCAATTTAAGGTGGGTATGGGTAGTGGTGATAGTGCTGCTCTTGGCGTGTAGATCGCTGTGTTCTCAGTTAGGAATCGTGGAGAAAAAATCGGACTACGTGTGCCGGAATTTGAACCCGGTCTGGAACGTTAGTAATCAATGGCGCTAACCATTGCTCTACCATCGTCCGGATCTTAGTTTGCTGTCGAGCACCGCTACACTATTTATTATTGTTTATTTTATGTAGAATCTGATATTTCCTGAAGCTTTAAAAGATATATATTTTATTTTGTAGGGATGCAAGAAGTTATAGAAGGACTTCCAGCTCAAGAACCACGGTCCAATATTGATCAGTTAATCGAAGCGCTTGCACAAAGACAAAATATTAATGCTGATGCAGAAAATGCAGCTGATGAAAGAGAAGAAAATGCAGCAGAGCAACCAGTTCGTCAAATGGCTAGTCCGCGAGGAAGCAGGTCTGGTTTAAGAAGAGTTGGAGATGTCGAAGGTGTACGACAAAGTAGTGGTAATTGGCAAAGAGATAATACTACACCTTGGAATAAGCCCATTCTTGCTCGACCTATGAATCCAGCTATTAGAGAAACACAATTTAAAACTTTGTATGTTTTGTATTATAAATTATTTCCTTCTTCACGAATATATCTATAAGTAGTTTAAATTCATAAATAAGGATATAATATTTATAGACATGCAACAGCAGAAATGGAACTAGAAAATTTAAAACGTGAAATGCGAAAAAGACCACAACCAGTATCAAATACTGCCAATACCGAAGGTAATATAGGTAGTCGAATAGCAAATCGAAAACGCAATAGAACAACTAGACATGGATATAGAACTAGAGCTACGCGTAGTGAAGAACAAGAAGATGACGAGTTCGAGGTATTTTTTATATAATTTTAATTCAAATTAATAATTCGTATATGCTTAATAATTCGTAAATCTTTACAGAATCCCGATAATGCGGCAACAACAGGAAGTTCAGCCAGTAGTAATAGTAATGATTCTACTGCTCATGAAGAAGATTTGTGTTCTGATAGTTCAACATCGGAGTCTAGTACTGAATATTCAGATTGGATTGCAGATCATGGTTTAAATTTAGAACCACCAAAGCGAAGTAAACGCAAACCTGTAAAAAAACGATCTCTTACACCACCAAGTGATATGGACAGAAGGCGTAATAGACGTCCTAGAAAAAAGGTACGTAAAAACGTCCTTTGTAAATAAATTTATTATTTTCTCTCTTTCGAAATTTTCTTTTTATTTGAAGGATATTCCATTGTCTACTGGCATTGATGATATCCCAGAAGTTTTTAGACCTTCAGAATGGCTTACCGAAATAATACCAAGGAAAGCTCCATATTATCCTCAAATGGGTGATGAAATAGTATATTTTCGACAAGGTCATCAATTCTACTTAGATGCTGTTAGGAATAAAAAAGTATATGAACTTGGTCCACGATGTGAACCATGGAATAAAGTCAATATAAGAGTAAGATTTTTTTCTCTCAATTTACTTTGTGAATGTTAGTATTGGTTACTTAGAAAAACATTCGATATTTTGCAGGCACAGGAATTTGTAAAAGTAGTAGGTATAAAGTATGAAATACGTCCACCACGACTGTGCTGTTTAAAATTGGCGTTAATGGATGAATATGGAAAATTAACCGGAGAAAATTTTACTATTAAATATCACGATATGGCTGATGTGTTAGATTTTTTAGTTTTACGTCAAACATTTGACACAGCTTTGGCACGTAGTTGGTCTGAAGGAGACCGATTTCGTTGCATGATTGATGACGGATGGTGGATGGGTCAAATACAGTCAATGGAACCTTTAGACGAAGATTTTCCAGAATCGTTTTTCATGTGTTTCCGTGTCAGATGGGATAATGGCGAATATGAGAGAATGAGTCCTTGGGATCTTGAACCAATTGATGAAAATAGTATGTGTGTGTTCAAATGTTTTAACAATTAAAAATTTTTTGGAGAATATTGGGAAAAGTAACTGGTAAACTTTGGAAAAATATAAGATCTTAATTTATTTACAGTGTGAATATAAGCATTCATTTTATTGATATTAATACCTTGTATAATGTGTTATGTATTACAGGACTTCCAGTAGTACTTGGAGGTGCAGTTCCTGTGCTTCAAGAAGAGATACGTACAATACTATATCAACCTCATGCAGAGGAATGGCCAATGGGAGATAGAGAAGCAACATGCCGCAGAATTATACGTGGACTAGATCAAGTGATGAGCCTTGCAATTGCAGAACCTTTTATGGCGCCTGTTGATCTCAATGCATATCCTTCGTATGCATTTGTTGTGGAATATCCTATTGATTTAACAACCATAAAAGCTCGTTTTGAAAACCATTTTTATCGAAGAATAACATCCGCACAGTTTGATGTCAGATACTTAGCAACAAATGCAGAACAATTTAATGAACCACATAGTCAAATAGTAAAGCATGCAAGAATAGTTACCGACCTATGTCTACGTATTATAAAGTAAGGTCTAGTTTATTTATTCACAAAATTTAATACCATTTACATATCCTTCTTATTTTATTTTAACTTTATCAAGATATAATTAATAAAAATGTATTATTTTCTATTTATACAGAGAAACTACAGAATTAGATGTACCGGCTGTTTATCACCAACTGGTTGATACATACCATTCTTCTGAATCAGAAGTTGATGTAGAAGATGCAAAGGATAGACCTTCAACTAGCACTCAGAGAGCAACCTCGAGCAGAAATTTACGTTCACAAGAAGCATCAGCTGATTGGAAAGTAGCATGTCGTCAATTATTAGAAACGTTATGGCAATGTGAAGATTCTATTCCTTTCAGGTAAAATAAATTAATATTGGTATATTGATACACATAATATATATATGCGAAACGGATATCTTTTGTAATAAATTTTATTTGATTTTTTATAGAGAACCAGTTGATAGATTAGAGCACCCAGATTATCATCAAATTATAGATACTCCAATGGATTTACGTACGGTAAAAGAGGATTTATTAGGAGGAAATTATGAAACTCCTATAGAATTTGCCAAAGATATGCGGTTAATATTTACAAATAGTAGAAATTATAATACTAACAAACGATCAAGGGTATGCCATATTCAATACAGTAGTACTATGTAAAGAATATTACAAGTATTGTACAAGATAATGGTACAATCTTTATTTTAGATATATTCAATGACAATAAGATTATCAGCCATGTTTGAAGAGCATATGGGAAGAATTATTTCAAACTGGAAATCTGCAAGAAGACGTAATAATAATGCAAAAAATACAAAAGGGAAAGCCAAAAGGGGCAAAGTTCGGTTAACAAATGGCACTGGTATGCTTTCATTATATAAGTTAAAAATATTCGATAAAATAAATTAGATAAATTTAGGATAAATTTTAAACAATTGATATGATATGTAGCACCTTCAAAATCAAAATCTGCTTGTTCGGATGATGATGATGAGATAAATAGTGAGGATGATGATTTAGATGAAGTGGAAAAGAATAATTCTAACATGTGTGCACCAGGTATATATATATATATATATATATTGTTTTTGTAGTATACACATACA
This sequence comes from Bombus haemorrhoidalis, assembly GCA_014825975.1. Taxonomy (NCBI): domain Eukaryota; kingdom Metazoa; phylum Arthropoda; class Insecta; order Hymenoptera; family Apidae; genus Bombus; species Bombus haemorrhoidalis. The sequence continues at coordinate 1,934,167 of CM026161.1, forward strand.
TATATATAAATACATAGAATGTTATCAGAGAGCAGAGTGAGAACATGTGAATAGATATTAATAATTTGATTTGTATGATAATAATAATAATAAAATAATGATAATAAAATTATAATAAATATATTATAAAATAATAAAGATTAATCACATAGCTATGTAAAAAGGAAAAGATAACATTGATTAACACTTTTTTATTTTATAGGGCCATCACGTATGACAAATGGACATACGAAACGTTCTGCTACTGCAACGCGACCTACGCTAAAACTTCGGATATCTAGATCTTCAGTACCTAAAAAACCAAAAGAAAGTGGAAGCGAAGCCAGTGACTCAGAAGCTTCCACAGAAAGTGAAAGTAGTGGTAGTGTACCTGTAAGAAGGACACGAGCTAGAAAAACGGTACCCAGTGTTAGTGCTGATAGTGATTCTGGGGAAGTATATACACCCAGTGGACGTGGAAAACAAACTCGGAAAAATCGTGCGAAAAATACCAGAAATAATAAACAGGTAAAGTCAAAGTCAAAGCTGAACTTTTACGAAAACTCGAAGAATGATAAGTATGAGGAGGATGAAGCATTTTCTGCAAATGAATTATCAGATGAAGAAAGTGAAGAGGAAGTTATTAATAGAAGTAGAACGAGATCACGAAAATTAGCATCTACACCCGAACATAATGAAAATTTGAAGAACACAACAAAAAGTGGAAGAAATAATATTGAAAGTCAGAGTGAGGAAGAAGAGGAAGAGGAAGAAGAGGATGAAGAAGAAGAAGAAGAAGAAGAACAGTCTCAAAATGAAATTAATAATCAGGATTCAGACAGTGAAGAATCAGACAAGGGTTTTGTATCATCAAGATCTCAAAGAAGAATTCGTGGAACAAGAGAAATACAAAATCAAGAAACTGTACAAAATTCAAGAAGAACTGGAAAACGACCTCGCTATAATGAAGAAAGTGATGAGAGCAATACGATGCCAGTTAGAAATCGGCGTAAAATTAAGCGTCGATATTATGCAGAAGAAAGTGATGAAAGTCCTGAACCTGAAAATGTACCACGTATTAGTATAAGTAGTAGAGGGCGTGTGCGCAAAATGACGGAACGTGCACGGGCTTTTCTATTAGATTCACCCTAACAGCATCTTTCATACTAGTAATAAAAGTGTAAATTATGATTTTTCAAATAATTCCTACAAATGTTTAAGAATAATGTAAAAATTTAAAATGTTATTTGATAATGTTTATTCTGAAACACTCGACTGTATAAACACTTGACTGTATCCATATTATAGCATGACACTAAATTTGTGTATGCCAGGATATATTGTCTGAAAAGTTTAAGGTAAGATTATAGATAGGCTGTACGTATAAACACTTGAGATTGTCATAGCAATTCATCATAAACACTGCTACAAAGTACTTCCATTATTATGAAGCACATTGGTAATGTTATTTTTTCATGTTTAAATATATAATCAATTAGCAGTGCATAAGACAGATTTAATAGCAAGCGGAAACATTCTATAATATTCGTTTGTTTGATCAACATACTTTTTATACATTTTTCCAAATTTTATGATATTACTGGTTATTTGAATATAAAATATTTATTGTAGTTTTAACTTATGCATCATTCCCAATACCTAGAATGGAATAACGATGAAATTGTTATACAATTATTTTTGCAACTGTTATTGATAATATGTTGTTTAAAAATATTAATGGAAGAGTATTCTTTACAAATCTTGAATTTATATACAATAATGACAGCAAAAAATAGAATGTATGATAATGTTTATATTACATTATTGAAAATATGTTATTGTACCTGGAATAATATAAAAACAATACCCATCTTGTTTGGGGCACATAACTTTAAGCTCAGCTTAATAACTTCAATTTCTTTTTTGAGAAAAGTCAATTGACAAATGAAAAACTACTTTCATGCTAAGATCTTAAACAGGCAAAAAAAGGCATTATCTTCTACATGCAATTGATAAAAATAATCTGTATCAGTGTTTATGTTTATATTTGATTACACAAATGAAATTATATTGTAAATCTTTTTAATAACACTGACATTTACTTAATGAATTTAGTATTTGCATATTTGTACATTTTTCTAATAAGATAATTTTTCCTCTAATATATCCTAAGACAAAATAAAATTGGTTTCAGATCGAAAATTGTTTTCAAATTGAACATATATGTGGAATATTATTTTTTTATTGTGTGCATACTTTTAATATTCATAAATTAAATCAAGTGTTTGTACATTGAAGAAAGAATTGTACTTACCATCCATATTGTGTAAATTATATTAAATGAGGCAGTGCCTTTACATATATGATTATTTATTTAAAGAACATAGATAAAATTCTTTTGTTGTTTAAAAGAATAATCACGCAAAAATTAAATACCTTTCAATTTCGTTAATTTAATAACGGCACTGTTTTCGCTTTTTGCAACTATACTTAAAATATATTATTTGTAAATATAAATACACACTGTAAAATGATTGCAATTTTTTTTAAAGTTGCGTAAAACAAATGTATGCTTTATATGATCTGTAGTATGAAGTAGAAAGTTTTTACATGTAATTTGTATGTCCGTTAGAAAATTAAGAACCAATGCTCGTGCGATTTTAGGAATTTTTCATATATAGAAATAGACATTTTTCAGATTTATATAGCATAAAAGTTATTTCACTTACTATACAATAGGATACAAGTTTTTCAAGGCAGTTATGCAACCGGCAAACTAACATAGTATAAGAATATGTGCACAAATATTGGAAGTCTTGACTGTCTCGGGCCATTGTGATATTAGCTTAAGAATATTAAACATAAAATGATATAAATAATAATAATTAGAAATATAACGGATATTTTTTTAATAACGCCTTGAAGAGGAGGAGTCATATCATGTGGACTCAAGAAGTCAAATATCTGGTTATATTATAATTTAATACCAATCTTAACTTTGATCATTTAATTACATTACTATTAACGCGTTTCGTATCTTAATCTTCAGAATTAATATAATTTCGTGTACATAAATATTGTTAAATAACAGAACTTAACACCGAAATTTTCGATTTATGTAAAATTTAAAACTTTAGTTGCGAAATCAATGTACTCTGTTGCATACTTAGTTTATCGAAACCCACCGTCACCAATAAAAAAATATTAAATTGTTTCATATTTGTTCCTCATTTATTTAAATACCTGTTTTTTAAATCCTAATTTCAGTAATTACAAAATTGAACATAAAACTTTATTTTGACGCCAGATGGCAGTTTAGCGTATTTTTTTGGTTAAATTGGTAATTTTCATAATCTTATATAGAAAAATTAATGTTATTTTTTAATATTACTGCAATATGTTTTAATAAAAAAATGTTTCCTTAATTTATAAAAAATTATATCCAAACGTTATAATTTCTGAAAAATATTTCATCAATAATGTAATGTAATCTAATATAATAAATTAATATAATTACTATATTATTAAAATATTATGCATAGAAATTTTTCTCAAATAAAATGATTATGAAATAAAATGCGATATAAGTAATAAAAATTGTATCAATATTTTAATAACGAATTATGTTTGTTATACTTTCATTTAGGAAAAAAAATAATGTTGGATGCCCTGACAATATCATCAGAATATCTTCCGGTAAGAGGTCGCATACTTCTCAGTATTCATGATTCCTTTTCCGGTGGACTAGGAAAATGACTGGTTTCAGTAATAAGGTATGTATGTTTTATTTAATGTTTTAAGTCCTTAAGAATAGTTTAAATTACATAATATATTGCTTTTAATCTGTACACTATACACAGAATTAAGAAATACTTTTCTCCCCACTTGATATTACTTTTTCTAGAAATATATTCTTTGTATCCTTTTCTGAATTCATGTACACGTGTTTTCTTGCAATATCGTTTGATGTATTTCCTCAAACAATGATGCAAGTTCTTTATGTGATTATTTATCGGTATGAAAATAGTACATGCATACATTAATTATACGATATCTTAGAAATAATTATTTTATTTTTATATCTGTCAATTGACACGTGTTATTTGTTATTGGTAATCGTACATATATTTATACAATTCAAATCTTTGGTAAAACCGAAAATTCGTTGTTGTAAATATTTGTTTTATATAACGTTTTAATATACAATACAAAATAATAATAAAATAATAATAATACAAAAATTGTAAAAATAATAAAGCTCCATAAACATTTTACATTGAGTTATTATTATATTTTACACTATTATAATTATATATCTCTATATATATTTTTAGGTATATTACAAACAAAAAAGATATTAATTGTCGTAATTATGTTTTCAGCCAATATTAATTGATGGCCGTGGCCATTTACTTGGTCGTTTGGCAGCTATTATTGCCAAAACGATCCTACAGGGCAATAAAATAATTGTTGTCCGTAGCGAACAACTTAATATTTCTGGTAATTTCTTCAGGTTAGTAATATTATAATTAAGTATTCGTGATATATGTGTGTTCCTTTTTTTTCTTTTTTTTTTTTTTTTTAAAGTATTTTCACGTATAATTATTCCAGTGTGTTTAATATAACTTTTCATTTTAGGAATAAGCTAAAATTTATGTCATTTTTACGTAAGAGATGTAATGTAAATCCAGCTCGTGGCCCTTTTCATTTCCGTGCTCCCAGTAAAATACTGTGGAAAACAGTTCGTGGTATGTTGAAATATTACTTATTTACATGGAATTTTATACTTTATGTTGATCGATGATTATGTATATATTACCTACATTATTTGATGGTATTATGAAAAAAACATTTATATGAGATTATTAATTTATAAATAGTTAAACAAGCTTGCATATATTTTACAGTATACTATATAAATAAAAATATCACTGAATTTATAGGAATGATCCCACACAAAACACAAAGAGGGAAGGATGCACTCAGAAAATTAAAGGTCTATGAGGGATGTCCACCACCATATGACCGCAGAAAACGTGTTGTTGTACCAGGCGCCATGAGAGTTATGTGTCTTAAACCTGGTAGGAAGGTAAGATAGAACATTAATTTAAAAATATATCTATTATATTTAGTAAATTATTTAATTATTTACAATGATGGTATGGTAATTTGCGCCTGAGTATAATTGCTTCTTTACTTCGTGATGTCACATTTAACTGAGTAAATAACAAAAAAATTTATATAAATATGTTTCATCTAAAAAACATATGATACTAATACAATGTTATTTTTTAGTACTGTCATGTAGGTAGATTATCGCATGAAGTTGGATGGAAATATAAGGCTGTTGTACGTACATTGGAAAACAAGAGACGTGTCAGATCAATTATTGAAGTTCAAAAGAGAGATAAACTTAAGGTATATCTAAAAACATTACAAATATAAATGATATCAAGAACTGTTTCTTATATGCTTCTTTTCTTATTTCAGAAACTTACCAAACAAGCGGGGCAAACAGTTGCAAAGGCTACCGCACCGTACACAGCAATTATTAATAATTTTGGATACAATTAATACAAAAATTGTAAAAATAATAAAGCTCCATAAACGTTTTACATTGTTATTATTATATTTTACACTATCATGATTATATATCTCTATATAAATTTTTAGGTATATAAAAAGATACAAATTCTAATAATATAGGTTTCTTAAGATATAAGATTTATTTATAAATATATTTACATAATATATGTGAGAGAAACAAGATAAATTAATTAGCTTTCTATACTATCTACTGTAAAAACAACAGTTCCTGCTTTATCATTATCTTCATCGTCATACACTTCACTTTCTTCGTTTTCCGAAGTAGAAAGATCGGATTCTTTTTCATCTTGCAGGCGATAAGTACCTACACTTTCAGGTGGAGGACCAATATTATATAAGCCAAATTGATCGGCTAATCTTTCAGCTGCGTGTTTAGCTTGAATCTCCTAAGTATTACAATTTTTATTATAATTTATGTGTAATATATATTTTTTACAAATATTTGAAATATAAAAATTAGTTACTTGAAGTTTTTCAGTTTGTTCCTTTTGTAACTGAAGGGATTCAGTTAAATTGATGACTTTTACAGCACCATGAACTATAAGAGGTGGGGTTGCTGCTGTAACTTCCCAATGTTTATTCTGTTTTCTCAGTTTTTCTTTTTCTGGATCATGTACATCAGACTTGGTTGTTCTATATGGCTTGAATGGTTCTCTCTTTTTATCATTGTTTTCTCGAGGTTGTTCAACTTTATTAACAATATATGCAATGTGCTCAGGAGTCTTAAAAGATTCTATTTCTGCCAAATCTTCTGGCTTAATTAAACTTTCCTCCGGTGGAAGATGCATAATCTTTTTTTTATGAACCCCACATCCTGTAGGCTAATAATAGCAAATAATAAACATTGATATACAAAATTGATATATAATACTAATCTACATTAGTCATACATTTTAATGATTTCTCCATATATATATATATATATATATTTCATAAGGTATATAGTCTACAATCTAATACAAGTAACTTACTTGAGCTAATATTTTTAAGGGATCTTCTTCATCATCGCTATCAAGTTCAACAATTTTGACAGTATCTTTGGTTTCACTATATTTGCCTGTCCACTCTAATTTATTTATAGCAGCTTTACCTTCAGATGCTAAGTTTAATCTTGACAAAAGATTAGCTGCCTGCTCAACTTCATTTTTATGTTCTAGTTCTTTTAATATTTTATCACGAAAATATTTGATCTTTTCTCCTTTATCTGGCAGCTTTAATACAAATGTTCTAAAACAGAAATATTTATATTTTATCAAAAAGTAGTTTAATAAAGAATATAGTTAATATCTTAGACCTTACCTACTTATTACTAAGAATTTTATTTTGTCTTTCTAATAATTCCTGTAGTTCAAACTTTTGTTTGTTTCTTAATTCCTCTATGTACCCTTGACTTTCTTTCTTGGGAGGAGGTGGTAAATCACCTGGTACTTTATTAATTATTTTTTTCTGATACATTCCTCTATGTTTATCCAAATCGTAAAATTTGAAATAATTAGGAGTTATTTTATTAACATTTATAGGAATAATATTTTTAGAATGACGGAAATTCTTAGAAGAAATTAATGTTATGTATTTTTAAATTAATTGTTATTTAAATCAATAATTACAAGTCAATTATTACGCATTAAATTATGACGTTATGTATAGTGACGTACATAAACTGAATCAAATTGCATTACTTTTCACTGAACAGAACATTGCAATAGACAATATATTTATTGAACACGAGATATCGAGATCTTCAAGACTATCGATATTGTACGACATGTTAAACGAAGATTTCAATTCCAACCTCAATGGAACTTAACTAAAGGATTTAAATAAAATGTTACATTTATTATACCATGTTGAATCTGTATTTTCAAGTGACGAATAAAGCTATCATCCTCTGTGTAATATAGAGAGAACATTGAAGTACTAAATATTTTATTTCAAGATAAACTAAAAAATAATTTTTGTATAAAGTAACAAAAGTGACGTAAAGTTGTAATGATTAAAAGCAAGTTCGCGAAGCAACTGCCAATCTTTAGAAATGAATTGCAATGGGGGGTCGTCTTTGGGTGGTGAATGTAGATCAAATACATTTATGGATATTAAGCCAATTGTTACATGTAAGTTTATTAATCAAAAATATTAATATATTTAACCTCTGTATGGTGACACTATTGTTAAGTATTGTTATTTGCGCTCTTGATGAACTGTCAATCTATATGACATTTCTTTTCCTTTTTTTAATCAAGATTGTTCATGATACGATATACATGTTTAAAGCTGTATAGCTTATAATAATAATTTTTAAGCTATAATTAAAACTTTTTAAATAATTAGCATTCGTCATTGATGAACATATGTTATTTTAAATAGGTTAACTCTCTTTTTATAATAATTTTTTTTCATATACAATATTTTATTTCTGGTTAATTGTTATCAAATATATTACACATTTTTTACTTTAATTATAACACATTTAAGAAAGAGCATATATAAGAGTTATCTTTGTTTGTGTTGCTTTAATGTATTTTAATGATTTCTCCAATATAGATGCAGGAGATGACAAATTATTTTCTACATTGGAAAACAGTTTATTCCAAGCCATATCTGCTGATACAGTGGAATGGCGTAGATCATTTAGTAGACCAATTAAACAAGTCAAACTTGGAGCAACATTTTTGCCATTTTCTAAGGATATTTTGCCAATTGAGAAAGATTGGCATTTGATAAAGCAGCCAATATTTCATATTTATTGGACTGAATGTTCTGTAAGTAAATTAATATTATAATTATTTAAATATTTCATGATTAAAATTTGTTATACTTACATATTTATTTCAAACTTTTCTGATTATGTATATTGAGATTACAGGATGTAGATACTTATAAAACAAGTATTAGAGAAGACATAGATAACTGGTTAAAAACATTAACACAATATCACATTCAGGATTGGATGATTGTTATAGTAGAAACTTATGACATAAAAAAAACTAACAAGTTATTACCTAGGACAACAGTTTTAGACAAAATTCGCAGTGACTTTGCTGCTAAGCATGGTGATAGGTGAAGTAATAATTAATCAGTGAATATTTGATAAATATATTTTTACATGTGATTTCTTTATTGTATCTTATGTTTAATGTATTATATAGATGTTGTGCTGTAATAAATCCAATAAAATCAGAAATGCGCTCAGCTGAATCATGGAGAAGTTTAGTTAACCGTATACGTTATTTAATGCTTGCTGCATATGATAAAAGACTATCTCATTTCGAAGATATTATTAGAGAACAAAGAGAAAATAGAAATCACCCAAACTGGAATTTCTGTCACTATTTCTTACTGCAGGTAAACTGATTATTAGTCGATTGTAATTAATTACTATTTTTGGGCTTTAATCCTGTATATATATTAATTCTCTTTTTCAGGAAGAACTTGCATTTGTTTTACAAATGTTAGGATTATATGATGAAGCATTAGTACAGTATGACGAATTGGATGCTCTTTTTACACAGTTTGTGCTTAATTCTAATGTAGGAGGTATGATATTCTCATTTTTTTTCTATTATCTATTTTTCAGATTATAAAATTAATCCGTAATTTAAAAATTTATAGATACACCAATTTGGTTAAATTTATTTCAAACTCCATTAAATAACTGGGGTGGTGTTAATTTAAGTAATGGTACAAATCATCATTTAAGGAACCTTCTGGCTGAATGTAAAGCATCACTATTAGATCTTAGAAGTTATTTATTCAGTAGACAATGTGCCATGTTACTATCACTTAACAAACTATGGGAGGTTGGTATATATTAAGACTGATTTTATTCATAGATTTAATTTCATTATGAATATAAACATACAACGATATTTTAATTTAGGTTGCGCAAAGGTGCTTATCATTTGTTCATAATACATTAAGTGAATTACGTATATTAGAAGTTCAACGACCTGAAGGATCCATTGAATGTTGGTCTTTTCTTTGTGCGTTAGAAGTGCTTCAAGCTTGTCAATTATCATCCTATAATATTGATAACAATCAGCAACTGGACCTTTGTTCCTTGCATACCGCGAGTTTATGGGCTCTTGCTAGGGATAAAGTAAGTTATTAGACATATTAATAGAAATTATGTGAATAATATTGTTTATAGTATTAGGATAGTTAAATCTTTGTTCTAATTTATTTTAGTTGGGAAATTTAGGAAAATTATGTGGTTTAATGCCTGGAAGTGAGCCATCTAGTGAACAACTACACACAGTTGTTTACCTAATAGCTGGTATGGGAGATTCTGAACCACAGATAGAAGGGAAATTAACACCTACCGATAAATTAAAAGAAGCACTTTCGTCTAAGGAGGCATTCAAGAAACAATATCTTGAACATGCAGAATTAGCTATGGGTACTTATAAACATGTAGGCCGAATTCGATCAGCCAGATTAATCGGAAAAGAGTTAGCACAATTTTATAGCGAGCTTGGCGAGAATCAAAAAGCTGTTGCATTTTTATCGGATGCCTTAAAAACGTACACCGATGAAGGCTGGAGGCACTTAGCAGCACAAACTCAACTCGAATTGGCACAGTGCTACAAAAGAATGGATGATGTTGAAAAATATACAAAAATATGTGCTGCTATTGCCAGTTTGGATGTATTACATATTACTGTTCGTAATACTTATTTTGAAGAAATGTTTGGATATATGAAAATGATCTCATCACCACAACCCTTACTTGTAGAACTCGGATGTGCTTTTGTAGTACTCAGTATGGAAGTTAAAGTGATGGATAAAGTAGTGCAAGACTGCGTGGTCAATATCGAAATATATATACAAAGTTTGTTTCCTAGAGAAGTAAAATGTACTAAAGCGTCTATATCTGTTGAAGAAGTTCAAAAACCTCTATTACCTAATAAAAAAAAGGGTTCGAAGTTACCACCTGAACCATCAATTCCATTATTATCGAAATGTACTCTAGAAGATATGAGACCATTTGATCCAAGTTTGCTTCAATTACAAGTATATTCATATTTAGATTATAAAGAAGATAAAAGCCTCGGATCAGCTAGTGTCTTACACAGAAACACTAAGCCTATTGTAAGACGTTCTGATAGTACAAAACATAGGAAACCATCAGTAAATGCAAAAGGTGATTTTAGTAAAGCACTATCATGTGATGATTTTATTGTGAAACCAGGTATGAATATGATTACATTAACCAGGCGTATAGATCAGCCTGGTTTTTACAAAGTTGGTCAAATATCATTAGTGATTGAGGAAAAATTGGAATTTTTATCACCTATTTTAAATCCTCGGTTATGTTATGAAGTAGCTAAGACTCAGCCTACAATTTCTATGAAATATAGTAGAGACTTATTGGCAGGCCTTATTCAAGGCATAGAATTAGTTATTATGAGCGGAAGTATAAAAATAACAAAAGAAATGAAACTTAAATTACGTACGTCTAGAGGATTGATAATACAAGTCGATGGTTCACAAGAAACAATGTCTAAAGAACTAGAAATATCACTGCCATTTTGTGAACCATTTCAAACAATATGGTTAAAGTTTAAAGTTCTAGCAGAATTACCACCAAAGAAAGATTCTTTATCGATGGAACATAAAGTATGTTTTCATACATTTTAAAAATCAAAATAATATATATATATAAAAGAAATATGCAATTTAAAAAAAATTAATATTACAAATTTTTATAGCTGAATATCCAATGTCCATGGGGTTTGGAGGAAAGCATACCTTTACATTTTGGTCCACCACTCATGTCAAATATGAAACTCCATACTGCAAAAGAAAGGAAATTTCTTCAAATAATTGTAACAGGATTAACAAATCAACTTCTACAACTGATTGAGCCAGAATTAACAACAGCAACATCAATAGATGTTAACTTTAAAAGCTTAAATCCTATTGCTGGTCAGAGATTAGTAATAGGTAATGGAATAAATGTATCATTTATGTGGGAGCTTGAAATTGGTAAAGATGAAAAGTCTTTGATGCCAATAAAGACTGATTTTCGTGTAAAATATATACCAATCAATGACACTGAAGATATGAACGATTTAAATAGCAATGAGGATCCTCTGCAAATTCATAATTTACAAAGAATGGAAAAAGAATGCAGTCTTTATAGATGCAATTTTGATATTACAGATTATGTGGTAAGAATATAATTATTTCTTTGGCTCTTTTTTCTTAATAAGTATGAGTTGTAACTTATGTAATAATTTAATAATAATGAAATGTAAAATATAAAATTTATTTTTAAAATATTTCAAAGAGGTGAGTTTCTATTTATAATATCATTTTCCAGACTTTATTTACAGTGTCTTCAAAAGTTGAAGCAGCTGGAAATGGAGGTGAATTTTGTCGTGCTGGTAGCATGTGCCATCTTTATCTCACAGTAACACGTATGTTACCTAGTCCGAATCCAAATCCTTCACCACAATTAATGTATGAAGTTCTTGCTGATCAAGCCATGTGGGCTGTATGTGGTCGTACTGCTGGTATTGTGTCTTTGGAAGTATTAGAGAAACAAAGTGTCACATTGGACGTGATGCCATTAACTAGTGGTTATTTACCCCTACCTGTTGTTAGATTGTCTCGATATATTCCAGCACCAGAATCCAAAAGTGGTAGGTATTCTAATACTAAAAAATCTTAAAATATTAAAGATACATTTGCATAATTCGTTTTACATTTTCACAACTTCATATTATTAACACCTATTAACTTTTTAAAGATATGATTCGCAAAAGTGAAATAGCTTCTAGTTCAAGACTGGAACCATTTAGTCCAGGCCAAGTTTACAATGCTAGTAAAGCACAACAAGTTCATGTTCTACCAGCAGCACCATCAGAAGCAAATTGAATGCAGATATTGATATTAAAAATGTATAATACACCTATGGCATTATAAAATGCAAATTGTATGCACATTGATCAAGACAATTTCTACGTTGTTTGGTATATTTCTATGATACAGAGTATATAATATATATATATATATATAATATATATATATTACAATATATATTTATATTATATATATATATAATATTACTATTATTAATTTATCAATCATCACTATTAATTAACTATTAATTTGTTTATATTTTTATATTTTTAGATTGAGATTTGAATTTTGGACAAATAAAATTTATATATATTGTTCGAAGTTACATGTTTATACGATATTTGTTCAAAAAACAAATTTCAATTTGCATCATTGTTTATTTTTATTAACAATAAGCAATTATAAGTTTAAGTTTTGCCATTATAAAAGCAAAGAAATAATATGACAATATTTAAGCAGTAGGTAAAACTCAGAAGTTTCATAGTTGAGAAATACTGCTACAATATAATGTTTTTTTTTGTGCAGTAATGTGATTTATATTCTAGTGAACTTATTGAACAATGTTCATTTTTTGATATTGTTATATAGTCCACGTGTAAAATTCAATCAACACATTTTTCTGTTCGATTTAATTCGAGAGAAATAAGTTGTAAAAGTTTGTTACTTCTATTTTAATGTAACATACTTACAATTTTTCCATCATGTACCTATAATAGTATAGCTGTATACCTTAAACTGTTTCCTATTTTCTAAATATTTAATTTTTTACATATGTTCTATATGCTAGATTTACAATAAAACATTCGTGATAATTTCATTCGATTTTGGAGCTCTTACAAATTGTGTTATATTAGTTCTAGGGTGATTGAATATTCAGTTCTTTTGTTAAATACAATTCTGTAGAATTTGTACAAACGTTTATCAAGAATATACTCGTAACATTGAATAAGCACTTGAACTTATACAGTTTGTATAATATAAACAATATAAAAATATCACAGGAAATAAGTAACATCTTAAGGTTAAAGATGTGTTCTGTAATAAATATTTGTGAAAAATGTAAGTATATGTAAGTATATACAAAGAACAAGATATATATATATATATATATATATGTATATATATATCTTATAATTAATAATATATATATATATATTATTTATATTACATTTACTTCTTAGCTTCATTATTCAAAATATGAATATCGCAAAAGGTATAATTATATTGCCATCTTAATTAGGAAATCATCTTTCGATTTAATAAGATCATTAATTCTGTAAATAAGATAATTATTAAAATACTCAATATGATATTTAGAAAATGTCAAAATTTGACATTTGTGAGATAAAATAATATTTTTCAGTATAATATAAAATGTATTTTAGAAAAATATAATGGATAAGTGTTTATTTCCACATTATTTATTAATTAATAGATAGGCAATGAAATATTATGAATGAATTACTAGACATATTTCTCAATGTGTTTGCAATCTAAACAATTAAAAGAAATTATTTTTAATGCAAAATGTTAAATGTCATTTTAAAATGACAAAAAAACGAATGAAAGATATGCATATATATATTTGAATGTGTATACAAATATATTTGAATATGTTAAATAGTATACATATTGTTATTCTGCATTTTAAGTTTAGTACAATGTACATAATGAAAATTACAAGTGTCATGGAACGTTGGTACTAGTTTTGAGTCTACAGGTTTTGTTATATGCAATTTAGGTTTTAATTTTTTCTATAATACAAAGGGTTATTTCATAAAATTCTACAATATTTTTGACATAGTATTAAGATTAAAATATTAAAGTCAGTTCTATGTAATCTCGTTGATACATTATTTGATAAAATTGTATTCTACTCAAAATAATTAGACACTGTACAATAGATTACAATAAAACTTTTATTTTTTATATGTACATGTTAAGGTGAACTAAATTCTGAATAAAAACAAATTTTATTAAATAAAATGAATAATTAACTCATTATACTAATTGCATTTCATACATAATTTGCACCCAAGTATAATTATAAATGCTATGAATGTTTTAACACAAATGGGATAGCAGATATTTAGATTACCAAGAGCGGAAGTTGTAGGCAGCCAAAGTTCAGTTCCGTATTCAAACAGTAAGAAATGTAATATAGATATTTTAGGTATACACGTTTAATAAATTTTGGGCTATTATACTCGATGCCATTTGTATGCAATATATACACAGATGTAATTATAAACATAAAAAATATTAATATGTTGGTAGTGGTTGTTGTGTAAGTAACAAGCCAAATCTTCGTTTTAATGTTATCCTTTCTCTTGAATATTTATCTTCAGGAGAAAATCGGGCTGAAATAATTCTTTTTATTAATTAGTTGCAACACTTTATATAGAAACAAAATAAGATCTATTATATACCTGGATGAGCCGATAGCGTCGGTTTTCCATTTGGATCCATTTTCTATAAAACGAAAAAAAATAAGGTTATAAATATATAAATATAATATAAATACAAAATATATTACAGAGTAAGAAATTAATGCTTCTATATATCCGTGTAAAAAACTAGACTATGTAAACACAAAATAGACTTAACAAAGAAAAATAATGCATTTTTTGTGCAAACAATAAACAAACCACGTAATGTAATCTACAAGAAAATACATTTATTACATTTATTACCTTCAATGTATACACTCGATCTCCATTCTCATTTAGATAATACATCAAATACATTTTTACGTTCTAATTTTTATTTTTTAATTTCTTGATTTTGAAATTCACAAAGATTTCGCGTTGCGTTTATCGTCAACCTTTACTTCCAGCTCGTGCTTAATCGTCTATTGCGGCCATTTTCGACGCATGCGTTTTAGGATAACTTGATCGACCAGGCAGATCGATCTATCTAACTTTAAATTTCAAAATTTTTAGTTGAAAAGCAGAATCAAGTTAAAACATTTTAATTTATAAAATTACATAAAAAATATCATATTTTTTTTAAATATAAAAATCTTGATTCTAGATCTAAACATATACTTTGCGCATTTAATATCTGTAAACTTTAATGATTAAATGTTCATGTTTTATAAATCGTCGAGATAATATCCTTTTATATAATAAGCCAGTTAAACGTTAATAATTATTTCAGATTGTCATAAATGATAATTATAGTTCTTTCCTTTTATTTAGAGATGCGAAAAATATTGATATAAAATTTGTTAAGTTAAATAATAATAAAAGAAGCATTGCTCAACATTATCTTCGATCAATTTTAAATTGTATTCATAATGCCGGTAGATTATGCATGTTAAAGGGATTGGTGGTGAATGGTGTGCTTCACTTAATAACAGAGGAGAATTTAAGAGTGATTCGTGCTTGTGTCGGAATATCTCGTGGACGAAAGTTCTGATCGTCCACACATATAACTAACAGACCCGTGGGTGTAGAAGTTCTGACAATTCTTCTTAGCAAAGTCGACATTCAAGCACGCATGGTCGATGCAACGAACCGCCAGATAGTCACAATACAGAGTGTCACTTCCGTTGACAGACAAATCGTTGTCAGTGTGAAACGAGTATTGCCTGCAACAGCGTATTCAGACGTCGTCCGATGAATATCGTGTTAATAAATATTTTTTTTATGTTCCTCCTAATCAACGATATTTAAGGTAACTTATACATTGTTTGCGTATTGACAGATTTATTCATGCGGAACATTGATTTGTATTTCAATACCATTCACAATTGCTACATATCTAATCGTTGACATCTAATCACGAGCAAGCGCATATCATATTAATTTTATACTAATGATAACTATATCAGTTTGTTACGAACTGTGAAGATTAATAACATTTCTCTCTTTCAATTTTTTGTGCATATTTTTATGTATAATAATGTAATTTTTATAAAATAAATTTTATTATTTATTTTATATTATATATTTAATAATATAATAATAACATATTTAATAATTCGTATTTTTTTTTTTTTTTTTTAGGCAATAATAAATTAAAAGAATCAATTTTTAGAAAATGTATTGACGTAATTTAAAAAAATCAATGTATGCATTGAAAAGATATGTTACATAAAAGCATATTTAGTTAAGGTTAATATTATGTTTGAGGAAACTCATTCAAGTCGCATTATCTGTAAACACTCTATCCGTAAAAAATAATCATATACCGATACCGATATATCGACTTTAAAACTAGCGTGAACTACTGATCTGGTGCAGTTCGGTGTCATACAAGTAATGTTCGGCTGTGAACAGAGTTTTTCTTTTTATAAATAGAAACCATACAATTTTTTTCAGATGCAGCCAAGAAAAATTCGTTGGATTATTGAAGTCGAGGGAAATCCATGGCAAGGTGAGAGCGTCGAGGAGCAAATTTCCAGTATTAAAGGTAATTTAAAAATTACTCGAAATATGTGTTTAAAAAAAATTGTTAGCTTCTCTCAATGCAAAAGGATTTCATAGTTTTATAATTATAGCGAAAGAGAAAATTTTTTATTCTGTCTGAAAAATAGTATAAATTGGTACTATATATAATAAGATAATATAGTCTGTCGCTTTACTTATTAACTTTAATAATATCAGTGTAACACACTATTCATTTTATTCATTTATTAGGAAAACGCATTCGTTACTAGCACTCTGTGTCACTTATGTAATTATAAATAGAAGTGATCAACGCGATCACGTTTCACACCACGTTTTACTTTGTTAATGTAATGTAAAAAAATGGGAATATACAGAAGAAAGAAAATAGTACATAAGAAAATATCCAAAAAAGGTCATTGTTGTCATACTGTTATTTCCATGTATCATGAATCTTAGACTATGATTAAATATGAGAAGTATCTTTGAATATAAATCAGATTAATACTTTTATTATGTTGTATTATATTATATTATAAGTGAAAATAAAAATATAAATATATAGGGTATCTCTAATTTCGTATACAACGATGATCTTTACTACCTATATTATAAATCTTCGTGCTCGATTATATCAAATCTTTTCTAATGATTAAAGGACATGCAAAGTAGCTGAATATCATCGATAATGTGCTCTATCACTTTGTAAAATTTTAATAATATTATCTTCGAAAATTTCTTGAATAATACTTTTAAATCTCTACAAATTTCCTAATAATTTTTCAAACCATTCAAACGTTTTATTCGTTTATCCGATTTTCTTTTAATCGCATACATATCGCTCAAGATACATTTATCATCAATTTTATTCTAGCGATTAATACATATATTACTTTTGTGTACTACTACTTCCAATATTGATAAATATCATTTCCTCCATTTTTCCTGCTTATAATACGAACGTGACGATATTTTTGGAACACATACTATATTTCTGGTAAGTACATTTCGCGTAGGAACAGCAACAGATGTATATGAACCTTGACACGGAATATTTTAATTGAACGTCGTTTATATTTTTCAAAATATTTTTCTCGTGTTTAGAAATTTAAAACATTCTGAAGCTTATTCTTAAAATGAAGTTCTATAGTGGTTTTATAGTTTTTCTAAGTCGAACATAGTCATGGACGTTTTATGAATGGACAGTTTATAGTGAATTTTTGGTGTTAGTTTCATTGACACTGAAAGCGACAAATTAACGACACCGGAATAGTTTTCGATGATCGAACAAATTTAATATTTGATGCGTCGGCGCTGACTTCCAGAAAGAAGATCGCCTACGAAGCAAGCTTCTCAACACCTTACAGTGGCCTACAGTATCGCGACAGACTGCACCGAATGAGGTTCTTTGTTAACTAAATCCATGTGTGATCACTTCATGGTACCGTACTAACCACTAAAATCTCATCTAACCAGATTTAATTAATATGTGTACGCATGAAAAATCCGTTTTTGAAAAATTATTTAAAATCTGTGTTCATCGTTAATCGAGTATGAAACTCTCTCTTTCTTTCAAAAAAAAAAAAAAAAATTGAAAATATGTTTGATAAAACTATAATAAAGTGTTATTTTAGCGGTCATTGACAAATCCGATTATAAATGTCGAGTGTTTAATGTTGTCTAATATTTAGAAAAGATGTTGCATAAAAAAGGTGAATCTTACTGCGTAATCAGTACAAAATAGTTGATTATTTCGGTGTTATAAATAATAGTACAGTGCGCATTCAGGCAGTACAGTGTTCAATATTACAAAAGAAAGTGTGATTTGTTTAATGTGCTACAATGTGTAATGTACAAAGTATTCAGCGATTGTGAGCATGTGATAAATTGCATTCTATTCAACGAAATATTCGCGGAGTTTAGTGATTTTAAATGCACGTATAACCGGAAGCAAGTATGGATGATGATATTTGTAAGTATGTCAAACGATAAAATTGCATAATTGGTTTGTTTTTACAATTGTTAAAACAATCACGACGGATATAGTCGAACGAATATCAATTCGTTAAACGATAATATACCTATGGCTGGAATTGATTGGATTAGTTGAAGAATTGGAGACGCGACGCTGTGGGAGGTCTCTAATGCAAAGATATAGACGCATTTCTCAGAATTGCATTAATCTTGTTTCGTTTTCATTCAATACGATTTTTCAAACGACGAATTATCAAGTATACATTTGAACTCATGTTGTTACACACACACACACACACACACACATATATATTCAATATTAAAATTATTATTAAAATATTTAAATTATATAAAAACCCGCTCTTATTAGACTATTTTTGATCTTGTAGGAAATATCGATCTCGGTATGACGATCGATAGAATTTAAAATTCATATTATAGAGCTATACGATCCACCTCTTCCTACCTGTTTCATTCGAGACAGACTACTTCTTTCGATTTCTGAGATCCTGTTTACCTGTGATACATTGGGCCTTACGGTCCACAAGGAAGAGCCCGAGGGCCTGTTTCACTGCTCGTAGATAGTAGTTTTTCTATACATGTTTCAATCTAGGTTTAATCGTTCGAGATATTTTATTTGTATCTAATGCGCAAGTTCCTTTGTTAAACTATTTGTCTCTTTCCATAAATTTCCTATAAATCATATAAATATATCGTGCGATTGTAAAATTTATAGACTTAACCAGTATAGCGTCAAAAGTACGATCGCGGAATTAATTTTTACATTTTCGTAATTTTGACTTAGTCGATTATCGAATAATTTTAATTCGTAACTAGTTGGGCTCAAATTTTAACACTCCTTTCGTTGTTTTCCGTGAACGTCAATAAAGTCCTACGATATGTTAGGGAAAGGGAGAACTCATCCGAGAATAAAGGGAAGAACGAGGCAATTTATAAGAAAAAGCGAGATAGAATGAAAGTGTACATCGCTAGAGGGCGGGTACAGGTGGGGGAAGTTGGGCCTTACTTGTCCCGAACTCCGAGGTTGCCAGTTTGCTTGAGACTCAGCCGGTGTGTGGTTCGTTCGGCGATCTATTGACGCTCGTATGAAAGTAAGAACGTTTGGCAGTTTTTCTTTTCCTTTTACATTTTCGGTTCGCGAATCAGCTATCGTTTATCCGTGTCTTTTTCATCTTATCGTTACCGAATACTGTTTTCTCTGTTTCTCTCGCTGTTTCTTCGATATTCGCACTCGGCACGAATAACCAACAATACTGTGGTTTCACGTACAAGTTATAATCGCGTTAAAGATTTTGAAGGCTTGAAAGAAACGCTATCGTCGGTGAGAACAAGGTAAACAAGAGAAAGAGATAGAAAAAGAGAATGTGAGGGAGATAGAGGACGAGAGCACGAGAGAAAAAGAGAAAGAAAGCCAAAGGTCCATGTGTGTAAGTGACGACGTGTTTGCTCGCATACGGGTGCAGTGGTCTTCTTGACAGTGTGGAATCAACAAGTGTCGTGTACGGATCGCCGTTGTCGCGCGTTGTGCGCGCGCGATTCTAACCTCATCGTCGAGATCGGCTCGAAGTTCAGATCGATTCATTTTGTCGTTGACAATCGTTATTGTTCCTCAGTGTTTGCGTCTAAATTGTGCAATCGGTGACAGCCCACTTAGCGTGGCGACTGTAACCGATGTGATATTCTGTGCTTTCCACTAACGTGCCCTTGGATATTGTTACGTCGCCGATTCCGTGGCTGCGTCTCTGCAGAGTCTCAAGCAAGATGGAAGTCGTTTACATAGGTACTCCGTAATTATGACTTTACTACTCACCGAACCTTTCTATTTTTGTTACTTTTACTTTGTAACCGTCTCACAAATGGGTGGAGTTAACGTCTCTATATACATCCATCTTACAATCGCATCTCGTGCCTTGACATCTTGATATTGGCTAAGAATCGCCTGCCTTCAGAATTTTATCTGAAAGCCGGCATTTCGATTTCCTTCGTTTTCATTTAAATTTAGCCGATGCTAGATTACTTTCGATATTATACATTAAAAACAATTAACTATTTAATGATTAACTCTTGTCTGTCTGCGTTGCGATTTAAACGATATTTTTTTTTTTTTTTTTACGTTTACTGTGTCATATTCAAAAATGGATGCAAGAAAGCATCGTATAGGGCTCGGTATTACAATATGTTCTTTGCAAATAGCTTAAATAGCGCATTTTATATATTATTCTAGTACTCATCTGTCTATTCTACGCCAGTAGACAACGAGGTTATCTATGTTCTAAGGTATGCTTTATCTAATCTTCGAAATATTTATTCGCCATATACGCGAAACGCATGTATACGTCAAGAAGGAGGTACGGTACACGTGCACGTCAAGAATGATAACTAGGCTGCGTAAGTGGCGTCATTTAGATTAGAATGCGTGCTTCGTGTACTAGGTTCAGTGAACATACTATTAGCGAAACGATTCAAGGAAATCATTACACGCAAATTTAACGCAATCTCGTTTCAATTAAACAATTTAATGCTGAAATTTTCAATTTCAGCGACTTCGACAGTTTAGCTTTGTTCAGATGTTTGTTTTAATCAGCCATAGTAAAAGAATTAATCTTTATATTGTGAAATTTATTAGGGTAATTACAGTTTACTACTTGTTCATCGACAGCATCTTTAATTACTGGTACGAGAACAATGGGACATTCTCGTGGAAGAAACTGAAATCTCGTTTATTAAATAATTCGTGTGAGACATTGATGCATTAATAGACTCGTTAATACGTAAACAGCCAGCTAATTGTCATGGTAATCGAAAGGTGTAGTTTCAATTTCTCTTTCATCTACGGTTCTGTCATAATGCGTTAGTACGAATTATTTTTAATAATTTTGAATACTGCCTTCTGACAAATTTATTCACTTTTATAGCGAACAAAGTCAAAACGCGAACATTTTTTCACACATAGTCCAAGAATTATTTGTCATTTATTAAGGCACGAATTACTCATTGTACACTTGTTAAAATAATGGATCGCTTTGTTTCCCTCACTTCAATGCATTTATTTCAACTGTAGACAATAACTACTTGTATATCTTCGGTGGAAGAAACGCATTCCGTTCGTGGAAGCTTAAATTGTAAAACTACGTAATGCTAGTGTGACGAATCAAGAGTTGAATCGTTGAATACAAAAACTCTCCATGTATGGATCACACGGACTATTCTTTGGCGTTCTGTGGATCTTTAAAACCTGCGATTGTCATACAAATGTCCGTATTCAATTCAAGTGATTTGTCAGAGGTAACGATTTCGTGGTGCAAGCATTTCCGATGCTTTCCATTATAAATTTTTCCGTTGAACTCGATCCAGTTAGTTAGAAACCAACTCAATCCAAATCTAGCTCGATGCTTTCCAATCTCCTTCTTTTTTTTTCATTTTTTTTTTTCAATCAATTCGATTTAACATATTCTTTTCGTTTGGGTTAGATTTTATTCGATTCGAATCGATACGGTTCGATTTAGAATTCTGGATTACACGCAAATGCTTAGTTTTAGTTATAACTCGGGTGTATGTTCTTAAACCTGTAATTCAGTGCATCAGGGATATATTATGGTCTATAGAAAGCTATGAATACACGGATACAATTAACGAAACGTTGCCTTTCACAATAATACACCACTAATTCACAATACTAAATACATATTTTATTACATTGTGTATGTGTAAACAGATCGGTAATTTCAGAACGGATTAACTTGGCATAATCTACGTAACTGATCCGATACAGATCGCGATTAACGTCTTCCGTGTTCATACATTATAACATTTTTATCAGGCTCTCTATTAACTAGCGTTCGATGCACGCGACTCGAGTCTGTTAACACAGCTGAACTTTCATTGAAACGTTATAAACGTTAATCGCTGTTAAGTTTACGCGATATGTTTTAGATATCAGACATTTAAATGTTCATTAAATGTGTTATAGCGAATCTATTAAAAGGTTCTGTTACATTTCTCTTTTAGTTACTCCCCTCATTTAAACGATTACGATTAATTTGCAACCATTGCCGATAAGAATGAAAATAACGAGATACGAGTTTATTTATTTCTTTCTTCACACCGAAAAATATCTCATCCATAAAAACACATATGATAAATTGAACAATTTGAACGTTCGAAAGAGAATTGTGACATTCTTGCTCGGACTATATCGACAAACGTTTGAAAAAAAAAAAATATATATATATACGTTGACTCAAACGTGTTAAATACTAGGACGCTGTACGAATATTACGTGGTTCCATCAGTTCGTTTGACCTGTGAACTTCGGACGATGGTGCGTTTAGGGCCAACGACACGCGTTCCAGTGTACACGCCAGAAGAGATGCAGTCCTCGCGGTCGCTAGTACGCATTGTCATCTCGTTTAAACGATTGTTAGCCACGCAGACGGCCATCCTAGGCGGTTAGCTTGTTTGCAAAGTGCACGCGGTGCTCTACTTGCATTCAGGCTGATGCCAATGAATGAAAAGGCGACGCTCTGAATGGCTCATAGTCGAAAAGCATTTAAAAGCGTTGCGCTTTTTGTGCCAATGGTATAATCGCACAGACTGCAGAGTAGAGGGACGGGCAAAGTGCGTTCGATCCGGCAAATGGACACGTTGATTCAGACAGAAATTTACCGTGTTTTGTAGATCATTCTAGGTCTTTTTCAGCAGGTAACTCCTATCTTCGTTTCTGGCCTATTTTCTCACCTACGAAGCCAGTAAATGTATTAAGGTTTCCACATTCTTCGACTTTCGTCTGTTCGTTGGATACGACACGCGAAAGAAGTAACAAAGGAAGATTTTGGTTAGATTATTTTCTACATCGAGGGAAATATTCTTCGGGTTATGGGCTGTTTCTGTTGTCCACGAGTTCTATAAAATTGCAAACGTTAATCGTAGCTGCTGCGTTAAGTTAAGGATATTTATAGAGCAATTTTCCGGGTTGCGCAAAAAGGGTTAAAGGTTTCCCTACCGTTACGTGATATTTACGACGAAATTGAAATAATTTATCGTAAAACGACGCTGGTATTAATAGGAACGACCAGTGTTCGTTGCTCCTTTCCGATCTTCCTCACCTCGTTTTCTCGATATTTGCATCTTTTTAATGAAGATGCGATATCGAGTGGTTTCGAGCATCTCGTCCTCGCCGCGGCCCTTTTCGATGACGCTTAACGATTCTAGGGGGAAAAGAGGCAGACAGAGGGACCGAGACACCGATGGGACAAAGAACGCTCGGTGGAAAGAAGGGAGAGAATCAGGTTCGAGATCGTTAATTCGACTTTGCCAAGCTGTTGGCGTTCACCAAGGAACGGCGACGCGTAAGAGCTTCGACTGCGTGTAAAATCAGCGCTCGATACGTATAATTCTTCCGGAGGTTCGAACCTCGGCGCAAATGGATGGAGAGCATTTCTCCCGCGAGTGACAGTCGACTGGCGAAAAATTCTGCGTCCTTGAGGTAACCGATACCCGAGATCGCGCTGCGACAACGATACTGCAAACCTAGCGCACCGTCGATGGCGTAACGGTCACTGATGTAATCGAAAGATCGGTGTGACTGTAAACATAAAAGATCTTTTACCCTTTTTCTAATAATGTTAGATCGCGAATCAATTTTTTCTAAAATAATATTTACCTCGTAATATTTAGTAGTTGTTTGATCATTGTTTAAGCCACAGAAAACACGTTATTGCTGTTCGAGTCATGAAAAACGAGTCGCAATGCCTGTTCGTGAACGGTAGAATCGGCGAAACACGAAGAATGCAAGGTTTCATTTTAGAAAGCTCGCCACGATAGGTGTCAGTGCAACGGCGCTTCGCCGCGAAATATTTGTTTCGTTGATTTGCTCTAATGAATGCGCGTATAGCGAAGAGGAGAGCTGGTGTTAACGCGCGTTTAGCTAAGTTTAGCTAAGTTTAGCGGTGGTTTCAGATGGCTGGCACTGTTTTCTCGGCGATGTAGCATATTATCGAGGCGTTAACAGCATTACGCGCGCCGAACTTTCGCGGTTCGTTCAACCCTCGCGATCGCGTAAAGGGTAGCTCGTGACAATTGTTGCAGATTCGGAAATCACTCGAGCCGAGACATATGAAACTTGTATACGCTACAAGTCGCGGCGAATCTTATCTTTCGTTTCGTTCGTTTAAGCGAAAATCAATTTCAAAGTTCTCCGATAAACGTGCACTGGAATTTTGTTCTATTTCGTAGAGCAAAGTTTTAACCTTATCAGAAGGTAATCAATTTTCTCCGTCACATCTCAGAGCGGTATAGTGTCGTGTACACAGTACTCTCTCGCGTACTTCATACTTGGCCACCGTTGTTTACGTTAGTTGCCACGAAAGTGAGCCAGCAGATGTGCATGTGCATATAAACACTCGAATCCATCTTTGGATTTTACTGAACGTTAAGGATAGACTTTCGTTAGGAATAGTTTGCGCGACGCGTGCACACAGCTGTTTCGTTTCCTTTTAAACTTTTAGTTTTTAATACGTTCTCTCCGATAGCGACGACACACACCTTTCCAAGATAATAGAGAAATCGAGATAGACTCGAGAACAATTTGATTTAACGGTTTCACGGTTCGGATACGTAGCTTCCACCGATACTCCGCATTTTCCTGTTACCGGTGATATATGGCACTGTATTATGCGAAACGTCGAGTCATAGGTAGTTCTCTATTTGCTTAAGGTACGTATCTTCGCGTCGGAGTAGTTTTCGCTTGGACACCGGTCAAGATAATTTCACTGTCTTCTTCAAGCAACTTATCTCTTCGTTCGTAGAGCTTCGATTTATATTTATCGACAGTTTTGTACTGTACCGGATCTTGTAATTTAAAGGAGTTGGTATAAACAACGTTTTACTTGTTTCTCTGATGCGACTTAATTCGACCCTATGTTACCGGTTAACGTGAAAAATCTGCTTACGTTCCGTCGTTGGCATAGAAACAAGCGGTAACGGTTAACAGAAAGACCGCGCAGTATTCGCGACAATGTTAAGGTCCACGTTTCCCGTTTGATAGTATGAAAGCTGGATGACCTCAGCTCTGAAATTCCGTTACATCCATCATGTACGACCATCTCTAAGCTTGTCGTCGCTCTACCATCTTCTTTTCGTAAACAATGCCTCGAAATCCTATCCTTTTGAATTCTTTCCAGCGACGCAGGAAGCATGTTTTTAAAATTCATAAGGCCCAAGACGTTAGAATACTATGTAGCTAGAATGAATTCCAAATGTCGTGCCAGACAGGGAACTATTTACTCGATCTTTACTCCGAACATCAAATCGACAGATTCTCTCTTCTTTGGAATTGCAGTATCATGTAAATAAAATTCCCGCAAACGAATAGAAGCTCTTTCGTTTTGATTTCTAGCGTGAATCATCGTTGCGATTGGAAGGCGAGTTTTCCATTAAGAAGATATTTTTAAACTAGTTTAACTAACTGATCCTTCCGATTTGACGAGTAAATACCACGTCCTATTAGTAGCGTGTCTAACGTGCATCACCATCGAACAATCGTTCCAGTGGTCGTTACTCTCGGTTGCGTAGGTTGGTCTGATCGAGAGCGCAGGAAGTGGCGCGATTTACGTGACACGATTGAATTTTCTGGTAGAAAACGGCGGGGAACCAGAGGGTGGAGATACGGTGATCGCGCAAAGAAAACTGGCGATCGAACGACGGTGCAAAAGAACTCGATGCACCATATTCGGAAGCGGCACGGTTTCGTAAGGAAAGGCTCCACGTTGGCCGATACCCGGCCAGGAAAGACGCACGCTCTCGTGCGCGTATCTTACGGCATACTTTGCTTCGGCTACGTGATCGCCATTCGCGATTTCTGTCCCCCTCGTTTCCCCTTTCGTTCACTCTGCTATCGTCTATCCTTCCGAACGTAAGATAAGCACGCTCGTTCCATTCATTCATCGTTGGTCAGTGACGTCCGCATGCTTGTCGCGTTTCTTTTCCATTTGCTTATTTGTAGAAATGTGGGCCGAAAAATGCATAGCTTTCTGGATCGCCTGGCGCCAACCACTCTGATACGGTCTC
Organism: Bombus haemorrhoidalis; assembly: GCA_014825975.1. NCBI lineage: Eukaryota > Metazoa > Arthropoda > Insecta > Hymenoptera > Apidae > Bombus > Bombus haemorrhoidalis. The sequence goes on from CM026161.1 coordinate 1,961,070, forward strand.
AATGACTAATAACGTTGCTGATATCGATGGACTTAACGTTGCCCAGATATTTGCCAATAATTCGAAGCATTGGACGAAAAAAAGAAAAAGCGGAGAACAACGACGAGGGACGATAGTTTGAAGAGAGCGTAGGTGATTTAGAGAATGCGTGGACGATATTATTCGTTCGATTAAGAATTTGCAGCGTCGATCGGTATAAAGGTAATATATGATCGGAATCTGAATATTCTGGTTTCTCGTAAAAATCGAGTTAATGTATGCGGTTGCGTCAGGTTTTAAAGGACTCTCGTAGATATAGGAAGAACGAGTAGACAACCGTCCTGATCAAAGTACACGGTGAATCATTCGAGTAGTTCGCGCACCAAAGATTTGTCGTTGGTCCACGGATTTCGAGCGGATGGTTACTCATCCAAACTTGGTGATATCGCGTGGCTCTAAAACGAAATCCTCGTGACTCGTGAAAAATCGAGCTAGCCTCACAGAACTCGGCCACAGGTACATATTTAAGCATCGTGCTTATGACTTTCTGTTGGCCGACCTAAATTTCAAGAGTTTACTGCTGCATTTACCGGGGTCAATGAGTGTCAACGCGATAGATGACGAGCCGTCGTTGCCACGTCGACAATAATTTCGCGGTGGTGTCCAAATGACAATGAAACTACTGCTGTTGTTGCAGAAACGAGATATTTAAATCAAAACTCGTCGTTTCTTTTTTTCTTTTTTCCTTTTTCTTTTAAACGATAACGCGAGATTAGACTTTTTTGTTTCCACGTAAGTCGTCCAAAATAATATGTGTCGTACGATGTACATTGTCGTCTCTAATAAATGTAATATTACTAATATACATCGGATACGTGATGTTATCCTTCACTCTCCTAATTCATTTCCTCAATTGCTTGAAAATATGATCATCGTAATCGCTTTGAACGCTGTTTAATTGTTAACGAACACGACATCGTTATTAATGAACACACCATGTTAAATCACAAATGTCTGTTCAATGATACGAGCACGGTATACATTGATCTTTGTAAATTGAAAACGATTATTGTTAACGATTATCGTGTACGTATATTGCAGATGAGCGGGAAGACGTACAAAAGAAAACTTTTGCGAAATGGATAAATTCACAGTTGCTTAAGGTACGTACTACGTTGTTTAAAATTACGAATAAGAGCAATCCGATTACTTATTATCCGAATAAGATCCCACTAATATAAGAATTATTTATCAGACATGCGTATTCATTGGAATTTTTTATACAGAATAACCACGAGCCGATTTCTGATTTATTCGTTGACTTAAGAGATGGCAATCGATTACTATCCCTGTTGGAGGTGCTTACGTCGAAAGTCTATGTGAGTAAAGAATTTGCAGTAGAGCTAAAGGATTATATAATCGAGATGCATAGGCGCGACAGCCCATAACGAGACATAAGCGGTATTTTTATTTCGCATATGATGTAATCTTCGAAACATTCCGCTGACAGTTGTTCTTTTTTTAAAAGGATTAGTCCTCGTAATAGCGCGTCTCGTGTTTACATTACGAGGTGTACGAATAGAATTCCAAGCAGGTGCGCCTATCGAGTATTACGAATATTTGCATGAGAGTGCGGATTATCTGCGCACGGTAGGCGTAAGAGTATTCCGAGGGAAAAATATGCGTCGTTACGCGGATTCGTGTCATTTCACGGGCAACTTTAGTCGCTCGAAAGATTTCCTTTATATAATCTCACTTTAAATCGCATTATTTATGATTTATCTCCTACTTCTCATCGATCTTTTTTACGACAGCCACATACAGATAATTACAGCCGTTTGAGTGTTGGCTATTTACATTCCTGTATTTCTACATTAATTATCTCTTTTTTTCTTCATTGTCTTGATTTATTTATTACAGAAAAGAGAACGCGGTCGAATGAGAGTTCATCATCTGAATAACGTTAACAAAGCTTTGCAAATTCTCGAGCAGAATAACGTGAGTTGCTAACATTGCACCCAATTATGAGAGAAAGTATAAGAGATGCGAATTAATCGATATCCTTTACACTTCTCCTAGGTGAAACTCGTAAATATTAGCAGCAACGATATAGTTGACGGGAATCCTAAGCTAACGCTCGGATTAGTATGGAGTATTATTCTACACTGGCAGGTCGGTTTTATGGCTGGCTCAATTTACCGAGAATAAAGCTTATCAGCAAATATCGAACTCGTTTTTATTACTTATCGTCTATGTAATTGTACGTCGTAGACGTGTAACGTACATCATTTATCTGATATTCAATGAAATGCTTATTTAGGTACATTACCATCTGAAGGATTTAATGACGGAATTGCAACAAACAAATCTGGAGAAAACTCTTTTGGCATGGTGTCGTCAAAATTCACAGGTGAAATCTTGCTCGAAGGATAAAATCAACTTTATTAGCTATTTGTGTAACAAATTCTTGAGACTCGTGTCGTTTTTAGAATTACCCTGGAGTCGACATTAAAAACTTCACGACATCTTGGTCGGATGGCCTGGCATTTAATGCGATTCTTCATAAATGGAAACCACATTTGTTCGATTTCAATAATATAGCGCGTAAACATCCGAATGCCAGATTAGATCATGCGTTTCGTATTGCCCAAGAACAATTAGATATCGAACGTTTATTGGATCCAGAAGGTAAATTAAATTAGAAATTATTAATATCTGTACTAATTACTAACATCTAGTTTATGAAGTTTAAGACCGACGTATACGTTGTATGTTGTAACAGATGTGAATACATCGGTGCCGGATAAAAAATCAATAATGATGTACGTTATGTGTCTTTTCCAATCGTTGCCTCATTCTGGAGACGATATAGGCGAGTTGGATCTATCGGTAGCGAGTGACAGTAGCCCGGTTACGACACCAGGAGCAGAGGTATTCAATCCGATTTCGCGTAGCTTACTAATTATATGTATCTTTTTAAGAATGTTTCGCTGCAGAATACTCTATCTTTCACAAACTTTGGAACGCCAACGTCGCGGCCGATGAGTCTTGCAACGAACGTGTCTGTAGAACTTGGTGGTTATCAAGTCGCTCTCGAGGAAGTTTTGACCTGGCTCTTGGAGGCGGAAGATAAATTAAATCACGCTCCGGAACCTGGATCTAGTTTAGAAGTATTGAAGCAACAATTTCACGAACACGAGACATTTTTGGTGGAATTGTCCGGGCATCAGGATGGGGTCGGTGCTGTATTGGAGGAAGGTGCGAGATTATTAGCTGAAGGCGGTTTGCACAAGGACGAGGAGCACGAAGTTCGAGTTCAAATGTCGTTATTAAATTCTCGATGGGAAGGGCTTCGAATGCGTGCGATGGAAAGGCAAACTAAAATTCACGAGGTTCTTATGCAAATGCAGCAAGGCCAGTTAGATGCGTTGCGGCAGTGGTTAACGAGGACCGAAGATAGGATATCGCTAATGGCAACGATCGAATTAAATCAATCCGCTTTGGATGATCAACTAAAACTGTTAAACGAACTGGAACAAGATATTGCTGCGCAACAGGGAATCGTCGATGGTATGAGAAACATGGTAGTTGTCGTGGATGAAGAGAACTCCGAAGCAGTTTACGCGCAAATGGAAGATCAGTTATCTGCTCTCGGAGAACGATGGACTCACATTTGTCAATGGAAAGAAGAAAGGAGGCAACGTTTGCAAGCTTTTTCTTCCCTTTGGCAAAATGTTAACGACGATTACAAAAGATTAGTATCATGGTTGAGTGAAACTGAGATCACGTTAAAACAAATGGAAGCAAATCCAGCGTCCGAGATTGGTGAAGTGTTGGAAAGAATTAAAAAGTTACAAATCTTGAAAATGGATATGGATGCAAATCAGAGGAAGTTAACGTCTTTGCAGGAATCCGTTCAAGAACTGGAGGGACAAAGTACTTCGCCAGAGTGTATTAACATATTAGAAAAGATCGAAGATTTGCAAGATCGCTGGGAAGCGGTGGGACAGATAATGGAGGTGCAGACGCAGAGGATAACGAATTCCGGATTTGAGTTTGATCTGAAGACCGAGAGGGAAACAACAATGATTACGGGTAACGAATGGATGTCTGAAACGGTAACAAGTATCGCCTATAAGGAAGAAATTACTGCAGCTTCCACGCCTCACAGTGATTCGAAGAAACGTCGTATAGATAGTACAACTAGGCACGAATTTGAATCTGCGTTACATAATCTGTATAAATGGCTCGATTACGTTGATTTAGAAATTGGACGATCGGAGGGGGTATTTGACGAATTGAGCATCGAGGAGAAGAAAGTCGTTTACAATGATACAATAGCTGATATAGAGGCACACAAAGATGACTATAACAGAGTTTTAGAACTAGGGAAACAGCTTCTCGAGGAACTAAGAGATGCGAATGAATCGGTCGAAGCAGAGGAAACGAAAATCAAAGACATACAGAATTGTTGGATGGCAACTAACAATCGGCTTGAAGAAATAAAAACCCGTATAGAATATTTAGAGGAAGTGAAAAAATTCCGAACGGAATTGGCTAGTTTGAATTTAATGTTAGACAGCTATTCTAAATGGTTTGATTCAAATAAAGGAAACAATCAAGTAGAACCGTTCAGGGTAAAATTGAAGTCAATGAAATCTCACGAGGAACGCATTAAAAAATTGCTAGAAAAAATCAAAGAATTGTCGGAAAATCAAATTGGTAGTAATGAAACTGTTAATTTAAATGCCGATATACAAACCTTTGTTCGTAATTGGGACAAATTGTACAAAATATTGTCTGAAAGATTAACCGAATTAAATGATGCTGTTGATAAAACACCACCAAAGAAATATACGGATGCAGTTGCTAATCTTACTTCTTTTATTAATAATGTGGAGAGTACATTATTGTCAGAGCATATAGTGATGTCAGATGATAAGACAATGGCAGAACAATTGCAAAAATTCAATGATTTACAAAATTCCCTGAATAAGCATCAAGAGATTTTTAATTATGTAAATAGCGTTGGACACGAGCTAATAATGAAAACCGGTGGAGATTCCCAGGGACAAAGGCTTAAAGATGCATTACAGGATCTTATCACCAAATGGAGTGATATACCTATAATATTAGAAGAACGGCAACAGAACTTACTGAGAGATATAGAGACTTTAAAGGTATTTAATAACGAGCTCTTGGATCTTCAAAGCTGGCTTGAAAAATCAAATCAGTATCTAGAAGAATTATCGAAAGATAGTGTGTCAAATAATATCGAATGTATGGAATTTAAATTAAAGCAAATTCAATCTTTTTGTGAGGATATAAATCAAACGAAACCTCGAATAGAAGAACTTCAAATCTCCACAAACAGATTACTTGAAAATTCTGAACCAAAATTTGCGAATGTGTTAAACAATAAGCTGGAAGTTGTATCACATAAGTGGAACGCTATTGTCGACGGTGCTAAAAGTTTAAATGATAAATACGAGGATACATTGAAAAAGAATGATGAAATAATAAATGGGATAGAAGATTTTACGAAGTGGTTGTCGGCCTTAGAAAAAGAAATACCAGTTGAAACTAAAATAACATCTTCGGTTGAACTGTTTCAAGTTCGTGGCCGATATCAGTCATTAAAGGAGAAAATAGATAAACGAGTAGAAGAATTTAGAAATCTTAACGAAATGGGTAATGATAAATTGTTAAGTTCCGAAGGATCTTCGGTACAAGAACTTGGTAGACGATTTACGTTTTTAAATGCTCGCTGGACAGATGTTACAGATCGTATTTATGAGCGATACAGACATTTACAAAATGCCAGCCACGAATATGGTGAATTCCGTGCTTTAGTTGCGCAAGAAAGTGATTGGTTGGATAAATTAGATAAACGATTGAAGAGATCGACAGAAAGTGCCGCAGATGCTGAAGAAATATCAGAGGAACTTGACGTAAGTTTACACGTTATAGTAAATAACGTGAAAATTTTTATGGTTTGCATGAAAAGTAATGAATTGTTGTTTTAAAAAGGATTTAGAGAATTACATACGAAATCATCCAGAAATAAGGCTTGAAAAGATACAAGAAATTGGTAAACAGTTGATTGAAAGTAATATCATGACGCAGTCCATTCAAGCAGATGTAGAAAGCTTAACAAGTCGTTGGGAGAGCCTAAATAATCAGGTATATCACTGTTATATGTAATGTCATAGTGCTTGAATTATTGATTCTGTTCATAACAAAAAGTCGTATTTATTTTTAACTGCATGCATCATTGCCAAGGAAAACTCAAGTACTTATCTTAGACATACCTATTTAAAGATGTTAGTTTTTAATTCTGCTTTGAAAGATTACTCTTGCTTGTATGAATTATGAAGCTTTTTACTTATATGTTTGAAATTATAATGCTGTACAAAGAAGATATGTTGTTCAGATGAATTTTTTAAAATTTCCCGATATTTTTAAGTTGATAAATTTTTATATATATATATAATTGTTTAAGTTTGGTAAATACATTTAAACAATAGTTTATTCAACGAAGTTGTTTAATTAAGTTATACAGAAAATTAGAATTATATTTTGAGTAGGCAGGGCAGCGAGCAAAGCTGCTGGAAGGATCAGTGAAGCAAGCGCAACAATCAGAAGGACGTATTCTTGCCCTTCAGCACTCCCTAACGCAAATAGATTCTGTACTAACTGCACGTCTTGACTGCGACCTTACTGCTGATGATTTGCCTCATGATTATCAGGTCTGTTAGTGAAACTTTTTCTTACCATTTACTAAGCGTATGTTTGAACGTTTCTGCAAATGTATAAAAAATGTGTAAACATAATATGTGTACTAAATTCATCTTTTTTCTTATATTAATAAACATTGTACATAAAGCATTGCTTCAAGGAAGCATGATAAAAATGTTGTCTATGTATTTTGTAAGAATATATATTAATTAGAGTGTAATGTGTAAACAAAGAATATAGATTTAGAATAAGATCTGAATTTTGTGACGATAGTTATACGAGTCAGGTATATATATTCTAGAAATTAATGGAAGAAATGGAGCATCAGCGTTCGACGCTTCAAGAAATGGCATTACAAATCGAGTCATACAAAGCTTCTGGAAAGCAAGAAGCTGCATTTAGGCTGCAAGAACAACTGACTCTTATTGAACAAAAATTCTCAGAAGTTCAAAAGAAATTCCAACGTTTCCGATGTCCAACGAATTTAGAACCGAGATTATCCAGAGCTCTGCGAGAACTCAGAGGAATAGAAGAAGCAACTTGTTTATTAGAATTATCATCGGAAGATCCAGAAGCTATTGAAGGTCAACTTAAACATTGTCTGGTAATTAATTATATACTTGGTGAATTTTATTTTCCATACATGTTCAAGTTGTGAAAAATCTGACTTTTCATTCATAGCGGTTTTATCAAACATTAAGCGAAATTAAAAGTGAGATAGAAAATATTATTCTAACTGGTAGAAAATTAGTCGAAGAAAAAAGTGTCACCGAACCAGAAAAATTTTCTCGGCGTATTGATATGTTGAAAGAATTGTACAACAAGGTAATACGTGTTTAACGTCAATGCATATTTTTTAGTAGTACTGCTTTCTGTGCACAATCGTTCTGTTTATACATTATATTTGTTATTATATTTATATTTCATTATTGCAGTTGGGTTTACATATAACTGAATCGAAAGCATGCTTAGAAACTGCTTTGGATTTATCACGTGATATGTATAAAAATATGTCTTATATTAATATGTCCATAGATAGTATTAACAAAGAATTAGATACACAAAAAAATATGCCTGATCTTCCGGTTAATGCAATATATGTACGAGTAAGTGCATAAATACATAAGTAAATTTAGATTCCACGATTTTTAATCATCTTTATACGAAAACAAATGATTATGAAATTGTTTAAATAGGAAACTCTGACAGAAGTAATACCACGATTAAATGTCGTGAAAGACAAGTTGCTAAATTCCCAGGAAGAATTTTCGAAACTTTGTGATCCAATGTATTTAGAGCAATTTAAAGAGAAGTTATCAGACGTTGTTACGAGATTAGCATATACTGAAAAGAGATTAAGACTATGTAATGCTTCAGAGGTAAATCCATCATATATAAAGAAATTGGTGCAATAAATGAGGTGAACAAATTTTTGTACTTTTAGGAAGAGCCTAATGTTGATGAAATAACGGCTTGGCTGTTACAAGTAGAGGAAAAGCTAAATAAATTAGATGGTGTTCCAGTTGATCAGTTAACGGAAAGTCATTTTGAACAATGCAAAGTAATCAATATTTTAAGATCGCGCTACATGAAATGGGATTTTACTTTATGCATTTATTCAATGATTAATTTTTAGGCTGTACAAAGCGAAATGATCGAGGCAAAACCAAAAATCAATCAACTTCAACGTTATACCTATTATCCGAAAGTTTCAGATGTCTGCAAGAAGTGGGAGGATATATCTAGTAGAATACAGGTATGTGTATTTATATATGCACATATTTTCGTATAATAAATTTAAATATCATTCATTGCTTGTTTCTTCATGGCTTGTATTGCTTCTTCTTTATCTTAACATCTGGTATATGTAATGCTTGTGCTTTATAGTACCATTACGTATATCTCATCAAGACAAATTTTCAATATATATATATATATATATATGTATATTTATGTGTGTGTGTGTGTATATATATATATATATATATATATATATATATCAAGAGTATGATTATATCATTTCTATAAACTAATGTTTCAATTCCACTAAAAATGATAATTGATGTAATACGCCAATCTTTCACATTTGAGGTTTTAAAGTTTTATTAATAAAGCTTTCTTCTTTTGATTATTTTTTCATGAATTCTTTTGCTTTGCATTTATTTCTTAGTTCACTAAAGCATATAATGAGTTTTTTTTTTTAAAGATTTATGTGTAAATCAATTATATGTATTTCTACCTCTTAAGTTTGATTGTTAATACTATGTACATGTTTAACACATTATTGTACGAACATTATATATAAGTTATATTGGTACATATTCGTGAATGTTACGGAGCTGTCCAAGAGGTGTCTCTATCTATGTAAATAATACTGTCATTAATAATAAAAAGCAGACATAGACTTTGGTGGATGGAAAATACTTTGTCATTGATCAGTTATTTATGATATTGTCTCTCCCCTTGTATAGAATTTTATACAGAGGTCTGAATATGATTTGCAAAAGCAACGAATAAGGAATGAACAGAAATGTGTTCCAAATTTTTATACTGGTGATGGATACACGCAAAGAAAAAGCTTTGTTTGCACAATGAAATGCATTGTCACTTTCATTTTGGCCATGCTTGATATTGTCACACTATTAACAATGCTCTTTCAATTAACGCCTGTCCATGAATTTTCTGTTACCTATCATATTTTCACAGGAATGGATCCACAAAATCACAGACAATTTATTAATAAAAAGTAAGGTGGGAGAAACTAAGGGGAGAGACAATTATGGACGCACTAAATTGTCTAAACAGCCGGATCAAACTTCGGTGCAACTAACTAGAAAAGAAAATAAATTGATAGATGAAAATGAGGAGGTATATGGTATAGGATATCTTAATCCTGCATTTGATGAAAGTCAATGTAATGTTATACATACACCTGAAAGTTCACCAGTTGATATCGTTCATCGAAGTCGGAAATCTTCCGTAAAATCTGAGAAAGTAAAGGCCAAAATCGTAGACGTTAGTAGGACTGTTAGACGAAAATTAGATATGAGTTCTGTACCCGATGTTGTTCAAACCTCTCAGCCGCAAGTCGTTCATATAGATGACGATCCATCTTCTTCATCCCCTGATACGGATGTGTATATGACCGATGAAGAATTCTTTTTGTCGAAAAATAGCACATTGTTTTCCCAAGTTTCTTCTAACACGCTGATCACAACAGATTCAAAACCGTTCGACTATAACACACAGATGAATCCCTTCCGTATCGTTGAAGTGAGAGAAATGGAAATAATAAAATCAGTTGCATCTCCCGAAGATCATGTAATATTACCAAGTGCGAACGTCAGTGTAGGATTAATGCCACAAGTTGTTGAAAGAGTAGAGATTATTGAAGACACAGAAACAGAACCAGAGTCAGTAGATACTGATACGGAAGATAAAGAATCTAGGGTAAAAATATGTAGTGCAGTTAGTAGCGGAAATCAAACTGTTAATAAGAAAAGAGAACTTATCCCTATCTTAAAAAAGAAAAGAACAGTAGACCCATATTCGGCAAAAAGCATTAAAAAATTAACTCTTAAATTAGATGTTGAGGATGACGCATCGGATAATCAAATTTCGAATCGCAAGTTAATAAAAAGTCCGCAATTTTCGTGTAAAGTAAATAGATTTGAAAAAAATTCCATGTGGAAAGATACGGATAGCATAGCTGAATATCTTATACTTGAAGATAATGAAATGAACGCAAAGTTAAACTCAAAATGTACCGCTGATCTTTCTGTCACGTCAGAGATCAGCCCTAGAAAAGGCAGGCAAGAGCACAGTAATGGCAAAGAATTGACATCGAAAAAAGATATAGATTTTTCGAAATCACGTAATACCATCAATCATAATGTTGATGAAAAAAACACGAAATTATCGTTATTCAGACGTACTAGAAGTATCTCAAAAGACGATACGTTAGAAGATTGTGAAAGCTTCTATGGAAGCGATAAAGAAACAGACGATGTTCTAATTTTTTCCGATGACACGGAAATTGATGTTGGAAGTTCCAGCTCAGATGGAGAAGATCTAAATTTAGGAGAGCATGTTGAGCACCTCTTGGGCAAGGTAATTCTAATAACACATATCTTGCGCCATTGTAAGATCTACCTTGTATATGTTATGTATTATTAATAATATAATTCGTGCATAATAATTGCAATTATAATTTTAATATTTGGTAGATACATAATAATAGGTGAAGGCTAACATAATATGAAGGAGTTTAACGCTTTATAAAATTTCTTATAATTTCTTATAATTTTGTTATATATAGATACAGGCTGAAAAATTATCGCAGGAAATACAACAGAAAGCAGAAGTAAAATTTTCTAGCGAGAAGAGATCTTTCAAAGTTTCAACTAGTTTATCCAGAACCGGCTTGGAGAAAAGTATTTTGGAATTTGAACAAGCTGCACAACGAATGTTACATAGGATGGATGTCATGTTGATGAGCATTGGCGGCATTACTAATGAAAAAGATCCAACTAAGCGACTGGAGGTTTGTACAGTGTTACTCTAAAAATCTGAAATTACATTATATCAGGTATAACCCGGGATTTTGTGACTTTCGTAAGCTGGAATTGAGTCGGAACGGATTGAGATCCCTATCCTAGAACTGGAGAAAAATATCTGATTTAAACCGATATTTCCGTAATTTCAGATATATATATATATATATATATATATATATATATATATATATATATATATATATATACTCATAATCCTAATACATGTGCGTATTTCAGGTACTAAAAGCAGAAGTTAGTACTCTTGCACCAGATGCAGCAGCGTTGATTAGTAAAGGCGATGGTCTAGTAATGACAGTGCATATATCCGATCCTGTTAGGGCAGAGAAGATAAAAAATGAACATCAAGATAAATTAAGAAGTAAATGGCACCAAGTTATGTCCGAAATAGAAACAAGACGCACACAAGCGCAACGAGCAGAGGAATTATTACGACAATACAATAACATAGTAGCAGAGTTTGAAGACTGGTTTCGTGATGTGCCATTGAAACTTGAACAAGTAAATAACTACGAGGGCCAGTTAGAATCGTTTACTATAGAATTTGATGCTAAACAAGAACAAATTAAAAAATTGAACGACTTGTCTGTTGAGTTGAAAAGATTAAATATTGGATATTCCGAAACTATACGATATAGTATCAACAGTAGATGGCAAGAAGTTAGTTCACAGTTCAAAAGATTCAGTGGTAGCAAGGATAAGGACAAGCATGTGACAGACAAGAAAGTTGAAGTGGTATGTTTATACATCTCATTTTCGATCGGGTTAAAGAGTCTTGTTTATATTGGTCTTATGTTCTTTAGGATCTAGGAGGAGTTGATATGCAAGAATTTACTGCAAGAGTCAATAAGATCAGAGAGGCTGTCGTAACTGTGACAAGATCTCTAAATTCCATACCATTGAATGGTGACGATTACGAAATGTTTTCGAGTCAAGAAGATTGTCTGAAAAAAATCAGTAATGCATTAAACATTCTGAAACCGAGTATTGAAGAGATCAACACCGTTTTCGAAAATGTTGCTTCGCAATTGAGAAGAGAGCAAGCTGAACAAATTAGACGTTTGAGTGATAAATTACGGGACGAATGGATAAATGTCAACCAGAGTTACGTGGAAAGATATAATCGTTGGAATAAATGTCACGAAAAGTGGAAAGAAATTTGCAACACATGTCGAACGTTTTCCGACTGGATGGATAAAACGGAAGAGTCATTAAAAAAATTAAATTCTCTCGGCCAGAGTAAAATATCAAAAACGAAGATATTTGAATTGGAGCAAGAGATCTCTAGAATGCAACGAACCATGAATAATATCAATGTTTCAAGTGCTAGTATTTTAAGTCGTGCTAGAATCGAAGATATAGTGGAACTAAGAGAAACGGTTGAGACGATAAAGCGGCGTTGGCAAAATATTGTAACAGACATAAATACACGAAAAGAAAAGTATGTAAAAATGTCAATAATAATCTATATTGCTTTATCAAACGGATCGTTTATAATGTTTATGAGTTTCATGCGTTAATACACGAAATAGCAATTCATAGTTTTTGGTATGTATGTAGTATTGAAGGCAAAGCTTTTTCTCTTACTGAGCTATTTCAGTTGTGATTTGCCTTTGGTGCTGCAGCGATCAAATCAGAATAACCTCTATGTAAATTAAGAAGCACGAATTAAGTAGAATTTAAATTGTATTGTACTTACGTTTCTTTTTTTGTATATCGATGTTTTGTATATTTTAATTTTTGAAAACATGTTTTTTTAAAATTAGAGCACTGTTACTTGTGTACGAATAGTTTTTATACTCTTAGAATTGTATTTAATAATTATATACTTTTTTGAAGGAGTTTTGCTATGGAAAAGAAAGTGAACAATGAAGGCAGAATCTTAGAAAGTGCTCATAACATTTTAGAACAGATCAATTCTTTATTGGTGTCAGCAGCAAATCCATCAGATGAGACCTCTTTATCAATAAGATTGTCATTAATTAAGGTAAGTTTATTTACATTTATAAAATAATTAAAAGTTTTCATAAAGATGAACTGTTAATATTCGTGGCACTGTAATTATTTAACATGTTTTTAAGACATATATTGGTATATAATTTTACTGTGCAGTTTTGAATAAAGACTGAATTACCTATTACTTTTATAAACGATTTAAATAAATTTCTATTATCGAATATCTGATCATAGAATATGTAGCTTGAATTAGTGGTCGTTATAACGTTATCAAATAAATTGAAACTGAACCTAATAATATCTTCCATACCATGACTGCACAATCTAGAGTGTGCCAAGACGTAAATAGCAATGATCTGTGTCGCTCCTTTTACTATCAGATTAATATTCTTTACGTACAATGGATTTGATAAAAAAAATGTTAATTTAAAATAATTACCATCTTTAGGCTAGGCAAGAGGAACTTTTCTCCCGTAAGAGAGCATTACAGAATTTAATAAATCAAAACGGTATTCCTTCGGCGGAAGATGAATGTAATAAATTACTTGCAGATATGGATAAGGTATCATATTAAATTTGTTTGAAATACATAAATCGAAATATTATGTGTCGTAAGATTGTAAACGATTATAATTTAAGTAATTTGCTTGAATTAATTTTCTAGGCTAACACAGGCCTTTCCAGTCACCGTGAATATGTCGAAAATAAACTTGCATCTCTTAAAAAATATATTTGTACCTTGGATAATGTTATGACGTGGGTTATGGAAACCCGAACGAGAATAAATATATCCCGAGAATTATCCCAACAGGAACGAGCCGAAATTATTAATAACGTTATGGTAAGTATGCGAAAGTATGTATTTAATGCAGTGCAACGTTTTATGCAGAAAATAAATTAAGAACATTTTATATCGTAGACTAAGGTCGAAGATCGAGAAATGGAAGTGAAAGATGTATTAGAGAATTATACTAATTTGGAAAAGGAATGCGAGTCTGCGAAACAGCCTATTTCTGTAGAATTACAAGTAAGTAGAATAATTTATATTATAGTAAATTCAATATAATTTTCTTTAAAAAGAATAAATTCTAACAAATTTTAACTCACCAACCAATGTTTGCCTGTTTCAAAATTCGTATTATATCTGCATAAAAGATTTACCATTTAAATATTTGAATATTTCGTTACGACGAAGTACCAACTATGTAAAAAGTAATTGTTACTATGTTCATACTTTTAATTCTGTAGAACAATTGAAGTTTAGAAGATGGCGCTCTGACAAATTAGTTTTCGAACTAACGGTCTGGCGTGCGGGCAGACCGTGCGTTAATAATTTTTATTTTCGGCTTTGTGTTCCGTTTCGTGTTCAGTTTTGTTCTACCCCTTGTGTCTTTAATAGGAGAAATTGAAAAAGCTAAGAGAAGATTGGCAGTTTGTGAAGAACAATGGAGAATCATCGAGTCACGAGGTCAAAACTACAGTGGCAGCTGGACCGGCGTCACAAGGAATCGGTGAGTCTTTTACATTTAAATCGTTAAAACGAAGAAATTATCGTATAAATGTAACTTTTCCGACGACATCGACGTAAATACAATGCTTTTAACGACTAGTATTAGCTAATGTCGATGTTAATTGCACGATTCGTCATATCGTATCGCGCTTCGTATTCTATGCGCGGGAAAGGAGTTCAATTTGAATTTGATGGTTGTCTAGTTTTGTCGTTTGCCGTAAGATGGAGTATTATTCGATACAGTAGAATCAGACTTGGTATATCGAATATGTAACATATTTGTTGATTCTCAATCACTATTTAATTCAACATTTTTATTTCGACTATATTTAAACGTCTTTATAATATAACTTGTCTAAAATAAGCACGTATCTATTTTTTCCTAACCTCTAAGTGTTTAAAACTAAAGTAGATGTAAAACATTTTTTAAATGTAACATTCTTTCAAATTTACATTTCGGATATGGAATGTTATTAGTTAAACGGTATATCCAAAGTGCATCCCGCAAACACGTAACAGGTTTCTTTATATCGGCAATTTGTAAGAGAAAGTAGTCGCGTGCAGTTGGCCTTTAAAAATTCAATAGCAGTGAAAGCCGTTCTAACTCTTGCTAACTGTGTGCCTTTGCGACTGTTGGAGGATTTTCCGAGGAAGCTGGCAACTGAACAATAAATAGTACGTTTAGTCGGTCCGGTAAGCGTGGCCACATATCACTTCCACTCCATCCCGTACAACGATATATATCCGCCACGTTAAGTGCAGTCTTTTCACCGAGTAGCGGGGCTCCCTTTTTTTTTTTTTCTTTTTTTTTACTTTCGTCCCTCGATCGATTTATGCATTCAGAATCGTCAACGGCGATAAATTACGCCGTGTCGTCGTCCTTTTAATCGGGGACTCTAACGATTCGCGCTCGAATCCTTCGACAGAAAACGAATCGACGCAATAAACCTGTACGATTTTAAAGTCGCGCCGTGTTTCTCGTTTATACTTTTTGCAAATAAATAATCACAAAAATTCCAACTCGATCCATACTTAGGCATTGATGGTCCGATCTAATTGTCGTTTCAATCGTCGCTGTATGCGTCTTCTTAAGGAAATCGTGTCGTCGTTAACAAAGGTACTGGAAAGGTATATTTAGGAAAAACGAAACAACGTTAAAGCTATATCGCAGGGAACGTTGCGTAAAAAATACGTTTTCATTTTAAAATAAAAAGAAGGAAAAAGAAACGAGTAAATAATCCACAAACAGGACTGAGAAATGTTCCTAGGAGCGTCGTCTTTTAATTAGAGGCCGATTTCCAAACGAGATTGTGAGATTTGGAACGAGTTAATGCACGTTAGAATCGTTAAAATTTCTCGTTGTTACTAAAAGGCTTAAGCCCTCGTCGACTACAGGACCATTAACCAGCTGAATTAAAATTTTACAGCAGTGCGCATGATTCAGAATCGCGTTGAATTTAATCGCGGCGGGTTCAGGAAGGAAGAACGTGAGATTGTTGATCCAAAAGCGGAGAGCTTAACGGAAAGGTCGACGGTTTGTAGTATAAGCGCGATCGTCGGGCCGCATAATGAGCGGATAAGCCGCCTAATGTAGTCGTGGTAGAACACCACCAGGCTGAAGATAGCTAAGGCTTCGTTATTCTCTGTTCCTCTTCGTTCTCTGTTTCCAACGCTTCCTTCCTCTATTGTCTTTCGCCTCTGTCAGACCTTTCGGTGTTACATCCAGATGAAATCAAGCTCGTTTGACTAAAGTTCGGGGTCCTACAAAAGCATTAAACTGGCGCTTTTGATCCATGTTCTGGAATAATATTATTTTTATTATTCTCCATTATATCTTGCGTCGCTCGCTAATCGTTTTAGTATCTTTTCCATCTTGTCGCCATGAGGAATGTTCGAGTTCGATGTAAATGGAAATTTATACGGTTCATAGTCATTGGGAGTTGGGGATTCATTGATTTGATACGTAGGAGAGGATAAGCGAGTTCTCCTTGTGCCCGATCGATTAGGGAAAAAATCTAGGCGGTCTCTTTTTACGTTTCCCTAAGGAACGCAGAGAAGGGATACGTTCATGCTGTCTTTCCCTTATCGAGTCACTCCCAGAGGTTCGCCTCTTATCGTGATCAAATGCGTAACATTAGTCGACCGAGTCCTCCGGTTTGTTACGATTACGCTCCTCTACAAGAACGGAGTAAATTAGTCTCTTGAAGAATTTTTTTATAAGAAATAAGACAAGGAGTACAGTAAGGAATATAGTAAGAAAATAATATGCGCGACAACATCTAGAAAATTCAGCAATGTATTAGCGAATATCGATGCAGCCAAGAATGATAGAAATTTAGAGATCCGTCGTTAATCGATAAATATTCGGAGATGTTCGTTAATTCGTGCGTCAATGAGTAACCGAGTGAGTTGTAGTACGTAGCATGTAGCAGACGCAAACAGTACATGGGAAAATAAAGCTGATTAACCGAATGAGCTTTTGGTAGCTTCCGCGCAACATAATATTTAGCAGTCTCGTGACGTGAAAACGGATTGTAGGTTGATTCGAGCTGACGCGATTAGCGGGATATATTGTGAGCCGTGATCACGTTAACGGTGAATTACGCCGATCCCAGAAAAGCTGCTCTCAACTAGCCTAGCGCGTGTACGTCGACGAAGAGGAACGGATGTTCACCTGAACAAACTCGTTCCTCGTTAGCGAGAGAGCTCATTAAGACTTTCATGTTCCTGTGGTCACGTTTTTTGCCTAGAGTAGCAACATGGATTGAAAAGGGTAAAAAAGAAAAAAAAAAAAAAAAAGAAGAAGAAACGC
Organism: Bombus haemorrhoidalis; assembly: GCA_014825975.1. Taxonomy (NCBI): domain Eukaryota; kingdom Metazoa; phylum Arthropoda; class Insecta; order Hymenoptera; family Apidae; genus Bombus; species Bombus haemorrhoidalis. The sequence continues at coordinate 1,978,639 of CM026161.1, forward strand.
ACGAAACTTTTGCCCTACAGAGCGCCTTTTAGCATCCGCCGTCAACGCGAGAAATGTTTAATCTCCTATTCGCCTTGTTCTTCTATTTGTTTATTACGTCGAAACGTAAATTCGACGAATATACGGATTATCTCGCGCATTAGCAGTTAAACGCTTCGTTTGTATCGCAACATGATAATTTACAATCAACGTAAATATAAAATATCGTACGGCGAAAGTTGCAGGCATAGATCATCGTGCAACGATATTTCTCTCTTTATGTACGCGATAGCGGATCGAACTCGGACAATTCGTAGGATCGTGTTTCTGCTGTACGCGGCGCGTTAGTGGCGGCAATAAAAAATACAGATAAAATTTTCCAGCGCCACCGTGGACACGTACGGATGAGAAATATCGGATGTTGTGCTGTTGTGCTGACACAGGGATTGTACTGTATGACGCTGTGCTAATTGCAGCAGGCTGTTGTACGAGAGACAGCTTTTTATGCGGCGACTGGTAATGACATCCGCTCTGTGCAGCTGACCCTCTATTATTTCTCACCGGTGCTGCTTTCCTATCGAACAAAATCCTCTTGGCAGGAGAACGCGCGTATTTATCTTGCCCCGAATTTCGAATTTCGCATATCAAAGCGCGCATTCAGCCCTTTTCATCATAAATGCCGTCACCGCCGCCCCATTCCGTCTCCACTCTCTGCCAATAATTCCTTCAAACTCTCCACCGAATAATGAATCTCGAGATGAAAATCGCTTTTCGACGTGCACCGAGAATTATAGCGTTCTTTGTGGCGCGCGATTATTCCACGGAATTTGCTTTCGCGCAAACTCGCCACTGCTGCTGGAGTGTCGTTCGGCCGCGAGCAGAAAAACACAATATCGTTGAACGCGCTTTATTTTTTGGATAATTCGCAGATTTCTAACGCTGACCGAATATAATCAAAGGATCGTTTCGCTTGTTCGTCGAGGGTCGGAACGCTTGAAGGGAAAGAGAAGAGCAATGTTTGGAAAATTACTGAACGAATTTTCCTGGAGACTAAATTTCTCGTTCGATTTCAATCAATATAAGCAACGTGTTCGAAGAAAGTAAAAAGACGAGGGAAGTTCGCAGGGATTTACGTGGAAAATAAGAAGAAGGGCACTTCTCTGGGATCTAATAAGAGTCAGCTTAGCCGTGAAATTTTATTGTACTACGAAAAAGCTTCCAACGCTGATGGGGTGGTTTCGTCGTGCCATACGTTACTGGCACGCATCGTGAATGCTCGTAGAATGGTGCGTGTGGGTGGTGCGTAATATAGGACAGTGGTGGTGTATATAATCCCACTGGGTACATAGGTTGTAGAGAACGAATGACGAGGGGTGGACGGATGAGCGAAATAATGGTTTTTTGGGGCCTGCGTTAGACGCTGAAATATGTAACTCGATGGTGACCACGCATTACCGGCAATGAGATTTTGTATTAAAGGCTAACGTGGGAATTGTTATTTAAATTTTCGTTCCGAAGTTGTTTTTTTTTTCTTTCTCTCTTTTTTTTCGATATCGACTCGCTGCATTAACTCTCATTTCACTCACGCGCTCGCCGGTTTCATACGAGAATTTCGTAAAATATCACGCAAAAGGTAGATATTTCTGTTAAAATTTTTTCCTCGTTTTCGCAAGCGCGCCGTATGCGAACAGCGTTTTATTGTTCCTGCATTCGCGATTTTCATTCCGCGGTCTCAAAGGTAAGATGATTCGATCGAACGTATAGATATACAAATACGTTCCTTGTCTAGGTCTAGACGAAGCGAATAAATTCATTCAACCGACTGAGATACGTCGGTCTGAGAAGAGCTTTGCATTCCTCTTATATCCGTTTCCATTCTGCTCGCCAGATACCTTCGACTTCGCATTCGAGCAAGAAACTTCACTCGCAAAACGAGCGTACGCGTTCGTCCAAACCGTTCTAACGTTACTTGTAAAAACTTGTATATCGAGTTGCTGGCAGTGGTTAATACGCTTTATAAATTCGTATATAAAAGTACAATTTGATTTACAAAGCTACGTACATAGATGGTAATCTACGAACGTATATACCATATACAGCAAAACGGAATCCACTTGGAATTTAATCTTCCATAAAAAATAATCGAATAAAAAGACCAACAAGTGTAATAGAGCATAAATTACGTACAGCCATATTATGAAGTTAATGGAAGGCGACGTTCTGTCTTCGCGTGGCTTCATGGTGTTCCAAGAATTCCTAAGAATACGTCGTTGCTTGTGTCGATTATCGTTTCAGTTGTCATTCGTACTCGACAGTCGACATTTTCTATTTCATAACTTTATCGTTCTCTTGGCGTGTCGAATTGCCCCGATGTGGCAAATTGTCCTTCGTTCGTTCGACCCGTGAGACCTTTCAGGGACGATCGAACGATCGTGCTCCGCGTCATCACAGTTTTATTTGTACGAAAGTAGCTGGCTATGTACTCGGTCGTCTCCGAGGCGACCGTCAGGTTCTTGTGCTCGAGGTTCCTCGTTAACGAGATCAAACGCTTGGCGTACAGGTGGATGATGGAGACTCTTCGAGTATCAGTACCCGTTAATTTGTCCTCGAATTGGAAAAGGGTTCTCTTTCAACCGATCGAGTGATTCACGTTCTCGAGGATACCGAAAGAACCCGGACGAGAGGTACCCGGGCTTTCTTCAGCAGCTTCCTGAACAAGTCAGGCAGCGAGGTAGCTGTAGTCTCGCAGAATATTCTCTTGTTCATGAATTTGCCATCCTTAACTTCTCGATACACCGTGTGCTCCGAGGGAACGTGAGACGCGTACGGATCCGGATAAGAACGCTTCGCAAGCGGTCAGCTAAAAGTATGGAAGGACAGTTACTTTCGCGCTTTCCCTCATCGACTGAAATTATAAACTACTAAATATTCCTCGTGCGAATATCAAGGATCTACTTTTACCGTGAACGTCTACGCAATTGTATATTTCAATTCCAGCGTGATCTAAGTAGAGATCTATCGGACCAATACTATCTTTAAATTGTAGAAAATGCAAGTGAAACAGACGGTAATAGAATATTCCATAGCTTCCAAGAAATTTCCAAAACATTTCAAGAAATAGGGACGAAAGTGGATCGTGGACAACTACTTCTGACAACTACGTGAATAGACAGAATTTAACAACGTAAATTGATCGAACAGAACTGCAAACGAAACGTACAAAACACGATTAAGTTATCCGAAGGGTTTTGCCTCTTTTTGCTTTTTATTTTGCTTTTTATCCCGATTTCTCGGTTAGAATTTTCGCATGTTTCCCGTTTCCCCTATTTTCTAACCTTTCTCGCGACGAAGAGCACGCGCGGATCTATAGAGTTACTGACGCTCACCCGTTCATTCGTACGCCACAGCGAACTCCCGCCACCCGGTTATTCTTTCACCCTCTCTTATCGCAATTCATTAGTGAATCGTCAAGAGCTTCACAAACAGCGAACGTAGACCCTCATTAACGTAATTTCAATGATAATAACGCTTCCACGATTTTAAATGCGTTTATCGTTGTGCTTGCCTCGGACAATGATCGTGACTCCGTGCGCGGAATTACGTGCAAACGCGATATACTTCGTCTCGCTCCACAGGAATTCTCGTCATAACATTGTAAGGTTAGGTATAGCAATTTCACGATTGCTACACCCCGTGTATCACTATCTTCTCTTAATCGACGCTTCATACACGATCATCGTTCCTGACCATTTTCCCATCTCACCTGCGATTTTAATTCCAATTCCGCATCGTCGACTCTTCGTGAAATCTATCTCGTCTTACCAAAAACGTTCACGCCGAACGTACGCGTCGACGCTTCTCGTTTGTCGTTGAAACTCGAACCTCCCTCTCCTCTTCGTCTTTGCTGCCTTGCGTGCGTTCGCAAGTTCCGTGTCCGATTTCATCGACAAATCATCCGTGTCCAACTCCGAGAAAGTGCGAATCGTGTCCCAACGGGGATGATCCTCGCGTTAAGTCGAGTATCTTCGGGTCGGAATTAGTGCAACGAGATAGGAGTGGCGATTGCATCGTGCGGATCTGTTAGAGAGCTGTAACAATTAGCGGCGCCGGCGGAGAAGAAGGACGGTTGGTTTCTCCGGTTTCGTCCCGGTCGAAGCTGTCTAAGCCGTGTTCATTACTGTAGCGACGATCGGGCTGCTCGACGATCAAGAGGGCGACGGGAGAGGGCGATAGAGGGGCGACAGGGGCACACGGACAGAGTTAGGGGCGGTTTAAGCGAGCGTAGCCACGGCGGTCAGGCTTGTAATCTGACGGTGGTAGGTCGTTCGGTTGGTCGGGGTAAAACGGTCCATTAAGACCGGGTAGCAGTTAGTGGTCATGCTATAGGAAGCAGCCAGCTTACTAATGCCAGCCGTGGTTCATCCCCGTAAGGGCCGTTAACCGGGGTCAGCCCTCGGGCTGATTTCACCTTCGCGGAACTTGGATTTTGTTTGACCGCGTCCCGTTTTCCCTTGTTTTCCGCAAACAGAACGTTGCATCGTGCTGCCCTTCCGTTCTATCCGTGATCAATTGTAACTCATTCCCCGCGTCTCTAAGGGAGGTATTTGTCTTCTGTGAACTGGAACGATCGCAGGGATGCCGGTGTTATCTTTAACCAGCGTGCAATGGAATGCTAGATATCGTTGGTCGAGTCAGGTTTGTTTGTTCTTATTCGGAAAAAATCATTAATCTACGATTTTACGTAGTCGGTGTGAATTATTGCGTTTCGCATCGTTTAAAGGCACGCGTTTTCGGTTACGCGTTCTACGATAAAATTGTATACAACACGGAAGATTAAATCGGTTAAACGTTAGCAATCACGTTGCAACGTTTCTAAGCGCTGGTAAGAACGAGTCGATATATTGTCATAGGTCCGGTTCCCGACAACCCTTAAAGTTAGACCTTGTCTAGCGATAAACCGGACGTATTGATCGTATTATTGGACCGATTAACGAAACACGTGGACTAGTTAGCACCTTCGCGCGCGGTTCTTACACGTGTACGCGTACCCAGGAAAGTTTAGCCGCGGTGTAACTTGAGCGCGAGCTGGGCATCGAGTTGACGATGTTATCGGTATGGTACGTGCTCGAGCAAATTACCGTGCGCGTATATGTATTACGTACACACCGTGTCTAGCGTGTCTACGGTCTTGCGTACGGATATCCGAGCCGCGCGTGGAGGACGGGTAAGCAGAAGTTACCAACGCGGAGGGACGAACCCCCTTAAACGCGCGCCGACTCGGGGGTGGTTTTGCCTTTACGAACCAAAGTTTGATTACTGTTTTCACTGTGGGACTGCCGCGCAAGTGTAATACGACGTCCAAATCCGATACATTCTCGAGTCGTTACTTCGTCGATGTTAGAATTCGCGTGGTTCTTGCTTAACTTGCTCGTCGAGTTCGGTCTGTACGTGAAATAATTCGCGGCCTGTAAGGCTTCGTTTTATCGGCCCTTCGTAGGTATTCGAATCGCATACCCACCAGGGGTATTTTCTTCCAAGGAAATCACTTTCGGCCGTAGTTGATACGTTCTTTTACGGCTCCGATAGTAGTCTTTCGCTTTGAAAACGTAGCGTCGAAAGGGAAGAAAGCAAAAGAGAGGGAAGATCGGAAGGGAAGGGAAGGGAAGGGAGAGAAAGAAAGGTTGAGAGACCGATAGTTGGATTTGTCAAACCTTTCTTGCAAGCCTATGGTTCAGACAGCGAAGGTTGGAGAACGCGATTGTACGAATAAAACGATTGGCTGGAGAACATCTGCACGATAAATCGAGAGTAGACTCAACACGAAAGTTTCGCCAACGGTAATTTTATTACGTGTAAGTTCGTAAACCTGGGAATATCGTAGCATACAGTCGCTTAGTATACGTACAGTATATACTTGGTGTGCGGACGACGATAATTTTATTACGCGTAAGTTCGTAAGATCTGGGAATATATCGGTATACCGAGAATTTGAAACGTACTGGCGCAAGCGTTTCTTCGCGACGGAGGTCCACTATGATAGTCGACGTCGTTACACGAACGATGACTTTTTCACAGCGGCGTTAAAAGGACGTATAACGCGTCATCCTGGTGGTGTTCCTCGATTTCCTTCGACCCATCGGAGCACAAGCGGAAGACACCGTGGACGTAGCGTCGTTAAATCGTCGCAGCAATTTAATAACGCGACGATGCTAACCTTGGACTTAGGAACGAACTGATCTTTCACGCTCGTTAAGGTGGTGTTCGTAATAACTTTTATAGCTTCCGGTGGACGTTAATGTCGTTATAACGCGGAGACACAACTGGCTTTAGCTTCGTCGTTTCGTGTCCGAGCAACGCGAGCTCGAATTGATCACGACGTCCGATCGCGAATCCTCGCCTTGCCATTTTATCGAGGAATGCGCGTTCACGATCCTCGAGAATTGCGTTCGTTTAATCTTTCCCTGAAATTTATTTCCTCCCGATCTTCTCTGGTCGCATAGTTTCCTTTTCGTATCCAAACCTTGGGACGTAATTAATTCGCTACGCTCGTGTCCGTCTACGGAACTTTACGCGGCAAGTTTCTCGAGGGGATGGAAAAGGATATTTCCCGAAGAGCATCGGGTTAGAGGGAAACTTTGATTTGACTTGCACGCGACCACTTTCGCACGAGTCTACGAGTTAAGCTAGGACCTGTTTCGTCATCGAACAGGTAGCGATTGCACGAAATTAGAATTCTTGTCTGCGGTCGAGGTCGCTGCTCGAACTTCTCTTTCAAAGTACCCTAATTATTCGGCACGATCGTGGCCAAAGACTTTCTTCCTTTTTCTGACGTCCGATCCGTGCATATTTCTTTCAACTTTTCATTTAGATTATTCGTTCGATTTTATCGTATCGTCGATTATCAACGTCGATATTCGCGATTAATAATCGGAGAAAAAGAAATTTCATGTAAATCAGGTCATAGGTATTTATTATCGGACGAGGATATCGGAATCTTGTTACGAGTAATCGAAATATTAATCGCGTCATTTCGAAATATCGTTTATCGGTTCGCCTTTGGACGAGAGACCGTCGAAAGCATCGAGGCGTAGTTGCTTCTAATTTTTGAACGAGGGTTTCGTCGTCGAATTTCGCGACGTTCCCTCGCGCAAAAGTTGGCGCGATTGTACGCGAAGAGGAGAGGCGAGGACGGCGCCGGGGGAATAATACGCGAGCGTTCCAGAATCCAGAGTTTCGCACGGAGGGAACAATGGACAAGATTAATGGGAAATGGCGTGAGCGCGGAGCCAGTTCCGAGGATCCTAACACAAGCATAACGAGAGGTCGGTCTTGCATAATCTGTCTTGCGGTGTTGCTGGGAAGCATCGCGACGCCGGATTATTGGAACATTTATGGCAGAGAATTTGATATCACGGTCGGATCTTCGAAATCGTTTTGCAAAATCCGCCAGTCGGCCGTATTTCATTCACGTGGCAGGAATTTTTGGGTCTAAATGCTGACCGATATCGCAGCCAGAGGTATGATTTATGCGGTCCGTGATTTAATCCGTGCTTCGAGAGCACTCGCGAAATAAAACAGAGATTTAATTAAAAGCGCTTGTAACGCGTTGATCCTTTTTTTCCTTTGCTCGCCCGATAAAAAGGATAGGTGCCACGGATTAATTTGTAAACGCGTTTAACGCGAGACGAGCGTGTATTTCCTTTTTTCTTTTGCGTCTTTCGTCGAGAGGAAATGAAAGTAGCACGCAGGAACAATCCTCGAGCTGTTGTAGCTCGGAGGCATTCCTTTTTTTAAATCTTGTCCGAGCAATCACGCGTGCTTCGGTCGAGATTAAAAACCAACCTACGGATATTAGCTAACCGCCCATCAGCGGCTGTAGATCGAAGAACGCTTCGTATTTCTCGGTTTCGCCCGGTTTGTCCAGCCTCTGTTCGATGTAGCGCGCCATCGTATTGTTCCTCCTTACGCGTTTCGTTCGTGTTGCGGAAAATGCACTATCGAAAAAAGGAAAAAAAGAAAGAAAAGAGAACTTCCCATTTATGCTTTGCTTCGGCCGTAAGAATCACGGAAATCTCACGAGATCGACGTACGTTTTATCCGCACGGTTGAAACCCATTTGTCGATATCGATAGTGGCTGGTGGCCCGCTCTAAATTCAATTCAGCCCGCAAATCGAGAATTCTAATAGACGGCTATAATTTCGCCACGGATCGTCGATCGTTTCCCGTCGCTCTTCGTTCGGCATTTAAAAATCAGGTCGAGATAAATCGATTTGCAGAGAAGCAATCGACGAAAATAAAAAAAAATGGAACAAAAAGTAAGAGCAAGAGGAGCGGGAAGAATCGAAAGTAAAAAAGACGGTAGCAATTTTTCGTAGCGTGTTGGTTTATTCGAGGACGTATTGGGGGGGGGGGGCGCATCACGGTTCCTACACTTACGACAAGCCATAGAATAGGATATTGAAAAATCCCCGTCTTACGCTGACACGCTACCACTCTCCTCTCGTCTCGTCGTTCCTTCCTTCTCGCTTCTCGTCCGCTACCAGCCGAGGATGAATGCGTGCGAGGGTGCCACGAATGGTAGCAGGTGCGCCGCGTGAATTTATCGCGGCGAAGGAGCTCGACTTATGAGCGCTGCTTGTGATTCGAGTCGACCAAGAAGTTCGCTCCACGCTCGGCCAGTGATCGATAATCTTTCGGCTTGGAACTGACAGTACCGAGACGTCCTTCCTTTTCGTCGATCGATTTTCGGAGATTCTTCGTCGCTACAATTACGGATACTCTTCGCTAAGCTTAGATCAATTTGCTTCCACGAAATGATGATATAAAAAGTATTATCCAACTCGCAAATATTCCAAATATTAAAAAGAAGAAGTTGTCAAATGAAAGAATAAATTAATTAAGCGAAAAGGATCGCTTCGTTCGATCGGTTGTCGAACTTGACGTACGAAATACGCGTATCATAACGCGATATATTCTTGGCCCAAAAAGCGTTCTCGATATTGGCACGGTTATGGCAGGGAAGAAGGTAAAGGTGAGACGCTGGAAACATTCGAAATCAGTGCGTTCCCCGGGGACACCTCGTAAATCGTGCGCCCCGTTGTTGGCGCCTTTCCACGTGCCACCCCCTGGTTCTTTGCCTCTCTACATCTTGCTGCTTTCTCTTCGTGCTTCGAATCCTATCTCTGTTTTTCTTCCCTTCTCTCTTCGTCTCTCTTACGCGCGAAATCCAGGGAAATCCGAGAAAAATCGCGTTATCGCTAACCCGTGAAACAGAAGTCGTAACAGAAAGGACGACGCTTTAGAACGCTCGGGGACAAAGTATCCTTCCACAGCCAGTAGTACTATCGCGAGTTTCATATTTTTTTCTCTTCTCCTTTTCGTTATAATCTTCCCATCTGTTTTTCTTTAACCGGTGGATTTTTATAGCGATGTTTGAAATACGACGGTCATTTCTCGCGGAATTATCGATGACGAGAGAAGTCGGGCGACGACGTTGATAATTCTTCTCTCGAATCTTTCTATTCCTCGATGCCACTTTCGTTTGTTTGCTCTCGGAACGAGCTATATTCGAAAGTCGTTCGTGATCGTAACACCACGGTACGCTCTTTTTGCCCCCTAGAAAATTTATCGTTTCCTTTGAAGCGAACAGCGTAGCTTTAAAACCTCGCAACGTTCTTTACGAAGCGTAAGTCCGTGGTGTTTTCAGTTTTTCCTTCGATATTTTCCATTTTCGGTAACTTCCGAACGAAAGATTCGGCTTTTAACGCTGCTGAATTATTTTCACTTCGACGTCTCGTTGGCTGTTCTCTGTGTCACGATAGAAAAGTTCTTCTTCATCAGGGAAAAGCTCTCCCCACGGTTTTCGCGCCGTAGATTACAATGCTCGAGCACCGTGTTCTCTTCCTTTTCCTTTTTTCTAGTTCTTATCGCGCTTTAGCTTTCTCATCATCTTCATTCGCGTACAGTTGTTGATTTTTCCACGCAAACGATCCCGATATTTGAGAAATATATAAACACGATATATGGAACGAATAAAAAATAGAAAATTTGAGAAAAAATAGCAAATGAAAATTTTGCTTCCGTTTTATGCTTCTTTTCTAGCAATGCGTTCGGTGACGTGTGTGTGCTCGCGGAGTAATTTCGATGGCCGCGGTACGTCCGCCGTTTTGCAAATATTGATCGTGAAAAAATAGCCGGTGTCTCCGATACGAAGACAGCTTCAACAGGGCGGCATGAAATCGAATTTCTCATCGAGGATCGTGTAATCTGGGTCGAGTGTATATCGTTGTTGTGCCGTAGAATATTGGCGATCGTTCGATACAAATTCAACCTCCGTTCACCTAGCGTCGTCAATGAAAGAAAAGAAGAGAAAAAATGATCGGGAGAACGAAATCAACCACTGGTTAAAGTCATCGAGAAGAAGCTCCGATATTTGGTCTCCTCGAACAGAAAATTGCATATCGCTAGTGGGTTGATGGAACGAGCCTTTATCGCAGATAAACGCACTCTCCTCTCGTTCCTGGTGTTAACCAAAAAAAAAAAAAAAAAAAAAAAAAAAAAAGAAGCAGAATTTTTACTTTTCTCGTAAAAATAGATCGAACGATTGTTACGATTCGAGCAGATACAGAAAAATTCTACGTTCGACTAAATCGACTTCAGTGCGAGTTTTAACAGCGTTGTCCGAGAATCGTAGGAAACTTGAATTGGATTCGGGTTCCGTGAGAACGTAGGATACGGTGGGTTATAATTCATGTGTATCACGTGCATAAACGGCGTTGTTGTCACCAAGGTTGAAACGAACGGGCAACGCCAGACGACGTCGATCCCGTTAATCGACTGTAAGCACTTCGCTCCGACTGGCACGATTTCCGCTAGAAACGTTTCGCAAATTGAGTTCGTCACGGTCCGGCGAATTAACGTCTAATAGTCTGTTCTCGAGAATGGAATTAATTATCTCGGCTTCAAGCCGTTGATATTAAATACGCCGATCAACATTCTGATATAACGGCGGCCAGTTACGTCAATTTCGTCTCTGTTCCGCGCGTTAAAGTTGCTCGATGGTCCATCGTTTCGTATGACGTGCAAGTTGCGATTATTGGACACTTGTTTCGCTTGTTTCTTCGTATTTAGGCGCGGATCTGCTGATCGAATAATTTATGGAGGCCAGAGAGGGAACGTTTCGAACGACGTCGATTTCGCGATCGGATTAAATCAAACCTTGATCGTCGCTGTAATCTGATCTAACAGACTCTTAAGCAGCTTACTTTTTCATTCGGTATTCATCTACTGTGCTAAATCAAAAGGAGATTGGCATTGGTTAAACGATATGAAAACTGAGCGAAGAGATTAACTTCTAACGGTATTTTCATCGAAAATAGCCAAGAATATCTAAAACTTGGGTAATTACTTAGGTACACGATGCGTTCAACCGTTCCATTAGACCTACGAAGACAAATAGATCACAAAGTCCGACGAACCTTAGATAACGCGAAACTAAGCTGCTAGGGAAAGAAAGGTCGGTTCCTCGTGAGGAGTTAAAAAGTTACGGGCAAACTTGTTACAACCGCGGACGGTAAAAACGAACTCGAAAGAATATTATTGATTCGTCGGAGTACTCGAAAACTCTTGTTGTACTTGCGGTACAGCCGGGGTACACTTCGATACACTTGTAAAACATTGCTCCTAGTCGCAGATCTTTCGCAGTACGGTGTATTCTCTTGGAGAATATATCACGTGTATTTTATCGTCGAAAGATCTAACAACGTTCTTCGAACGATCTCGTTACGCACAGGCGCGTCATAAATTCTACATTTAAGAAAAATTTTCGGAAGATACGAGGAAATCTGGCTAAGCGTTAATTAGTTTCCTAAGTAACTGAAACGACTCGAAAATTCGTAATGCACGTGAGTTGATAAAAATGGATTGATAAAAGTAGGTACATTACGCCGCGCGTGCAAGCAAGATCGAAGCGTTAGCGTTTCTATGGTAGCGTTCGCGGTGGAAAACGATCGACGTGACATTTTCCGAGGAATCGTGATCGAGATCGGTCGGTTCGAAAATGGGCCGGTTCGGGCCGTCTGGCTCTAAAGTGGCTATATCTCGGTGTCAGGAGCCGGAGTCAGGGATGTCGGGTGACATTGACCGCGGGAGCAACCCCCGTGGAGGGTCGACGAGGTTTTCGCTGGCGCGTGGAAACGGCGCTTGCGCTCGCCACGTTCTCGTGCAGCCGGGTTCGCGAAGAAAGGGGCGACGGGGTAAAACACAGTACGACCCTGGACGGCCAAGGGGTAACGACACGTCCATCGAACATAAATCCTTGTTTCCCTCGTATCGAAGTTCCCGCGGATAGGCGACCGCCGTTCTCCGCCGCAGCATCGGGAGTCTCGACGCGATAAAAACATCTCGGCGTCGTTCGTCCGCATTTCGTCCGTGTTACGCGCGTGAAGCGAGCTCGTTCTCTGGCGCGTGTATATTTGCCCGTGTCGTGGTACTCGTTAGATACGCCTAAGCTCGTCCGGTTGATCGTGCTTTCGTTTCTTTTGGTGGTTGATCTGCGATCTGCGAGTGTGTGCACTGCGTGCAAACTTGTGCCGCGTCTCTCTCGGAGTCGCGTGGCTTTGTTATGAAATATACCATGTAAGTATAACCAGTAGAGCGTGTATGGCGTTGCTTCTTAGTGAGAGAAGTAGTGGGAGCAGTAACGTGTTTATCGGACGTCGATTTCGAGTTGCGAGCGCAGCCGGCACCTCGTGGTCCCGACATTTCCAGCGGTTTTCCGTTTCTCTCTGTTTGTAGATTCGGTTACGTTTCACACGGGGTTACGGAGTTTGCAAATTCATGAAAATGCTCGGTAGGAAATACGATCGTCCGATGTATATTCCATGTATAATACACGTGTCGAACGAATAATCAAAACGAATGGCTATTACAGCGAGAAAAACACTTTACCCTGCAGATAAATACGCGAATTATTAACGCGATAGCTTTTACCGGATAATTCCCTTGACGGGCAGTATATTCGTATATTAATAGGATATTTCGAGATACGGTTGATTTAAAGGAAAAAAAAAAGAGGAGGGAGGGGGAATAAGTCGGAAGCGGAGATGCGCGAGACACAAAAAACCGATACGTGACTCCAATGGATCTAATCTTATCGGTTTAATTCGGTCTGGTAGACGGGTTTGAATAAGACGTAGACCTACCGTTCGTTTTTCCTTCGCTTTCATCAGGTTTTCACGAGTCTCTCTGTATATCGAGTCGGTTGAATGGACGCGCGGCTCATATTCGACAATTCGTATGCACGGCTCATAGTCGAAAGTTCGGCTGGTTGCTCGCTCAAAAGACAATGGTTGTGCTTCACCAGCTATTCCGCTACGTTTCATCGATGCAACCGTCGAATAACGCGAACGCGAAATCCCGGTACTCGCATTGCCTTCGATCGTTTCTTTCTGGCGAACTACGAAGCTTCGAAAAATCATCGGACAACGATGTATCACGTACACGCGTTATACAAATTCGTCGGACTTTGACCGATACTTTGTTTCGTACGCGTACGGTAGACAGCGTGGCTACGACTAATATTTGTAACGGGTAATTATTCGTGATTAATCGAATCGAACGAAGCTTCCTAATTAAGGGAACGGGCAGAGGACGAGTGGAACAACGTGTCACTGGTTCTGCCCGTTTGGAATTTCAATGCTGACCGTGTCGCTAAATAGTGCAAATAAAATATTTGCGTTCGATCGATTACGTTTGAAAATTTCGAGCTGGAACTCGCGGTGTGAAACGTGCGTGGGGGGGGGGGGGGGGGGGGATGGAAACGTCGGCACGTCTCATCTCGTTTAATCATCGACGCCAACGGCTACATTATTAACTGGGATTCTAGGTTGATAGATTATTCACGTGCCGCCCGTAATAACGTGAAATTAATTTATTCGATGACCGAGTGGAGATCGACCGCCGGGATAAGCCTGGTGTCGATTAAATTATCAAACGGTGAAAATTAGAACGTCGGTATTGACGTTTCCCGATCGACTCCTTTCCTCCATCTGACTGCTCCACTTTCCATCCGTCTCTGTACGCCCGGCAAACTAGCGATTTTCCTCGCTTCTGTTCCGTGGCGTTGATATTCCGCCGCAAACAAAATTCTCCCGTTCACCGCGAGTAAATCTCCCGTAGACAGTGGCCCGTTCCATGCAATTAGTTTAACACTTAACGCGCTAAAGCGAATCACGTGCCGCGTTAATTCGGATTTGCTGATGTTATCGCGGTACATCAGCCAAGTAAGCGCATTTCTGCTTTGGCTGCATTGTGTGCTCGTTCCGCTGAAATTTCGAACGGCCCCCGTCTCTCGCACGAAATCCCGCGGTCTGTTTTCCACGTTCGTTTCCGTATTTCGTATGGTAAATCGAAGGAGATGGTTAAGTAGTCGCGCAACAACACCTTCCGCAAATTTAACGAACGAACGAATGGCGCGTGTGTACGATCGCGAAACGAAGGTGCAACGAATTTGTAATAATCCTTCCATTCGTACGAATTCGTATCGACGCGTTTAAAAATGAATCTTACGGTGATTTCGATCGCGTTAATTACGCTCAGACGTTAGCTTTTTAATACAAATTTAATCAGCCATCCTGACACGGAAATTGCTTCGCTTTATTTACGCAGCGGTTTTAATCGATTTCGCTTTAGTCGATTTCTGCAGCAGCGTTAAACCTGAAAAAGGCGATTCGGAACGATACCTGTGTAGAACCAGCCGCTCCTGATATTAATTTCGCGACAAACCTTCCTCTTCGTTTCTTTCTTCTCGAATACCCGGCATCCCTTTTCCTTCTGCCTCATTTGCGCGCAATGGCCGCGTTCGTTACTCTCTCCAAAGTACCTAAGACGCTCGAAGTCGCAAGCTTCTCGGCATTGTCGTGTTCTTTTTGCTCGCTTCGAGCGTCTCTACTCCATGAACTTCCTTCCTCACGAACGTTCCCTATGATTTCGCGTGCGTTGCCACGAATTTTAGCATTTCGAAGCACGACGAAATTGGCTACTTTTATTTTGCTGCATCTTCTTGCCTCAGCGTGTGTATGGCCTTTCAGCTTCCTTAAATACACGCGACAGCGCCTGCTCGCTGCCAGTTCCGTTTATGCATTCGCTTTGCCAGCACGAGAGGACGAGACTTTCCAAAGTAAAATGTTTTCGTGGCACGGTAGCGCATGTTGAGTCTCAAAGCAACGTTACTTACGACGGGCAAAGACGGGGGATGAAATCGCTTCTACGCGGCGATCACGCGTTTCCTTGCCCCCGGAAACGAATCTTTAGACAGACGTATATCGATACAATGTCTCGATGTTTTGATTCCGCGTGTCACGTATTTTCTGATACCGTTCGAACAGCAGGGATATCGCTTTCGGCGGCCCTGGGGATATTTTCAAAAGATTGCGCCTCATCGGATCACCGATTCGTTCCGTACGTTATATGTTTCGTTAGTGTAATCTTCCTTCCTTATGAAAAGAAAAAAAAGAAGAAAAGAGAAAAAATATCGCGTTTACTTAACGTACAATTTCTTGATGAATATTTTCATAGGTTTATCGTCTATTCTCTGTTTGTTCTCCGAAGCTTGCCTTTCAATTTATCCACTAATTCCACTAATTGAAATACATTCTGTATTTCAAAAGTAAAGAAACATTCGGATACACGTTGTTAACGTCATCGTAAATACGATACGCAAGAAGGAAGAAAACAATGGTAATCCGATAGTAAATCCAACATTTAAGATCTTATTCAGCGGAACAATTTTGTCAGGATTGTACTTGGCAAAGTCGATACGGTTTATTTCGAACACACACAGAGTAATCCCGACGACACGGTCGCGATTCTTTTAATTCGAATTGCTCGATCGTGCGCGTGTAAAAAGGATTACCCGATTTTCCCCGTTCTTTTTCTTCGTCCTCTTTTTTTTCGAGGGCGCGTCATTAAAATCCTACGAAATAAAAAAAAAAAGAAAAAAAAGGAAAGCACCTCGTAAAAGC
This sequence comes from Bombus haemorrhoidalis, assembly GCA_014825975.1. Classification (NCBI taxonomy): domain Eukaryota; kingdom Metazoa; phylum Arthropoda; class Insecta; order Hymenoptera; family Apidae; genus Bombus; species Bombus haemorrhoidalis. Next base: position 1,994,641 of record CM026161.1, read on the forward strand.
CGCGGGCGTTCGTTTTACCAAGCTTGCCCGTGAATCAGGCCATCCGACAGTGGGATCCGTGGCGAAGGGCGTCTGAATTTTACGACGGGGTTTCCATTAATCATCTCATCATTTTGTACCCCCGGCTGGACGGGTTTTATTCAAAGTGCTGCCGATTTGAAGCGCGGCATCGATTCGTTCTCGTTGAATGCAACAGAACTGCACCGGCCGACCCTGCCATTGTGTTGAATTAAACGTTCGCCCTGTGCCCGATGAAAGCTTTATATATCTCCTACGTTGGATCGGGTTACGCTTGGAGAGAGTGGCCCGATTGCTCGCGGCCAGCTTTCCACGTAAGTTCTAATTATCGCTACCGTTTCGCGGTCGATGGAAAACCAGAGCCACGCTACGTGGAAATAAAGACAATAGAATTTGCGACGTTCACCGTATTCGAGAAGATTTGCTTGACAGTTCTGGAAGTGGATGGGCGATATTTTATATGGTTTTTTTTTTTTTTTTTTTGACTAGGTGGTTAATAACGAATAAATACAACGATTTATTTAACGTGCCGATGAATCGTTTGATAAAGTTAAATACCTAAATCGTGAAATCTTTGTTGGAATAATTTAGAGCGTGGACTCTGACTATTCGCGTGGTACAGCAGATTACCGATCTTTTTTTTACGGTGAAACTCTTTGGAATCGAGGTTTTTTTTTTTTTGTTTTTTAACGGAAGGGAAAGGTTACAAAATGTCCGCAGATTTACCTATATGCTAGATTTCTTTCCTTTTACGCTTTTTATCGACGAGTACGCTACACGAAACAATTATCACATTTGACCAAGCTGTAACGGTTGGGTGGGTACAAAGCGATAATTTACGGAACGATCGACGAATAAAATACAATTTAATTTTACTTGAAATTTGTTTTTAACATTCTTCTAACCGCGAAACGCGTTCAAAGCTCTTAAAAGTTGACTGCGCCGTTAGCGAGCTTGTAACCATCCTCGTCCCAAGTTTCGCACGATGCACCGACCTCGATAAGAAGATACGCTTCTGCGTTGTATCGACAAGCGAGGTACGACGTAGGGTGAAATACTTTAATCCAGCGAACGGTTCCGGTTATTTATTACGGCGACACGTAATTCGATAGCGCGGATCGGCACCGGTGGAGAGTTCCGTTTGGAAAATAGAAGCGCTAATGGAACTAAGCAGTTGGGCGGCTGGAAACAGGCAGGGATAGAATAGACTAGTTTCGCGCTAGTTCGAGGGACAATACCCGACAAATCCCCTTTGCGGCCTCCTCTCTCTGCCTTTGGCTAAAACAATGCGCGATTCTTCCCTGAAAATCACCCAGCCGAGATACGGCATAAACAATGGTCGCACTATTGCATGGGCGTGCTCGTAGAAAATCAATGAGGTATAGTTCGAGGTATTCTTTTTACGTAGCCGTATCATTGTCCCGCGAGAAACGAGAGAAGAGCGGCCCGTTTTAAATTCGTGAAACTTTCATTCTAGCTCTGCCTGTCCCTTTTCTCTCGTGTTCCGATCCATTCGGAACTTGCCGTTTCGGTTAAGGCGATTGAGATACCGGAACTATCGTTACGTTTCTGGGTTACGGTTGATTGGTTTACGGAAAAAGTTCACCCTTCAACGAGATTAGCGCCGACTGTTCTATCTCAATTTACCTCGGATTCCTATTTCTTCGAGCCGTTCGTTTTTACTCGATTGCTTAATTTTATTACGATCGACAGACACGCTTATACGTTTGTAGGAAATTTGTACGCGTGGGAAGGTGCAAAATATTGAAAACAAAAGACCGGTTAGGGAATTTAAATGGCGGTTCAAGTCGATCGCGCTCATAAAAATACAAATGTGCCCGATCTATTTGGCGATTAACGAACAGAGACTAGAACAGAGTATATACCGTCCGTCGTGAAGCGCAATATGCGTACGTGTACACCGTAGAATCTCGAAAAAAAAAAAAAAAAGAAATAAGGTTGCTGCATCGTCGCGTCGCCCGTAAAAAAAAAGAAAAAAAAGAAAAAAACACACACAGTAGAGACGTTGCACGGACGCGACAACGTATTTTTCGGGTGGCAGAGAATCGAGGCTCGTGCGAGTAACTCGGTTGCCAAGACGATTAAAATACCAAGCGAGTGCTATCGGTGGGCATCGTGTACAGATCGCAGACCGAATGACCAGCCGGCCAACCAGACTCGACTCGTTTAATTACCAAATGCAGTCGTCGTCGTCGTCTGTGATCCGAATACGAACGGCTTTGTGCTCTGTGTGTATCCGTTTTTAGGGGAGGATTTGCTCGGGAGCACACGGATTAATCGAGCAGAGGGGAACAGTGCAGGCGTTATCAGTGCGTCCTGCAGATAATGCGTGTCGGGATGCGGCCGCAGATAGATACAGAGATAGACGGACAGGGGTAGAAACGGTAGACGAAGAGGGAATAGCGCGTGTCTGTCCATTCGACCCTATCGTGCGAAATAGCCGAGCGTGTTTGCTCCTCGTAAACTACCCCCGATGCGCGTGCCTTCGAACCACCTCTACCACCCTTCGTACGACCAAGTACGCTGGCTCTGCCCTGTCGCATACCTACGTACGATGTCGCGCGAGACGTCGCGTCGTAACGCGTTGCATTGTCCGGATTTACATACGTCGAGATACGTATACTCGTTTTCAAGGCCACAAATCTTACAACACAGTCGTTGTCGTCGTTGCCTCGATGGCGTTCGTGATCGTGGGTCACGGTCGGTGCAATTAAATCGGCACGGAGATGGAATTTCCATCCGAGCAACGACAAACGCGCAAAGCTGCCCCGGAGGGGGCGGGGGGATTGTTTGCTTCGGTGGATTTCAGAAGTCTAGAACAATCGAGACCTGGCGCTGTCACGTGCCGATCATTTGTTTACGGTGGATATTGCGCGGCGATTGAATTCTCTAGACTAGCACCGAATACTCTGGTTTTCTCTGGCCGTGAGTGCGTGATCGGTTTTTCAAAAGCATCGGGTTACATTGTCATACCACGCGTCAAGGGCATGCTCTTTTCAAGGGGTAGCTCTCTGGGCCGTTGTCGCGTTACGCGAGTCACTTTTTCGGTTTAAACTCGTAATTCGACATGCCGCGGCAGCGTCAAAGCGACCGGTCCGCTGTGTTTGTACATACTTGGGCGACAAGTTAATCTGACATTAATATGCGTGCAGCCGCGTGTTCGGTCGGTCGAAATGTACATATAGTCGGATTGATAAATTGACCGCATCCTATCATTCCGCGAATATTTGATTTTCAGTTGGGAGGGGTTTCCAAACGAGCAGTTGCCTCTGTTCCTTCGTCATTAACGAAGTACTCGGCGAGCGATTCGCTGTTATAATTGAATCCGGCATCGGAAATTTGGTGAAAAAGTGGAATTTCCACGATATCTCTGGATGATATCGTCGGGACGAATTGTCGCGGATAATAACTTTTGGAATATTTTCGTGCTTGACGGTAATTTAAATTCTCTCCGTTTCTCTCTATCTTTACGTCGTAACGTCCTTCGCAACGTCTATCGTAACGTTGGTATTGCGTTATTGACATCTGGCATCTGACATCTGCAACCAGGCATTCGACTCCAAAAGGTATCAGCGAGTTCGCTCGAAAATTTGCATCCTTGAGACGCGTTTAACACCGACGAGAGACGACTATCAACGCGATTAAACGGCTCGTTTCGTTTCGATTTCACCGAGTACAAGCAAAATCTCGACACGCAACGGCGATACGTTGAAATTCCCAAGCGGACGTCGCGTCGGCTGGAGATGGTAACTTTACGCTGTTTTGACGCGGCATAATAATTTCTCTGGAGACCGAGTTTCCGCCTAATCTGTGCACGCATGCAGACACGCGCGCGGCGTAGCCGACGAAAAATGCGTTCTCATCGATCGCATGGATCGCTGGAACGAATCGATAGCGGAATATCGATATATTCGAAATTCATATTTCATTACGCCAGGAAAATTATCTGGCTGGGATCGCCGGGCTCGGCGAACGATTTCCAAAGTTTTATGACATCGGCATCGTTCGGAAACTTCTATCCTTCTCTCGTTCCGCTCGTGTAAATCCTTCGTGCTTTTTTCCCCAATGTCCTTTCTTGCCACCGTTATCGTTCTTTTTATTCTCTCGTAGATTTGTCGGAAGCTTTGCGCGGAATAATCGAAACCAATATCTAGATATCGCAACAATTATTCCCCTGATGCCTGACAATGTATCTCGTATGCGTGTATCGGTGTGCGATAACGCGATCTATCTAATCCATTCGGTGACATATGTATCCAAAATTGAAATACACAAACAGTCGAGGTACATTGTTTCGCTTCTGTTTATCCAACAACAGATACGTTATCTTTAGCCAGTCGTAAATTACCATCGCGCAGTTGAGTTTTCCAAGGCTCAATTCGAAATTCAAAATTCAAAGTTGGTTATCGTCTGAGCCCGACGGAATTCGAAGGCGACGGTATCGCGTTATACCTTTCTCTCGTAACCTTCGGATATATATTCCATAATCTGACAGAAGAAGAATCCTACAGAATTCTCATCTCTTTCTTAAGTAACCTTTGACTCTGGTGAAAGCCTGTTTGCCGGTGAAACGACGTATAATCTCACGAAAATGAAATTAACGGCCGTTTGGTGATGTTAAAAATCTTGGTAGGACTGTTACTCAAGTTCCACGAGATCCGCTCTTCATTCTCCGGCGCAGGTCTATTTACGAGTGAAAAATTTAGCGGTAAAGGAGATGTCTGAGAGAGAGAGAGAGAGAAATGGAGCTCGAAGGTATCTTGATTGGGATATGGTAACGTAGCTGGATAGTTAAGGGGCAATTTCTATGGATGTTCGAATGCGTAGCGGCGTTCCGCGTACGTCGAAGCAAGCGATAGAAGCGGCGAGCAGAATGGAAAAGAAAATAGGAGAAGTTGAAAAAAAGGACGGACGTAAAGCGGGCTGGCGGATAGAGGAAGAAAGGGGCGCTCGCAGGGTGGCGGATCGAAGAGGGAAGAAACACGAACTAGGCGGGTAACTCGGCATGCTAATATCGGATTTTCCCGTACGTTCGGTCCATCTGTTCGGGCAACGTTTATTCGGCGCTTTATTTCCGTTATGCGGATGAATGCCAGCGGACCACGGCTCTATCGGGACAGAGTTTTGTAAAAAAAAAAAAAAAAAAAAAAAAGAGAGAAAGAAAGAAAAAAAAACCAGAGACAGAGCAGAAGAAAGTCGACGCGACGCAAACAATTTCTTTCGACGGTTCTCACGAGGGAAAACAACGCGAAAACTTGTCAAAACTTGCGATGCTGGGTTATCGAGACACCGGCATCGAGAAACTCGAGGTTTCCTCGTTTCTCCCAACCATCGTACGGTGTACTTTTATGAAATTGGTTAGACGCGTTATGTTCCTGCTTCCCAGGTTATATTCTTTCGAACTTTCTACGTTTCGTATCGGTGGAGGATCGTTAACGATACTATTAATTAATTAACTATAATATCACTCATAATCTGTATGGACGTCTATAAATCGACCATTGAAACTGCAAACTGTAGATAATATAATATAATACAATCGTCGAGCAATTATTCGAGCGATACGCACGATATTGTGTACGTCTGAGCAAGTCCGATATCGAAATCATACGCTACGTTGCATCTTCAATTACGGCCGGGGACTTTAGTTGCGGATACTCGGTTACTCGAAAGCGCGGCCGAACGAATGATAACGAGCGTAGTTTGCGTAGAGAGTTGCCGGGTTATTCCGTGAAAAGGAGCGACGGAACGTGTCCGTATTCCTATTAATACGCGAGTTTTTCGAGGAAAGGCGCCGCCGGAGAATGATTACAGAGAAACGATGGCATCCTCGGCTCGTCTCTCGTATGTGGGCCACTGGAATGGCGCCCTGTTGCTTTTAGTTGATGAACCGTCCCTGTTTCCAACAGTTGGCTTCTGGCGCATTCCAGCTGGCGTCCCAGCGAACGGTCGCGATTTCTGTTGACGCAGGATGCTTTCGGACGTCCGGGATGATGGATCGAGTTTTCCACGCTAGAAAACGACGCGTGAGTCGCGCCGCTTTTCCTCGATTGCAACGCGGGGACCACCTTGCTTCGTGATTTTACCGAGCTTCCCGTGTAACCTAGTTTCTTAGGTCTTGGAATTGTTCGACGTGTTGTTCGCGAATTCAAAATCTTTCGATTCGGACTATACGTAGGTCGAACGCTTGTACATATATCTATATATGCTTCATCACATTTTGTTTTCTGATGACGAAAGTTTAGAAAGCTTTTGGTGTCCGTCGACGAGCAATTGCCATGTACAATGTTTCCCTCAGACCTCCGACGAAATTTACATATTTCTCGATAAGGGGCTTGCTGTTTCTTTTGGTATCTAAATTTCCCCACTTTCGTATTCAAGACTTTGCTGAAACTCGACGAAGATGATCGGTGTACGGAGGGAGTTTGCTCCTCGATAGTACAGACAGTAAAAACCCGTAGCTAATTTGTGTACGCGCGAAGAAGATATTCTCATCAAGCTTGTTCGACTTGTTAATTTCATAACATTTCGTATAAGTTTTTGTATAACGCTTCGCGTTCTCATCCGTAAACTGATAAAGCAACCGGAACAACCGAAAAGAGTGGAAATCTGTTGCCACGACTGCGAATAATCTCGAGACGTAGAGGGCCAGCGGTGAGGTGCGCGAGAGTTATTTGGGTTAAACGTGGAAAATAAATTAAGCCCTGTTTACCGTGCGATAAATCGCGCGCTTAAAATAAACAAATAGGGCCGCGTGGCGTTTAAGTGAGTCGTTAAGATGTTCAGCTGCGCACGAGCATTATTCAAGCCCGTTCCGCTGTTCTCTCCGTTTCAAGGCAAGTTCCCCGACGTAGGAACACAGCACTGTATCTCGTGGGATTTTGCCGCCGTTATCGTGAGTAACACGGTCCATTATCAGCAGCGGGACGGCTAAAACGAAGCGTATCGGAAAGCACGTTGGAAGAACAGAGTCGCGCTTTTGCGCGCTTACAAGTTTCTCAGCGTTTGCGCGCGATATTGCGCGTATAGAAAGGCTCGCGTTCTACTTAACAAGATTCGACGAGAAGGGCGAGTTTGCACGTTAAACGCGTCACCGTTGGTTATATAATGGCGGTAGGAAGTACTTTAAATTAAAAGCTCAAATTGCGTTCCTGTCGACGACATTTTAATTACCAGCTGCGGCCTCCAGGTGAAACAGCGAGATTTTAGTTAATGAAACGATTCGACAACGACCTTTTGATAATCGTTTCCTCGCTTTTCTACCAACGCCTCGATCATCCTCTCCCGTCGTTTTAACATTTCCTCGTCTCTCTCCAGTCGGCCAGAATCTTTCGAATTTCGTAGATTCTCGCGAGCTTCGGTAAACGCGTTAATTGGATATCAAGGGTATAGAACCTAGGTCTTTGATGTTAACTCGGGCCGTGTTTGATTTCCCCGTTGCGTCTTACAGCTTTTCAAGGTGTTTAACGTCGTTAGGATCGCAACTCAAATACTTTCAGTTTTACCTGGCTTTTACCTCTTGTCCGTTCTTCCTTCGCCCGTCCGTCGTTACAGCCATGTGATTTTTCTTCGTACCGCGTGCGTTCGTGCCTTTACCGTGCGTTTACCGGAATCGACAACGCGTTAATATCGTGCATCCGTTTATGCGTGACGTCGATCCGGTTGTAACGAAGTTGCGAGTTTCCCTTGGTATTTAGTAGCGCATAGGGAGCCATCAGTGACACGTATATCAGCCGATCGTTGCGTTTCTTGCTCGCCTGACGATGGAACAAACGTAACTCGATCGACCGTCCCATAACACTCGACAAAGCGATTGTAATTGTTTTCGGTCGATCGGGAAGCTGGTTGTTCCATAAAAGGCGACGCTCGAATGGTTTGTCTCTCGAATAATCGGGAAATTCGTTTAGCGCGTAACAACTGCCTTTAACGAACACAACGGATACTCGCGATATAGCAATTTCAACTAGATTCAAGTCATTAAAGTTTGATCAGTTACGGAGATTTTAGAACGCAGCGCCGATCTCATCCGACAATCGTCAGTCGCTTCGGTTTTTTTCCTCGTGTCTACTATTTGCGTCTTCGCGCCAATTTCTCGACCAAAATACGATATTCTCGATTCCAATCGACTTCTCATCGAATCTTCTTAGAATTTGTTTTTTTCCCTCAATTACGACGATAACGTGTCGCTCTACCAATCGCGCAGCGCGTATCAGCGATTGTCTTGCGAACAGATTCGGGCGGCTATCTTCTCACGGTCCTTGGCCGAATGTAATTGAATCGATTCTTGGTTAGTCTGACGGCGATTCGGAGGATTTAGGGGAGATTCAGGCTAACGATTTGCCGATACGTTACGTGCGCGGCGATAATGGCTGATGCGAATCGATCCAACTGACCAATGATTTACCGTTAATGGTTCTGTACCGTGTATTGGGATCTCGAGTTTGCGGACTGATCGATGATGTTTCCTTAAATTTGCATCGACGGTTTAGCCGTACAGGGGTTGCAGATGTCGCGGTTTATCCGGCTGTATCCTTTAACGTTTCCAACTTTCACCCCTTTTTCTTTTTCTCTCGCCTCTTTCGTTTCCTGCGGTCGAGTTAATACCGTACGATTATTAATATCTATACAAGTACCGTTTATACGAACATCGTTAATACGGTAATAGCGACAAACAATTTACGAAGCTCGTACAATAAGAATGCACTGGTCCTGCGTATCAAGTATAATTTTCGTTCATAGTACGATAGAAATTCACCACCAGATAACTAGATTTAATGGACAGGAATTCATTGAATCGGCTGTTAATTAAGATTTCATTGGAATAAACGAAATTATGTTGTATTCAAGCAACGTAGAATCGTTCAGCGAATAATCGCGTATACGCGTTAATGTACATACCGGAAGATCTCTTCGTACGCGTTTTTAACCAAATCCATTATAAGGTTCGCCAATAAACAGGAAACAAAGGACGCGTTAAATCTGTATATGCCCGTTATATAGATGTAGAACTGTATCCGTTTATAGATCCGCGTTATTTCCCTCGAAGAACGTCAGATCGACGAGAAAAGCGTTCTTCTTTTAGACCGATCTGGACGTTCGTCTGGCGAAGTGACACGGCTGGCGCTTTTAACCGTCGTAAATGACGGCCCGAGTGAACGTTTAAGTCGTTTCGCGGGGATGCATCGAGGCGTGCGTCTCGTTGCCAGTGCGTTCGCGGAAAATCGTCGACCTAAAAGAAGTCACGCTTCGCTCGACGAATTACAGCGAATTCATCGACGTCCGTTTTGTTTCTAATTTCGTTCGACGGCGATCGTATCGATCTGCCAGCCGTGTTTAAAGGGGAACTAAAGCCTAATAGAGAAGAGCACCGGTCAGTGCGAAATGACCGTGCTTAAACGGTTCTAAACGATAAATCTTACACCCTTTTTGCTCGCCAACTGTAATCCTACAGTTAGCTTCACATATGTTACCCGCTTACGCAAACATCCCGGCAGAGCTTAAAGCCTGTTTGTGCAGTCAGGAAGTTGCTCCGCTCGTACATAAAATTCCATCGTTTCTCGGTCCACGAAATATCCTCTCTCTCTCTCCGTTCTCTTTCTCTTCGTTCTCGGCCCTGGACGCGATTGTTAGAAATATATTATCTTTCAGATACTCTTTTCATTTATCGTAATATTTATTCTATTTCTATTATTTCTCTATCTGTTTATCACTTACCTACTTGCACTAACCGTGCTAGCACTAACCCCGGCTCAGTGTTGCGTGAAGAATTGCGTCAAAGTTTGATTATTCTCGGAGCAGAATATCCTAATGTCGGTGGAGTCAGAGGACAAACAGTGGATCGGTAATTTCATTTACGAAGCCACGAAGTTCTTATATCTACAGTATCGACGACGAAATGTTTTATGTGGTCTAGAAGTTAGCTTCCAGTCATGTCAATCTTGTAAGATTGTAATGGTTCGCGAAACGATTACACAACCATCGACCAACTGGCGAGCAAATCGATTAGCGAACGGTATCAACCGTGGTCTTTGGCCGGATAAAATTTCTTACTGCGCGAAACGATAGTTGGAACCGAGAGGTTAGGTGTGGAGGCTGGAAAACCGGAGGTAGGTTAATTAACTGGAGGAGAGCTATTACAGTAATTTATCGGGGTAGTACATGGGAGCACGGATGTAGAAAGGAGGACGGGCTACTTAGTGTGCGGAGTCTGAAACGAAGCAATCCGCAATGGGCATGGTAGGCCGGCTAAATCCACGAACAATGGTGAAACTCGGCGAAAGAGGGCGACGCGCAAACGGCGATTGTGGTGGTTGCGGCGGTGGGCGAGAGAAAAGAGCCCGGAGAAGGTGTTGAGGGGGCGGTTGCCGGTCGGATATCCGGACTACGTATATAAAAATCAATGGTAGATCTTCCCTGCGGTACTCGTTATTGCACCAGGCAGCCTTACCTGGAGTATCATCGTCGGATTCAAAGCTGCCGGGGCTTCGTCCCGTCGGGGAGTTTCTTCTATTCCGTAGAATTGGGGTAGAATGAAAGAGGGTTACGACGCGCGGGGCGGATACAAAAGGAGCGGGAACTGGAAGATGAAAAACACCAGTCGGAGAAACGTTGCTCCGATTGTCATGGGTCACGTTACGAAAGAGATGATAGCGGCTAAGGAAAGGTGTCACGACAGGTCTCGCGTGCACCTTGATCGCGTTCTATTTTAATCTCTTTCCGTTTAGTAACTGTGTGACGCTTCGAACGACAATGGGATTAACTTTACGAAAGGAGTTAAAGACTACGTGGCAAGTTAGGGTTGTTCGAGACGCACGAGGTTCGACGTTTTGAAATTCCGTCTTGAACTTTGCACGGAATAATCGAACTTCTTAATAATAATAATTTGTCGAAGGAAAAAACGGGAAAACGAGGGGATATCGTGTATTTTCGGCGCAGCATGATATTTCGACGAACCTACGAAAGGTATACCGTGTATCTGTGCAACGGACGATCTTCCGGTCGCACGACGTCGTTCGTACCTGCCTTGTCGGAATTTCATTGCACGTTTTGTCATCGACCGTGCGGTACATTTTTGCCAGGAGGATGTAAGACTCAAACTCGAGCCCCTCTCGTCCTCTTTTTGCAAGCTGACACGTTCGAGTTTTTGTCCTTGAAGCTGACAGTCTAGAATGACGTCGGCAGACATCTTCCGTCGTCGGGGGATAAAACGACGCCTCGCTCGTGTGTGCCGGTTGATAGCTAAAGCGAAAGTAGCTTAGTCCGGAACGAGACTTCTCCTTCTGGAACGATGTCAGAGACAAATAGCACCGGATGCGCTCTTCTCTTCCCGTGTCGTTTCCTCTTTGCCACGTGGGCCTCGTCCACGCAGCTACGTTACAGCGTCGTTTCTGTGAATTTGCGAAGCCTTCTTCGTTCTTCTTCCATCGCAGGAATTTAATTTACGGCTTTCCAGTTACGTTCTAACTCGACGGCATTCTTCTCGTTTCAGAAATTTATCCATTTGCCAACGGGAATCGTTTGTCCGTAGGGCCAAGTCGTGCTTGCCAACGATCGTTAAAAAGCTGGCGATACGTCGAACCGTCTTCTGAAATATCTTTATCCGAAGGGGAGAGGACGAAAAAGAGTAGACGATAAAAATAATACCTTGTGATCTTGGAGCAGAAGTAATCATGGTGGGCGAGATTGCACGTGTCACACGAGACGGACGTACTCTGGTTTTCATAGGGCACAGGAAGCCAAGTAACTTTACGAGTTCTGGATTCGATTTTTCGATCTCTTCGGGGGTTGTTACGCATGCGATACGAGCCGCGTGGGATTATTTTACCGCAGGCCACAAGGGGGTCGTAGGAATCGCGCTGTAAAATCCCTCGCATTCTTGTCTTTCACATTCGTCTGTTACACGTGGTTCGCTACTCGTGCGCTGTTGACACCGAAGCTTCACACGTGTACACGAAGGGAAAGTTGGTTCGTTCGTACGTGTACAACCCTCGCGCCCCGAAGACACGTCGCCGACCCTTACCATTTTCTCACGTAATCCGGAACTCGTGTAATTTAGGTTCGAATTCGGTTCCATTGAAATCTTGTTTCGAACGGCGACTATATCTTTGTGAAAATTTCAAATTAGACAGTCGAACGAGCGATTCGTCGTTTAATGGGCGACTCGAAAATTTCTCTTTATCCACCGTGTGGCATTCTAATGTTTCAATATTCTCGACAGTGTCGCGATTAAAAAGTTTTGATCCTAGGATATACTGGTCTTACCTGAACTCTGCGTTTTCTTATTTTTATGGTTACGGCAGAGAAAATAAAGTTGATCTTGTCCTTATTGCTGTAAAAAGATCGCTAGGATTAAATTATCGGTTCGCCGAACGAAAGATTCGCGTTACTTTGAGAGAAAATTCTGCAGTAACACGGAGCGACGCGTGTTCGACTGCGCGAAGCGTTCGAGATACGGGGCAGGATAGGTGTTCATAAATAAAGCACGGCGATTCTACACGCGCGTCTCGTCCCGTCTCGTCTCGTCTTGTGGATTTCCTGAAATATGCATTTTAGGCTTTTGTACGGGTCCACGGCAGCTGCTTTTACCTTGTGGAGATACTTCTCTTTATACAGGGGCCCAGCCCAGTCTTTAATAGCGGGTTTCACGGTGCTGTACATCGCGTTGCTTGCAAAGGAGCGTGTCGGGTGAACGAAGGAAAAGAGTAAAGCGGCATCGTGAAAAAAGAAACGGGAAGAAGAGAGAAAAAAAAAAGGAACTCGCATAAATTTGTTCATCCGGCACATGCTTTTACCAGCATTCGAAGATCCAGCCAGTTTCCTTATGACTGAAGTTTCTCGGGATTTTATTCTCTCGGTTCGCCACGCCTCGCGCTTTCCTTCTTCTTCATCCGGAATGCGCCGAACGTGTTTCCTCGAATCGTTTTGCTTCAACTAGAATCACTTACGCTCTTCTTGTTCTCTCGCTTTTCAGCTTACCGTGTTTCGTGTTTTACAAGACGAGACTGTCAAGACGAAAGCGTCGAACCGGCAACAGAGGATAGAAAAAAAAAAAAGTGCCGATCGAAGGGACGATTTCCTTGACTCGGTGAATCGATCTCGACGACAATTAAGCGCAATTAATGGATGCCGCTGGTTGACGAATAAGTCAGCTGTCGGAACTCGATGTTTTAAGTGTTGGCAGTGACAGCTAATCGATTTTCCTGGCACAAAGCTGGATGATCGGTCTTCGTGGTTCGTTTGATGTTCGTGGTTAAACGAGTTAATGGCTTTGCAAGTCACCGATCCATTTTTTCGTTCGTCCGCCGTTCATTCAAACTGCGTGTATCGTCTGCTGTACCGTCCGACGCTCGTCCATGTGGTACAAGGATTTGTAAGGGAAATGTTCGTGATCGTTTTTCCCCTCCTTGTCGCGCAAAATCGAAGAAACCGGCATTCGGTTTTGAATGAAATATCTCGATTTTTAACTGCAACTGCAGCTTATCGAGAGAATAAACCAGATCGAACCTCGTACGGGTCCTCGGATACGTAAAATGAGAAAAGTTTTAGCTCTTCGTTGTTCTTTAAACACGACTGTATATTCGTTTGTACGGCTTCGAACGAAAAGGCATCTGCTTGAAAGTAGGAATTCTTTGTATTTACATTGATAATATCGTGCGCGTGTTCTCCGCTGGATACACGGCCATAGGGACAGTGGGGGCGGGGGGAGGGGAGGCGTCGCGGTGCGAGGCAGAGATCTGAAATCGTCGAAGAGAAGAGAGAAATGCACGGGAATACGACGTAGCGGCCGTCAAGCAAACAGGTATGCTTCAGAATCAATATTTGCTCGATACACGACGGTACTCTACTCTGAATGCATCCCTCGTCACACAGGCATGCACGAACACACGTTGCCTGTTACTCTCTGTCCGCCTCTCGCCACTCTTATGTGACACGACAGCCAGTGGTTGCCACGTTTCGCTACGACTCGGTACGGGAACGTCGGCAACGCTAGTTTTCGCCCCAAAAGTTTGATTTCGCGTGCATTCGATTATCCTTGCTCGGTGAATATCCTGTGAAATCGTGTTTCCTTTTGTTCGTTCCTTTTGTCTCGAGGTAACGATCGTAATTAGAATTCCCTGCTGCGCTTTGTCTCGAGCTAATTTTCCCCGGCAACGTTTCTTTCGACGACGAGCCACCTACGATTAATTCGATTATACCGTGAACTTATTCCTCGCGTTTCCTTCGCCGAGACGTTTTTCGCGTAGCTCGCTGATAAATTTCTTCTCCTGTCCTGTCTCTCGATCCTATTCGCGATATTAGGACCAGCCGGAATATCGTCGACGCGTCGCACGACTAAATTGCGTTCACACCCAATTTCCAGCGCCGCTCTGTTTCTTTAGCTGTCCCTTGTTCCGCTGTTAGGATCGAGGTCGTTAAAAGTTTTTTTCAAATTAAATTGGGCTCAAATCGACGATACCATTTCGTTCGGTCGTTTCTCCCTTAAACACCGTCGGTTTTTATCGTCTCGATAACGAGACGGGGTCGACAGGGGATGAAACTGCTTTTAATAGGTGTCCAAAAAAAGAAAAAAAGAAAAAAAGACGAGAGAGAAGTAGAAGTTTCTCAGTTTGGAAAATTTCACGATCGTGTAATCGATTCTTCTTCTTCGTTTCGGAGATTAGCGAATTTGTAATCGACTTCGTCGAATTTCATTCCATTCTCGTTACTAATTAGATTTCACGCGAAGTAAATCTCGTAGAGTCGCGCTGATCAGCTCGAGTCAATAATTTCTTGTTCTTTTTCCAAGACGATCGCACGTACTCCCGCAAGTTTCTATCGCTTGGACGAATCAACGCGCTGCGGATCAGTTTAATTGCACACCTGGAGTTTCCACAGCGTATGCTATACGAGGCATGTACGTACACGCGTGGGCGGAAATTGCTGTTGGCGGCTGGGAATGCCTAAATGTCGATAATCACTTCAACGACAATATTCCGGACTCGACGCCATTGCGTATTATTTGCTTGTGTACTAAACACGCCCAACCCTTTTCCCGCCCCTTTCCTCGCCCCTATTTCGCGCTTCTGCGATACAAAGCATTAATATTTGAACACGTGCACATAGTGGAACGTCGTCGTTTACGAGTATTATTAGATCGAGAGCCTTCGACCGCTAGTATCGCGAGCTTTCCTTATCTGCCACTCTTCCCACATGATTTTCCTCTGCTTTGCGTACAGTTTGTCCGACGTAATCGTTTCGAATAATCTCTATTTGCCTTTACCGGCGCAACTGAATAAGGTCGTTTGGAGAGAAATGCTAATTATCGTATCGTTTCGTTCAAGAATTAATTGTCGTTTAAAGAGTCAATGGTAGAAGTAGCAGTAGTAGGAGTCTGCTATTATTTTACGCACAATGTAAAAAAAATATTTATTATTGAAAATAATATGGAAGAACGAAAAAATACGCAGACGGAAGAATCATACGCTTTACAGCGATTCTGGCTCTCAATCGATTATAATATCGTAGAATAAAGGATGATTAATTACCTCGAACGTCGCTCTTAAAAATACAATTATAACAAAACAAATATAGTACATTTTACGTCCGTTTTACGTCCAGATTTTATTGCCAGCAACGTAGAAATCGTGCTTGTAACCGATCCTTGTTAGTAGAAAATTGGCGAGTGAATTTAATGAATTTTTTAGCACTATGCGATTTAACACGGCGTGTTATTACGGACGAGCGTCTGCAACGAACCGACGCAACGCGTTCACCGAACTTTTATCGCGTTTCGAACAATCGTACATCGGATAACCGAGAAATTCTATCGAATCAGTGTTTTTATCAGAGCTCGTTCGCAATTATCGAACTTCGATTCGCTTCTTTCTTAACGTTACTTGGAGGAGAGTACGCATCGTTGCGTATTTCGTTCGTCATCGTTCGGATTATCATCGGTTTCTTAATGCGGACTCTGGGGGTTTTCGGGCTTGGAAATCGGTACAAAGCCACGTAAACGCGAAGGAGGAACGTACGTAGGAATTTTTTCCCGACTTGAAAGCTTTCGAGGTTCGCATTCAGCGCATTTTTCTCTACGTTACGGCGCATATTCGTACCAAGGAAATATAAGAAAACCTCAAAACTCGGTACTTAGAAAAACAGTACACCTTCACGGTTCCGTGAAATTTATTTCAAGAGACAGATGACGTAGTGAACATTTTTACATAATCAGTCATCCGCTGGTGGGAGCACGAAGAATATGGTAAAAGAGGCGAGCAAAGAGAAAAAACGAGGAGAATACGGGAGAAGGAGCGCGTGTACAGGTCCGGGATTTGTCAGAGCTACTGCCGCGGATCACCGAGGGAAAATATATCGTCATAGCTAGAGCGTTATTGATCTCGACACACACGATAAAGCGGTAACGAGACCCGTAAACTAAAAGCACCACCTGGCCACCTGACATTTTACGACAGAATACCGAGTTCTTTAGCGTCGAACATGCAAGGGATGTCATTTCAAATTTGCATGCTCCTCCACGGTGATGGAATCGAGTAATGTCTGCGTAGCTACGGTTTCGTCTCCTTAAAGTGGCGCGGCTCTATATTAAAGTCGTCCTTCTCTCGGCACCGGTGTCGAATCGGATTCGGAGAATTTCATTCAATTATCCATGATGTGACGAACGTCCGCGAATTGTAAGCGAGAAATTTATTAGTTTCAATCACACGGTATTACGTGTAACGAATTATTTAACAAGATTCTATAATCTTTTAACTGCCTAGCTCGAAATCTAGAAATTACTCGCGCTATGAAGAAAAGTTGTCGTCCATGTCGGATCTGGAGATGAATCGCTTTATCCCCCTTTGTTCTCATCGTTATTCCTTCGGCTCGTTCTTCGTCACCCGACAGGATAAAATCAGGCGCCAATGACTTCACGCGTGTGAAACGAGAGTGAGAGAGAAGGGAGAGAGAGAGAGATAGAGAGAGAGAGAGAGAGGGGGGGCGGTGGTGGGTGGGAAGAGAAGAAACGTGGAAACGGTATTTTTAATGAGAATCGCGAGGATGTGCACGGATAGTATCTTCGTCCAGGTAACGTCTGCTGTCGAAAGATGGAGCGAAGGGGAATCCTTCAGTCGAGGAGTGAACACTCGAGCGCCGACTATACGGTTAATTATTTACTGGAGTGGCGAGGGTGAGTTCCCTTTTACGGTGTGTTTGAGCTTGCCCTGTCATTGCGAGTGTGCGTGTCACCCGTATGTGTGCGTGCATCGACTTGACGAGGACCCGGCGACGTCTCCGTTGGTTCCGAACTTTCTAAATAAAAGCCAAAATCGTAAACTTCGCCATTTACGTGGCTCGTTAAATGTCGCACGGCCACGCCGGGATTATCGTTCGAACTTCTTCCCATTCTACGTTCGTTTGCCGGTTTTACGACTAAGTAAGCAGCAAGGTCTGGTAACTTTCGAGATTAAGCGGACTGACGACCGTGGGAGGAGCGTATGAATGATCGAAACAAAGCGTTCGCGAGGAGAAAAACAAGAAATTGAACTTAACCGTTAAGACGATTGTTGCCGAGTTACGGAGAATGAAGTAAGATTTAAGCCCTGTTTTAGTTTCGTTAAGCTTCCGCCAACGCCAATGCTTCCTCGGAAAGCTTCGAAAATTCTTGTTACCGAAGTTGCAGGAAAAAGGTTTGCTATAACAAGCTGATTGTCGCTATGGGGTATCAAAGCTTTCTCTCGACGCTTTTAGCAATCAGTTGCTCTGCGACGTGTTCCCATTAATTTGCATACTTGATTGAAAAAAAAAAAGAAACCATCGATTTTGCATATGTTGCGTGTTATTTTACAAGTTTACACTAGGGTTTGTTGCACGGTCGGCAGCCTTTGGCAAAACTTTTAAATACTTCATTTTCAAACAACATCGAACAACTTCGAACGATCTCGAGTGACATTAAACGTGGCTCGAGCGTTTTTCAATCATTTTCCAACGATTCTTCCGGATAATTTTCGTGCCTGGACCACGACTATACCAAATATTCTAACAACGCTCTACTCGTTTCGATACATCCACTCGCAAATGTAATTTATCCTCTCGATATTCGGTGACTTCCCGTAGATCTTTTGGAAGCAATAATGGACAAACTTCCCTCACGAAGAGGTCGAGATCCTCGGAAACAGCTTCTAGTGCCGGCAGCGTGCAATACAACAGATTCTTCGATGGTGTCGGTGTTGGCCAACAGCCAAAAAATCAGTGGAGTGCATTCGAACGAGGTGGTAGAAACGGAAAAAGATAGAGAGAGAGAGAGAGAGAGAGAGAGAGAGAGAGAGAGAGAGAGAGAGACAAATCGAAGCTGAAGCGTATAGCGAACGTGAACGAGGGACAGA
Source organism: Bombus haemorrhoidalis (assembly GCA_014825975.1). NCBI lineage: Eukaryota > Metazoa > Arthropoda > Insecta > Hymenoptera > Apidae > Bombus > Bombus haemorrhoidalis. Next base: position 2,013,039 of record CM026161.1, read on the forward strand.
GGAAGAGGAAGAGAGATGGTATGCGGCATAGCATCCGCACGGAACATATGCATAACTATCGTGCGTCGTTCGCTGCCGTATCGACGACACACGCATTTCTGAATTATGCATACGCCGTCAACCGAGCCTCGTGTTTGCACACCGCACGGTGAACGTAGCCGTGCACGTGTGCGTGTTCATGGCAGAGAACGCGTTACCGATGATCGTGTCCGCGTCAAATCCCCTGTTCTATTACGAAGGCTGTTTAAGACGACTGCGTAGCACCAGCTATTCGGTGTCTCGAGGCACCAACGTCATCCTGGAATTACGTACGCCGCTCTGTGTTCGCGTATAACCAAGGTATAAGCTTAGGTACCAGCGTGCACAGACCGGTCATCTTGCTGTTTAAACCGCCACGCCGTATCACGAGAATACATCGAGGATGTGCTCTCTGATTTTTCTCCCTTCAAATTTTTCCTATTTTTCCGGATTTTGTTCACTCTACACGTTTCATTTCCCTACCTTTCTCTCTTCTTCTCTATTTTATCTGCTTTAACAAAGGAAAAAAATACATCGTTTATTATATTTTACGTGGCACGGTCGAAATTTTCGTCGTCTTGTTTGCCGAAGCAAGTTTCGTAAACACGTTGATCAACCCGAGAATTTCTTTTATTTTCTATGATTTTTTCTTCCTCCACGTTTCGTTTGCCTAGCTCGCTCTTTCTTCTTCTTCCTCTCTCTCTCTCTCTTCTTCTTTTTTTTTTTCTGGTTACTTTCATAAGGAGAAAAAAGCTCGCCATTGGCCAGAATACATCGTGCGTTATATTTTACGTAGCACGGCCCAAGCTTTCGTCCTCTTGTTCTCCCTCTTTCCATCTCCTTCTGTGCGTCAGCCGAGGAAAGATGGCCCCTCGTTCCGTCTAATTTATTCGTTTCATAAGCGGTGCGCTCAAAAAATAGGTGTCAAAGAGATACGTTGATAAATATCTTATGAATATGTTAATTCCGACGGTCGCCGCGATGAAAAATGAGGAAACTCCTTTGCACTCCGTAATCTTCCGTACAAAAGGAGCACCATGCCCGCCGTACTACTTCCTTAAGCATATGATTTATATTCTTTGTCGACGAGCGAGACGAAGGAGCACCCGTTCGCGCCTTTTATTCGTACATCGGCCCGGAACGTTTTTCATCTGCTTTTATCGCGCATAGAACATGCCGTGAGATGCGTTCCAGACCGCGAACGCGTTCTCCTACTGCGTTGCGGTTTTTGATAGACCTTTTAGCGCGAGAACGTGCAAACGAACGTCGAGCATTGGAACGTGCAAAAATTTCATAAGAGCGAAGTTTCTTCGACATCGAAACGTTATATTCTTCTTACCTCGTTTACCTACGCCATTGCTGGTCTCTCAAACGCGTTTTATTCTAGAACAGAGATCCTTAAATTCATCCCCTTGCCACATAATACCATGTCACACTCGATGAAGGCAAATTACATTTGTGACAAAGTTTCGTATATCGACCGAAGATTACGTTACGTTAGAATTACGTACATTTTGATGTTAGTCCGACACGATGCTGTAGGAGTGAACAGGACTAATAACTTAATAACAGATAAACTTAAGTAGTTTCCCAAGAAATCGTAAGGCGCAAGAGGTTAAGTCGATGTCGTAAAAATTAGTGGACTTGAGCAGAAATCAATTTTCCCATAAACTGTAATTGCAGTCGCGAAGAACGAAGAGAACGAGGTATTAACGGAAAGGCGAACGTATTCAATTTCGAAGGTCTGTACTCGAGCGTGATGCACCGGTTCCCGATTCTCTTTCATTTCGTTTCTCTTCTTTTATTATTTCTTTTTTCTTTTTTTTTTTTTTCATTTTTCGACTTATCGTAATCTTTCGCTCCTCCATAGCTCCTCGTCAAACTTTTTACGCCGCTTCGAGGACGGCAGGATTTATTAAATCTCGGTAATTTCGACCTACAGGTACCATCCTTCGCGTTAAAAGTTGCGACTATGTCGCCGTCGTTCGAGAGGAGCTGCTTCGCCGCCGATAAACTTTCCTCGACGGGGCTCCGCAATATTTAAATATGTCCCGTAATTTTGCAATCTTTGCTCCGGCATTTCCGTCACGTCTTGCCGCGAAAGTAATTTTTCTCCCGCGCCTCTTCTCTCTTCTTCTGGTCGAGCCGTCCTCGTTGTCTTCGCGCCCTTCACCGAACGTAGTATCCGAACGAATGAGACGGGAGTGTCTTACGCTGATAAACAGAAATTCTTGTTCGGGAACAGCGTAATAAAAGCAATCCTATTATCCTAATACGATAAGGTTTAATGGAGCTTGGTCGAGACTTGTCTCTTCTGATTTCTTCTGTAAAAATAATTTATCTCTCGTAATAGCTTTTCTTTTCGAAGGTCCTCGCGAAAAATTTGCAAGAATAAATCTCTGATATTATAAATAGTAGCCGCATGAAGGACTAGCGCATCGTTGTATTCGTACCAATTAATTGGGTCCATGTATTTTCATCATTTCCTATCATTTGGTACCATTTTCCTACTAGACTAGACAAATTTAATATCTGCTATGAAAATGAGATATAGAACTCGATAAAGAAATACTATCTTGAAAGGTACAGGTATATGCCGATACTTCTCACGGTATATACGCTGCGTATAATTTGTTCTTTGTGATGGTTCTTCTTCTCAATTCTTCTTACCGAAATATTATACTCGTAGATCGCTGATACTCTATCGTTGCTCTGTACTTTATACTTGAATTCGAAACGAAGGATCACGACGCGTAGGGTCGTAGCGCGCGAGCAAGGAGCACCGAGAGAAGGCTGATCCAGAGAATTTATTTTCAATCGAGCCCGGGCAAGTGTACGAATGGCTCTTGCCGACCGATCGAAAACCGAACCTAGCGCTCTATCACTTTTATTTTTCTCTATCCCCCACCGGGTTCGCCGGTGGAATCGCTTCCGCGAAAGAGAAGATTAATTTCTCGCGGTAAGAGAGCAGCCCTGAATTCTCGGCCGGGGGCGAGAAGGGCGGAACAATTGCCTTGGCAAAGACGAGAGATTCAATTACATCGAAAACGTGGAGCAAAAGGGCCGCTCGCTCTGCGTGAAGCCAGATTAATTCGTCCTTTGCCATGATGGTTCCACGGGGAGAAAAGCGTCGGTCCATTTTCCTTCCTTTTTTTCTTCTCTTCCCCTTCATTTCCTTTTCTTTCTCGCCTCTATTTTTTCTTCTCTTTTTTTTCTATCGCTTTGCTTGGCGATAGAACGTTTAAGAGGTATCGTTCGAGCGAGAAACTGCATGCGTCGTCCGTTTAAATTAGCCGCTGTTCGCTGCCAACGTTACCATCTCACGCGCCGGTGTTCTTTCAAGTTTTTACAGCGAAAGCACGTTGTTTGATTTAAAAGGAAAGAATAGAGATACGCGTTGCTGCTCGCAATTTGCTTCTCGCTCAATTACCATTAATTCTATAGTCCGTATATACGATGTAGGCAACGTTTTATGCAATCGCGTTAATCTTTATTCCATCTCGATCAACGAAGAAAGGTGTGCGTAACCTCAGCTAACCCGAGCGGTAGCTGGCTTAGTTTTAGTACAACGTATTTATACACATGCTCGTCTCGCTGTCTCACAGTGACTGTATCATCTCGACACTTGCTTTTCTCTTACTACAGCAATATGTATATTAGCTTCTCGTAGAAGGGTTCCTTCCCCGTGTGCTCATTAAATTGAATTAAATTAACTCAAATTAAGTTACATTAACCCGTTGAAAAATTCTTGAACCGCCAGATCCACGCGAAATTTTACGTAAAAGTGGCTACGTAAAAGTTTCGTACGAGGGATATTCATACCGAAGACATCGTGGTAACAAAACTCATTTGTTACACGACACCTTAATACTAAAACGCTCTAGTTTACGCAGGGTAAAGTCGCGTGAAGGTAATAATGTGCCGAATATGTTGCCGTTAGGACGCGTATAGGATACAGGAAACGCGAAGAGAGTAGTAAAGTACTGGTAAATATTTAACGGGTATACAGTTGGAACCGAAATTAAAATCGAAATAATGGAACAAGTACGACTAATAGCTTCTTGTACCACCATGCGCGTGCCTCTAGTCGTTATATTCATTTATTTATTTATTTATTTTTGTTTTGTCCGGATCTCTTTCTGTGTTTATGCGATAAATTTTTCATTAAATCGGTTAGCCGCGTTCTCACTCGCCTCCACAAAGTTAAACGCCGAACTGTTGAAAAAAATACAACGAGCCACTTGGTCTCGTTTTTTTCCTTGTGAATTTTTCAATCCCGTTCAACCGTCGATTTCAGCGTTAATATCTTTTCCCAATTTTCACCGTGTCTTTTTTCGATACTTTATTTATGCTCGATTAAAAGTTTAAACATCTTGCACGTTTGGACGAACCGACAGACAGGCGAGCGCGTCCTCACGCACGTAAACGCGCGATGATAATCTGTATTTTATACCGGTGGAGGAGTAGAGGCAGAGCAAGTTCGTCGTAACGGGAATCCGTCGGAAGATTTACTCGACGTTACGAGAGAGTTTTACTGAAAATCACGGGAAACGAGGGCAAGCATTAACGGCAAGCCGAAGTTTTAAGCTTCCGTGAAGTTGGTATTCTTGGTAGGAAGCGTGCGGACGCTTTATTTTAATTCACGGTCCGGCCACAGTTTCTAGCTACGGCGGCTTGTTGTTGCGGACACACGGAGAAGAGCTTTCGCCTCTCGGTTTATCCACGGAAATCTTTTAATCCTGTCCTGCCTGTCCTCGTTCGTCATGATTTTATCGATTCATTTACATTCGCATCGTCGACGGATATCTATTTGTTTTATCGACGGCGATTTGTCTGGCTGAACGGTTACGGGCCATGGCAATGTATCGCGCTTTTCAGCGCGAAACGATTTACGAGCTTTGTTCGACGTTCGCGACGCACAATACGCGTCTAGCTAATTACTTTGATTCGTTAATGGTCATACAATAGCCGGGGTTGAACCGTTCGTCGATGCGTGTATCACTTTTCAAGCGATGGTGGTGCATAAAATCGGACTACGTTCTCGTTGTTGGTTCTCTTCCGATCGATCACCTCGTGATTTATCGTTCGTTGTTCGTCATTGAAAAATTCGAATAAATACGTGGAACGTTTTAATGGAAGCGATCTGCGTCTGGTGCGATTAGTTGCTGGTCGAATTTCCCTATACGTTTCTTGTCCCGTGTCGGTTTCACCGGCATGATGTTCGACGTATAAACCTTCTCTGCCGATTAAAATACAGACTCCATAACGGCGTGACAGGTGTTGCCTCGCCACGCGACGCGAATTCATCATGATTTATCGTTGTAAAATATTTTTAAAATTTTTTCCCGCCGCTATTTTTTCACCGGTCCGTTCTCTGTGAAATACACGGATCGACGCGATCGCCGACGCTGGGAATTAAACGCGTTAATTTTTAGACGGCAACGACGCGTTCCCGCCGCTGAGCCTTCATTCGATTTTCCGCTTGGTTTTCTTCGCCGCTTAATAGCGACTCGAACGCGAACACCGGATACGCTGGCTGCCTCGAAATAGCTTCGACTTCTTTTTTTCCTTTCAATTCTTTCGTTCAACGCTCTATCGTTTCAACTCTTTCCTCTTTACAATCACGTACGATAATTAACACATTTGTGCTTTCATTCTTCGAATTTCATTACAATCCCTTTCTCTCGCTTCTTCTTTCCGCCTTTCGCATTCACGCTTCTTTGGCCTTCATATATGTTACGTTTAATCAATTTTCTCCCCTACAGCAAACACGATATCGTTCCTACAGCTTTGTATTTTATTACGATTATCGCGATGTAAGAAAATAGCAAAGAAAATAATGGCAAGCTCCAAGATAGAAAAAGAGAACAGCGTTCCTAAGCGTTTTTCTCTGTTCTTCGATTTATAGAGTAGATCAGTATGACTTGTAAGCAATCGAAATCTTATATCAACGTTTTCTCATAACAAGAATTATATAAATTGTAACTTACCTCTCTCTGTTTGTATAGCACGTTTGTATATACCTGGAAAATAAAATATTCTCCAACTGCGATATCGTGCCCAAAACCGAATATGACAGTCTTTGGAAGCGAACAAACAGCTGGAGCGCGCGTTGAATACGAGAGGGTGGTCGCGTTTAGCGAAACGGAAGTCGAGATTGTCGAACGATTGAGCTCCCGTTTGCGGAGCACGATGGTCGAGAGCTGGCCATTGGTGGGAGAGCGTCGGTCGATGGCGTCGCTCGATCTATCACTCTCATTCACCGACTATCGCCACTTTCTCCAACTATTCTTTACCTTGCTTATCCTAGACAACCTCGTGACTCTCCGTCTCTGTGTTCTCTTCAAGGTTCGTTCCTCTGGTTCCTCCGGGCTGTGCTGTCGCATCACTTATCCCCCATTGGTGGACAGACGGACAGGCGAACGGACGGTCGAGTCAAGCTCGCGGCGCGGTTTTTCCTATTTTTCACCAGAAAGCGAGCTTCGAGTACTTTGGTCGCTTTCTCCGGTCGATTCTTCCTGCTGGGCCTCCACGACGGAATAAGACTACCGCCAGCGAGAATTGATGTTTCTCGCTGCAAATTCGTCCTATTTTTCACCGCGTACCACCCCACGGCACTTATCCCGGCGGACCTAGCAGCCGCTAACAAGGGATTTCTGCCTCTCTTTTCCTACCTTTCTCTCTCTCTCTCTCTCTCTCTCGCCTTCTCCCCTTTCCGACTCTTTCTCTCGTCTCTTTTTTTCGTGTTTGTTCAGCCACCGAGCTGCAACTCGTCTTCTCCACGGTGCTCCCCGTACGCGCGGATAAATCGCGCGTCGCACCCGTCTCTCTCTTCTTACAAATAGCGTCCAGAGGATGACGTCGAACGCTGCCCAGATCGTTCTCTTTAGTTTCGAAACGTTCTCGTCTGCGTTCGATCGTTTCGCGTTTGCGTAATAGGATGGAAAATTCGTTATGCAACGTGCGTTATGTATTTTTGATCATTTTTTAACGACGAGATAATCGAGGAGATCGGCAGAATGTCGTTTCGTTCTTGCGTAGTTTACTCGATCGTATGTATGAAATCACGTAGTTGGTCGGAAGTTGCGGTTGTGTCTATGAGCATACGGTGCCGCAGCCACGCAGGAAGACGGATTTTTCCGTGCGACAGCCACTCGGTTAGGTGCGACGCGGCAGTCGACGCTTCTTGTTAGCTTTGATAAAGAGCTGACGTGTTTTCAAAGACCACCGTTGGCCAGGCGTCTGATTCCCGTTGACGGTACACCAGTTGGAAAAGTTCCACCCCTGTCGCCGTTGTTACGACAGAGCAATAACTCCCTCTTGGCAGCTGCTGCGGCGACAAGTGTTACGAATGTCCTCTTCAGAAAGACACCCTCGCTTTCAGTAGCGTTTCGTGGACCAGTCCCTCGCGTTACAGATTCCGAATTAAAGGGGAAGGGCGTGTGGTCTGGTAACAAATATCGTACGTAAAATATTCCATCTTGTCTCGTGTTTTGACAAGATACGATTACCGCACTTCGCGTTCCCTAATTGGATAGATCGGATAGAAATCGGCCCGAACTCCTTGAGATTCCACAACCCCGAACTATCGCCGATCCGCAAGGCTAGCGCCAGTCAAACAGATCCCTCGCATGACAAACGTTCCCCATGGGGGTGGTATTTGATTTATTCTATCGAAGAGCGTAACACACGCTCCGCACGTACATACAAACGACATTTCTCGCGCAAGCGAATTTTTTTCCGCTTCATTTCGCGGAGAGGAAAAAATATCATCTTGCGATACGAGTCACGTATGAGTGTACGCGTCAGCCGCTAAAGCCCCTAAAGAACAAAAGGCGAGGAGAATTTTAAACGGCGTTCGCGCGTTCCGTTTCTTTCTGGTGTAGCGGGATTTCCTTCTCGATTAGCATAATCTAACGGGACTATACGGGCCATCTAGGGATGGAAACGAGAGACGGCGCGCAGGCTTTGCGCGAACATCGTTATTATGTATTTAGCGTGTAACTCAAGTAGCGCGACTAGTTCGGCGACTATCCAACTTCGGAATGCGAAAAGGACTTAGTGTTACGAACTTATGACGCAAGTTCGAGGTATACTTGGAGGTATACTTGGAGGTTTGTACACGTCGAGTCTCTCTCTTCTGTCTTGCTGGCGCTTCGCAGGAAGTTCGTCTCTCGTCCAAGGGCGGAGAGAAAGCGCAGGGTACAGGTGCACGCACGCAAATACGGACGTGCAGTGTATCATGGAGTTTCCTCGTTACCCTATAAATCGCACGACACTGGTCCGCCGTTAATTTCGCTGTTTAACCTCCTCGTCAGGAATAACTATGCCTGACACCTACGTACGAGCGAGTCGTTGCTCGACTCTACGATATTTTAATCGCAATTCGACGTCTTTTTACCAGACGAATTTATTAATAAATCGGATGCATTCGAACGAGTAACGACGCAGAATACGTACGATTATGCACGGAATGGCTCGGTGCTGTTGCCGAGCTGGCTGTACCGTGGGAAGATATCTAGAGAATATATATGGCGATAGGAAATTTAACGTTCGGATTATAAATTTATGACGCGCTTTAACCTCTGACTGCAAATTCCAAAATCGTCGATACCGCTGCATTCGGATTTCCTGCTTCTGCAATTGCTAGGAGCATGCAAAATGTTCTTAATAGAACGGATTATTATTGACTTTTGTCGAGACAGAAAAACGATATACATCCATTTTTCGTATTATATTATCTTTCTTCTAATCGGTCGAGATTTCTGAAATCTTCGATTATTCGTAAATCTTCGTCCTTTTTATCAAAGTTTGCCGAGCTTGGGAATATCTTCGGCAGGCGTTTCGTAAAACCTTCTCGTAAATTGAAATAAATTATCGGCAAATATTTGACTCCCGGCGAGGAATTCGAGGCGGTAAGACGAATTCGGTCTTCGTTTCAGCGAAAAATGGAAAAAGGGGAAGGGACGGAGTCTCGGGGTGAGGATTTTGTTTCGCGATTAACCCGTTGGCAATACCGCGAGGAACGGACGTCGCTCTTCGGTCGCTTAAACGAAAGAAAGTAACGTTTTGACGAATACATTAAGATACCGTCGCTTGAGAAATATTTCTTCGTCCGTGAAAGTTCTATGGCTCATGAGTAATTACGCGAGCAAACGAGTTTCTGTCGTTCGTCTCCACCCTTAAGCTTCCCTCCATCTTCTCCGGCTTCTGTTGCCGACTGCAGGCAAGAACGTAACGAAATTCAGCAATAAAACTTGCCCTCTCCCTTCGTTGTTAAGATAATGTCATGGGACTGTCGGGCGATACGAGAACCCGGCGAATAAAAATATAACAGCTTTTGCAAAAGTGGATTCCGACCAACTCCGGTGCGTAATTTACGATCTCCAGAGACATATTTTCGCGTATCAGCCGCGTTCGAGATCCTCTGCGAAGGCCTTAAACGCTTTTTGATATCTGCCGCAGTGGAGAACAGAAAAGTCATATCTTTCTCGTACAATGAATCTTTAAGGTGATCTTTTATCTTTTGGTTATTTCAATGTACCTTTAGAATCATGCTCGACTTGTTACTCGTTACAAGTTCTTATCGGTCTCTTTAAACCTTTCGTTCCAGCTTGCATCCGTGCGATAATTTTTCTTTCTCGATTAAATTGCCGAATTCATTGTATTTCTCGAGCTTAATCCTGTTACGGACTTGGAATATTTATGTTCCAATTTCGTCCTCTTTTCGATGAACAAGAAGGCCTTTAACATTTAAAGCGATAATTATTTTACGCTTAGATCGGCCGTGACGTTTTTCGACGACGGATAACGAATACCTCGTGCAACTATAATTGTCCGGTTATCTGCGTACAAAGCGAGAAATGTCATACTTGATCGAGCGAGTGCTCCTTCGAAGTACGATGGTCGACGAAATTATGAAGATTTCTTGAAGTTTTGCGACTGAAACGGCCGGCAATAAAGCGGTATCAGGGGACTGGTTCACTGCCCGATTTATTCTCATTACTCTGAGTTTAATGCCATTGCATTCCGTTCCGACCGCGACTATACGTACGTCTAAAACTGAGCGAGAAGGCGCGGCGAAATTATTAGCGAGAAAATCTCGCGGTAGATGACAAACGAAGGGAACTGTTGGCCACGATTCGAAGATTCGTCTAATTGGACCGGCTCTTGAAATGTTATTCCGCTGAAAGTGCGACGCAAGCGGAACGGAAATATTTTCAAGCGCTTCGATCACGGGGACAGTAATTTATGGAATTTCGAAGGAGCTTTCAAGTTGCGCGAAGCAGGCGTTGCAAATCGACCGCCACGAAAACGAATCCAACGAAAGTTTTCAATTACATTAGAGCCGAGCATATTAAACGCATCTTCGAAGAATCTTCGTTCGAGATCCTGACGCGAACTCTGTCCTCCCCTTTTCTCCTCTCTCTTCCTTCCTTTCTCGCGTCTTCCCGCTAACTCGATCCGAAGTGAGTTCGGAGGGTAAACTTATAAACTATGAAAGTTACTTTCCTATTCAATGAATTGACCGTACCTTCGGCCCGGGTACGTGCTTCGAAACCGAGTTTCGTTTCGACTTCCTGCAGGCCCCGAGTTTCGCTCCCTCTTTCGTTCCTATTATCTATTGCCGCGCGTGAGAAAGAATACAATGTCGCCGGCCGACCGGAAAATTACAAGTTTTCTTACTGTGGCGCCAGTCCAGCCGAATCCAGTCTCCCGTCACGATCGACGAAACGGGTCACGATGGTTTTTAATACGTCCAGCTGCGGTATAATTCACGCGCGAGACCGGCCCCGAGTGCTACGTGGAATTCGCGTGGCGGATATCGATACTGCTTCACGAAAATATCGACTGGCCGTGAATAGCCTCAGATTAATGGTCAAAGACTTTATTACGCGATTTTATTATTACAGCCGTGGATGTTGTGAGTATTTCGTACGAGTAGCGTGGGATTGAGAACCGAGTGAATTTTTATACCGCAATGTGGAAGAGTGATTTGGACAATGGACGAGCAGTCTAGATCGCATAGCGTCGTTACGACGTGGATCGCATCGCGAGATACGATGTGGAAACCAAAGCTGATTGTATTGGAATCGACGACATTGTAGTCGTTCGGTGGGATAGTTCTTGGTCGCTCGTTTATATATCGGTTTTCACTTTTCCGCGGTTTTCGATGTTGTACCGTCCCCGATATTCTCATTCGGCCGTCCAACAGCCTCGCTATTAATTTACAGATGATTTATTGTTTTTCGAGGAATCGTCAATCCAGTTTACTCTTGATATCGTTAATTACGATTGATTAACGATTAGGTCAATCGATTTACATTGTCAGTGTCGGACAGTAAATTACGTAGAAAGAAAATGATCGTTTCTCGAGCTTTTATATCGTATTTTACTTTGTACTCAATGGAATTTTGATTTTTCTGTTACAGAAGTGGAAAAAACTGCGGGAACTGCACCGGGGGCATCGGGTGCAACTGCAGGGGGCCCTCGGGGGTTGACACCTTCCCCTGCCCCCTCGACACCCTCGACCCCCGTTACTGCCACTAGTCCTTCGGCGTATACCACTTCGCCGTCGTCCTCGCCTTCGCCTTCTTCCTCACCCTCCGCCCTCGTAGCGGGTTTTGACAAATCGGTGCTGCAGGTAAGACCTTAATCCTAATTATTCACGCAGCAATACACACTTAGGGTGAGTGATTCGATACGAAACGTTCTATACCTGAAACAGCAAATATTTCGCTCTTTCTCGCTAGATAATCAAGGAAATTCTGTTTCCTTCGCGACGAAAAAGAATTACGTAGATACACGGCAAAGACTCGTTCTTACTTCGAGGAATGCTCTGTTTTACATTTTTCTATCTTTCCTTTCGTTTTATATAAAATGTATTTTATAACGACGAATTATATAACGAAGCTCCATACACGAGAAGAAAGTATATATTAACAATATACAAGTTTCTGAGTAACAGTTTTTAGCCGACCGACCATACACACGATAAATCGCTTCTCGGCGATAAAAACCATTCGCGTAACGTTCTCTTTAAAACATCGAATCGTCGATAAGATTTTCATGTGCTCGTAAGCGTCCGCGATATTTATACGACACTCGTTCAGACGTTTCGTCGTCGATCGAGGAGGGTGGAAAATTTTCGAAAATTCGCCACGTAAAACGATAACTACTACCCCTTATAAATAGAGCGGAGCAACAGGCTGTATCGCGGAACAAAGGGACACCGTCTCCGCTGCCCCACAGGATCGGAACGATAACGTCCAAAGAAATATGTTGCCTATTAACCTGGCTAATAATCGTCGCGAATCGATATATCGTTCGCTGACCGTTCGAAAGGAAAGGAATTCCTAGCTTGCGGAACGTAGAAGTTTCACATTTAATTCGATATGTTGTCTCGCGAAGCACGATCTTAACGATGGTTTGGTCGTTTTCGTTGATGACGAGTACGGGCCGACTTTAGGGCTGAATTTCCCGGTGTAACAGTGATACGACGATGGTAAGGTTAGTTACGATAATGCCAGGAGTCGGTGTAGCCTCGGGCATCTTGGCTAATTAAAACTCATAAATTACGTGGAAAGAGAGTGATGAGAATATAGCAACGTAACGGATGGACGTGCCTGAGGGTGCGCGTACGACTTGCACAAAAACTCTAAATTTCCACGAGTTCCGTTGTCTTCCTTACGTTTCTTCCGATCTTCTTAACGATACTTTATGGAATTTAACTTTTCTTTCATTTTTATACACCTTCTTCCCCTTTACGTACACCAGTTTTATCTTAATTTCTACTGTTTCTACCGCGTGTATGAAATATCGTTTGTCCAAAGTTTGAATTTACGATTGGAAAAACTGGCACGGGGACATCAATTTGGCATTTGAAGAAAGTTAAAGATTAAGAAGAATTTTTTTCGAGTCTTATATTATATATCATTATATTATATCCTTTTTATTCCATTCGATTTATTCCAGGTTCGCTAATTCTCATAGGTCTACTACGATGAAGCCAGTTAGCGATTAGAAAAGTGCACTGAACGTGCGTAGAAATTGTCGTCATCAGTCGATACAGAGCTTCGTAGAAATTACGTTAAAATGTTGCTTGAAAAAGAAAAAGAAAAGAACCTAATAGAACAGTTAGAGAGATGTATCTAACGAGAACGTACGGTAATGTTGTGGGGAGTTGACGCGTTTAGAGACGAACGTTATTTAAAATCGCGAATGCGGCTCTTTCGATGCGCGTTTCGCGAAGGTACACGCACGGACGTTGCGGTGGAATTCGAGTCGGGCAACTAACGGCGCTGGCTCGGTCGAGGACATTTAAATTCATACGCCGTGGCAACGGGCAATCTGCTGGCAGAAATAAGGGGTAACGCGCGTTCCACGCTTCTCAAAGTAGGAGGGACAGTCTAACTGGATAGCGGAACGAGTCGCTGAAATTAATTCCCCTTTCGATATTCGTTGCTCGGACGCCGATTGATTTCCATTCGAGTGGAAAACGCGTTCCGGGTAAACAAAAATCTCACGGTGTGTGCTTTTAATTGTGCGTTTCGACTGCTTACCCCGGAACATCCATGTTTTTGAATACAGATATGTATTTTTAGGGAATATTAAAAAACCTGTACTCGTATACGCTCTACTAGTCAAAAGTTTCGAATCGCTGATTTTCATAGGAAACAAGAATTTAAGAGTTCTATCATCGTAGAAAATTTGAATAAAGTAAAGTAATATCGTTGTTCGTAGTTGTAAATTCGAATTACTAATTAATAGAAGCGGCACGAAAATATGTGAACGCTTATCGTATCAAATTTTTATAAACCTGTTAATAGATTGCTCAAGTTACGAACAAAAGTCAGAGTTTTAGATAGTCGAAGTGGAAAAAGGAGCAGAGAATTTAGGTGTCGCTGCTAGAATGGAAAGCAGCTTCCTTCCCCAATTTCACTATTTGTCTCGTGTCTCGAAGAAATCTCGCTGATTCTCGCAGCATCGGCTACGATTATTTGTTGCGTCGAACGTTTCCATGATACTTACGTACTCTTACGTAGTCGGGAATAGCTCCGTCTGAAATATGCCGACAGCGAAAAATTCCGAAGGAGCTCGATTCTGGTGGAATATTCTGCCACGGTCGGCATGAGTTCGGTTATCAGGGACGGGAATTAGATTTGTGTGACGCCGGTGGACAGCGCGGAGAGGAGCGCAGAGGAGCGCAGAGGAGCGCCGAACCGCTCGTGCAGCCGTATAACTCGGTCAATTTTATCGAGTTACTCTGCCGTTTCTCTGCCTTCGCGGCGCCCTGATCTTCATTCGTCCCATACTCGAATCTGGAACGTCTTATCGAAGTGGCTGCTCCGACAGGATGTCCGAAATTTCCTCGACACGACCTTCTCTTATAATCTCCATTTCCCTTCTCTTCGTTTCTTTTTCGATCATCTTTCTTCCTTTTCTACCTCTATTTTTCTTTTTCTTTTTTCTTTTTTAAATCAGATTCCCTGTGCTGGAAAAGATCGCTCCTCTTTCAACCGAATTTCATATCTCTCCATTATGAAATTTTCGTTCGTCAGTCGCGCCACGTTGTACGATAGCCAGGTCCGTCGACTTTATTACGCGTTTGCGCTACTGGCAGCGTTTGGATTCTATTTGTACAAAACGTATTCTTCGAGAAGTTTGGCTGTCTGCAAACAATGAAGTTGCTTCGGGCGACTTGTTAAAATATTGTTCGCCAGTTGAGTGACGGAACTACTTTTCTCACATTTTGTTTCGAGGCAATAAAGCGCGTTTCTTTTGGACAGATCTTCTATCGTGACTTTGATAACCATTCAACGATGAAACAACGCGTCTGCGTAAAAGTCTCCTTTGACTTTTCATTCGTATCTTTATCGTGCCTTTTTTCTATATTTTTTAACGCATTGTTTAAAGCTTGTACGATAGATTCTTCACGACGTTTTCTGTCTTCGAGAGACGTCCGTGCTTATAAGTAGCGCATTAACATACTAAAACACAGGTATCGTCTCTATTTGCTTCACTTTCGGTGCAATTTCTCCTCTTCCTTACGTCGTCCTCGTTTGTCCTTTCGTGAAGTTCCTTTGTGCAACGATCCATGTAACGATTTATCAAGCTCCTTTTAACTCGCACCGCGTGCTATATTGTTGCCGCCTGTTGACGGTACTTTGCACGCTCGCGCATTTCTTCCTTTATCTCACGTAAATGTGTCGCGTCGCTTCGACAATTGTCATTTACGTGTTCCAGTCTAATCTACTAAATACGTTCGACTAACAGAAATATCCCGATACTTTGGACAACTTTGTTATTTTCTTAGATAATTTCGTATTATCGTCGATAAAATGCCCGTACGTGAAAGATAAATTTAATTCGGTCGAAAGCAATTGCGTAAATTCTGCACGCGTTCTATATTTCTTCATCGATCCTGAAGTGGAAGCGAAAATCCAGGTAGGATCGGTTAAAAGTTTAGGCTTCTCTGTGCCGTAAACTTTCTCTTCGAACACGTGAAACTTGGCATCTCCAAAAATAGCGTTCTAAATTCGAAACTCGGCGTCCTTAATGGAGACACGTTTGCGCCAGTTTCGTTGAAAGCGTGTCCTCGCGTAGATGGGCGTGTGACACTTTACAGCTTACATAAGCGAATTTCTAGTCGAACGGCCTAGATAAAAATTCGTAATTATCTCGGTCGGATAGCTTTTATTGTCATCTCTGCTCGTCCATTGTGTCGATTGTATGGTACGCTTTTCCTATTTGCCGAGTCAACAGTCAGACTCGAGGCTCGGTCCGACGTCATAACAGCTACCTCCCTTCTTCCATTTCCGGCTATGCTGTCTCGCTGACAAGTATTGTGCTGTTTGCATAAAGCGACGAGAGGCTTCGAGGTAACGAGACTCGAACTGGAATCGGAGTTGCCAATGAAATTCTATTTTGCCCCGTGTTAGGCCTCGTTTCGTGCACGCTATGCTACTTACGGAATTGATTAACTCGGCCGTCATTGCCTCTTCAGACCGGTTTCTCTGTGCAACCAGGAAGAAAGGAAGACGAAGAGACGAAAGACAAAGAAAAGGGCACCCCTGGAAAGAGGAAAGTAGGTTGCAGTATTTCTAAACGGGCTCGATTTAAGACCGAATTTATTCGCGTTACGTTTGTCCATATCGAAGCTTTTCAAACTACATTTTCCATTCACGACGAAGAATTTGATATAGAGAGATACGCGTGTTCTTAATATCGACGCCAGGATTTCGTCCATTGGCTTGCTTCTAGCCGCTCTATCCTTCTCGCTCGTGCATCGTGTTTCTAGACCGTAGAGCTTCTTTTACGTCGTAGTACGTACAAAACCTCGTTTCTGTGTCTCCTGGCGCAGGAACTATTTTGTACCACATTTTCCTTTGAGGAGGCCGTGGTATCTAGCTTATTAGATTCTTGTTGGTCGTCTCGGCGACGTGTTTTCCTATTTGACGCGCATGGTACCCTCGTGTATTCGCACGTTGTGCAAGCCCTGTCAACCTTTCCTCTATATTAAATTCGCTCTGGTCCTCGATTTACCTTCGTTTCGATGCCATTTCGTTGTTTCCTTCGTTTCTCGTTATTTGTTGCTTTAAAACGTTCGTATTTCGAAGCTGAAAAAACGCAAGCCAGCCAGGGGATGGAAAGGAATTTTTTTTTTTACGGCAGAACAATCCATGGAGAAAGTAAAACAACGATGGCGAACGATGCGGTTGGAAGGGCGCTCGAACGTTGGAGAAGAGTCGTTGAACTTTTCACGCAGAAGTACGCCACGAATAGCGGCAAGTTTCGGCCGTTTCGTCGGAAGGAAACTGAGACGAAACGCGATCGATTCGATTCGTTTCGGTTCGAAGCGAAAATAATTCCAATTTCATCGAGAAATTTAATATCGATACTCCGTCGATACAGTTGGCCGGTGTTCCTTTCGCTATCTCGCTAGGATTCGAGATTGATCTTTCGGCGTGTTCCATTAACAATCCTCCGACAGTTTCGCTGCAAATGCGCGAACTATTTCTCGTTATCTTATCGATTCCTCGGGAATTATTTCCGAATTCTTCTCGCTTGGAGAAAAATACGGCCGGCCGATCGAAAGGCTATCGAACAAAATGGATTCTGTCTATTTTTCATCATCCGTCGAGCCTAGTATCGATTCGTCACAGCTGCGTTTATATTTCAAATTAAGCCGTTCGTTTATTTCGAGTGATACGGGTGGAACAAGTGGAAGAGGCTCGATATAGGTCAGACCGAGCCGCGATGATCGTTCGACTTTCAATATTTTTAATTCCGTCGTCTCGTTCTCGTTCGCGCGAACACGGATAAAATTTTCTGAAACGTCGATAGTAGTTCTTGTTCGCTGTTTCACGTCAACGCGTTTCCATCACGGCTATCGAGCAACTTGGGGCAAGATTTTAAACACGATATCGCTGTTGCGAAACAAATTTAATTTCAATTGTCCTCGTACAGTACGCGCAGCTTCGTTCGTCTAGCTTTACGAGGATACCCGAGTGTGTGCTCGTGGTAAACGTTCTGAAGCGTGCACTGAAGAGAAAGTTAGTCGAGAGTGAACTGTATGACGAAGAAGCCGAGAATGTTTGAAGTCAACAGGAAAGAAAGAAAGAAAGAAAGAAAGAAAGAAAAAAATCGTAAAAAAGTACTTGCCTACAGCTTGCAGCTATTACTCGCATTGTTTCCTTCGTCGATCATCTTCGGAATTCCAGGTTGCACTGAAATCCCGTACGACAACTGTGTACGTACGACGATGATCATCGTTTTACCGGGCGCATTTTTCAACGGGTCAAGTATCAAATCTACTGTCGCGTGAAAAGTCTGGTGGCATATATACGAGGACTGGCAGGAATATTTTCTTCCTCGTGTATACATATATATTCCTCCACCCTCCTTGGCTGTGTGCTCCCTCGGGACTACCGGGGGACGACGTCTAGGCCTTTCATTTTCATCGGGCTTCTCTCGTCGAGGCTTTTCAAGAAGGGAGGGGAAAAAAAGAAGTGCGCCGTGAAGAAAACCACATGAGAGATATGATCGTTCTTCGACAACATGCACTTAATCAGGTCGGCTTTATGTGAAAGCGGAGGGCTAAAGTGAAAGCCAGAGAGGAAGGACACTGGCTCAGATACGAAGCTCCGACAGACTCGTCGAGGGGGGTAGAAAATGTCGAGCCGAGCGAGACCTTAATTTCCTGTAGCATTCCGGCTTATCTCTTTCGCGATTTATCGACCTACCCAGAAAGTTACACGCTCACGACTCGCAGAAACATCGGTTGTCCTCGAACATCCGTTTCCTGGCTGCGTTACCCGGCATCCGAAGTCGATTATGATTGTTCGTCCGCTTTTTAGTGGCTCGTAAACGTCGTTTCCTTTTTAGATGGAGATACGTCCGCGTTGCCTCCGGATCGGCGGAATTTTCGCAGTAGAAATTATTTTGCGGGACCTTTACGAGCAACGTCGCGCCATTTTTTTTCAACGGTTGATCTAAAAATATCGGAAAATAAGGCTTATTAATCGTTCTTATAGAGACATTGAAGCCGAGTGTTAAATTAAACTTTATTTCTCTCGATCTGGAACGACGATTCGTTGCACGAACGCGATTCCGTATTACGAAGCAAGAGCGCAATAAATACGAAAAATACAATTAGCGAAGGAAAATTGTACGTTGCAGGTCGTTCAACCTTCGCACGCGTAACACGGTCTATCGAGCACGTTGAGTAATGCCTGTTGTTCTCGTACCGATAAAAACGTACAAGCTGTTCGTTAATCCGATGCAAAGAAAAACTGTATGGCCAAACGACAGCTTTGTCTCGGCGCATCCAATTCGATATCAAGCTTTCGAACGTTCCTGTCGCATTTTTCTAGATATCGAGCGGAGTAAATCTTTCGAGGTGCAACAAAAAGGTAATTACGCGTTTGGAAGCTCGCGGTTTTCTATACCGATTCCGACATCGTAGTAGCATATCGAATGGCTCGAAGCGTGTTATCGAAGCGTTTTTATTGCTCGGCCGAACGGAAATGTAATTAAGCAGTGTATCCTTGATATTTAATTATGCACGCTGCTGCTGGCTCTCACGGAGAAAAATTATCGTCCGTTATTATTGAAACGCGACGTATTCGCGGTGAAATTTTCGTTTTACCACGATAATCTCGTTACCAGACACAATGCTTCGTAATTATAGGAACAATGTCCGAAAGACAATGAGACGCGGCACGCGTAATGTTTTTGCCGTAATAACCGTGTATCGGTACGTTTTGCCTGGTCTCCTCCTGCCTGATATCAGGAAACGGAGCGAGCCACTTACGGACAGGCACTCCCAGCTAATTTCCGGCTGTAAATACTCGATTCGGTCCTATCCTGTTCGCATCCCATTCCCTTCTGATCGATGTCTTCTTTCCGTTTCCATTCCATCACTTTCCAATATTTTTACTCCAACAGGGAATTTCTACGCTCTAGGGTAAAATAACCTTCTTATTCTAAAAACGTCTGAGTATTGGGAAAAAAATAGCATGCGTCACATTCACCATTTTTATTCCACGAAATCGATATTAACGTTCGGAATAATTAGGACAATTTAAAAATCGGTCTTGCGTTATGGAAATCGCCTTCCTCTTTTGTTTTCACGCTGACACGTTTCTTTGTTCTCTTCAAAGTTTTTGAAATATTAAGATAATTGCTTGCTTTTGATAATCACGCCTTCGGATTTCACAAAACTTCGTCGGTTTTTATGTTTTGATACAATCTAATAATATTCTAATAAGGTTGTTTTTATTTCTAATTGTAGGGAACTGAGAGTACCGCAAGTATAACGACGATAAATTATAATAGAAGTATAATAATGATATTTTATCTGTGTTTCAGATACGCGACTGGTTGACGGTCGAAGAAGAGATGCTGCGAAAACAAGCCGTGGTCGTCGGCGACGTCGGCGAAATTATGGAGGCGCTTGATAAACAAATGGTAAGTAGATTATCGTCGTTCGCACGACAAATTCACGATTCGCGTAAATTAAATGCGTAAGTTCTTTGTACGCGCGCCGCGCCGTTCTTCCATCTTACACGCCGTCCGATAGCTTTACGTTCATTTTCGTTTGCTCAAGATAGCTTCTAAATATTTAACGATGTCTGGAGTATTTATTAATAATCTTCAACCGTTTAATCTTCCTTCCCAATCTAAATTCTATAATAGCCATTCTATTCTACATTATCGCAACGTAAATCTTAAACAGTCAACTGCCTAGAAATCTTCTAAAAATGTTACTGCATCTAAAAATGTCATTTCTCTCCTTTATCTTCGTCGATTATTTTACCAAACGCGTCAACGCTACGTGAATGCAGGAAACTAAGAGTTCCTACGTCGGCAAAGGCATGACCTGCAATATCCACGAAGGGATTGTAAACGAGCAGCATCGTAGCTTCAACCCTTATCTGTACTTGGAGGGTAAAGCGAGAACCTCTCTGCGTTATCAACGCAGAGTTTCTTCCCAGTCTGTCGATCGACGGCATTGTTGCACGGTAGTTTCAACGGATCCTTGTAAACAGGGGTGCGATGGCGCTTTCTCAGTTCTCCGAGGGTTAAAGGTGGGAGTTTCTGGGGGTTTACTGACCGGGAAAACCCTGACATTGGCATTGGCATTAAGGGTCCAATGAACGCTGCCACGCCTTCCTATTTGTGCGTCGACGATACATTGTTGCTTCACGCGCAATAGTTATGCTCGGAGTATTGATTACTCGTCCGTTGATTTTCTACGTATCTCTCGTCCATAAATTTTCCTCTTTCATTTCTTTTTTTTTTTTTGTATCTTTGACTTGGTCGGAAAAAATATTTTTTAATATTTTTATTAATTCTCTGTTCTTCTTTATTCGGAGTTTATTATTTCTTCCACGGTAAAATATCGAAACGGCATGTAGAAATGCTTTAGGTCGAATAATTCAACGATGTCGATGCAAATTTATATTCTCATTCTCTTACAAACGTATAATCACAATTTACGTAACGTTTGGTTTCTCAAGAGAAGTGTCCTCCTCTCCGAGGCTCCAGAAACAAGGACAGTGCAGGCAAAGGAAAATTCTAGGTTGGATTTCCCGTGTTTTACATTAAAACACTAATGCCAATATAAACACTATTCAAGTGGAGCAAAGTTAACTCACCCCGTTCTCTTTCCGCGAGTTCTATTTATTTGTTCCATTGATCGTTTCCATAACGGTAGCGAGGGTGAAAGGACCCATAAAGTGTGCTTTGTGTAGTATCAATGGCCGGTCGTAATCTTTTCAGCTCGGAGCAAAGCGGTGTGGGTTGGCGTTCGATAAAACTCGACCGAAGGAATTAATTAAATCTTATTGGCAGTCCTTTCACGAATGCTCCTCTTCAATGGAGGCTCGTAGCAGAACGAGTGCTTCTTCTATCTCTCGTCCCTGTCCTTATCCAGAGCGGTTTTTCCTCGATTCGAGAACACCGCCGGACAGAAAGCGATTGTTCCTCGACTCGCAGGATATTTCAGATTTTTCCGTCGCTCGTTCGAAAGCGCTGAGAAAGTTCCGAAGCGAGCGAAGCGAAGGCCCGACGAAGTTCGATTACCTTTGTATCTGTCGATGGGTTTTGCGCGTGAAAAGAAAGGAAGCCTGTGTCCCATTCTTGATCAATGATAACCGGTTGCCACTGAAATCATATGGCGGCCCTTGTCTCGTTAAAGCGCCACTCGAATCGCCGGGACACAGTTTCACAAGGACGGTAGAAAACAATGGGTCGGTTACGGCGGTGTTGTTATTGATTTCCGATTGGAGGAAGCCGGAGCAAAAGATATGGAGAAACGAAAGAGCCACCGAGTGGAAGAGGAAGGAAGAGATAGACAGAGAGTTGAGACGAAGATTTTTCATAATGCATAGAGGAATATCAGCACTCTTTGAATAGCGCTGATTACTGGAATTAAAATCATTCGATACGAGAATCTGGAGTAATTAAACCGGCGAGGAATAGAAGCGCAGGTTTCTAAGCAAGTATCGCCGTTTACGTCGTTTCTTGTCTCCTACGTCGAAACGATGATCTGCGTATGCTACGTTTAAAAAAAGGAAAAGAGAATCTTACGCATGTACCAGCGATAGATAGAAACGTAGGATGAGCGCGTATGTAAACTCCGAGTATTCGAAGGCTAAATTGCGGATGGTCTTCGATTTGTCATTTAAAGTCATTTAAAGTCGTCGACGTTCTCGCGCATGTATTACGCGATGTCGCGCTGCAACGAACTTCGGTCAATGTAACTGTGTCACTTTGGAAGAGCAGCGTTGAAATTCGAAAGCGTTAAAATTTGAGCGACCCGAACCACAACGAGTTGGTCGGAATCGTCGTGTAATTTGGACTTGTAATTGGATATTAAATCAATGTCTCTGTAAAGTAAAACGGCAAATTATCGTCGGCTATATCGCTGAATATTACAACGATTGTTTGCGCAGTCGTTTGATACAGTAACGATCGACTTTCGCACTAATTAGTTTACCTTCGTAGTTCATCGAATTACTACGTGTATCCTCGAATCCTTTTCTACGTTGTACAAATTACAAAGACCGCTTCGTACATCGTAGTTGCAGCAGTATTCGCGGTAGTGATGCCTGTAATGCGTGACGTAACTGCACCACCCCTGTTATCTGCTTTTCCAAACGTAGTAGTAGAACATTCCTTCCATCCAATATTACAAGATCGTCGTTTCGCCGCGCCGAGTTCAGGCGAAATTTCCTTAAAGAGGTAGCACGGTCCGGTATCTAATTACGCGGAGTTTTGACGAACTTTCTCCGGCCAACTTCCACAACGATTTTCGCAATTAGTGTCTCGCTCGAGTCGGAGCCGGCTAAATTGAAATTACTTTCGAATTATTTCGATTCGACCTGAAGGAAAAGAGAGAGAGAGAGAACAAAACGATATCCGGATGAGGCTATACGCTTCTACGCGCGTCACGCACGTTTGAGTTCTCGAATTTTCCCTGCAAGCTGTTGCAGACTGGAACGGGATATTTAATTGCCGTTCCTTTTGTAGAACGTTCTCGCGATTACGAGCAAAGAAATGGCAAGTTCTTCCGCGAAGGCCAGGCGTGGTGGATGTTGACGAGCTGAAGTCACAGTGCTCGATTTAGTTCGACCTCGTTAAAGTAATATCGCGCGAGGAACGTGCGCATCATCGCATTTTTCACGTCGTCGTGTGCATACTCATAAACGCGCGACCCATTTTTAATCCAACGTCAAAGGTCCTTTTTCGATCGATTTTTCCACCTCGCTGCTCTCTCTCCCTTCCCCTGTTTCGCGCTTTATTCCTCGTCCCTTTTTCGGTAATTGTACAATTCAATGACCTTTTCCAATTTTGATTATCGAGCTCTAGTCTTTTTTTTTTCATTTTATTGAAATTTGTCAAGCTCCCTCGATCGATTTCTTGCTTTACCGATGAACTAAGAAAGATTTTAAGAGAAAAACCGAAAAGAAATGATCGAAATTAAGAATTTCTCCTTATTCACGGATCATTTATTCCGTGCAATTGAACATTCGACAGGATTTTCGACCGACTCGATCAGCGTGTTTCCGATTTTAATTGGGACTCGCGAAATTCGCCGATTTCGGGCCGGTACGTAACGATAGATCTCTACGCGGCGATACAGTTTCAAAAAACGTTCGTACAGATAAACTTGAATTTGACGCGCGACGTAAATAGAATTTGTATGGCGAGAGGCAGTAAAGTCACTTTGAGCGAAACGTTTGTTCTAATTGTTTCGCGTGTAAATCAAACACACTGTCCCTTCATAAATTGAATCGTACTCGCTGACGTCTAACTTTGAATCGCGTATACAATAGGCAAGTCGATGTTACCCCGGCTCTTGTATTATTCAACGCGTCCAGGATTTTTATCCTTATCGCGCCTTTATCATATTTTGCGCTGTTTGCTTCACGACCGAGTACACGCGAATAAAATTCGACGACTCGCTACGAAGCAATATATATTCATCGACGATAATCTAATATGAGAATTCCGATTGATACAAGGAATTTGTATTGCTTGATATCTTAGAATTTTAAAGAATACCTTGACATTCGTAGTGTACTCGAACAATTGTCACGATGGAGTATATTTTGTTTGATTTTATTATCATTCTGAAATACGTATAAAATCTGAAAAATAACATTTTCAAGGAGAATTGTTTGGTCTTAGCATTCGGCAATTATAGAAGGGTGGATTGCGTGTGCGCAGTGCGCATCTTCTTTATCCCCTCGGCATCCGATTAGGTACCATGGCAGCGATAGCTTCGACCTGGCGCTTGATAAATCGTAAATGACGAATGTCCTTTTTTGCTAAAAACGTTCGAATCCGCTGGTAATACCGGTTTCCCTTTTTCTTTTATCCTTTTTTCTCAAGGTACAAAAGGTATTGAAAACTCTGGTGGATTACTTTAAAATTGTTTCGAATATTCGAAATAATACGTAAATCAATATCGGGTAATCCTGAGCGCGATAGCAAAATTTTCGCTACGTTCGATCAAAAAATAGAAAATAGAGAAAGAGATACGGGAAAAATAGGAAATTATTTTCTGTTTGGAAGAATCAAACGCAATTTTGTTTCATCCTATCAAATTTTCAATTTCCAACCCTTCGGTAACGAAATTGCTGCGTCTGTTTTGGGGATGGTTTAAAGCGCTTACTAAACGGCACCCTCTGTACGCGAATTTTGTGCCCCGTAGGCTTTATACCCCGTAAGCCATAGAAGAGAGGATGATACATACACACATACATACATATATGTATATATACATTTATACATATACATATGCGAATGCATATATATATACATACATACATACATAAATATATAAAAATATATGTATATGTGTAACGCTATTTTATATATATATATATATGTGTATATATACATATATATATAATACCGTTTCCTAGCTACCACAGATGCCCATGAAGCTGCGAATTTCAGTCAGTTTCTCGGCGGGCTTCCATCGAAATACTCGCGCTGGAAAATCATACGGCCATGTTTTATTAAGCAGCGAAATTTTGATTATTCGTGAGTCGTGCTATTTGGTTCCACGTTTCGTCGTGCCCTCTTTTCTCTCTCTCTCTCTCTCTCTCTCTCTCGCGAAGCTGTTCATTTTCTTCGAACATGTTTCTCGTGCCATTTTGCGTTTCTTCATGGATTGATTACGTTCGTTCGTTTAATAAACGTAAGAGCATTTACATCAACGACGAGTATACGAACGAAGAGGCAACGATCGATCGCAACGAGACTGCATCGCTCGACGAATCGAACTGAACAGCCCGCAGAAAAATTCAGAAATCACCGACAGTTTCAAGATTTTTCGAAACCGCGGTCGTTTCGCAATAAACACTCGTCGTTGAAGTCTACCGTGGCTTTAATTAATTCGGCGACGCAATACCGGAGCTGGTAAACTATTTACACGATATAATATCAAATTAACGTTCTGCTTTATCGTGCACCGGTGCTCGTTCTTCGAAATCGTTAAACCGTCTTTCTGATTAATTTACATCGCGCGTATATACGTACCGGGTAAACGAATGGAGAAGGATGCAGCTATCCGAAAAAGAAACAGGCCACGAAACTGTTCGTATCGGCGCGTTCGTTATGCTTGCATTAATGAGGAATTCGCGTGGTAATTGTCGGAGCCACGGATAACCGAAGTTGCCGCGCTAATTTGGCAATCGCTAACGAACCTCTCCGACGAATCTCGTCTCTTGCTTTTCTCACGGCGTGGCGTACAACAACGCAACGCGTAGTTTAGTTATCGGCGCGTGAATCCGATAATGTGATTTTGACGAGAGGGCGCCAATGAAATTTCGCCGACGATGCGGCCAACGAAATATGTAGCAAACGAAACGAAAATCGATACAGCCTGCTGGCCGGCTCGCTGCTCCTCCTCTTTGCCGCGCTCTGTTCCTCGTGCCCTTCTTCGTCTCCTCGTCTCTTCGTGAATGGATGCGGTGAAACGAGTCGCAACCGCCCTACTCGGCCTTCTTTCCACCGGATAAGAAGGATCGTGGCTGATTTTCCCGTTGTTTCGATCGTTTTTATTCGTCGCGCGGTTAAATCGCGAAAGAAGAATAATTTTTCTCCTTTTAATCGAATTACGCGGACGAATCGGTTTAGTCGCAACAGCGAGTTCTAATTTCGTTCGAAAGGATTTAAGGATCCCCCTCTGTTCTTCGACTCGTTATCGATGATTAATGGTTTTCTATTTCTGGTCGAAATTCTATCGGGACACGCGCCGATAGAAAAACGATGATCCGATTGGCCGATTTATTTCTCGATCGTTAGTACAATTTCTTATTATTACATTTTGTTATCTGCAACATTTTCATTATCCGGCGATATCGCGTCTAGTTTGCATTTATTTTTAATCAGCTTGAATATTCCTTTTCATAAACTGGCAAGTTAACATCCGCGTTTAATTTCATGCATCAAACTTCCTGATCCGAGAGCATTTCGTTTAAACGGTTAATCAAAAACGATTCGATTCGATAACGCGCGCAAAACCGCACTCGGATAATCTGTATAGAATAATTTATCTGGAATATCGTATAATTATTGTCCGGTTAAATTCGATTAGAACAGCGTCGGTCGGATGATTAAGTTAATATCCGTTTCATGGAATATCGATAGCGAGGAAATTTACATGTTCGACCTACTATTCGAACTTATCTATTATCCAGAAGAAATTCAAATTGATCTCGTCATCGTTGCGTCATTCGGTTGGATATTTACCCTTCGAATATCCTCCAATTTTCCATCGCTCTATGCCTGTCTTGTCGCTACTCGTTTAAAAGTTTTGACATCGCGGTAAGCCGCATTATCCGTTACCTCGACTGGTCCCGCAGAGGCCCACGCAGTTTCATTGGCTGACAGTCGGCGGTTTGACGTGTCTCGTCATTTCGTGTTCCCTCGCAGCGAAAGGCAATTTCTTCCTCCTAACATTCGAACCGCTCTGCTTCGTCTGTTTTCCAAATCTAATCGTAAAATTGCTTGCAACACAGACAGGAAATTAGAAAATAGACAAAGATATCCAGCGAGACACGATCGTGCTTTCGCAGCTACGTTTCTCGCTTCCGCAGCTTTACACGAGGTGTCCCAAAATAACCACGTATGGTCGGTCGTGTACGCTAAGTTCGAAGCAACGTTGAAATAAGAATAAAAGGCCAGATCCTTGTTCTTCGTCGTCGATCGTTCGTCGTACGTCACTCGTTTCACCTTGAAAACGTCGCATACAGACATCGATGATCGAAGATTATACGTAAACACGTCGTTCAGACTTGGCATCGCGAACGTAGGTTTTGTTTCTTTTTTTAACGACGACGGTCGAATCACAGTATTTTACGGTTCGAGCGTTCGTGGATTTACGGAGAGACGCGCGTGTTCACGGCGAAAGTGGCGCGTAAACGCACGGCACGGAAACGATGGGACCGCGCGTGATTCTCGTCGAACGATCCTAAAGCAGCGAGTTACGAAGGAGTTGGAAACGAACCAGAGGAGAATCGTTGTCTGGCCGAGGATACGCAACGATGCGCGGAACCGAAAAAAACCAGGCGGAGCCGTTTCGTTAGCGTGTAAAGTGTGTGTAAGCGCGATGGATCGAAAGGATGCACGACCGGGTAGCTCGAGTAGCTTCTCCGGATGTACCAACACTCTACAACTTCGATTCAACGTAAGTACACGATTTATGCCTCGTATCCGAACGACGAAGAACACGAAAAAGGATGAGTAGCGACGACGAAATCGCAGCCGCCTGGCGTACCGATATTTGCTCGCATTTAACGGGCTTAATGACGGTGCCGGATACGGGAATTTATTGCTGGCCTGGCTGCGCGACGTTGTTCCCCGACAGACGAGTAGGTAGAAGGAAACACGGGAGAATTACAGAGCTTAATATCAACCAGCGATTCGTAAAGTGGCAGCTGTTTTCTCTTGTTTCAGAACCGTCGTTTGCTTCGGTCCTCTGGAATGAATGCAATTAAAAAATCGCGTTTCCCGTTTCCGGCCATTGCCCCGTAATCGCGTGAAGTTTCAAGAGGGTTGTTCTTCGGTTTTCTAATTTCCTTTGTTACCTTTAACGAGTTCAAAAGAAAGGCTTGCGTTGGCAAACGCCATTGAAACGCGTTTTACTTGCTAAACACACAACACAGCTGGTTCTACGAACTAAGCAAGTAACTTTGCGATAGAAGCGCATACGTGAAACAGACGACGTTCTATCGACGCGGTACGAAAGCCGACAGACGTAAAGATCTATTATGTAAACTAACGCGTAAAATTCTACGCGTTAAAACGCGTGTTCCAACCTAGCGAATATTCTCGTTGTTTTCTCACGTCTCGTTTTTGTCTGGTTCCTTCTAATCTTCGCAGGTTCGAGGTCGGACGATCGACAAGCCAAACCTTCAAAGCGGAGACGGTTTCGTTTTAAGTCGAATCTATCGCGGAAACGAGGGCAGCGTTTTCTTTGATGCGGGTAAAACGAATTTCGCGCGAATATTGTCCGAGAAGGAACTCGGGGAACGCGTCCCTGGCCCCGAGGTCGCGTTCTCCCGGGATAAATCCTACGGCCACGAATCCCGTTGCCCGATAATTTCGTTTTTTCCCTCTTCCCTCGTCGGTGCTCCGTTCGCTTCTTTACTGGCCGCAATGCAATAACATCGTTCCCCGGACCACTCTTTGACGTTACCCTCTTTTCTAACGGAGCCTCGGCGAACCGCTTTACCGGAAAAATAGAAAAGAAAATTAACGACGTCAGTGAAAATCTTCTTACCAAAAACCATGCCGGTTACACCGAGCTTTTTTTTCTCCCTTCCCCGTTGTAGACGTTAGCTCCAGGTTAGAAGGATATCCTCTTTGTTACACCGTAATTCCTCTTTCTTTCGCCTGCCCCGCCCCCCCCTCTCTCTCTCTCTCTTCACGTTCTTTATTTCCACCTCAACTTTTCGTTTTCTTTCTGCCCCTTTCTCACAACCTGGCTTCTACCCTTCGCGCTCGCATGTTCTCTTCCTCGTTCTTCTCCTTCGTTCGTTGACCGTAAAAGTCTACGTAGACGAGTGTTGCTCGGTTTTTCGGCCTCGTCGTATCCTCCTACGACGTAACTTTCTTACGCCACGTTCAAAGCCACGTCTCGTTATTCTCGTAACTTTGCGATCGTTAGTTCCGCTAGGAAGGGAAACTGCAAGAGAAACAGGCCGACTAGTACGTTTCCCCTCCCGGCGACGGTAATTCACGCTCGGGCCGCATTAATTATCGATCAATCCGTAAGCCGTTGAGCCCTCCCTGCTGGCGCGCTTACTGGCTGCTTGCTTCTAGGAATTCTTTTTATGGGTTAAACGATGTAACGGGATTCAAGGTTGATCGGAATGTAATCTCTCTACACCTATAACATTTTGATAGCCGAAAGAAAGAAGAAGAAACTACGATGTTCGACTTTTTGGTTGAGAGTCTCCAACGATGAAATAACGCCGACGACTCTCGAAATTCTCTTTCTCTTTTTCTCAGCAGTCTTATGCTTGGATCGTGACAAAGACGCGTTTTCTTTTTTTTTTTTGTTTTCTCCCTTTTTCCTTTTTCTCTCGCGCAACACAGATTTTTCGCTCGATTCTCAATCGCTCGCCATCGGCGTGAATTTCTGCTATCAACGCTGTGAATATTCGCACGGACGCGTTTCAGGATTAAAAAAGATTTGATAAAGGAAGCCTGCTACGGCGATCGCGGCCCGTAAATTGCGAGCGAAACGGGGTGACCGTTCGTAGCACAGCCAAGACACGTTTATGAATTATCTTTACGACCTGCGAAATTTGTGACACGACGTTTTATTTAATCGACTCGGATGAATTATGGGCGGTAACCTCGGCTGGCGTACATATCGACTGTTCTCTCCGTAATCGTACACGGATTTCTGCCACGGCATGGATTTTGTCGACGGAAGGACACCACACCACCAGGGCTTTCCACGAGATTCGCAGAGATCAGAACGGTGTTTGTTAATATCGTTAAGTCCAGTTTTCGCTGACAAGACTGTACGCGACGGCTGTTCCTCCTCTGTTGCTTCACTGCCGTTTCCATTAACGAGACTAACGCGTACAACGTCGACATCGTCCCCTCTCCGCTTGCGGTACAGAATGCAGGTCTACGATGCAGGGTTCCTCTTTTTATTAAAAATGAGCCGCGTCACGTCGTTGCGATGATCGATCGACGTTAGCTAAGTTCGCTGTTCACGATGTTCGCATAATTTATACGGAACAACGAAAAAAGTCCTCGTGTACTACCCTATTTCAATTTTCTCCGACAGTCTTGCGTGTTATCGGCTGCGTTGCGTCGTTCGCTGACTCCTGATTCTGCAATGACTATCGTCGAATGTTTTTCTAGACGGACCAAGCCAGTCCGATAAAACGTAGATAGCGCGCTTAAAATAATTTGTATCGATCGATCGACGACTTTGATTTCATCGTGCAATCGCGTTCATCGCGAGGCGTTCATTAATTACGTTGCGAGATTAAAAATATCGCGAGAGCAACTAATAAACGCAGAATTCGTAACGCGTTAAGACTCCGGTCACTTCGTACGAACTTAACTCAGATTGAATTTGTTATTATACGGCAAAGTATTCTACGTGCCAAAATATATTTGTCTTTTCAATGCTGAATCAATTTTCCATTTCCGGTATTGGTTCGTTCAAAGATTGGCAACTCATTCGAATCGTTTTGTGCCACGATAATCTATCCTGTCCGCGACATCTCTCTGTTTTAATTAGAACATTCCGCCTGCAAACCTTAAATTATCACGCACGGAAGAAAGGAGCATTTGTCGGTGGAACTCGTGTCCGCTGAGCGGCTGTTTCTCGCCCGGTAGAGCAACCATACGGTTAAACCGACGGTTTCCGTCGTGCTTGTTCTACGTTTCCCCACGTCGTCCTTGCTCCGCTTGCCATTGAGATCCCACATTGCTTTCATCGAGCGTCGGTCACGAACAAACGTTAGGCGATATTGCTTGCCGATATTTTTCGCGCGTGACACTGTGCCCCGGTTTGTACCTGGCATAGGAAATCAAGGGGCAGCGTATATATGTTTTCGAGAGCGTTGCGCTGAATAATGCAGCAACTGATCGAGTAAGTTTCCATACTTTGCAACGGTTATTCAGACCTCGCAACACTGGTAATGGACGGTATTAGGAAGGCAGGCGTAGGACGCGTCGCTTATGAGAGAATATTTCATAGCTGGGAGAGTTATTCGAAGGCGACTAGGGTGACTTCAAGCGATCATTTGTCTTACGTCCGTAGGAGGACGAGGAGTATTCTTTGCGCGGAAAGAGAGAATAAAAGTGCGGCTGTTCTTGCGATAAGACAGCATCCTCTTCGATCCATTCCCCCCCCCCCCCTTTCAATTACCGTTTAATTGGATTCGAGGAAAAGACGTGTACGTCGGCTTTGCCCAGCGTGATTATTCGAGCGGAACTCGAGTTTGCCAGAGAGAATCGTTAGGAGATCGCTGTTACCTGGTCGATGCGCCGTACTTTGGCGCAGCCTGCTTTATTTAGCCTCTGCAGCGGAGAAAATAATGTCGATCTAGTTTCGCGTTGTTTTGAAGGAAAGTATGCGCTCGGAAACTGTAGTCGACAGCGGGTTGGCGAAGGGGTGCCGAGAGATGAAACGATAACAGAGCGCTCTGGATGGCGAGAGTAAACTATAACGAAAGAACGAATATGGAAGCGAACGTTAGAAAATCAATGCAGGGTACACATTTCTGACGGACGAAGGACTTCGCGAGAGCCGCGAAATCAACGAACACCGTTTGCGTTGGCAAAACCGAGGCAGTGTCGATTTTCATTTGCATAGTCGAACAAGCAGATTACGACGGTTAGATATTAAAGGGAACGAGCGAACGTTTTGAAACGCGGTTTGTAACTGTTCGTCAAACGTTATCGCGCGTCGACTCGCGTCTTATCAGCGTATTGGCGCGATGCGTTCTCGTTTCAAAGCGAAATTTCCTACGATTTAGCCACGTCGGCGACGCGCGTTAATTACTCAAGACTTATCTGCAGCAATATGCTGCCTGTTGTGCGCCAAGGACGGGCCAGGGAAATGCAATTACGCGTGTGTCTGAGCCCGCTGACTTTTCACACGTGTATCAACTTAATGGCGTAATAACGCTACGTAAAAAGGGAACTAACCGTGTCAAGGATGAACGATAATTCTCTTCTTTTAAGAAAAAAGACGAGGCAGACGAGGGCGAACTCGAGAGTTGAGACAGACTCGTTGATGCCGGAGAAGCGTATTACCACATTTTTTCCCCTCTTTCCTCGTTTCCTTTTTTTCTTCTCTTCTCGCGAACATTAGTTAAGATTACATTCGTGTTGTGCCTCGTTCGTAACGTGCACCGCTAAAAAAACACAGGAAATGGAAAGAGAGGAGAGAGAGAGAGAGAGAGAGAGAGAGGGACGAGAGGTGAATAAAATATAGAGAAAAAGCGTAGCTGGAAGTGCAGCCAGTCCGTTGACTGAGCGGATTAAAATGGACGCGACAGGAGGTGCTGTGAATATCACTTTTCCAGCGTGAACGATAACATTCAGAATGTTCGAGGCCACCGGGTATCCATTGAAATTCCCGCGACTCCTGTTTCAACGGATCAAATCCTACGGGTTTTCCATTTGTTACCACTGGCAGACGAGAATGTGACAACCTACTGCCCGCTGCCTTTTCAACGAATTGGAACGTAGCGTTCGATCAAACTATGGTTACCCTCTCGATCCAACGCCGACGATATCTCTTTCGTTCGGAGAAGCATCGAAGAATATCGAAATGGGACGAAGGATCGTGTGACGGGTATTAAAGATGATTAACGTGGACTAGAATGACGAATGAGATACACCTCGCCAAGAGTATTGGACGCGAGTACAGAACGGTGTAACGCACCGTCAAAGATTCGCCACGTTCGTACGAGTATGCCGAGTTATTCCGTGAAAGATAAAAAGGCTCGGAACTCGAGGATTCGAGTGGCCTAGAAATTGAGAACTCGACCACTATAAAAATCTACATTCGGCCAATTCTAAAAACACTCTAAAAAAATCGGGGATTCGATAACTCTGAAATTAGAAAAATTGCGAGTCAAGGGGGGAACTCCAGGGTATGGAACTCGCGAAGAATTCGGTAATTCCAGATCCCTAAAATTCTAGAGATGGCGAATTGAAATTCTCGATAATACCACGACCTCTAAGGGCTTATGAATGAACTCCAGGAAAACACGTGATTCATTGATTCAACTGGATTGCGTAACGCTGCGATACATACAAAATGACCGTGTACTCACCGTCACCGCTGTATGTCGGAATAACAACAGCGTTGTTTCGCAACACGGGCAAAGTACGTCCGCGTAAAGTTCGACTGCGCACATGTCCTTGTCGTCGCTCTCTTCGCGCCACTCGACCCATAAATCGCGTTGCATTTTCACGTGGTATTAGTACAGTTGGTTTCACGCGTGACGAAGTCGCCGTTATCATCCAACGTCTATGGGGAGCATTCTCGTCTTTAACTTTGTATCTACATAACGACGCGATACATCACCATACATTATACTGGACGTCTGGTGGTTTCCATATTTTCGTAGTCCCGTCGAGCTTTCTTCAGCCTCGCTTTCTCCGTATACCGGCGAGTTTTCCGTGCCGCCAGTGACACGGAAGTAACGCACGATCGATTACACGCGAGGCTTATAAATAACTTCGTTTGTGTGTGGTTGCACGATGCTCGGATTAAAAACGGTAGATCGATCTTCTTAAAGTATATCCGAGCTCGCGCGAAGCGAAACGATCGATTAATCGGATGCTTTAGTCAGAGATTATTACGATCACGGAATTGAAAGTTAACGAAGAAATCGATTTCGATTATATTGACGATCGAGTAACAATTTAACTCGTACTTTCCTATAAACAAATTACCAACAAAATGTATCTGTTTCGTATAAAATGCTGATTCGTAATCCATCAAAGAGCACGTTGGATAATTTGACTATTCGGCTCGATAGAAAGTTAAAGAATCATCTATCGATGAAGAGAAAGGAAACGGATTACCAAGATCAACCAGGTAATACGGGCCGATCTGGTTAATTCGACGACACGTAGCCAGCAAAGAGTCGGTTCGGCATCGAGCGAAATTGGACGAGCCTGTCCGATAATAAAAAGCGCCCCTCCTCCTCGGGGACTATTAAGATATTCGATATATCGATCGTCGTTCAAATCGTTCCCTTCGTTGATTTTATAACTAAATTTTACGATACACCACACGCCATACAGTACGTGCACGCGGTGTTGCTTCAACCTGGTCGAGCTAAGAGATTCGCTAACGAGGCGAATGAATAATTTGAATTCCTGCTTTTCCATGGCTGGTAATCGGTCCATAATTCATCCGAATTCCACTCTCGTCGCGCAGTTCACCGTTACCAACGGAAGGAAACGTAATGACGTTAAATGAACAGCGTTCCCTTTTCGCGGAACGGAGGGAGGTTGAACGTTTCACGGTTAGTCGACCATAGGAAAATTAATTTGATCGTTAGGCGAGAACGCGAGAACAGGATTAGAATTCGGTGTAGTGAAGCGCGAGGCAGCCAGTCGTTGTTCGGCTTGTCCTTTTATCTCGGCCTGGTGCAGATTAGCAAGACTTAACACGGTTATTGTTTTCGTAATCCGCAGACCACCTCTGGTTCGGTAAACATTTTCCTTCGAATACGCCACCGTGACTTTCTTCTTCGAACGTTCGCACTCTCTTTTACCTTTCTTCCTCCTTAATTCTTCTTTCATGTTCTTTTACGCGCGATGAACGAGACGTTTAATAGAACGCGAACGTTGAACGCCAGCGACGAGAATATCGTACCTGTCAACGGGAAATAAGTACGTACATAGGTTGATCGAAGCTGACGCGCACGGTGTACTAGAAAATCACAAAGGCGAATTTCTTCGGTTCTTGTTACGCGTAAGGTACAGGAAAGAGCTCTGAGCTTTTCGTTCCTCCTTTCAGCGTACACGCTTATTTGCATATTTTATTCAGAGCTTTATCGCGCTAGAAAAAATTTGCCTGCAGTAACGAACATCGTGATTAGTAACATTTTTGTTTTAAAGCTATACTTTTTACATTATCCGTGATTTCTCAGACTCAGAATCTATTTATCCTTTATCGTACGCTACGTTTATTTACTATTCGCGTGAAAATGTCTCTAGCGTCGCCCCATTCGATCCCATTTCATTAATTTATATTTTTAATTATCTTAAAATATAGCCGATTCTGGTGGCGTTTTCCGTTTCGAAGGTTTGACGTTCGTTCGTTATTGTTCAATGTTTAGCCTCTCGCATCGAGAAGTAACAACGACGCGAGTAAGTCATCTGCATTTGTATCTTCCATCGAATGTAAAGCGACAAGTTTTAATTAGTTGTCGTTTCGCGTGATTTTATTACGCGGCATAATTACACGGGATGACAGGCCCGGGTAATAATACGCGTTTCGTTCGCAATATGCTAATTAAGTTTTCAAAAAGCCTGCGCCCCTGTGCTTGTAACAATGGACTGCGAAAATGGTAGCTCGGTTTCTAGGATGTCTACGACCGATCGATAGGCCCGTGTAGCAGAAAGCAGCTACAACGAAGAGGCAGAAACAGGTGATCGACCCGAAGCTTTCGCGGAACGTTTGATGAAAGCGTTTTCGCTTCGCCGATATTTCTGAATATTTTTTCTCCTTTCTGGATAAAAGTTCGTAAAAGCGTTTCATAAAATAAAAATCCGAACCTGTCGTTTGCGATCCGACTGGTCGACGATTTTAACAGCTAATCGTCGATTGTTACGTTTTATCCTTGATCTGATTTATCCCTTTGAAAAACGGGCAAAATTTCTGAAATTCGTAGATCGCTGAAGAAGTAAATAAAACTGCGGAAACAAGGCTGTTTTATTTTAATACGTAGGCAATTTTGAAAAAAAAAAAAAAACGTGGGCATGTAGGTTTTAAATATTAATCCACGAATATCTGGTTTGCTTGCGCAGGATGTCCTACGAGAGTTGGGACAGAAAAAGCCACAGCTGGACGAGCTGGTGCATACCGCGGAGGCGCTGCGCGCGGACACCAATAGACAGCAAGTGCACGGCAAAGGTAAGCTCATTCTCTTTTCCCCTATTTCGACCCGTTTCAGCTTTCAGAAATTTTTATTTCGCGTTTCCATCTCGTTCGACTCGGTCCAATCTGATTCCCGTTACGCGGTTATTCGCAGCTTGCAATTCCCAAGTATTTCGAATTACGAGCGAGGATTCGTTAGGACAGGTGATAATTTATTACCAGTTAAATCGTGAAGCGAAGGACGTGAATCGCAGGACGAGATTGGTAATGAGAATATCGTCATCGCGGAAGATCGATATCCGTATCGATAGCCAACGACCTCGATAAGTTTTTGTCGTCGCAATTGATAAGGGTGCACGGTTACTGCTTGCCAAGCACTTTTCAGGCCCCGGCAAATTTCAGAAGTTTAATTATCGGCCTTGATCGTTCGACCAAAGCTTGTAATAAATTGAACCATCTGTTCCACGGGACAGCTACTTATTATACGAAGTATCTTGCTCCAAGCCTTTCTTCTTTTCAATCGTTTCTTACGTCCGATTGAACGGATCGCGTGCAAAGGATTTCTCCTCTGTCAGCGGTGTTCTTATGAAATCGTCAATTTGTCTTTTCTTCTACCTGCAACTTGATTCTGTAATAAGCGATATCCGAACGTCATCCTCATGGCAGGAATATTAGGTTATAGACAACTCTTGCTCGTGAAATATAAAACAAAGTAAAATAATTTACTCTCGTTTAACACTTTGACGATCGTTCTTTGCCTTCGCTTTGGCCGACTATCGTCGCGTTTCTGAGACTTTAGTTTCTTTTTTTTAATTTAATCGGCACTTGAAAGCGAGGCAAATAATTTCTATGTCCGATAGAGCTCCATCGAAGCGAAACGATTTACGAACGCATTGAAAAGACCAGCAATTTGCGAGTCTAATGATCCAGCGAGAGCGAATGCTCAGGAAATGATTATAATCCCGCTTGTGGGACTATATTCTTAAATTAAACGATATAATTGTACGGGGGCAATCGGTAAATTAATAAATAAATAAATAAATAAATAAATTCATATAATCGTAGTGATCATAGTCGTATAATAACAGTGCTGGAAGCGATCAACATCTTTAGCATCAAGATCTTTAAACTGCGACGATTCTTCGATTCTTAAAGATCTCACACGCAATCGACTTTCTACGTGGCATCGAGCGTGCTAATCTAACGGCGCGAGTTCTTCGGATCGTTCCACGTACGTTCTCCATACCGTTTAACGCTAGTACTCGTTCTCGATCGCTCGACAAGCATCGACTGCCGAATATTTTCTCAACGGTAGTTCCAGCCGTTAATTGACGACTCTTCGGTCTATCTGGGTGGATTGGAAATTAGCTCGGCTAACCGTTTGGGGCGAGGCGAGGGATCCGATCGATTTGGAAACTTTTTAAATCCCCGCGAATCTGGCGCGGATTGACGCAATAGAGGGTCGAGCGCGGAGATTAACGGCGATGCCGTTAATTGTTTCAAGAGCCCTGGAAAACTCTCTCTCCCGCCGATGTCGCATTGTTCCTTCTATATTAGCGTGCCGGTACTTGTCAGTCCCGTCTGCTACCGCGCCCGTGCATTATAGCCAGACGATTCTTTCGCCCATTGTTTTCAGCAGGCCGCCCACTCTGCGTGAAACAGGGAAGAAAGGGTTCGCATACCGGCCGTATCAACCAGTTCGTTCCCGTCTCTTGCGTTACGCGTCGCAAGCTACGTTTCTCCTCCAGCGTTCTTATTAATCGCACCTGCGCCTCCTTTTACCATATTTCACGCTATTGAACGTCTTGGTTTCGCGCGATTATCGAAATTATCAGAGTCACGGATGTTGACGCGAATTCGTGTCTTTCGTAGATACAAAAGAGTACTAATTCTTTCGCTTAAAACACATTATTTTATATCTTTCTCCATGATACGTTCTTGTTTTGATAAGTTTTCTGCGTACGCGCAGACATTCGCAGTATGGCAATCGTATACATCGTTTCCATGGAATCGGTGAATTTTTCGTCCAACTGCATTAATAATTGCACGACGTCAATGAATAATACGGTAGAGATCGAAGAAACTCTTCTTCCACGATATAAAGTATGCAAGACTGATCGTGCAATAATAATAGAACAATCTAGTACAATTTGAATGGGCAGGAAAGAAACGAGATTCGGTGTCGTGACGCTACTTCACGACCCTTGTGAAAACTCTACCTCGTATGGAACTTGCGACATCGAGGTGAAAACTTGTAATTCGTCTCTCTTTAACTTGATCGGAACTGTATATACTGGAAGAAAATTTGTGCGTGCAAAGTTGGCCAAGTTTATCGTTCGACGGTACATAGAAAAATAAAAAGCTGGCCGTTTTATCGATCTAAAAATCGCTCGTACTCGCAAGCTGTCGGTTTACGGGTAGCAGCCCGACGTCTGGTTTTCCGTCTTGGCTGGCGTGCACGTGCCTCCTCGAGATTGAACCGATGCTGAAGTGGCTCGACACGGCAACCTCGGGTGTATCGAAAGGCGGCCGTATTTCGGCCAACCTCTCCACAGCAGATTTTTCATAACGGTCACGTTATCAAACCGCGGCAAATGCCCACCTAGCCTGAAGTGCTGCTGTTTCCTCGCAGCCTTTAATTACCAGCACGAAACACTGACATGCTAACGCTCTCGCGTTTCACCGCGTTTCACCGTTTCTTCTATGCATCCCCTGTATTATACGCTCGAATTGTTCCGTGCCTTCTTCTACTTTGTTTCTACGTAGAAACGCGTTTCTAACTTTTTATATTATACGTTGAACCATTAACCGCGTGTATCCCGTTCCTCGTACGTAGGAAATAGGATATTACGATTTCTTTGTAATTAAAAGTAAATCAAAAATATTCCATTACCATTCGACGCTGCGAGTATTCGAATATAAAGCAAATACGATATCCCCGACTAGCGAAGATTCCACTTGAAATCTATCGAACGTCGTCCTCTCGTTTCTCGGAGAAAAGAAATACGCGAGGATGTTATCGTCAAAAGTTAACCGTGCAAAAACGACTTCGCGAAACATTCAGAGTTCCCTTCTACTTTACGCAAACGTTTCCTATCTCCGCGTAAAATTACCGTGGAATCTTTTCGAAGGCTGCAAAGTGCATCGAAGCTAACGTTTCAGCCAGAAAGTATCGCTTCGTCTTCTAAAGTACAATGGTCGTTCAGATTCTCATATCGCGTACCGGTTTATTTCTCAGACAGATGTACGCGGATGAATGCAATCGGCTGATATATACGTGGCGTTGATTCTTTTTCCCGCGGATTTCGTATTCGTCGCTGATACTTTCGTGACTATCGACGGGCAACGCACCAGAGCGAGACGAAAAACGATAGAAAATGTCTCGAGATAAGCCATTGTTGCCGCTTTTATCCCGACGGTTACGTACAGTCAACGATGCAACTTTTCTTCGAGGGAAATTCCACGCATTGTCTTGAATCGTGTCGCGAAACTGGCGTCGCTTGATCGAATATCCGATCTCCTTTGGCATTGTTGCCAAAACTCTCGCTTGCGGAATTAAATTCTTCCGTGTCGTTAATTAAACCCCTCTATTAGCCGGATAGGGTGGCAGATTCGGGTCTGCTGAAACCGGAAGGCAAATTAACTCCAGGCGTGAAATCGTTTCCGGCATTCGGTGTTCTAAGAATGTAAAGCGACTCGCGATCGTTCGCCTCAAATATTTCCTGTCGAATAGCGGATATAGTATCTGTTCCTCCCGCAAAATAATTGTAACACGAGCTCGATTCATGATTATACGTGAAAGAACAGACATCGATTAAATGATTCTAAAATTAAATAGAACTTCCGACATTTTAGAACGCCGAGAGAAGAACTCTGTCAAATTCAGATTACCAGCGATTTGAAATATTTATATCGTCGTCGTAATAGTTTTAGGATTACAAGGGAAGAAGGTCGCGTTTTCTAATTTTTGCAGAGAAACACATTTAGAGTTCGTTGCGCCGTCAGTCAATGTCGTATTAGCAAAACCGTTCGATGAAGCTGAACGCGCCTTTTCTCTTTGCTCCGCTTGAAACTTTCCAACTTATTTTTCAGCTATTTCCATCAAGACACTCACAGCTTCGAAACTGTTTATATTCTTTGTTACGTTAAACGTCGTATTAAGCTCTTCCGTTTAATCGTACGGTTGGTTAAAATTGATAATTGGAAAATCAATAGAAACTTGTCTATCACGCTCTTTCCGTCCGCGACCTTTACTTTATTATATTCGCAACTGCAATTTCCAATTCACGCAGCCTGCGAATCCGTGAAAGAGAAATAACAACAACGTCGATATTCGCATCCGTGTATTTACCAAAATTCACTCTGCACGGGATTCACTGGGCGTAACCGTTCCATTTGCATAACCAGATTCCCACATATTCGAACTGCTTCGTACGGTAGATAGAAAATCGCGGATATATTAATAACAATTATACGAGCGCGTTAACAGCTGGTGGGATCGTTTTCGGTTGACGATAATGCAGCACGGACGGTGCGTTCTCGAGGTTGGTTCGGAAGCCTCTCGGCATTGCATTCCTGCGTGCGGCTTTTGGGACACACATCCGTCGACCATGGCGATAGGACGGTGTGCGAGATAGCAACCGACTTGTACCCCAGGAATGAAGGCAAGAGCCACTTCAAAGCCGACGGCGTTTCTATGTACGCGTGGGTTCACCACGTGTACACCACGATACGACGAATACACGTGCACTGTGCACGCATCCCTCTGGCTATAAACCGTGCCAATAACGCACCCTATTCTTGTCGCGTTACGTAGTCGACGCATGCCCGTTACAAACGTTCTGGATTTTTAACATTACAACGCGAAAGAATATTTCAGGCAATTTTACGGTGTCAAAGTCAATTTCCCGATTTGATTTTTCGATATTTTTTCATCAAATCTACCGATGAAACTGTTCCGGTCATTTTCACGTTGGTTCGTTAAAATTTTGTTGCTTCTGTGTTTGCTTAATTCCGGTTCAACGCCTTAGTCCGGTAGAGGGTAAAAAGTGTTTTAACGTTAGTGCAAACAACCTTTTGCCCTTTTCTTTTTTTACAGTTCGAAAGAAAGATTATCAGCTTCCTAAAAATACTAAAAATACATTATATATTTGCCGTACTTGACTATAATAGGCAGGTGCTGAAAAAGAAGAAGAAGAAAAAAAAATACAATGAGTGAAACAAAGGAGGCAGAAGAAATTGTACTAATATATCGGAAAGTGCCGATGTAATCTATTTTCCGAAAATGAGACGCTGGAGGCGTTGATAGGCGAAAACCGCAACCTGTTGCGAGGAAGTCAGAACTTGGCATTCTCTTTATACGGATGATGTTTCATAATGGAGTCGATGAAGCAAGGCTCTGCTTCTTGAAAAGTACCCATTCGTTTCGCGAGCCAAGGGTTATTCAATTTTGACGACTCACCGAGCGGAAGAGTACGATTGACCTAACTTTTATAGTCTGCCCTATGATTCGTTGAAAGATATTTCGCGTGATAAATGGCACATCGTACGAAAACCTTGCAAAAATCACACGCTTAGAAAAACACAAGATGTAGTTGGTAATAAAGCCATACGAAGTAGAATATGGCATATATAGGATGTTGTATTTTCCAAGTAAATATACAGAAGCGATTGATGGCGAGTAAACACGTCCACTCGCCATCGATACCCATTTATCCGTTATTGTCTTGTCCACTATCCTGATTAACCGAGCGTTTGTCCAGCCTTTTCGATCATAATAATTGTAATCTTTATCCTGGCGGCAAATCGAACGCGAACGAGGAAAAGAAAAGAACAGAAAACGAAGCAGCGAACGCTATAAGATAATTTGCCCATTCGCAAAGTTTGACGCTTTTCCTCCCCGTTCGAGCTATACGCAACGTAGACGAAGCATTTTCGCTGTTCGAAACAACGACGTTTAACCGCGTGGAAGGAAACACAGACTGCAAATGGTAGGAAAACATCTTATTCTCCCTCGAAGCGTCATATCAATGTTCTTCGATCGATAGACCCGTTTAATCGGACGTTTCTTTCGTAAGCTTTTTAAGATTCGGAGTCGAACCTTCGGAGTACGGTACACGTGTACTTTCCATAAGTTTCACTTACGGTTTATCCTTCCTGTTACAAATACCGTATCTCTCGTTCGTGTAGAAGTGGTTCACGTACTTTTCTGGTATAAGGGACGGCTACCGCACCACTTGGTCGTCTCGCCACTTCGCAATTACCCCGAATCTATGGCGACTTAAGAGCGTTGCATATCTCCCAAATTATACGTACTTTAGGTAACTTATTGCGACTAAAGTATCAGTACGCGTCCCGGCTTCTCGCCTAATTGCTTAATTATGTCAATTAATGGGGGAACGGCGGAGCTTGCCAGCTGTGTTTCGCTTCCTCTCAGTGGATGAAGTATGTCCGGAACGTTTCAGCCGCTGACACCCTTTCGCCTCGGGCTTTCGGGTAACGAGAGAAGAGCTCTTTGATTTTCAAGCAGGCAGTTTTGTTATTCGATACAGAACGTTAATTGCAAATTGTTAATTGTTCGAGATACATGGTTAGTTGGTTCGAAGTCTGGCGATCTGTTCGCTTTCCAGCTGTTTATTTACGCATTCGCCTTGTTTGTTTATAAACTTCTGTCTGTTTACGCTCTTGTTTCGCTTACTCTTATCAGATTTCTTTACCGTGATTTATTCCTCCCGTGTGATACAGCAGAATTTCAGCCTCGCACGTTAAAGTCGATCTATCGGAGACGGTGTACGAGAAAGTGTTAAGAGTGAAGATTAATAGATCGTCGAGGGATCGAGTTGAAGATGTAATCCCTTCGGTTTCAGCTACTGCTTTAGCGCTTTGCTTTCGAAATTCATTAAGCTACTCGGAATTACATAAATACGTCAAACGTTAGACGCCTATAAAACATTTGATCTATCGGTGTTTAAAGCGAATCCGGAATCAAAGCAACCTTCAATTTTTCCTACGAAATAGTTTCTATAAATCAGTTGTTAAACCATCTTGATTAAAATTCCGTTCTCTATCGAGTACCTTTGGTCGACGATGGCGACGCATTTCGAGACGCGAGAGCACTCGTTGCCAGGCAAATAGGAACGCTTATTCCACGATAGAGGTGCGTTTTCTTCCGTTTTCGTTGCACGTTTCGCGGAGCGTAGGAACTCGAGGGAAGAAAAAACGAGAGCGGAGAAGAAGCAGCCGCGACAAACATAATGGGAAATCGTTGATGGAGACATTATACTTCCTCCATTACACACGACGAGAGCGAAGTTGCTTAAGGACCGCGTCGCCGTTTGGGAAGATTGCTTTTTTTCTCTCTCTCTCGAAAGGGCTCGCTCTACCTCCGACAGAAGACAGAGCTTCGTCGTTCCGTACATGGTCGAAGTTGTATTACGACATTAACGAGCTAATTGGATTTAAAAATATACCATGCCTCTCTCTCTCTCTCTCTCTTTCCTTGTTTTTGACACATTTTCTTCTTTGATGCCTGGCAAACTTTTGTGGTTTCCTGAACGACAAGCCGTCGTATACAATGCAATTTGTGGCCGAGACTACATATTAGTTTGGGTTAAGGTGATTTCGCTGCAACCGCCGCTGTTGTTGTTCTTTCAGCCTGGAAAGCATTACGCCGCACCTGTAATATTTAACGTTTAATGACACCGATTGTAAAGAACGTTTTCGATAATCTCGTTACAAACTCCGTCATTTTGCGTCTTTTGTATTTCGAGATAAAAGTGGTAATAAAGTGATTTACGAAGTCGTGCGAATATTAAGCCTTTAGATCGTTTCTGTTCTTTTAAACTGGTCACGTTACACTCTTTACAAAAACATGGTTTCATTGATCTCTTGATCCATCCAACGCGTCCAACTCCGAATTGCTCGGCTTTGCTGGAAATCTCGTTCGATTCCCGGAGAATGTAGGTATTTTCAGTGGATCTCTGACAGAAGGTGAGTCCCGGGTGATCTCGCGAACAAAAACACGATGGATTCACGTCGAGAGATCTGACTGGCCACGTAGTATCAGCCTCACGATTTATCCATTTGTCAGAAGCTGCGCCATTCAAACAGTTTCAGAAGATATCAGCTTCGAGAATTC
Source organism: Bombus haemorrhoidalis (assembly GCA_014825975.1). Lineage (NCBI taxonomy): Eukaryota > Metazoa > Arthropoda > Insecta > Hymenoptera > Apidae > Bombus > Bombus haemorrhoidalis. The sequence goes on from CM026161.1 coordinate 2,057,318, forward strand.
AAAACGTCTTCGTGTAATCTGGCCGCATGCAGAATGTTAGAAAATGCGAGTGGAAAACTTTGCCAACCTGTATCGTTTGCCGAGAAAATGTCCGATCAGCATAGGTTTCAGAATCAATCATCTCGATGTATCAAATTTCGTATTCATCGTATCGATATTTAAATGCAACCGTCTGATCAATCGTCCGAATCTTTTGCATATCTCGTGGCGAATGAAGAAACTACGTTGCTAGCTCGAAGCGAACGGTAAACGCACGATCGCACCGAATTCGCAAATGTCAATTTCCCATCGAAATAGAAATATACAGGTGTAAAATTTGTTGCGTCTTTAATGGGAAACGATCAGCTTTACGACGATCTATCTTGATTGCACATTTTTCTACATCTCTCAGTGTGTACTACAAGCTCGAAAAAGTGCAAGTAGATGCTCTTTCTGCATAAATTGTCGCTTTAAACTCCGTTAAGTTACTTCGGTCTTAAATATCTTCGATTTTCTCGAGACAAAAGAGCGTAAAAGCATGAAACTTGGGAGCCTCTTTGCGCGAATGTCAGAGTCGATTCGCAGTTTTTCTAGCCGTATCACGGGATTCCATAGAAAAAGTGGTAGGGCTGAACGTGCATCGGTTCTATTCCCGTCACGTAGTAAATGCATCTGAGGCAATTTTACAGACGCGTCATCCGAGCATTTTCATTTTCGGAGCCCAAGTATTCCGGCATAGCCGTTTCGTTGGTTGTCATAAATCATGGGTGTGTCTGACGTTTACACATCCTCGCACGCGTTCCTTTCCATGCAGGTATCTCGACGTGGCCTTGCCTTGGTCGTTGCATTGTTAGCTACTTTCCTACAACGTACAATAAAAATCGTGTTTCGGCGCTGGCTAAGAAGTTCGTACCTTCGGCGATACATTTTTGTTAACGTTCGCCATGTGAATAGCAAATTACAACACGAATTGGGATAGTTAATCGTCAAACTTTGTTTAAACGCTCGATGCGCAGCGAGAAATCACGGAAACGAAAGAGGAAAAGAAGAACGTCGACGATTGGAAAAGACGTATGGTGGTATTTGAGGCCAGGCGGGAAAACCGACGGATCGCGAAACCTTTCTTCGATGGTACGTGCATCTTCGATCGAGGATATCTAGGATAAGATGCAGGATTTTTCTTTCTCTCTTTCTTCGTTTTTTCAACCGGCGTTCTTGCGGATCCGACTTTAATAATTCACGTCACGCAGTCTCCGATACGGCAGCCAAGGAAATACTCTTGGGGAATTTGCTTTCGGTACACAGGAATGGTTGCGTGTCGATATATTTTATTTACTGTGCCCTCCTCTCCCTTTTTCCATTGATTCCTCGTCACCGGCTGATCTATGGATTTTCCTCTGGCATTCTTCAACATCTGCTTCGAACCGCGTCGTTACGTCCATTCTTGTACATTTATCCGTACATCACCGAATCACCTCTCCCGACTAACGTTTCACGCTATTTTACGCGGCCAGCGAGAGAAGAAGATCGTAAGGCAACGTAAGCTCGTACACACCCTACCTATTCCTTCCTTTTCACAGCCTTCTCATTCCACGTCCCGCGATTCCTACTTATTCTTATTATGGAGATTGTTTCAACCAACAAGCTGCACCTCGGACGTTCCATTTTTGTCCATATATACTATGGTCAGGTTGTTCTCGCAGACAGTCGTAAATCGCTTATACGACGCAACATTTCTTACGCTTCTTTCGAAACGAGAATAACAGAGTGAGCGTAGAAAGGACGAAACAAAATAATAATCTTGATCTCTGATATTTCTTTGACGTATTTCCTCTAGTTCTTAAACATTTCTATCGATCTACGTTAGTTCTAGAATTTCTGTACTTTACGTTTCAAGCTACGAGTAATTTCATTAATCTGCTAATTGTATCGATAATGGTTTGCTCCTGATAAACATACCTTGCGGTAGATTCAAAGGCGCATCAGAATGGTATAAAAAAGCGAAGTCTTCTGAGAAAGCTTCTTTCCTCCCTATCCTTTGTTTCTCTGAAATAAGACCAGCAACGAAAGTAGACGACTTCAAGGGAGGATAATTCCTTTCCTTCGGTAGACGACTCTAAAGTTTGTCGGGACGCGTGCCAAGGGGATCGAAATACCTGCGGAGTAAATGCACGTTGATTGGAAAAAGACTCGTCCGAATTGTTCGTAATGAGTTTCGCGGCAAAACAGAACCATCGAGCGTAATGTTCGCTTAATTCGCGCGAAGACAAGGCCTTTCCAAAGGGATAGCTTCACGATTACGAATCTTTGCCTACTACATTTTTCCTACACCTTTACGAATGCTATTAAATTTATTGGGCCGATCGAAATTGCAATTTTACTTAGCTTGATATCCCTAAAAAAGGAAAAGTGAAAGAAAAAAAAAAAAAAGAAAGAAACCGATCGCAAAACTCTCCGAATATCGATACATCCCGAAGAGTAAAATCGTTTCAACTCGGCTTTGCCCGTACCAACGACTATCGCACGATTCGATATCAACGTCTTTTATAGCAATTAATTCCAATAACAGCGAAAATAATAGCGCTAAGACGTGGTCCATCGTTCCCAAACGTTATCCATTTTCCAATTGCACCCTCGGCAACGATCCCCGAAAGAGTATCGCTGCTGCCCCTTCGCCCTACCGTTAGCGCCAAATACAATTTTACGGGTTTTACGTTCCTCGTCCCGTTGTTTTCTCGCCTTCGCCAACCGTTTACTGCGCATTTCACGTTAGAATTGAAATGCAAACGCGTTTATCGCGTTCGTTGTCAATGGGCTACTTAACAATTCTTTTCTCTGGCCGGTCGCGTTTCAGTCGCCGGATGTATCGTATATTTTATAATCCATGCATCTGGATCGCGCGTGCGATTTTCGCGCTGGCAAATGCGAACAATACCGTCATCACCGGGACGTATCGCGATTCGCACTTCCGGTGAGTGCGAACGCGGCTGAAAACCATGGAAAATCCGATTATTCGTATCACCGGCGCGTACGCGAGAGAGTAGAGGAGATATGGAGAGGAGAAGAGGCGGAGAGAAAGACAGAGAAAGAGAGAGGGAGAGAGATATCGCGTCCCGGCCGGATTTCCAAAGCCGACACCGCATTTGCGGCCAAATTACAATATAACGCGCGCCCTCTGCGTAAAGCGGAATTTATTACAGCGCGTTTACACGCGTAAAACACAGGTAAGCGACGTCGATCGACGCAGGGAATTGGTGGTGCGTGAAAAGTGGTCGGCTCGTTCAATGCTCGATTATCTTGCTTGCTTAGAGCGTAATCGCTCGTTTGTTTGATCCATTTGCTCGTCTGCGCGTCGAGGAATTTGTACAGCGGCGTTGCCCGCCAATCGGATGGATCGACGTTCTAAGAATTCGAATCGGAAAGGGAACAGGTAGATCTCTCGTAATCGTGTAAAATAATTTTAAATAGCCGCATAGGATCGCGATATTCGCAGCATGAGATATAATACTTTGGAAAAAATGAACGATCCGTGATTGGAATGAAATTTTAGGGAATCAACAGGGCAGAAAGCCGGGGGATTCTATTAGGAAACGCTTGCTCAAAGTGCACGGAGCTAATATAGATAGTAATTATTCGAGTTGATATAGGGCAACGAAATTGAACACGTAGCCGAGCGGAAAGCTATACGTTAATAACTTAACGTCCGATTCTCTAGATCCACTTACCTTAAGGCGTACATTTCCGGTCTGCGTTTCCTAACCTGGCATCTCCACGATGCCTGTGAACGAATCGGACGCCGACGAGCTTACGCTCGTCCAGTGCGTCTCGAGGCTTCCACCCTCCGCCGGGACATTCATTAAAGGCGAGAAAAGAATTCCAAGGAAGGAAGTTATTAAAGTTTCTTTTCACGTAGGGTCAGAAACGATTTCGAGAGAGGGAAGAGGCAGGGCTAAAGAACGAGAATGTCCCGGTTATGAGTTTTACGAGCGAGCCGCTAGGTCCAACGCACGACGGAGCACTTTGTCGAAACTCGTTGAAAATCGCGATAATGCTAACGATTTTCCCTTGGACGAACGAGCCACCGTTACGCACGCTCGACACGTTCAACCTAAATCCTCGTTCGATCCCGAATCTTCCTTTATCAAATTTCTGTCAGATTGGCGAAAATATGCTGCGTTCGCTCGGATCATCGACGCGATTATCGAAGGGCTTCTTCGCTGGCGTTTTACTTTGCTTGCTACGGAAACTTGTATCTTTACACCGTCCAACTTTCGAGAGTCGCTACAACTTTTAAAACTCGTAATCTTTTGCTTAATATTCCGGGATAGATTGCTCCGTGACGGTAATCCAATCGCCGTAACGATCTTCTTCGAGGTACTCGTGCTCCGTCCTTTTTCTTTTCTTCGTTCTATTTTCCTTCGCTTTTATCGTCGATGATGGTTCGATCGAAGGTAGACCGTGCGACGAGCAGGCGTGTTTGGTGAAAATTAAGAGGCGCGCAAACTCGAAAGTTCGGCCTGCGGGACGACGTTCTGAGATGAGAGTCCGCGTCGGCGAGCGGTAAATTAGTATCGCAAGCTGTACCGGGGTCAGGCGAGATTATCCCGTACCGCGCGCCAGCAACGATTCTTCTACGATTTACAGGAAAACCATTTTGCGGAATAAGAGTGTTCACGAATCTGCTGGCGAAGATAAGGGTAGATTACGTATAGGCGCGGTGCTTAACTTCGTCCATGTAACGTTCCACACCGGCGGGGAACGATCTCGTTCGTTGAATTTTTATGGTTGTTCGCCGTACCGGCTGTAACGCCCTAGAAAGTACGATAGTATTATTACGCCAGGAGATCTTGAAATATTGCCTGGCCGTATATTTCATGTAAGTGGGCGATTCCGTTGTCTCGGACTGAGAGAAGTGGCAGGCAAGAAGACAGAAGTGGCAGAGAGACAGCGCAGGAGATTCGATCGAAGCTTGCATTTATTCCATTTCGTTTGTGTCCCTTTCAATGAGAATACCGTACTCGCGGAACACGAGAACGTAAATCACGTTGCAACAATGGGATGGAAAAATTGCCAGCGTGTACTTATCAAACTCTCTGATAGGAGAGACCTTGCGGGTCGTTGTACTGCAAAGTACCGGAGATATCGTGCTACCAATGTGTTATCGATCAGAAGCAAAGAATAACAGCGAGATTCTAATTTTAAATTTACAAACTATAAATCGAAGGAATTGCACGCCAACGACGGATCATTCACGGAGAATTCGCGATCAGTTGGGAGGAAATAATAGAAGTCTATTATGAAAATTGTATCGTCGATCGAACAGGCTTTTAGAAAAATATCACGAATTTTTTAATAGAACGATGAGAAATAGACCACGATCAGCCTATCCTAGAATATCAACGTTCCAATTTCCCAACGAAATTTTTCCGATTTTATAAACGGTTAGACCGGAGCAACGATCGTTGTAAACCTATCGAACGTTTGGTAAACATCGCGCACGGTTTCCCCTGGGCTAATAGACGATTTCGGGAATTTCGCTCGTTCTTCCATCCTCCTACCTCCCTCCCACCCTTCCACGTTTCACGGTCGACGAACGAAATATTCCAGCCATATTCCGTGGAAAAGCATTACCGAAACGAACACCGTCGTCGACGTTCTTTTCTCCGGACTTTTACTATCGTCTGCCGATGGAAGACGATCGGATCGCAGTGTTTCCTCGTTGGCCACGGAAATCAGTTTCGACAACCGCGAAATGGCGCTTTTTCAACCTGTCATCCGCGCGTTTCGCTCAATCGATAGTTACGCGTGCTGCCTTTTTCTCTTCTTTCTTTTCTCCTTTCTTTTTCCCTCTCGTTTTTCCTCTTCGGTTTACTCTCGTCTGCCACTGCACGCAACGCAACAGTTATTTTTGTCATCCATTTCCACGCAGAATTTAATATCCGATCGGTTGGTTACGACGATTAATCGCGCGGGGATCGCGTACGATGGAATTAAACTTTCTACCAGTTAATTGCAGTTTGCATACAGGATTATTAGGTACGTGGAAGCGGGGCTGGTTTCGTCCCGCGTTTTGTCGATACCGATTTAGTCTCGACACGCTAGCCATTTTGTGGTCGTTTCTTTGATTCATAGTTGATCAAGTTTCGCGATGGTAATTCATATCGATATCGCTGTTTGTCCATATTAGCCGCTGTTCCGCGATTTATCCAATTTAGCGTAATTTCGGCATCTGACAATTTACGATTTTACGGTTTTTCGTTTCACGGTTGGACAAACGTTCGATCTCCTTCGGGCGCGATTCGTCGATCGTTCACGGTCATCGAAGACGTAAACGGCAAACGATCGAACGATAGACGACAAAACGGCGACGACGAGGTGAGACGACGTTGCCACGCGTTGGAATTCGATTTTCCTAGACGAAACCGCACGCGAGACGACACGTCGACGCGCGATAATTAACGGTTCGCATTGTGACGACAAAATCGTAGCTGGCGAAGTGTCTGTTAGTCGGTAGCGAGGAACGCGCGATTCGCCAATCGCGCTCGTTACGACGGGGACGACGTAACTCGCACGCGGGACTGCTTTACCAAGTCCATCGACCGGCGCCAGAGAGCGAGAAACTACCAGAGTAGGTTGGCGTTCATTAACATACAACCACCGTAGTCGTCGTCGTAGTAGTCGTCGTGGTTGGTATCATCGTGGGTGTAACGACGACGACGAGTAATTACGCACGCCTAACGCGCTTGTGTACAACTCGCGACGAAGGTGGCCGGAATACCACGCACGAGCCCGCTCGTTCGCGTGTGTCGTACGTGCTCTGGCCTAGAGACGCGCGTAGGCGCACCAGCCAACCGGGCACACATCAGCCTTTCGATGTACCTGGAAGAAGAAAGGCTATGGATAGTACGAGAAGAGTACGGAAGAGCGAGAGAAACTGGTTTGGGGGCTTAGAAAGATAGAAAGGATGGGAAGACGAGAGAGAAAGAGAGTATAGACGACGGTGTATATCCGAGGGATGGCAGAGTTCGAAGTTGGAGGGCGGTGGAAGAAAGGCAGAGAAGGGGGATGAATAGTAGTACCGTCGTCAGTATCTACCTGGTGCACCGGTAGTCGAGGGGATAGACGAGAGGTTATTCCACCTACACAAGAGAAACGGTGCCGGTAGAGCTGCTCTGGTGGCAATGGATAGTGGTTGAAGGACAGAGAGAGAATTCGGTGCTGGGTTGCGCCGATGGTGGAGTCGCCGTTGATGGTGGTTGTAAGGATGGTGGCTGGTGATAGTGTGATGGTAGAAGAAGGTGGTGGTAGATAGAGTGGGTGGTAGTGATGGAGGGTAGGACGGTGGTGGTGGTGGTGGTGGTGTAACGCAGCGGTGACAAGGACGATGGTGGTAGAGAGAACGGTGGTGGTAGTTGTAGCAGTAGAAGCGGTGGTGGTAGTGGTGGTGGTGGTGGTGGTGGTGGTGGTGGTGGTGGTGGTGGTGGTAGTGGCGGCGGCGGTGGTGGAGGTGGTGGCGGCGACGGTGGTAGTGGTGGTAGTGGAGGAGAGGGTGCGGCATCGTCGATGGTGGTTGTGTTGCCGGTGGTGGAGGAGGCATGGGTTGGTTCCAGTGTTCGCGCGGCCGCTCCCTGTCGCACACGAACGACTCACCCCGACGCTGACGGCGTCGCGACGCTCTCGCAACCGCCGCCAAAAACGTGCTCGCGGAAAATACGGGAACGCTCGTCTCGTCGACTGCGAACGATCGGCCGGTTTCACGCGACCTACGATTGCTCGCGTACGATTTTCCGCCCGTGACACGGAGGTATCCGTGTGAATCGTCGTTGCGGGTCGAGAGGGCTGCGATAAAACGCGTGGAAAACGCGAGGCGCGACGACGCTCTCCGGTAACGTGGAAATCGCGGCCGGGTACGCCGGCTTCGTCGCCAGACCGGTTCTCGTCGCGCCGCCTGACACGTGGACTTCTCTGCTGTTGATCGCGTAAAAGTGCGCTGCGTCGAAAGTCGTGCGGATGTCTCCACCTGTGGATAATCTCGAATGGCTATAGCGCGGCTGTTCCTCGTTGTACAAGCTTCGATCGGTCTTCTTCGGAAGCTGGTTGCTACTCTCTGGTGAATGCTGGAAACGTTGTGAAAGAAGGTGGATGATCTCTCGCGTATTCGTCGATCGAAGTGTGCCGGTACTTTAGCCCGACATTCTTTATCCTCGATTACTTTCTACATATCCGTCTTGGGCGTCGATTCCTTTTCAACGTACTTTTTCCTATAAGCAACTTCGTCGAAGCACGTATCAGGGGTGGCCGCGATAACGGTGCACACCAACAAGTGTCTTAAATCAACAAGTCGAAAGTAGCAAGGTCACGGCGGACAACGGAACCGCGGCTGTGAAGAAAGTTTCCGTTCCGATGTTAATCGGGGCCGGTTGATCGTCGGATGAACGAGCACCGTCGGTGATAAGAGAAACTTTTGTAACTGTACGAGATCGGCTCGGACCTCGTATAGGAGAGTAACGAAGCGTTCAATGGAATCGAGGTGCAGTTGCACTCGGGGCCAGAACAATCGACACCGAGAGACACACACACACACACACACATACACATACACACACACACACACAGAGAGAAAGAGAGAGAGAGAGAGAGGCGCCGACACGTGCCCACTCGTTCCTAAAACGCCTGCGCTGTTTTCCTTAATAATTGATGCTTAAAGCGAGCTGATTCCCGTGGCAAGCAAGGGGAATCTACTTCACCCCTGTAAAACATAGAATTAAAGGGGAATTCGGTCCGTTCGATACGACGATCGAAGATCTTTGATCGCGCCACGTGTTTACGAAGATTTTGGCGAGCGAGACGCTCTCGCCGTGTTAAAGATCGTTTCGTCGGTTTTTCAGCGACCACTCGTCGCTTCGACAAACAGTTTTTCGAAAGAAAGCTTCGCGTAGTTTCGCGGTAAAGAGAATGATCGTCGTATTCTAAAGACATACTCGAGCAAGTTTCACGCGAGTTTTCCACATCGAATATTGATAAGTCGGGTAGCGAGCCGAGTTCGCTGCGAGTCGAGAGGATAAAAGAAAAAGAAGGAAGAACCAGAGACAATCACGGCTGCTCGTTCTTCTCTGTTCGTTCGTCGAACGATAAATCGGCCCATACGTATCGATTTCTACGCAAGTTTTTATACCGTCCTGATCCATGAGCGGTGTAAATGCCATACAGCCTGACTCTTGGAAGGGGTGAACGCTTCGTGATAAATCTCTGGATGCAGGGTGCGTGAAATTCGCGTCACACCAGGGACCATCATCCTGCAGGCAGAACCACGTTAATTATTCTCGCGGAAGGATGCGCGATTATCGTAGTACACGGAAGCTGGTCTACGCTTCTCAACGAGTTACCTCCGGATCGCGTTATTAATCGTCGTTCTAAAGGATCGAAGCATCGGAACCACGCATTTTCTAATTTAGCCCAATCGATACCGACCAATTTTCCGATACGGGATTCGTTCGCGGGATCATTTTTTTGGACGATACGTTTCACTGGGATACGAAACGGACTCCCATAGAGCTTCCGTATACTTCCAACGATCGACGAACCAACGTTGGAATCGACGTTCGAACGTTGAAACAGCCGAACGTTCGGCCGATTGCAGGTAGCTTGGTCGATATCGTACGCGAAGAAGAGGAAGCGCCCTCAGCTCGATCGTTGGATTCGATCGCGCAGATGTCGTGGATCGTCTGCGAACATTAAGGTCTCCCCAGTTTGATTGGAGTAGTAACTATTGGCCGTACCCTCGTCCTCGTCGCAGTCATCGAATTCCAATTATGTCGCAGCACCGGAGAGGCTCGATACATGCTGGTAGCCCGGTTCCTGGCCATCCGGCCACGAACGCGTCCATCTCCGCCTCTCACGAGGTACAAACGAGGGGGATACCTTTGCCTGGAATGGTACCATCGCGCTCTATCCACGGCAATCCTATGCACGGGAATCCGATCCACGGGTTCGTCAACCCTCTTGGACCCGCTGGTCTCGTTCATTCTCCGCCTACGCATCAATCGATCCTGTCCGGAATTTCTCATCATTCGTCGGTCGTCCATCAAGGTACCAGCCGGTCACTTGGTCGTGAATCTGCTTTCGCGTACTTGCCGTGAAGCAAGATCGCCGGTTAATCGATTACACCGCGTTCCGTTTTAAGATTCGAGAGGAGAATCGATCGTGTGCCTATCCGATAGAAAGTGATCTCCTGTATTGACTTTTTCGTCCTTTCCTCTTCTTTCTCTCCTTTCTTTTTCCTCGTTCGGACCACAACGCTGTTTTCGAACATTGTTTGAGTTGCACTCGGAACGGACCATCGTGTTCCGCGGCGACTTCGTGATACGGATCGGTTCGTCTCGTCGATGCAGTGGTCGTACGAGGGATGCGATCTAATTATCGAGAGTGTAGACAACGGTGGAGCGTCGTATGAGGAATGAATAGAATTGTGGTGCGAGGCAAGTGGCGTCTTTGAGCGAAAACGAGGAGAGAAATTTGTAGCGAGTCTTTCCTTTCTTTTCTTTTTTTTCTTTTTCTCTCTTTTTCTTTTTTTTCTTCTTTTTCTTCTTTCTTTTTTTTTTTTTTCGTTTCGTTTTCTCGGACCGTTCCTAAAGAGAAGCTTGCCAACAAAATCTCGCTGCGCTCTTCGCATTCGCATTTTTACGAGAAATTACACCGCACCTTTTTGCGACGCGTTTGCTTCGACTCGTTCGTTCGGATACGACGAAAAAGTAGTTTGATTTAGTTTTTCGTTTCGACATGGTGTATTTTATTCTATTGTTGGTATCGGAGCGACGGTAACGACGATTCAACGATCAGAGGATAAAACAGTTCTCGTCGCGCGCGATATCCACGAAATTCGTCATTGGACGCTCGTTGATCTCCCGGTGTACGTTGCGTTGAGTAATTGAACCGGTTGCATAGATGAAATACGACGCGTTCGACCTGTTCGCGATTAAAATCTGGCCAAACGAATCGTGTCCATCGATTCGAAAGATCGTCTTTGGATAAACGGTTGTAACGGGCCTGTGTTTCCGCGACCGCCGGCGAAAACTATTCCGCTTTTACGTTTCACTTTGTAATTACGCTTTCGTAAAATCACTGGCCGAAAGAAAAAAGCGAAAAGGGAGAAAGAAAAGGGAAAGGAAAACGTTTCGATTTTGATTAAAACCCCGTCAACGTGAAATCGCGGGAACATTACACATCGATGCTTGATATTTCCACTCGCTATTTTCTGTAGTTAAAGCGTATTTACAAAGAACGGGGCAAAAAGATGAAAAAGAAAAATAAAAATATATAGCGGGCACCAACGGGGCCATGCAGGCAATCTCGACTGAAAGGGATCACCTCGAAGCTTACTCAGCGTTACACGCGTTTTGGTCGATTTCAATTATTCTAAAAGTCAGCGCGGACACACGGACAGCGGGAAAATGAAATTGCAACTTTTTTTTTTTTGTTGATATAAAAACTCAGCTTCACCTTTAGCCTCGTAGCGATGCATCGGTATCGAGCCGCATAGCCACGTACGAGATCGAACTCGTTGCGGGTCTTGCGTTCGCTTCTATCCCTTTGTTGTTTCGTATTCTGTTTGTAAATTCGACGAATCATACGATTTCCAATCAATTTACCTTGTTTCAGTTGAAAAGTGAAATAACGAATTCCCCGTTGATGTAAAATTCATGGGCAAACGTCAAATTATAGGAAATTTATTTCTATTCTCGAAGCTCGGAAAAATCTCGAAACCCGCAAACGCGTTAATTTTTTTTACGCATATTCTCGAGATTATTAGCATAGAAGACGTAGAAATACATTAGTCGCGTCATACGAGACAATTTATTCGCAGCAAAGCGAACATTATGTTGATAAAAAGGTTGATGTAAATTCGAACGCGTCCGTAGGAGATATAAGACAGTTATTGTACGCGATAAGAAAGATTTTTACGGTAGATGTTCAAATATTTTCCATCCGCTGCATATACACCATTGCACGATCAGAAAAGTCACGACGTACCACAGAAACGTAAAATCTTATCTCTGGTGCATAAAAATACGAAGCGTGCGACTGCACCGGAAATCAAACGTCCGCTATCTGCGTCGTTCAAAGCCGAGTTATGCGATCGATTCTCCGATGTTCGTTCCTTTTCTCCGGCGGTCTTGCCGTTGCTATCCGCGATCAAATGCTCGCCAGTTCCACGGCCAATCCGTCACGCGAATATTCGATTGAAGGCGTTGAGAAGATACAGCCTCCTGGCTCTCCGTATTCCGCGCACGGTTCTCCGCTGAGAACTCCAATGAGTTCCGGTCACGGAACCCCACAGGAATCGCCCCATGTGGCCAGACATCGCAGGGACTCGGAACACTCGTCCGGCGTTGGATCGAGACGAGGCTCGTCGGATGTCGTCTCGCCTCTGCCGGAGGGTCCCTCAGGATCGCCGGACGGTCGAGCTCGTCGACGATCGGACTACAGTCCCCATCAGGGTAGGTCTCGTTAAGCGGCCATGGCGTGTAACTCGCGATGAAATTAGTCGGTTTACGCGCCATCTTTTTCGTTCCAGCGTTTCCGTTCATCGAATCGAACGGAAAGGTGATATTTGCAATTTCGTTAATTATCTGCGACCTTTAGGATGGATACACGCGATTCAACTGACCGCCAACCATAGTCTGCTCGTTCAACGGTCTAATTGTATAAATAACTGTATAAATCGTTGCTACTATTTGCATCGAAGTTTGCCGTGGTTCGATTCGAAGTTACGCAATTGCAGGAATTATTGTTATTTATCCGGATAAGGCGTTCCGATCCGTTCTGTATAGATAGAAACGCGTGCTTCGAGTCCAGTTTACATAGTTTGAGTACCGCGTTTTCACGTTCGGTTGCTCTTTGGTATTTGTCTTGTGGAATAGGTATAATACGAGTTACAATACGCTGTATGACTTGCGCTATCTATTTGCGCTTATACGAGAAAATATTTGAACCGTTGTGTGTTTGGCGAGTTTGATTGCCTATTTGCGATTCGCGAGTTGAAATCAAACAGATGAATTTCTGGAACAAAACACCGTTATCATCGGGGAGCGTACTCGAAGAAATAGTTGTAATCGCACGTATGCTGACCTTTTCCCCTGATCCTGCCGCTCACCGTGAGATTTTGCGAACCATTCCGAATGCTGAAAGCGCACCTGTAATTTTACCAGGCAACTTTGTAACGCGAGCTCGACAACGTATCGGCCACGTAGAGTCGAGTAGGTTGTCAAAGGAAACGTTCGCCAGACTTTGAGCGAATCGCGTGTACAATTTAATAGCTCGGCATCCTGCTCCTTCCCACCCTCCCGTGAAATATTCATCGCGTTTCAAGGCTGCCTTTGAATCCTTAAATAAGAGCAAGGAAGCGATTTTCCTATCCCGGATAGCTGAAAATCTTGTCTTTTTTTTCGTCGGGTCGTTGTCGTCGTCGTCGTCGTCGTCGTCGTCGTCGTCGTATCGACCCTGCGACTTGGAAAACGACGCGTTCGTTCCGAAACGATCACGACGCGGATCCGGCGAAATACCGGCGGCGAAATTTCGTGTACAGGACGAGTTGGCGATACGGTGAATTTTTACGGGCTTGCGCAATTTAAAAAAGTTCCATCTACAGCATTTAAAACGATAAAGGTCCGTGAACGCTTTAAATTGTTGATGGACGCTAATTTCTGCTTTCGCTTCATAATGGAGTGCGAACGCAGGTGAACGTAGAAGCGAGATTAAATGAAAATGTTGGCGAATCAGAGATCGTGTAACTACGAAATGCACGAGCTCGTCAGATCGAAACTTTCGATCGATTACACAATAATTAATCGCACATCTGGCCGGAATGTTTTACCTTTTACGCACTCACGAAACTTTTATTGGATCGCCAGAGGAAGCTTGTTTCCCGAAATATCAAGAAAAGAGACCAGGTTAATTGGAAAAATGAACGAACCCTGTTTGCTAGTTAGATTGATATTTCTAATTAAACCGGTGATTCGATTTCATCTTAATCCGAGGAACATCGATCGCTTGAAAGTTACCTACCAAAACTTTACAAATATCACGTTATCAAGTGTGAAACTTTTATCACCTCCTCGACGATACAGTGAGGTCGATCTTACATCAGCTCGATATAAATATAAAAGCCATTGTCGGCATTGTAACAAACCTTCCAACACAAAGTAACACGAAAAGTTATATAAGTACAAAATACAAGCTTCAGCTTGAAAGATCACGCGGTAATGGTTCCGAACGACAACTTGAACTGGAGAAAGAACGAGAGGTCAGGATGGACTGGTAGGGAACGAAGAAGAAGCGGTCTATTGAAAGTCGCGTAACGGCAGCCGCGTTCGAGAATACCGTTTATTCCGGTGTCATTCACGCTATTGTTGGGTAGCATTCCGCAAAAACTATCTGCACCCACGTTTCAGAGGGTTGAATGAGAGGGAGTTGCAGAGCGAAGGGCGGCGGGTGTCCGTGCGTAGAATCGCGCGACGGCATCGTAACTCCGTGCGGGCCACGGCTGCGTGCGACAACAGCCACCCCCTTGCGTGGCCTTGCCTTCGCGTACGCCGCGCCAGCAAGTTTATCACTGTCAGGCATGGTAACGAGATAGCGAATAGCGTCGTCGAGTACATCGTACCGTCTACCGTGCATTTTTTCTTTCCTCGACCACGTAATCTGGCCGATCATTTGCATCTAGATGACATTTTTTGCATTTTCCAGCCGTCCGTTCCTAGACGCGCTGTTAACGATACTCGCGCGTGAAACACGACACTGTCTTCTCGACGATTCAGCAGGGAGCACGTCGTCCAGTTGTTCCATCGACACAGGGCTTTCGAAGAAAGTACGACGAAGGGTGTTGTCTAATCGAGGCAATTCGCGAATGGAAAATTCAATGAACGCCGCTCTTTGCACGGGGTGTTAGGTGTGGCTGCTTCTCTGGTTGCGACGAACGCTCGAGTGTACCTTTCGTGTGCAGCGGTGAAGGGAAGGCGTAAAGGATAGCGCAGCTTAGGGGAAATAGTTGAACAAAGTCCTCTCTTTCCTTTAAAATACAGAGAGAAAGAAAAAAAGAGGAGCGTGGAAAGAGTAAATGTAAAGGTAAAGTAAAACGACGAGAACTTTGCGAGGAAAATTTTAAACGCGTCGTCTCTCAAATTTTTTAGTCTCGTTGCAAAAGATCCCTATCATAGAGGTAGGAGAAAAATCGCGCGACCTTCGTTGGCGAGGACGAAAGGTTGTTCACCGGGCAGAGGTTTCCTTTCAACGGATACACGTGACTGGCTTTGTACGCGCGGACCCATGCCGTTTTCCCGTCACGTTCGGGACGTCTGTCTGAGGGGCCTCGAAGGGGTGAAAAGTTCGGATAAATTACGATGAGAGGAATGAGAGAGTTTCGCCAAGACAGAAGTCATCCGCAATATCGGGGTCATTTGCCCTTATACGCCACGAAAAAAACAGCCATTTTGCCGGTTCGTTGGGCAAGAATGCCAAGGGAGAAGGAAGGGCCGAAGAGAGGGGAACAGTTAGAATCGTAATAAGATGGCGGTAATAAATAATACCTCTAAACTGTTTTGCGCTCGACGCCTTCTTATTAAAGTCTTAACTCATCCGAGGCCTCGACTTCAGGCTTCTTCAATTAACACGGTAGAACTTCATTTGTACGTAACCGCATTCGCAAGCGGTTCGACCTATTCGATACGACAGAGGATCGACGATCTTCTCCGTCAGTTCTGTCGATTTTTCGTTCGCACAGTGGAAATTCACGTCCAAGTATAACTGCATTCAGCCGATATTAAAATTCCGTTTCGATAAATGCAGTTCGTTATACTTTATTCTGTTTCAACCGAAATTCGAACGAGGGAATGTTCGACTAAACAGAGTCGCGAAGGCCGTCTGCGCTGTTTCTGACTCGTTCAAATCCAATAGAAATACGTTGTTAGTGGCGTAGAATGGAATCGAAAACTTCGATACGAAGGATCCAACTGCTTAGGGAGGCGAGACTGATCGTCAGAGTCTGAGTATTTCGGGATTCGAAAGTTCTTTGAGTAATTGATTTAGCGAGCCTCCTAAATGAAACTGATTGTCCGACTGACGGCACTTCTTGATCGAGATTGCTCATTGTTTTAAACCGAATCATTGGAACGAACGGAATGACTGACAGAATCTGACTGTACCTGCAGTCTGCTGATCGAAACCGATAAACTTACCGAGGATTGCCTCGAATACAATGCCTTGGACTATACGAAGTCTTCCGACAAACGACAAATCCTCGTCGTCCTGGGCTTTAAGGAGTTAGCTCGCTAAAATTGGCAATCTCTCGAGGTTTCCAATTGTTTAGTTTCGTTAAAGACAAGTGACCAATCAGCGTTTCCTTCGCACTTTCCTAAAGTGTCTATAGTTCGTGGAACGCTTCCTGTTACTGTTTTACTGTGTCAACCTATCGACGTTTAATTTGATCCTTTGAAAATATCCGACTTATCGTACGACCATACAAACGAGAGAAGTAACTTTCTAAAGTATAAATAATGCATCAGCGTTCATTGTTTTAAATCATCCGTGTAAGCAACAAGCACGAACGGATGCTGTAACTTGTACGGAATTTCTAGAGAGCGTGAATTTGGTTTTGAAATTAATGGATCTAGATCATTATCGATTTGGGCGCGGTCTAACGAGATTTAACGGTGAATAAGTTGATTCGTTGCCCGACAAAGCACCATACGTAGGGACCATTGGTCTAGAAAATCTGTTTCTCGTCCTAGCGGGGTTCCAGTTTTAAAGCTTCGGCTTATTCTGCAACGCGATGATAGGTCCCGAGATAGGTGGGCGACAAAGTGCAGGCCGACGACTAAATAAATTGAAGGTTCTTAGTTTATGAGCTTTAAGCGATATGTCTCTGGATGCTTTTGGGATACATTTAGCGATATATCTTCGGCCTGTATGCAATTTACCATGATTCTACGATTCTTCTTTTAATCTTTTATAACACGAAAAAGACAGAGGAGAAAGAGGCAGAGAAGTCGGGAACGGTCGCAGAAAAAACATCATCTAATCTTACGTTCAACGCAACAACGCCTTAAAAATTTCGAGACAATTACGACGCTTCCTATCCGCTTCGAAAATGGCCTGTTCGATCACGGTGAATACATCCAATGGCGATACGATTTCTGTGTGATTTCTGTGGCATGATTACCGTGTGTGCTACTGTAGTCGCTTCCCTGGGACGGACGTTTCTGGTTCGACTTTTTCGTTCCTTTTACGGTCGGCCGAGACGGCACGAAACGAACGATGCGCGACACCGGTGTCAGAGCAGCGAAATTGGCTGGACGGTTCGGCAAGAAAACGAGCACCGGCTCCGAGAGAAATGGAAAGAGAGGAAACGCGTGCATTTTACGATCGCGTGCACAGGCCGGAGATAATTTTCGCGTGTGGAGCGGCGGTTCCGCGGCGACCACTTCGATATCCGTTACGGCTCACCGATCGCATAGTTTGTCTTCCTTATTTTCTCTATTTTTAGTTTGGAAATTTCGTGGTAACAAGGGACCATTCTCTTCCGATTCATTCTGATCGATTGGACTACGGAGGAGAGAGAGGTGGAATTTTTGAACGCACGTGTGTCTATATCTCTGATGGAATAACTCGCGATGGTCCGTAGAGAACTGCGGTCATCGCGACGACGAAAAAAATATCGCTTTGCTTTTATCGGAAAGAAGCCGAATATTCCGTATGGACTTTAAAAAGCTGTTAGCTGCAATTTACATTTTGCCAATCGCCGCGCAATTTCTGCAATTGCCAAGCTGGCGAAAAGATTCCTTACGTTTAAAGAAAATATGAAAGAATCGCCGATATTTCTTTTACGATGAAGTTTCTTTTACGAGCCTTTTTCCTCGCTAAAACGAGAGCGAGAAATTGACGTAAGAAATATACGTAAGAAATATACCGACGGGTACTTCTTCGTTCATCGTACACTAATGAATCATTAGTCTTTGATGCAACTACCTCGTTTAATATTCTTTGTTTCATCTTTTCACGGGCGAGCAGCTTCGTAAGTTTCGATACTTTTTACGAACAAATGGCATCTCGAAATTCGATTTACATCGTGTACTCGCTGCGCGTGAACTATAACGATACAGATTCAAGCTACGTCTCCGTTCGTTTCCTTTCTTCGCATTTTTCAGTATCGTCTACGTTCGTACGAAATGACAGATACGCGATAGATAAATGAGACGAAAACGATCGGACTAAAGATCAGACGAAATTCGATCGCCGTTTCAATTGGCTTTTATCGATGCTCGGTGTGGAGGTGCGTTCTTCCACGGTCCTGTTTTAATCAGAAATGGACACTTTCTATGCAAATCGATGCGAGGCTAAGGAGCTTCTCCGCCCGTGCTCAACCTCTTGTTCGACACGGGCATCTTAATGCCGCTCGTCCGTCTCGCGACGAGCAGCGCAAATATTTCGACGCCGCGTAGTCTGACGGTGACGAGGTGCAACGACGATTTAGCATTTCGGGTCAAGCACTATGCAAATTGCGCGTAAATAAATCGAAACGTATCGTAATACGCAATACAAAAATACTTTGCTTCATATACGACGTTCAAAGATAAAATTATGCACATCCGCGACCGGATTCTTCCAAATTTTCTTCCCAATTCTTCTGCGATTTGTTCGATCGCTTTCTTAATATCGACATTCCGATCGAAGCGTTTGATCGATTTTCAAAAAATTACTTATCTACGTGAATACTTACTTCCACCTTACATTTACCTAGACGCAAATGGCACATTCGTGCGTACTATTTTTAATAGATTTGTCACTGTGATTTTGCAAATCCCTCGTAATCGATACATCGGGTCTTATAAACGAGGTTTAGTCGAACCATTCTTCCGTTCCCAACGAAGAGATTATTTATCTTTAGCCCCTGTCTTCTGAATATCGGTACAAGATAAGGAAAGAGTCGATTCATCCTTTACCGATCTCACAACCTAATCGCATTAAAGCCAACTGAAAGTTCCCAGGGTCTTTGCCACGTTGCCGTGAATCGTCTCCGATTTTCGCGAAATCCGTTGACACACAGTGTTTCCATGAATTTACGCGCGCACAGCTTGAATTCATACGTTCGTTGTAGGCGCTATATCGTGTTTAAACTCGCGTGAATTTGTTTGAAATTTCACGGAATTTGCGTTACGGATCGTATCACGGATGATTTTTTATTCCTTTTAATCTTTTACGTTGACATCGTCCCATTCCACGATTCGGTAAAATCGCATCCGAAAGGATCTGTAAACGAATACCGAAATTACAAGCGTGGAGAAGGACACGAAATTCGCCTTCGTTTTTCTTGCTTACCGTGCATTTCAATCCGCGCCCCGAAATCGATCGCAATTTGCAAACAATTTGCACGAATCGCCGGGTAATTTCGGCCAGCTCCGCGGCAAAGTGGTTAGATCGATCAATCATACAACGTGGGAAGGGAAAAAGGAACCAGCTGCCAATTTTCCACGTAAAAGAGACGGCGCTCGCTGTCCGCGAAATAAAGTCCGTCCACGAGTATTCGAATCGTTTCGATTAATAACAATTAAAACAGCTATACGCCACACGCAACTTTAACCGCTCTCTCTATTTTCTAATTAATTTTTCAAATTTATTTATACATATATATCGTTTACCTCTCGACTTTCTTTCGTTTAAGCGAAACGACGTTCCGTTCGTTTCACGCGGATACGAATCTTTGTGGTATAATTCGGTCCCCAAAAATCGATAGTTAAACTTCGTTATACACGGCTTATCGTGTGCAAAGCCGAGGATTACAGCGGTGTAAATCGGATTCCTATTTTACGTGAAATAGCGCGTTCTGCGTTTATTATTGTAAAAATTTCATTCCATTTGTCCAAGTTGTGAAAACTTGATATCGATGTTACGACGTAATTAATTACAAAACTTTTACGACGTTCGATAGAAAGATTCTCTGAACGCTTGAGATACAAATTTTCAAAGTTTCGACTTACGGTGCTATGACGTTCAGCTCGCTATTACGAAGGAATAAGGAAATAATACAAACGTGAAATCTTTTCTCGATAGAATTAATCAAGGACACTTTGTTCGCCATCAAACTTTCCAAAATAAAAATTCCTCAATTGGCCGACTTTACCGAACGTCGTTATCATACGAACTAACGTCGTGCAATTACACGCGTGTGAATTCAAAATTTAACTTTACGTTATCTTCGCTGGAACAGTAAGCTCGGCGTCTACGTATAAAGTTTTAATTTCTTCGCAAGCATTGTTCGAGCCGCGTCTCCGTCTTTTATCGTCGTGGATCTCGCATTTTATTCGCTCGACGAGTTCTCCCCGGCTTGCGTTCAGCGATCCTTGCGGACCTCGCGTCCTTGTAACGCGCCCACTATAATAAGGTTCGCGTAATGAGTTTCGTCGCGCGCGCGCTTCGTGTTTGCTTAATGAAATTCCGCTGCGAACACCGCCGGAAGTTCGACGCGTTTCAAACCACGGACACCGACGTGACGCGTAACTCGAGCACCGATCGAACTTGTTTACACGCTGTTTACACGATCGTTCAGCCTTTCGATTGTTCCTTCTCGCACGGTCATTCGAAATTAGCGATGTTCTACCTGTTCGGTCTTTGAATCGCTCTATTATCCACGTACTTTGACCAAAATAATGGATTATTATATCGGTTTACACGCGTTGAATTTCCTCGTTGTTTCGATATATCGCGATATAATTTCGTTACTTCATCCCTGTAATTCTTTGAATTCGATGGCAATTCTTTTTTACGATTTTTTTTTTATATTTGATAATTTAGTCGTACGAGCTCTAAAGGAAGAAGAAACTATCGTTTGTCCATAAAGAGTTGAGATAAATGAAAAACTTCGTGTTAATACATTATCTGGATTCTCGCGTAGAAACATTGAACTAATATTATTAGCGAAACATTACAAGCTACAAGTGCTAGAAAATTGTCTCGAGCAAGCATTTCACGAATGATCGATTGTCGTAGTCGAAAATTTATTTCGATTCGATATTTTTTATTTATTGGAATAGTTCTAAACGCTCTGTTTTCTCTAAATTGCTTCCCCTCCTATTACAGTTTCGTTCGACATTTTACAGAAAACGAACAATCGTGTTACAATCGTTCGTCCTCGTGTTCTTCGCGCGCACCATTGCACCATCGTTTCGACTAAAATTGGCCATAGCTCTCGCGACAAATAGTTCGAGAGCTCATTACCTTTATCCAGATCCCTTTTTCCACGGACCAGATGAGAGTTACGTTCGCTTGTAAATCCCGGTTAAGCTCCGCAAAGGAAAATCGGACAGGCTAAGCGGCGTCCTCGTTTAAACCGTGTCAGTGTTGAAACGTTGAAATCGTCGGTTGACGGATGGACACGGCGGTTCTCGCATTCGGTGACGGTCAACGAGAGTCGCGAATCTTGCCTGTATCGTCTAGCTGCAATGGAGATTCCGTTAATGAGATTCGGATTCCATTTTCCACGCGAAACGTGTCTCCCTCCTGTGTTCTCTTTGTCTTTGACGGCGTGCGCGCTCTTCGCGTTCCAAAGTTATCGCGGCAACATCCATTTTTCTCGCCTTCTGCCGTCATACATTACCGCCGAACTTCCGACTCTCGAAACTTTCCAACAACTTTCGTTCGAGCGTTCTCCGTGTTTTATCATTCGTTGCCGCCTCTTGCCGCCGCCTGAATTACTTCTCGTACCATTGCCGAGCGTAATCTCCGCCGATTTATCGCACGTACCCGCGATACATTGTAATATTCACGGCCGGCAGCTTCTGCTGGCTATAAAACTCGTAGGAAAAATTCGATCGAATCGTGGATCTTCGAGAGTTAATTTGTAGGATTTCGAAAAGCCACGTCCCTTTAGGGGCAAACTGTTATACTTTTTCTCTTCCCAAGTCCTCTTCCCGCTTCGTTGCGAAACTTTGTAATTCTTTTACGTTTTATATACTTCTACTTCGCAAGTAAAACATTTCCGTGTGAAATTGTCGATGTTGTTTCGTTGCTTGGCTTTCGAATAAATTTTACGCCCCAGGGTATTTGCACGGGAGATTCACAGAGTCGAGTAAGTGGAGCATACTTAAACGAGTAAATAAGGATACATATTCGCAACTATAAATATACCGTTTATAGATAATTTTACCAACTATAACGACCCAGATACGATTCTCCGAAGGTTTTAAGCGCGCAATAAACGTGCTTGTTTCGTGCGACCAAAGTACATTCGTATGCACGCTACGAATCGCTTTTTATTCGCTGTCAATAGCTAACGTAAGCGTTTATCTGATCTCCGATCGTGTATCATTCGCAACTTTATTACTTAGGTAATTCGTCCTAACGCGTATACACGGAGTCGCGTGTGCACACAAGAGTTTACAGTCGGTGGATACGCAGGATATTTTTTAATATACAGGAAAGCTCTCGTTGAACGAAGGCGCTTCCGTTTTTTAGTCGAATATTACGGCGGAACGGGCGAAACACGAGTTGAAATTAAAAAGAATTGGATACTCCCTAGTCAGTTGCCATGTACGAAACGTATCCACGAACTTCATCGCTTAAACACATCCCGCATTTAAGCCGGTGCCCGGATGTACGCGCTTGGCGTAAAATTTTCATGCGGAGAGGAGCGCAAATGGCCTCGCGAACGAGCGTCCCAAACTCTGAGGTGCTTTGCGGCAAGAGATACACACATTGGGGCTGTTAGCGTCTTTATTACCCGCTTTCCGGGCGGCAGATACGAAAGAAAGGACGACGTTACGAAGGACGGGAGGGTAAGCGATCGTGCCATTGCGTCGTTCGTACGTTTTGCAATGGCCAAACTTTGTTAGGTACGTTTTCAAGTACGAATAGCCACCGGTGAACGAATTACCTCGAACGTATTGTTCTTTTATGCGCGTTTACGACATCCGTCTGTTTCCAGTTTTCCTCTCGTCTCTTCTTTTTTCGTTTTGCCCGTTCGACGATTTTCCGCGATTCGAGATTAGATCGGGAAACGACGAGAGAAAAACTTGTCTGTCAGCTACTATAATGGAGGAGAAAAATCTCGCGATACACAGCCGCCGTGGCGTTCGAATCGTCGAGTTTATCGGAAATTCCATTTCGCCACGTGTAAAGTTTCATTTCGTGGCTCGATGCGGTTTGTTCGTCTCTTCGCGTGGCTCGTTCGATTCTGTTACACCGTCGCGATGGCACCAGACATTTAAAGTCGCCAGAATATCATCGAGTTTATTCGATTAGGAAAGTCGTTGGTTAAAGAAACATTTCTCTTGCAACTCGATCGAATTTTTTCTCTCTTCGAATTAACGCGTAAATTGAATAATTTCATCTACCGATCAGTTAAAGCTACGAGAATGAAAAGCAAAGAAGAACCTAGCCATTGCGACATTCGTATTTTACGAGTCCTGTTTGATGATTCAAGCAATCCTCCGAGGCGTGCATCCTTCCTTCAGGTCCGACCGTTCTTGCGAGTTTAATTGAAGTTCTTTCCGCGAGGCAGCGCGAACAAAGTTTTCCGCCGAGCGTTAGAATTTTAACAAGTGAACTTCTTCAATTTCTCGATCCTCAGCGGCACGGAGGGGCACTCGAACACTCGGTTGGCTCGTAGCCGCTGTTTACCGACACTCAAACCCAACGAGATACTTGGGTGCACGTAGCAGAATGGAGAAACGACGTCGCGGAACGAAAAACCCGAGACGCGTCCTCTACACTGTGCTTCCTTCCTAGCCCGCGTCCTCTCTGATTCGCGTCGATGACTCTCCTTATTTGCTCGGACATCCGGATACCGAGCAGCTTTAAATCCGAGTCCAAGGGAACAACAGAGCGTGCAACTTTCGACTAACTTCGTCCATGACCACGTTCCAACGTAATCCACTTGGCAAGGGTCCCTGGAAATCTTTCGAAGAGACTGCTTAACGAAGTTGGGGTCGAGTTTGAACTTAGCTTCGTGCAGCGTAGCTTTCGATTGATCGGCTGTTCTATCATCGGACCCTTTGCCGTTGCGATATCTATGCCGTGCGTTCGGCTAAGAGCGAGTCGAGTATCTCGTTCCTTCGCGATCCACCATGTTAATCGCTGTTATTCGTTGAACGACGTTATCCTGTTCCTTCGCGATTGTCGGCGGAAAATAATTTAATACGGTAGTGGAATCGGAATATCTGAAATCGTGGAACGTTTCAATTCCGAAATGTCGAAATCCTGCATTTGCCGTTAATCCTACGCTCGTAAAATTATGTATACACATTTGTTACTTCCGATAGCTTGCAAAATTCGGAAATTACATTTAACGCATTGCTATTTATTATTCAGCCATTACTCTACTAGTCCATTGCTCTAAAACTCGAGAATGGTCGTGAATATGCTGTATCAAAAATTACGTTAGAATCACGTTGGGATCCTTTTTCTCCCCCCGGAAATGTTAGTGAAAACGTTAGCCATCCTTTCGGCATTGCCTAAGTGTTCACATAATGGTAACGTTTCTCATCCGGCAGCAAGAGCCTAATAAGGCTTGGAATATATTTTATCGGGTCTGTTAAACTATCCCGGATAATTGTGACCACATTTGGCGAACGTTGGCCGTCGGTGATGGCCCGGGATCGTAAGCGCGTGGTCAGGCAAGGGCGGACAATTTCGTTCGCGAACTCGGCTTATCCACCTTTTACCCGGCGGTATTACAATTTTACAATTAAATTCCGCGCGTATGCAGGTTGTTTGATAAACGGTTCATCGGGCAGCGAGCCGACCAACTCTCTTCGTTTCTGTGGACGAGATAACGCGCTCAGACGGGATTTTGCTCGACTTCAATTTTCATTTCGCCAAAGTAACCGACGATTCCCTCCTCGTTTCTCCCCGTCTAGTTTCCCGTCTTTCCTCTTCGTCCCACTCTTCTCCGCTTTATCCAACCGTTTACCCTGTTCCTTCTCTCTTCGTCCAGGTCTTTGTATTTCATCGATTTCAATCGGAATGCTTCTTCGTTCGCTTTACCAGGGTGCTAGTCCGCCAATTTGAATATATTAGGCGATTCATCTGAATTTAATAGAGGTGCATTAGACACCTAGGTAATAAAAGGCACGCGAGCGAGAGTTTCACGAGTGCCGGCTACACGGCCAGCTTCTTACGAGTCGTATCGACCCATATCTCCTGGGTCGTCAACATGCTTTTCCTATATCCATGATTATATCCTGGTATTCGTATATCTTCGCGCTTAAACCTCTGTTATTTGCCAAACGAAGCATTTGTCACGAATCGGATGATCATTTGAATCGTGTTTATTACAAGAGAAAGAACGGCTTCCTTATATATCAATGAAGTGGATTTTGTATGCTGCCAGATTGTTGAGGTTATTTAGATGTATGCGATGTTAATAGAAAGAAACGCGTGGATAAAGTAGAATGGTAGAAAATATGTTTAAATACATTGAAGTGAAAATACAAGTCGCAATATCATCGAGCTGGTCCAGATCCGCGCGCTAGCGGTGTTACCCTGTGATTGAAAACCTCGAAGCCATCGTCGCCTGTCTACAGTAGTTTATGGTTTGCCTTCGACCCTATCTTTTGTTCATACGCTGTCGATGGCTTCGGTGCTTGACAAAACTAAAAGATCAGATGTTTTCTTAGAAGTGATGAGCATTTCAACACACAGATTTTATTTCCGTACTATAGAATTTTTGTAATCGTAGTGAAAGTACCAGCGTAGATCGTACGAAATTCGATATACTTCGTCCTAGCAAATACAACAGCGTAGAGAATATTTTCGGTAATCGTCGCATGACTATGAACTTATGGTATAGTATGTTTGGAAAAGTAGCTTGATCTTGATCGATTCCGAGTTAGTTTTTGTCGGTTCGTTCCAAATATATACTAGAAAACGAAGCTGTCTCCTTATCGCAGCAACTCTTTCGAATATTATCGTAGATTTTGGTCCGTGATTTATTGAAACGTAGGAAAGTTTGTTGGAATTTCGTATGGAATTTTCGATGGGATACACGAGCAGAATTCGATCGCGTAAACGCATTACCATCGTCGTAGTTTATACATACAGAGTTCGCACGTACATTGGTTCGTTGACTACTCTGTTAGCCTGCCGGGAATATCAGGATCGTCAGTTATGGTCACGCACGGCTCCAGAGAATATGAGGTGGTCGACGATTCGATTGACACACGCCGCTGCGCTCGTTGTACATGGATTAAACGCGGTTGATAATGTATACCAGTAATTTAGGTTCGTACGATGGTTGTGCGAACGTCTTTATTACTGTTTCTATGCAACGTGATAATTTATTACGTGTACGCACCTAGAATTACCGTACGCGATAACTTTCAGTTGGTTTAATCACAGACCAGTTGAAAGATAAATCTAACTTGCGGTGGAATTTTGTACCGTATATATAAAATGCATCGAAGCTTCAGTAATTTTATTATCCTAGTGTCTCTTATAACGTTATCGATTCAACGTAGGACGATATTATAGCCTGTATAGTTATAGTAGATTGGCGAAATTAATTAATCGAAATAGTTGTGCGTGAATTTAATGAAATTCGCGAGGAGTTTAAATAATAATGCCATATCGTATTATAATTTAATGCGTTTATCGAACATAATAGAGCAAAATGAGTAATAAATTATGGAAAGTTCGCCACATGCTTTACTTATAGTTGTTTGAAGCTACTTAAAAGCAACGTGAAACACCATTATTATTTTTACTCGTTAAAAGACTGGTTATTTAATATTAAAGTTAACACACACACACACACACACAGAGTTTCTAATATATAATTTTGTATAGACACATTCATTACCAATAACAATTTGTGATTATTTGAATTGTCATAAAATTATAAAATATATTCACGCGAAATATATTTCAGTTAGAAAAACGAACAATCTCTCCGTTAACGATGCTGAAATTTCAAAGTCGCATTCGCGATGGAGATGACTGGAAGTTCAGCGACGCGATAGGTTCGTCCCTAGGTTGAAGAGCGTACGTGCCATCTTTAATGTCCCATCGAACACTTGTCACGCTTGTGACACGAGTTGAAAAGGGTAGGGCACGCGGGGTCTGAGTCGTAGGGGTCGATGAGAGCGAATTGCTCTTGTAATAAGTCATCGAGCGCAGCCACTGGTAGACAAGCTCCTCGTCTTTTGCACGGTATCCCTTCAGAGACTCCGCGAGTGAGAGGGATGATAGATCAAGCCACTTTACTTCCGGTCCCGGGATCCGAGACTCGCGTAGCCATCCAGTCGGTGCTCTTTCCTCTTCACTTAGAAACATTAGTCTAGCATGCGTGGTTTGTCGGATTATATCAGTCTGCGAGACTAGCATATGCTTCCGGTTACGTGCGAATGCACTCTGATCGTAATTCTTCGTTCTCTGTCCGCCAGAAAATTAGCCACGATGATGTATCGATGCGAACGAAGTACGATGATCGATCGGGTTTTTGTTTGCTTCTATAGGGTGGTTTAAGATCGTGGAACGTTAAAAGTACGCGATATGAATATAAAAATATGAAAGAATAAAATTTAATTAAACGCTGAGTTCTGCGATGCTCTACGCCTACAGCAGCCGGCGAATGATTCTTTTAATTGGGAAATATAACAAAGGATAGATAGTAGGACAGGGAATATAATTGAGTTACGGCGAAGATATAACAATTCCTTTAATACAATTAGCATATAGTAATTTTTTTAATTAGAAACGATCGAAGTTTTATTTGAAAATATTTGTAAATATCGTTTCGCACGTACTCGTCGGATTAATCGCAATTCCTACGATTATTCCTACGATTATTCCTACGATATTAATGGTCCCGTTTGCAATGGAAATATTCCACGAAATATTTCATACGCATAGCTAAAAGTTTCTGCGAAATTGTTTTCATTTCAATATGTATTTTTTAGTTCCCAGCGATATATAGATCTCTATATCATTCTAAATTGTGCTACTGTCTGGAAACAGCGGCTCGGTTGTAACAGCGAGGATCCGCTAAACTACGAATTGCCTCGAGTGCTTACGCGTTTGTCTCTCCTCGTGCATTGTAACAGGCAACTGGATTTGCTGTTTTCGAATATCATTACGCGTGCTCTCTAGATTACGATGTCTTCCATTCTCTGCCGTACAAAACGGCCTTTTTTTCAACATATTCGTTAAAATTCTGTTTAAAAACCAACGATACGGTTCTTTTACAAATTACTCGCAATAATCCCAACAGCGGTGGTAATAAAAATATGATGGAAAAACATCAGAGAATATTAACAGAGAGCATATAACCACGAGACAGATTCGTTCCGGTCGTCTTTCGTAAGCATGCTAGCTTTAACGATTTTAATCCTACGATATTTAGAGAGTGTGACGCTCTCAATCACGTTGTTTTCGTTTTAGCCACGGTCCTGTTTGCCGGCACCCTGTCGCGAAACATCCTGTACATGCGTTGCATCATCAAAGGTACACTATAGAACCCCCGTTCTGCAGAGCTGTCCACGCGTGGTAATTCTGTTGTTACGGATGTTGAAACGCTGCCAATGCTTTGCGCCCCGCTTTTCCAGCTGCGCGTTCTTTCCCGCTAAGCTGCACCAGCTTGGACAGTTTCCAGTTGATTTCTCGTGTCTGGCGCGAATTTCAACGTGGATTTTAGCCTGGCTGAGAAGTGCTTCTCGATGCTCGACGAGCACGTGCCACCAGCGGCCGACTTCCTCGCGTTCGATTAACGAGCCTCTACACGATCGGCCGCTCCTCGAATTCGAGCGTGCGTCGTGTTTAACGTCGTCCTCGCGTCAGTCCTCGTTTAACCCTCTCGAGAACGATCAACGATCGATTATACGATTCCGTGATTCTTACGTTTATTTAAAATCTCCTTTGTTTCGTCCAACGAGTATTGAAATCGTCGTGGTAGCAGCGAATCGAAAGGATCGATTAATTGGAACGATTGTTCGAAAGCTTGGATAGGTTTATTTATTCATGCAGCTCTTGTTACGAACGTCATCGAATAGAATATAAGTTCGACCTGGCTTTTTCGAATTGTTCTTGCAAAAGGATACTGATTGGTTATGATAACCGAGCAACGAACCCCGGAGCTCCGCGTACTTTATCTTCGCTCTATTATTGGACTCTTGATTTACTTAAAAGGAGGAACCGTATGAAATGAATTTCTAACGAGACACAGATTGAATTTATTCCGTTTGTTGGCAGCTTGTCTTCATAATCTATGTATGTTGTTTTAACAAGTTAATCCGCCGGCGCCCTTTTCGTTTCACGATGAATCGAATCGATCGTATCTTACAGGGCGAGTATTTCACTCTGCTGCGCTAATACTAAACACATAAATCATCACCTGTCGTGAAAAGCATTCGCTATCTGTGTCAGCCATCTGCATCAAAGACAGCCCAGCTCAATCTCCGACGATCCCCGTTCCTCCGCAATTATTCTCTCCTCTATTTCGCTATAACTTTCCATCAGGTCACTGCTATATAACGAAACCAATTTTCCTACGTATATCCAACGTCCTACTAATTTTATATTTATCTTAAGATTAACTATATAGACATCGATAGAGTATAAACTGGCGATAAAAGAGTTTCCCAAGGTAACGGTAACGAAATTTTGAGCCGCTACCCTTAAAATTCTTGCCTTTCACGAAACACGCGGCAATCTCGAGCTTTTCAAGTATCAGTGTGTATCACGCTTGACCGTTTCGATACAACGGCACGCGACAAGGTAGATACAAATTGTCGAAGAAATAGGAACAAACGCGAAGATAGTGGCACACGGATCGTATGAGAACGGCACGTCCGTGCGATTATTGTTGCAGTTACGAAGCTGAGGGAACACTGGGACGAAATGAACTCGAAAATGATGCAGAGGAAGACTGAGTTGGACGCGATGCTCGGGGACAGTCAGCGATACGAGGCCAAAAGGAACGAGGTGGAGGTCTGGTTGGCGCGAATGGAAACTCGGCTGGAGAAAATGCGGGCCGTCGGGCACACTGCCGACGTTCTCGAGGCACAGCTCCGGGAACAAAAGGTACGCTGGCATTTTTCTTCCTTTCTTAACCGAGCTGCATTAACCCGTGCACGGACAACCGACCTCTCGGGATCGTCCTCTTTATCTCCTCTTTATCTCTCTCGTGTCAATGGCTGTGCAACAGACAGAAGGCAACCGGTTCTCCCGTTTGATCGCAGCAATTTGCGTTGATTGCGATTAGGAGACTGAATGAACGATCATCTGGGAATTCCGTGTTATTGGCAGCGGTAAATGGGCTCGATGCGTGGTTTAAATCGCGGAGTGTCGATTGATAATTATGACGATCGATTTTGGTCGCCATCTAATTTTGCATAATTATATCGAATAACCTACAATTCAGAGATATTTACTCTCGCTATGAAAATCGCTTCTCCGCAGGGTATATTAGGTGTATTATAGTTTGTATTGGTAAAAGACGTCTCTCGGGTGCAGCACCTAATCGCGTTAAGTGTCCACGGGTCGATATTTTATCTAGCCAGTTATCAAGGAACGTATAATTGTAATTGTTTCATTACGTAACTACGTATCTTTCCTTTAGATTAAACACAAAGTAAAGTACATTTATATTACACGCGATGTCACGTTTGTTAACGACACTGGCTCGTCTGTCGCGAAGTTAGCTAAGAAAACTGTAGATATCGAGGAAGAAAAGTCGCAGATAGTTAAAGCTTGGCGCTACTCTGACTGTTCCTATAACGTAACGATAATTTCGCGTTAGCGGGTTTTTAACGCTGTAGAGGTTGAAAGAATCGTTGATACATTAGGGTCGAGTGGCAAGCGTTTCAGACACGACGAGCGTTTGAACTTGAACTCGATTTTCATTGAAACGCTCGTACAAATAAGGCAGCAACGTAGCAATCTCGAGGGCGGCAGTGCATTCGAAGTTGTAATAAGAGAAAGGAAACAAGAAGTCACGGAGAACGAGAACGTTCCTTAAAACAATACGCACGACGTTAGCGCAAAGTGTTCCTCGTATTCTACCGGTTTATTCCATTTTACCACCAGATCTCTGCCCCCCCCCCTCCCCCGAGCCTGCCATTCTCAGTACGCACCTATCCAGCCATAAGAACGCTCACCAGCTTCCGGATAGACCGGTGATACGAGGCTATTCCGCTATACGCGGCTACTTCCTCGTGTTTTAACATCCCGTACACCGACCGTTCCTACCTGTCGCTTAAAAAACAATAAAAAAAAAAGGAAAAAAGAAAGGTTCCTCTCAGATATTAAATTTCATCCGCCATTAAGACAGTTTGTACTAATCCCGTAATCTAATTATGTACCATCAGAAAATTACGCAAATGACCGAATAAAGTTATCCGTATAATCTAACCGGCTTGCATTTTCTGCGATTGCTCCAATAAAGAGAGAAAGAGATAGAGAGAAAGAGGGGGAGGGGGGGGGAGAACAGAGGAAAAAGGAGAAAAGAGAAGCGGATATAAAAAGAAACGGTCGCGAGTATAATGGCTGGCTAGAAGCTTCGTTACAGGCCGCGACCGCGATTAAAGAGAGCGAACGGATCGGTATTCATCCCGGCAGCTACTAACCTCTTTTTAGCAACGTTCCGCTTTGTGTATCGGAATAACGCGACTCGTGGAGGGAAAAATGGCCGAGCAGTGCGCACGAGAGATAGGCGAAAGAACGGTCAAACTCCCAATGAACGCGAGATCGTGCCAGGGCGTAGTACGTCACGCGGCCAGAATTCTGTTTACGTTCGAAAGAGCCGAATAGGCTATTCATGGAATAATTTATTTGGTCGGGAAACGTCGATATATTTGGAATTTCGGGTTCACCTTGTTTCTAACGGCAATAGCCCCGCCTCGTTTGTTGTCACTCTCGATCGTTGTCCTTTTCTACGCGTCCTTAACGCCCGGCGGTATCATCGAACGTAAGCGATTCTGCGTTCATTCTGTTACGACGCGCGAATCGTAAAGGACGTACTACGTCGCATCGTCGAGAAAGTAATATTCCTTCTTCTAATTTCGTATTTCAAAAACTTCCCTTCCGATGTCCGAATATGGTGAGTGTTTAACAAGACGATACTCGAGTAACATCGATTCACCGCGAGAATTTTCACGGTTTTACGAAGTCCTAAGCTAACACTCGAGCCTTGTTTAATAGAACTTGATTCCGGTGTATGTTTCGTTTACAAAGGTTAGCTTTCCGGTGTCTATTCCGGTGGTCAGATTCTTCCTCCCTCTTGGTACTTGCTATCGTAATTGATTAATTGATCCGTTTGTCGTTCGACTACATTTTCACGTCTCGTTCTAAAATAGTTTCAATTCTCCCCTAATGACAAAGTCCTTTCGATGCAAACGTTTCCTTTGAAATTAAAATCCAAGATAAGTTGTCGGGCGAACGCGATGAATAAGAACGCGTTTTTTTTCTTTTTTCTTTTTCTTTTTTTTTTTGGCTTAATCTGGATTGTCGTAAGTTCTCTCGACGCGAATCGGTCGCCGGCCGACCAAATAAAAGTTTCCACGGCACGGGATGCCACCATGAAAGATGAAAGCCGGGCCTCCCTCTCTAGGAAGATTTAACTTTCGCGAGTTATCGAGGGACGCGACTTTCGAGTCCGACGGAGCCGCTCGCGATATAAGTTTACCGCCTCCACGGTGACCTGCCCGTCTCATTTTATTTCGACGCCGTTCGTGCTTGCAGTCGTTCCACGCGGAGCTTCACCAGTACAAGCATCAGATCGAACAGTTCAATCAGCTGACGCAGAAGCTGATAGCCGTTTATCAGGAGGACGACACCACTCGCGTGAAAAAGATGACGGAGACCATCAATCAGAGATACAACAATCTCAATACCAGGTATGCATCGATTATAGTTTTATTCGCATTATCTTAGTATCGTGGAAAATTGTGAGATAGAAGTTTCTAATTTTAAGGTCGGCAGTGTACGATTTGAAAATGCTTGATAAGACTCGATAAGATTTGAACAGAATTGCAGTTGACAGAATTTTTATAGTAGAAGTTATTCTTTCGCGATTTCGTTCTTGCGTTTGCCATTGAAACGAATTCGGTCGTTTCGAACAGACTGTCCGGAATCGCGACGAAAGACTATATCTATTAAATCCTTCTTAGTATCATCAATCGAGGAAAACTGCTTCATTCCGCGATGAACTCCCTCCACAACTTCGACCGGTCTCTGGACAAGTTCTTGGCTTGGTTGAGCGAAGCTGAGTCCTCGATGGAGGGATTGGAAGCGGAGGCCGATCGACTTGGCGGACGACGAGACCAGGGTGCGCTCAGACGACCGCAACATCAGCTTAAGGTAAGTGCCACATTTGCTTGTACGAACTCGCCAGTCGCGAGTTCTTATCGGCTAGGCTTTCGTTACGTATCGCGATCGTTCTTGATAGTCGGAACGCAGCAATCTCGTACTTTAAGAAGAAATCTTTTCGCTGTTGATGTTTCCGGCGAAAAATCGCGTAAACGTTTCAATTTTTGCAATCCATATTTTTATTCCAGTAAAATAATTAGTTTTAATACCGTAGCAAATACGAAATTAAATTAAAAATTATTATTCATATAGTCTAAAAAGTTAAAAATTGTTTGGTAGTTGAAAAGGCTAAACTCGATGATGATATTTTCGAGAAATAAATCGCGACATTGGCGAAGTTGAGAAAACTCGCCATCCCTTGCACGTACAAACATTCCACGCGATTTACGAACAGCTGGGGCAGGCGATTTCGCACAAATCAACGCTTTTCGAACGTAAACGGAATCGACGTAATTCAAGTCTGGTTAGATCGTAACATTCCTGGAGACGTTATAACGGCGGTGGTCAAGACGGGAAACCAGATCTGTATAGGTCACGTATTGACTCGAGAAGGTTTTACGGCTTCGATTGATTGCCATAAAAGTGTGTCGGACGTAGCAGGCCGTGTATCGGTATATCCATTAAAAGGAAGACGCTCGATATCGGATATCGGTGTAACGCGGTAGCGGCCCATCAGCTTCTGTGCGAAAGCTTCTTCTGGTCTTGCGTTTTCTTCTCCTCAGACATTGATATTTGAGAGGAAGGAGGAAAAATCGCAAGAATTTTCTTTCAAGAGTTATTACCTTATCGAACGATTACCGATATTTTAAAGTAAATACGCGACGTACCTAGGTACATTGCGTTTCAGAAAGTCCGTTTTTCATATTCTGCTACGAATTACTTCTCTAAACAATTAGCATTCCCTGTGCTAATTGAACTTCTCGGTAATGCGCAGACGAGAAAACTTTGCCTCTCTACATACAAGGTAGTTTGCAGTAGCATGAAATTGTAACGAACTCTACTCGCGTATACTCTCCGACCTCAAAAACAGTAGTCACACAGACTAATCTTACTTCAAAGCGATTAAGATTAGCGATTAAATTCAGTGTAAGTACAGAGAAGAAGAATATGCGAACGAAAAGGAGAAAAAGTCATAGCGAGTGAGATTGGTTAGGATGATCGAAGTTCGTCATAATGTTACGAATTTAAAAAATCGCAGATTCGAATCCCTACAGCCCGAAAGAAGATTCCTCGCCTTCCGACGATATTCCGACTTTCTCCTACGTATTAGCACGAACACGCGTAAGAACGTGTCTCGTTCGAGCTTACAGATTATCGATAATCGAGAGATTTAAACGGCAAACGATGTAAGCGCCGAAATTAACAAATTTAAATTATCTTCCAGAATAGAATCGCATTGTGTACAATCACGAAATAAATACTGTAAATCTTGAAATATTTTATTTTAGATTCTAAGATACTCGGAACGTATAGTGACATTTTACGCGAATAGCTTTAATCTATGTTAGAAATTTTTATTTTTAGAATATTACATCGTTTTTCACTTAAACTCTTTGATCGCGGATGGAGATAGAACGGGGTCGAAACGTAAGACGCAAAGGTCGGAGTAAAAATGTACGTCATTAAGGAAATCTATAGGAAGCAGGTTACGACGAGAAAGTTCGTTCGTCGTAACCTGCTTCCTATACGAATCGCGACGATAATCGCAATGACAATCCTCCCTCGTCGAATACGTCTGTTTACAATTCCGTGAAACCGATGGACCATTCGCAGAATCAAATTGATATTGTAGCGTACGCGGCACGGCCTATTGCTCCATTTCGACGAAATTAATCTACAATCGTCCACGCGTAACGAACAAACGACACACGATTCCGGGAAATTAGCTTGTAATATTGTTTGACTGCATACGCATTAACATCGGGACGTTCTTTCCTCTGCCTGCTTTGTTCCATGCTTTTCTTTCATCTCGTCGACCTCGTCTGTTGGTCTGTTTTATCGAAAAAAGTCCAATTTCGGGCGCTCGAGGGTCGATCGCATTGCATTTCATAGGCAAACTCGTACATTTTATATGACAAAATTCTGTTTGGAATTACGTTATGAAAGGTTTATCCACTTCCGCTTTATACGTTTTTCTCAGTGTAATGTTTAGTTCGATCGACTTACGTTATTCATCATGAAATCATGTACTCTTGCTTTGTTATTATTATTATGTATATAGTTTTAATCTTTCGCTTCTCCGTATCGAAAAGTTTCAAATAGGTGGAAATATATTAATTCCATTTTATCTTTGAACACGAATGAAGCTATTGTTCTAAAATATTCGTGGCATTTATCAATGTCTCTCAATAATTTTCACTATATTCAGGCTGTGGTTGTGTTTAAAATTATCGATGCCAAATGAACAGGGACGGTATAAATTTTCGATGACGAAAGTCCAGTCGCACGGTTGCGCGACCGCGTGTCCGCGAAATGTAATTTCCATGCACCTCATCGGCGAACAGACGACGGCATTGATTATTCGATAAACAGTTGGATAACTGATTGGAATCAATCACTCGATAAATCCCGAGTATCGGGGACGAAAGGAAAATCGCCTCTGCGGCTTCCACGCTGTCCGACCGCTTGTCCAATAATAGCGATCATTGAAAATCAATGTTATTTGCCGTGCAACCTGATTATATCTACGCGCTGCAATGCGCAATAACAATTAGCCGGATCTATTTCAATTACAAGTTCTCTCTTTTGCCTCATTTCCTTTCGATTTCGATTTCGCTCAGATTCCGTTTCGATTTCGTTCCGCTTTCGTTTCGCCGCTATTTTTGTTTTGGCGTCTGCGATTTTTCATTCGGCTCGAATTTTAAAAGCAAACACCGCGCGTAATTCCTATTTACCAATGCCCAGTGTTCGCGTTCCACTTTATCCCTTTCCATTCGTATCTCTCGCGTGACAATTTATCGAACTCGTTTGGCCGTGTTTAATGTTCTTGAAAAGCGTGTAATGCTGGTCGGCTCGGTCGAACCGGAAAATAGTATGCGCCTATGCGCGCACCGTTCGTAATTAAGTGTTGCAGTTGGTGCTCGCTGAAAGCTCCAAAGCTGCGTGTTGTCCTTTTATCGGCAATCGTCTCGGTTCACATGGGATTTATAAATCTTTCGATCAATTTAACGCGGAACTTTGCGTCGAACGAGCCATGCTCGAATCGTCGCAGCACACCGGGTTTGTTAATTTCATCCATGCAGCGTAAAATGTTGCGGTCGTGCGAACGTATCCCGTTCCACGGCGCCGCTACGTCGATTGCAAATAGGAATTAATTTCGAACGTTGCTCGGTGAGCTTCTCGAGATGTACATCCAGATGCGGTGTTACGCCGCCACGGATTCAAATCGACAGATGCATCCGTGCTCGTCGTCGATCGCGCTCTCTGGATCAATTATCCTTAGTTGCTACGGACTTGCAGAGATGGGTTCGAGCTGCCTGCAATTAGTTTCGTTTATCCTGAACGGTAGAAATATCGAAAGAATAATTGTCGAACGTTGATGCTATTTAGTGGACGCGAGCAATCAGCCGAGTTCTCCGGTTTTCACAAATGCACGCGGAACAGGGCGTGGGCCAGAAATTACATCCCGGTGACTAATGCCGCCTGGACAGCTGCTTCCACTCGTTGAACATCGAGGTAGGTAGGAACGGCGTTATCGATTGGCATTCGTGATAAAAACGAGGCAACGAAACTTGGCTCCGTACGTCGCGTCAAATCCACCCTTTGCCTCATTATCAATCTTGCTTTTACTTTCACCTCTTCGATTCAGACGTTTCTTACCTTCGAAAAGTTACTCTACAATTTCCATCGATCTCTGACGGCAGTCGATTCTCAAAGTTACGAATCGTCGAATTTCGTAGGAACGGAAGATTGAAACGGTTTCGATTTACTAGAAACGCGCGTACGTTCCAACTAACGTACACTCGCAACAGGATCGCGATATTATCGATGTATCGTAGACAACGCAGACTATACTGTCGTACAATTGGCAACGCCAAGAAACAATGTAATTCCGCGGGCGAAGTTCACGGTTGTCGTCGCGATGCTACTAATGACTCAGCGACCCGGTTCGACCGGAACGTAACTCATGCATGCATAGCGTCTCCGTCTTTCGAGAGCACATCCGGAGGAATTCCTAATACCTTCGTCCATGCTGCACCACGCTCCCGTGTGCATGAATTGCGATTTGTCGGGCACGAGTTATGGCCGTCCGATATTGGATCGCGGCTAGAATTACTTGGAATCGAAACGGGACGTTTCATGGCTAGCCCATGGGACTGGCAAATAAATACGTTCAAGAAGATCGAGATTCTTTTACGATATTAATATTTACGCTTGGAAAAGCTGGAACCTCGGGGATCTGGGGAAAAACTCGATCGATGTTCGATGGTAACTTTTCCCTTTTTGCCGAGGAACGTATCGCTTCCATTTGTTTTTTTTTCTTCTGATTTCTCGAAGATAGGATAACCTTTGATATATACAGCGTCTACAAGAGGTATTTGCACATAATCTTGCTTTGCAAGCAAACATTTTTCTTTTTCCTTAGGTACTACATTTCATAAAGAAGCTACTAAGCGATGCGTCGTATGACTTACTTGGATCTAACGAATTACTTTGCAAATGGAATAATAAGTACCATGGCGTATAAATGTTTTCTATAGCCAACGTTAGTCTGGATAACGACAGAGCGAAAGGAAGATCATCCAGGAACATTATACCTCGATCATGGTAGAACGTGAAAGGTTTACCTTCTCGTCAAAGGATTCTCTAAAGGCGATGTGTTAAAAAATGAATTTAAAAAATACTAAAGCACCTCGATTCTAGGAAGTCTATTCGTTCTATTCTAGAACGTAGAGTTGTTCTACTTATAGCACCAGAGAATAGCACAGAATCTCGTCGCATGGATGTTCCATCTGTTCGACATTCGCAGTTTAAAATCTTCTCCTATGAAAAATCACATCTGCAAGTATTTTCAACGATAGCACGGAGAGCTTCTGGCGTCTTTAAAATTCTCCAAGGCACGCCTACGTTTCCGTTAGATTCGAAAACCACGAGAGGCAAAAGTAGGTCACGAATTTCCGATGAAGCTTCGCAACGCGGTTGCGAACGCGTCGCCCAAGGTTGCTTTTAGGCTTCTTGTCATTTTGCGCCATGGCTGGAGTTCGATGGCTTTACGAACCGTTTACACGGAAAGTAGGGTTCATCGATCGAGGAGAAACGCCACGGGAGTCGCTTACGTGACCTGAACTTTCGTTTCGCTCCTCCCCCCCCCCCCTGTGTCGGACAAAGAGGCCTGTCCCTTTTCTCATATTCATGGTAAACATACCGTACAGGCTGGTTCGTTAAATCAAGCCTAGCGTGGCTAATTCGCTTTAACGCAATTTCACCTGGTTTTATTTTTTCAACGTGCCACGCGACCAACCCCTAGCCTATTCAGGGATGCGCTTGCTTCTTCATACGGCGACACCCTTGCCTGCACAAATGGGATGTACAAAATTGCAGCCGACTAGAGGCAACGAATTTCACTCGCGTCCGTCCACGGGGTTGTGACAACGTAACCGGACTTTCCATTCGGTCAATTTGCCCCTTTCGTTGCGTGTTAAAGCGTTCAATGCCGAATCGCGACTGAAAATGGGACGGGGATTGGGTTCTGCTAGAATTGACATCGATAAAGGGAGAATGTCATAGAATGACGCGTTGAAAGCGTATTGTGCGTATACCTCGACCTTGCGACTGCGGGGTTAATATTAATATAACAATGGGAGCGTTCTCGCGGAAAAAAGCTTGCTCTTGGTAAATACCACAGGTTCGCAGCGGTCCGGCGAAACTCGGAACGCGCTTTTAATGCCGAGCATTTAGTACGTGTTCCGGTGATGTAAGGCCTCCTTCCTGCATTACGTCCTCTGTCTAGAACTCTGTCTAGCCACGACGAAAGTGTGGGTGATCTGTCAGTGTTATTTCGCAACGTTGAATTCATTGCCGTTAGAGGTATTCGCGTTTTCGGCAAACGTTATTGCAGTTACTGTCGAGCATAAATATTCGTAACTCTGTTTTTATCGGTATGAGCGAGAAAATCTAACGTCGTTAAATTCTGTACGTTGAAAGAACCAGCGATCCTACGTTTTCGTGCGAACAATTTGAAAATAGAATTTTGTACGACGGAATCCCGTGTATAAGGCAGACGCACACAGCGACAGGAGAATGGGAAAAGTTGCGGACTTTTTCTCGGGGGTGCGAAGGTCATGACGAAGCGAAAGAATCGGTTGGCTACTTTCCCTTTCTCTCCCACAGGCGAAACGCAGCCGAAGGATCGATAGAGGAACGCCTTCGCGGCGTGAACGACCGCGCCGACGATGATATTCTTCGCTCCTAATAGTCGTTGTTCCATTATAACGCCGAATACCTTTCGCGACTCACCGGCTCACAGAGAAGAGGAACAGAGGTTTGCGTTTTTTATGCGTGGCGCATCCGGCGAGCTTCTGCGTCTGGCGACCAAAAAGGCACCGTATAACGGAAATTTATAAGTGGAAGCGAGCGCTGGCGCACACACGGCCACGAATCGCGCTACTAAATCACGACGCCAAGTTTTTTCTTCTCTGGCAACAGAAATTATATCTAAAAGGGAAGGCTACGCTCGGTCTATCGCGGGGAAAAAAGCCGGGCTCTTCCGAGTTCCTTGTTTTGCATAATCGCGAAACTCGTATGCGCTTCTTCGTCGCGGTACCTCTTTTATATTTTTCTCTCCGCTTCAACAACCGTCCGTTCGGTAAACTTCGTTAGCCTTTCAACGAAGGCGCATTAAGAATCTCTCTCTCTCTCTCCTTCTCTTGGCTGGTAATTTTTAAAATCGCTGCAGCACGGCAAAGTGCATTTAACGAACTCCACCCTCGTGGCTGCCGTCCGAGCAGAAAGGAAACGTTTTCAACGAGTTTATCAGGCGACAGTCTCGCGTTCGTGGGTCGCAGCGGTGAATTAATGTTTCGAATTTACCGTTTGATCGTTGCATGTTCACCGTGTAATCGCTCAGCGAATAACGACCGCTTAGGGTGACTGTTCACTGGCCCGATCGTTTTTTTCTTCCCTTCACGGACCTGCGAGTTACACAGCTTCGCTGTGTGTCTGTTGATTTCTCGCGATACATCGCTGTTAACAACTTCGCTTATCTTCGTTGATTTTCCATGAGCTTTATCAAAGTCGATTTCGTTCGGTGAGTTTTCGTCGCTGAAGGAAGCAGCGGGTAGGCGAAACTGAAAAGCGCCACGGCGAAAATGAAACACGGAAGTCGTAAAGGGCACGGAGAGGGTGGGTGACGAAAGAGGTCGGGAAAGAATCTCGTAAAATACGGATATAAAAGCAACGGGTACGGGCAGGCAGGCTCCTAGCAAGTTTCTCCATTAAGGGGTAAAATTCGAGAGGCGGGTGTTTCTCGTTCGACAACGGTCACATCTTCGCCCTTACACCACCCCCTCGAGCGACCATGATAAATGGAATGCCGTGAAGTCGAGGCGTTAAACGCGTCGCTACCAGAATTCCTTTTTCCGTGTTTTAATTGCTTTACCATCGAGCGTACTTCGAATTGGAAAATTTTGTTGAAATCTTTCTCCCCGATGTTTTATAGTTCAATTGGCAAAATTCCACCTAAATATTTCATGGTTAAAATGCCATTAAATTTTTAGCATTCTCGTCCAAGCTTTTCTTTTTCACGTCGTGTTTCATATATTATTCTGTCGAAAGAAAACAAAAAAATATACACCTTTGTAGATTTTCGGGAAACGAAGCTTTTCGCGAATCACATTTTCATCGTGCTTCGTATTCTCGTTATTAACTGTCTCTGTCTGTCTTCGTACCGTTTCACCATCCTCCTACAACTTAGATGATACGTGCGATTTAACGAGAAAGGGGTTGTTCGCGATCGAAACGGTACGCGCATGCGCTCTCGGCTTCTTCAGAGGGCGGTAGTCGACGATGTTCGTAGAATTGCAAGGTCGGTAACGCAGGAGGGATGGTTTTCCTCCCGAAAGGGTAGTTTTCTCGAATTCCCGTTACCGACTTTGGGTGCCGATGTTATCAGCCGGTTCCTCGATGGAGAATTGCTATTTCGTGGCAGAATACATTCGATTTTCCAGCGTTTCTGCCTAAGATCTTAACCACCAGTCGATACCGAAAGCGACTGGAAATATTTTGCAGGTTTCTGTTGCGTTTTGTTATCTTTTACTTACCCGACGCCAATATTCTAAAGAGTCTTCGGTTATCTATCTAAGATCATCGATTCGTATCGTCTGCCGTAAACTTTACAAAGCTGGAATTATCGAAATATTCTTTTTACAGTTAAGCTTTGCCGCTACGAAGAACGTTCGCTTTCTTTTCTAAATTTTAAATGCTTTACGTTTTCCTACTATTATTTGCAATAAATTTTGTTACGTTTCAATTTTTGTTCCCCGGTCGAACAAATCGTAAAGGTAGGTTTTAAGTTGGCTTTTTTCAAAAGTCAGAGGGAAGTCGGTTCAAAGAAATGTTGGATTTTCACAACGTCGTTCTAGTCTATCGATCGTATCGAGCAAGAATCCATAAGGGACGGCAAAAGGCGACGATTTATGGTTGCTCGAGATTGGATCGATTCACTGACAGTCTCAATATTGTCGCTTTTGTGCGACGCGTGTGTCGTCTTCATTGTTTCGAAAAAAAAACAAATCTCGCGATAATTCCGGAATTCGCGGCAGGCAATAACTTCAGTTATCGGCGATAAATCATCAATTGGATGAACCGCTTCTCCGTTCCCTGAAACAGATACCATCACGACAAATATTTCATTCTTGAATTTCATCTGTTTAAGCAAAAAGGGGCTGGTCTCATTAGTGCGCGAGCGATACGCCTGCCAATTTATCAAAGCTTTTTTCGCTTCACAGTTTTAAATTTCAGATGTTTATCTTTTTCACCCTCTCTAAAAACTATCGTTGTTTTTCTTCCTTTTCTTCTTTGTAATAAACAAAAATATATCGCAGTTTTGTTTTCACAGCTGTCACAACGCGTGCGACGTTTTATCTTTTTGGGCGCAAATCCGTATTACGCATTTGTCATTTTTGTTAGCAGAATTTCTCGCGATCCTTTGTAGTTTCATTTTTCTAGAATTTTTTTCCAATTGTAATTTACATCGAGTTCACGCTGTCGCAGTGATCGTTGAGGCAACAAGGTCGCAAAGTTTTTGAAAACTTAACGGCAGAGTAATTAAAATTAATCAATGGGAACGTTGATAGCGACGAAAATCAGCTTACGAAATTGAAAAAAAGAAAAGAGAAGAAAATGAATTAATGTTTATATTAAAACGATCTCGAGAAAGAGAAAAAGCGACCGAGAAATAAAAAGGGAAAAGATCGCGATTATGGAAGTTAAAAGTTTGTCGCGGTATAGCAAGTAGATAATTCATGGCGCAAAGTCAGCAGTGCACGTATGAATACATCTCGGAACTTGCGAGCGTCCGTTTAAATTTATACCCAGGAAAATTAGTTTTGTTGAATCTAGCAAGCTAGCAATCATGGCTTGTAAAAGCAACGTTTATTTGCTCTAATTGCTTATGTAATTACGTCGCGGAGAAAGCGCTTTTAATCGGAACACTTCGCGACCGCGGCAAATTACATCGGTAATTAGACAGTCATTCGTAAATCGCTCGTTCGCTAAATGTATTTTCTTTTTTTTTTTCTACTAAATCTATCTTTTGTTAGTCAAAAACAAAAAAAAAAAAAAGAAGAAAATGAAGAGAAAAACGAAACTTTGATTGACGCGAGTGTCATTGAAGCAATGTACGTTAATTATTCGTAATATTACGTCGCTGGAATTTCACGAAACCAATATACATAGTTGCGTAACTTGCACAACCCAGATTACGGAAGCTACAATTTTATATCTGAATCTACTGAAAATTTTAACGTAATCCTAAAAGTATATTACGACGGTGTAACGTAGTTTGGATTGAAATTTTCGTATTTTATAAACCCTTGATCGTATTAAAACGTCAAATATCCAGCTTTCTCTTTTTCGATTTCGCGTGTGGAGCTTCTGGCCTGTAATTCGTTT
This sequence comes from Bombus haemorrhoidalis, assembly GCA_014825975.1. Taxonomy (NCBI): domain Eukaryota; kingdom Metazoa; phylum Arthropoda; class Insecta; order Hymenoptera; family Apidae; genus Bombus; species Bombus haemorrhoidalis. Next base: position 2,100,755 of record CM026161.1, read on the forward strand.
GGCTCGAACATTTAATTGAAAAAAGATATTATTTAATCTTCTACCAAATTATGTTATTCTCTATGGTACGATCTGCATTCGGAAGCCGCGCTGATCAATTCTATATAAATTGGAAAGCGTAAAACAACGATTACCGTTATTTATGGCATATTCTCGCGATAAGCGAACTTAAACGAGTAAGTGGTTGGTTGCTCGAGATTTAAACGTTAATCACGTAACTCTAATGTAATTGAGAAATTTGTAAACAGCGCTATCAATCATTTTGATTCTTGAGCAGTTCGTAGAACGCAACGTTCCAATCGATCGTTCGTCCACACAGTAGAATTTACACTGTCGTCGAGTGTTTGCTTTTCTTTTGGATCTGTCGGTGACTCAACGAATGTACTAGTTTGTAGTTCTGTTACTAAAGGATCTGGGTTGGACGGACAAACTAGCGAGAATATCTGAGATAACGTTGCGAGCAAATGTCGCCGCCTGCCGATTCAGCCAAAAGGGACTTTACAGTACCCGTCGTACTCGCAACGAGTACACGGCTACACACGTGGGGCGAGTCGCTCGGAACGAGCGTGGAAAACCATTACAACCGGGTCTGTATTTTCACAATTTTCCCAGTAATGGCCATTCAGGAGAAGCGCGGCTTTTTAAAACCACGATTGCCGTGTTTGAATTAAAAATACGCAATAAAAGAAATGCACTCGGCCGCGTTCCGCGACATTCACCCCCTTTTTACCACAGCATCGTCCTTTTCCATTTTTCGGCACGGTTAATTAACGGACGATGCCTGGAATTTTCCATTGTCGTCCTCCTTTTCCTCCTTTCATTGATCGTTTTGGAATCGTTGCTCGATATAATCCATACACCTGTACCTAATAGAGTTATCCTATTTTTTTTTTTTGGAATTTTTTGCTTTTTACGTTCTACCTGTAATTACGTTCCTTCTAAAAGCGAAAGAGATTCTCAACGAATTTTTAGGATATTCCCAGGTTTGTCGTTTTCTTCCGAATGATTCAAGATTCAAAGGGATGCGTATCATAGTCGTGTAAAGCAAGACTTTGAGAAGTTCGTCACGCGCTTCAACCCTTGAAAACATCGTCTCTTAGTTTCGTAATTAATTATTCGATAATAATTGTATATCCTGCCACGATACGTGTTCCGGATATTTTATATCGGATAGTTTGTAACAACAAATTGAGAATGGTATTTTCCGACTTACGTTATTACGACCCGTGCTCCATCATTTCGCCATTTTAGTATATCGCTTACGTTCTCAACGCTGTCTCTACATTACTTTCGTCCTTATTCCGTCCTATCTGATAAACGTATCACGTAGGAACACTTTGGTACTTTCGATCGATTCGTTTCGTAGATTTTCGTGCAACGCGAGACAATGGTACGGACGATATCAGCCCGTATGTCCGCGGCAACAGCTCTTTGTACAGCCGTCCCAAAACGGGAACAAAGCAGCCTCGCTAAACCGTCGGATAACAGTTCCACAAACTCATGCAAAAAAAAAAAAAAAAACAAAAAAAGAGAGAAGAAAAAAAGAACTTAGTTACCAGAAAAGGAGTACGTACAAAGCGCGCGCAAGCCCTCTACGATTTTCCAACTATCCCTTCTTTTGTACTAATTGAAACGTATCATCCGACGCACAATGGTTATCGCGTCGTTCTTATTCAAACTGCTATCGCAACGAATAAAAGAGCCGCGGTACAGGGCCCGAATGTTCGTTTGAACAAATTTTTTTCAAACGAACGACCACCTGAATTACCAACCACGCTCTTCGCGTACGAACGTCGCGCGCACGAAATTCGACATTTTCATTTCTCTCCTCTCACAAAGATAGTTTCTTTGCTTTTTTGACCAGAAATAATTAGTGCCGGGTGCTCGACCCTCTGTTATAAGGGTGATATTTTTGGTCTCTCTCCAAAAGTCCCGACGGTGTAAGAGCATCATCAGCGTGGTCTGGTTGTTCTCTCGGGCCAGGTAATAGCGAGTCGAAACGAGGGATTCCGCGCAAAGAATTTTTTCCCTCTGCCACCCCGTTACCCTCCTTTCGCGTTTTTTCCGTCTCTCATCGTTCTCGGTTTAGTTGGTGCGAAACGGTCGAATGAAATTAAGGAAGAAAAAAAAAAAAGAAAGGAGGAAGGGAAACGGCAGAGAAGAAGAGGCGGCATAGAGAAATAGAAAACGGGAGAAGTTGTTGAGAAAGGACAAGGAAAGAAACACGATCGCGATCAACGGGGGAGAGAAACCTTTGGCGCGAGAAACAGGTCGGCCGCGTTCTTTTGAAACGTCGACATTTTCGATTCCCCCGGCGGTTCTCGCGGCTGGGACATCCCAAGAAGATAAGGAATTCCGGAAAAATCGCGGGTCCCGTCTGAATATGGACGTTGACGCGTCCCCGGGGATAATCCCGCTGTGCTTCTTCCTCGAGCAAGCTCGCTTCTTCGCTTCTTTTCACGCGTTTCCAAACAACGAATACAGATTCGACGTTTGCAACGACGTAAGAGTTCGATGTAACCTCCGATGGACGCGTAAATATCGTTTTGTCTCGGCTTCTTTTCCCTCTATTCTTTGTCCTCGTTTGTTATTCAACGCGGGAAATGGGATTACAGTTGGAAGAGCGGGGAACCGAGAGAAGGAGTTTGTAGGGCGGAAAATATCAGCGTCCGAAAGCGGTGACTGGACTACTGGGAATTACGTGCAAAACGGACTGAAACTTGGTGACGCACTTTCGAAACTCCGTTCATTTACGACGTCCAGCTGGCGACGTGTTATTGCTTACAGTCCGTCATTAAATCACTGCTAACTTTATTACTTCGAAATTATTAAGTTTGCATTTGATTCGGAGCTGGTCGCAACCGCTTTCTGTTCTAGCTTCTATAGTCCCGCGCAGTTTCCAGTAAACTGAGCTCGAGTCGTCAATGCGACGACTAGCTTTTTCAACTAGTAAAGAATAATTTGTCTCTTTCGGCTTAGAATTACCTTTTGGTTTGTTTATCATATTTACCTCTTATCACCGCCTGACACCGCCAATATTTTACTTAATGCTTCTTTTTCCAATTACATCTCTGGTTTGGTTTAGGTCAGTAGGCGTTTACCGTGTTCCGACGAATCGAACGTCTCAAGATCGAAATAGATAGCTTGTAGGAATCCGTGTATATCTGTTGTGTTTCTGACACGCGCTCTAACCGTTCCTTTCTACGATTCCACGAGGATCCATTGTATTGTACTAATTGCACCAAATCATCCAGAAACAAACCATCCCTAAAGAGGATTCTCTACCCAACGCCCATAATTCAAACACGCTTCGAAGAATATTCTGATATTCGGAAGATGGAAGAAATGGAAACGCGCGAGAAGATAGAGAAGAAGGTAGCCATCGGGACACGCGACCTATTCTATTTACCGAAACTTAGCTGTAACGCGCGAGAAAGAAGCAGTCTTTCGCCCGGGGCGTTTAGACGGAAGCTGTTCGCTTTATTTAAATTCCACGCCGCAGTGTTCAGGAAGTGCAGGAAGTCGAGAGAATGTATACGAGGAAGCTATCGGTGGTGGGAAAAAATTTCGCCCGCTCGTTGGCCAACCCCTCCTCTTTCACACAACGAAGCAAGGAAAGGTCACGACTGAAAGCAATTACCATATTCGGTTTCTTTTTTTGGCTCTTCTCTTGGAAAACGCGAATCTGAATTACACAGGCCAGACGTTACCACCGTCGTTTTCGATGCATTGATCACAGCACGCGTTCCAAGGATATTCTCAGCGAAAAAGGGGAAAAGGGGCGATTTTTCCTTTCTTTTCGATTTTTCGCTTTCGTTACGACCGCTCGTAATGGAGGTCGTAAAACTGGAATCGCAAAGGCCTTTTTTTAACGTTCCTTGAAACTCGATTTTTTTCTAACGTAGCTTTTACAGCGAGTTTTTCAGCCTGAAACCGGAGGAGGTCGTGCGTTTTGTGATTTCTACGTGGTTTTCGCTTTATTGCAGGTAAAAATAGTATAATTACGGAGCAGTGGTTTCCACAAGAACGGTCTTATAACGTGCTATTTTTAAGATCACTGGGCTGTGGATCAGAAGCCACGACGATGCTTGGAAATAAGATTTGAAAATAAAGACGCAATTTGTCGAGGGCTATGCGGTTGTGAGGTAGTAAATTTAAGGCGGATAGGATCTGGAGAAGGCTTCGGTGTCGCAGAGCACTGCGTTTAGCAAGAATTAGACGTGGTTTTGAACAGGATTATGACGATAAGGACGAGATTCGGTTGAAATCAGAGTGGAGTGTCTTGATATCGCGTAGATCGAGATCTTGGGATATGATTCGTAGCGACGCCGTGGCCCGCAGATGCGATGTTATCGAGTCGACGACCTAGTAGGACTCTGGCATCGTAAACATTGACTGGAATGCCTCCATCTCCGACCAAGTCGCATCTCGTGACTCTAACCTCGATGTTATTGGTCACCGAGGTTCCATATAGTCCATTACTTCAAAATTATTACTCTAATCTTAAGTGAATCTTCGACTGAAAATGTTTCGTCTCGCATTTCATTTGAAAGTTAGTTTATACGCGCGATTACTAATAGCTATACTTATCCATTCGACAATTAAAAAGGAATTAAAAAGCGGATATATATTTCGCAAGAGATCATTCGTATTCCCAAAAACGCAATTTGTAAACGGATTTTACGAAAAATTAGAAATCGATGAACAATTTGGTCACTCCGTTTTAATCTTAGTTATTAATATTCCACGATTCTGCTCGTGGTGATTTTTAATTATGAGACGCGTGTCGATCAATTAGTTAAGTGGAACACGGAGCGAACGAAGGTTCGATCGTGCGTTCTCCATCGAGATCAATTACACTTTGTATTTAGCACGGTGGATTCATAAGAGAGAAATCCAGTGCATCGATCCGTAATGCGAGTAGAAATTCGCATTTACCAACAGAGCGAACGATGCTGCGTTTTATCGCGGATAAAATGTTCGCTACGTCTGGTGGCGATTTTTCTGCCAGACTAGAGGAACAAGACATCAAGACGTTGTCCTATCGAACACGATCGCCCGCGATTCCAATACTACCAAACGTTTTATTTTATTTTATTTTATTTCCTCGTCGCGAACAATTATCGGTCTATCGTCCATCTTGATAATTGATAATGATCGTCGATGAATTTTATATTCTATCAAACGAGTATTACCCATCCATCTTGGAATATACTTGGTAAATACGAACGAGTTGCAAGAAAGCGTTCCAAAGTTACGAATTGGTCATCTCGACTATTTCAGTATTAACATTTGCGGCACGTATTGGTCGATTGGCAAATAGAAATGGACAATTGATAATTCTGTAATTTTCTTTGTGATTTTTCAGCTATTCGGTCTTTTAGTTTTAACATTAAGATTACCTTTCGAATGGAAATAAATGAATCGAGGTAAACGCGTTTTCGCGACAAATAACGATTTTCAGAGCCGTCGCTTTGAGTCAGCACTACACGTGAATACTTCGTTTACCTTGCACTTCCGTCCGTCTCACTGCATCAATACTTTTCATCGGATAGGAAACTTCGCCTGGTCACGCAGGACGGTGCACGAGATGATACAATTTGCCTCCGCCGGGTCGATACTTTGGAAAAGGACCGAGAGATTCTTACGGTATAACGAAACATCGTTGGAATCGAGAGTTAGTCGTACCGTTTTCAACGGGGTTCGTCGCCAAGCTCACGTTCGAGGCGTATACGACGCGGCTCGATGACTGCCATCAAGTTTCGACGTTAGTTTTAAAGGGTTCGATTCGAACTGGTTGCCGGTGGCCTCTGCTGGAACGAGCTTTTCAATTTCCGTTCTCTTTATGCGCGTCGAACTCTGGAATCTTCGCCATCCATCATGCCAACGACATTGTTGCGGCGTCTTAAGGATTCCTCGAGTTCTACGAAAATGCGGAGCGTTCCACCAGCTGCGGACGGTGTTTTTAATATCCGTTTCGTCGTGTATCGTTTTGCAAAATCCTTGCAACGCCGGGCTTCCTTGCACGTTGTCGACGATTTATTATCTCGCACCTTTCTGGCATGAAATGATGCTTTTTAAATTCTAGAAAATAACAGGATTATATTGAATTTAATAAGAGAAACGGACGAAGGAAATACACGAATTCCTTCAATTTGATAGAATTCGCTTCAACGATTCTACGTATATTCTAGTAGAGAGTAAGATTCTACTGTATGTAAACTTACCAAGTTCCATAGAATAACTGCGACGAGTATCTTCGAGGATCGTGAAACATTGCGTCGTTAGTCATAAATGGCTCGAAACACATATCCCTCTTTACTGCAACATCGTCGAAAGGATATTTCACCCGCGGCATGTCGTGCATACATCCTGATATCTTTGCAATCTTCTACGTACAGCATTGTTGCAGAACTACGTAACTGTGCAATATCGTCGAGGGGTTCTGCAAGAGCTGGCAATACGTAGAATATCCAGATTTCTCGCACAAGCTCGAAATCAACCCAAAGAATCAACCGTGTTGCACCTTGCGCCGGTCTATTCGTGAACAGCTATCAAGGTGTAATTGCAAATTTGCAGCGAGTAAATTTGTCTATAGCGAGGTCCATTAAAAACTTGCTCGAACTTCGGACAAAGACTAATAGGATGCATCCCGGGTCAGCAACAATAAACTTAATTATTTCGACATCAAAGCTGCCATTTCTAGGCGTTCGTCGTTGAGCCGTATCTTGTCCAGTTATATTTCCGTGCCTTTCCTATCTCCTTTCGTTCTTCTTTCTCGACCGAGCCGACAGACTTTCGTCCTCTCGGACCTTTCTCTTAGCCTGTTCGCCGTCTAGACTCCGTTTCCTTCCTCGTGCTTCCTTGTAAAACGAACGGGCTCCTCGATATCGACGATCGTCTGCGATACGAGACTAATGGCGCCAAGAGATTCGTTATTCGTCTCGCTGCCTCCCAGTCTTTACAACGTTCTCGATCGGCCGGCAAAGAGAGAACACCGGTCTCGATATTTTCTTTGAAACGTCTCCACGTTCCTTCCAATCGCCTTACTGTCTCCGTTTAACACGTTTGTCCCTACACCTCCTGTAATTTCGCGCGTTTCCTTCGTCCCATCCAGCCAATTCCTCGCCTCGATTCCAATGCATTTCCTTTCCCTCTTCCACGACGATATATTATTCCGAGTTTTTCGATAGTAGCTCTTGGATTTCATATTGGATCGGAGATACGGGCGTTTGTGTAAATCGATCTTTGATAATTGCAATGAAATATTTATCGTTCAAATTATTCATCATTGTCTCGTGTTATTATAGATCGTTTCGAACATTAACTTTTCAATTCTTCGTGTATTATTCAACATCGTATTGCCTGTTCGGTGAACTATCTCGCGAATACACTGTACCTGGCCGATGTATCTCTGACTTCGTTATTCGATCGTCGGTTTGCCAGAAGAGAGACCTATCTCTACCCAAAGTATCTGCGAAGATTATCCGTTTCAAATTGCTTTCCTAGGGAAAATTTCCTAGTTTCATCGTTCCTCCGTCAAATCGACGATATCCAATTACGACATCTTAAACAATAAAATTCGCCGTCGTACGGGAATCCATTATTCGAACGAGCAGACGTCTTCAAATCTTCGATTGATCGGAACGATCGACGTTTCTATCGGGGGCACCGTTCGAGGGTAAAACGATCGCGAAGCGTTTTGCAGGCCGCGATATTGCCCGTTTCTCAGCAGCAACGATCGATGCTCCGCCGGTGTAGTCTTGATTCGCGAGCAGGAATTCCCATCCGCAATTCCTGCCGGTGGCCAGCTTCTAAAAACCGAGGCCACCTGCCGGACAGACTAATTTATCTCCCGTGCGAGCTTTAAAGCCTTTCCGTCGTTAATCTTGCCGCCGACGACTACCTACGATCCACCACTCGGTTTTTCTCTCGTTTACCCTCCCTCGGTATCGTTCTCTTTCTTCGTCTCCTTCTTCCTCGCTTATCCCCCCATTTTCCCTTTCGACCGTCTTCCTCTCCCGTTCTGTCGAGCTTTAAATTGAAAAACACTTCCCCTTCGAAGAATTTCTCTTTCCGGTGTCGACGATTCGTCACGAACGAAGCATGTGCCTGGGAAATCGTTTAAGGCGACCGTCTCTATTATTTTCGTATCTAGAAAACTCGGTCGGCTATTAGCTTTATCCTTCTCTCTCGTAATAGCTCTCGAGATACTAAATAAAATATGTTTATGAGCTTTGCTCGAAACACGATTAAAATGTACTGTTACGGCGTGTATGATTTCCGAAGGCGTTTCGGATTTAATCGTTACAAGGGAATTAGATCGGCAATAATTTAATTAGTCTTTGCGACTGCGACATAAATTCAGAGATTTATCGTTTCCATGAATTCTATTCGCTCGACGTATTATTCTATATCCCTTTGAAGGATTAATCAACCTGTGCTGCTGCAAGCGCGCGCAGGTTACATTTTAATTTTCGAAGCATCGATGTTCGACGAACTCTTTTTACGCGGCCTTTCTCACGGAAAGTATTCCGCGATTTCCCATGCATTTTTAATTCACAGGCAACAAATATGCGAGCCCCACGGATCGTCTCCGTCCCGAGTTATTTCGTCGATGTCCAGTTGTTGCCACATCTTCCATCCGTTTGACGGATGAAACTCGCGTTGATAATATAAGTTTCGAGCGTATAAATACTCGGATATTTTTCATCGAAACTGTGCGTTTCTGTTCCAATTCTTTTCAAACAAATTCGCAATTTCTAATAATCTTTTGCAAAATTGCAATTCGAAATTCTGTACAGTTTTTTCTATGAGTCACGATCGAACAAAGCAGTGAAATTTTGCTTGTAAGAAACGGAGGACTTGAGACGAAAATGAAAAGCTCGATTCAAATGTCTTCGGGGGAAGGCAGGAGAAAAAATAAGTCCGAAGACAGCGTAACAGGATTCGCAAAAGTCGTCGAGATTCGGCCACAGAACGTTCTACGATGCCATTTAATTCGGTGCTATCTTTTCGAACGCGTTCTACATCCCGCGATATCCTCCGCCGTTTTTCCCACATCTCTACCATTTTCTCGTTTCCCTGGCTCCGATATTTCCACTTTCCCGCTCTCGAGTTTCCCAAACATACTCGACAAGGTCGCGATGTTCGTTCAGGCGATCGCTGGAAAGTCGACTTGTGTTCGTAAATACGAATTACCGCGAAAATCGAACTGTTTTCGATTCGTTCGGCGCGTGTCGTTTCAACGACGCACAATGACGCGACGAGGAAACGAGGATCGTTTTCCCAGTAAACGAACAAAATCTTCGTATAGCTATACTTGCGAACGACAGAGTTTCTGTCTCCAACGCCTGATTTTGTTCGATTCTACGGTACACAGTTTGTTCGATTTGCAGACGATGTTTAATTTGTACGCGACGCTTTCGGTCGATAACGAAAATTTGTGTGCTCTATGTTGGCGAGAAAAATTATCGGTCTACGTGCTGTAGTTTTTGAATGTTATATCGTGGCAGTGGCAGTCGATTCTTTTCCAAATAATATTTATTTTGACAATTCGCGACATTATTTAGTCTCTGTATTCTGAAAATAATCGCAATCTCGGCCATACAGAAAAAACTCTCGTTACTCAAAGATACAAATATAAAGAGAAGCTCCTGTTGAAAATGTCAATGCTTTTCTTCGTAGAAAGAGGACGCGAAGCTATTTTCAACGTGTTTCTACTACGATATTCTACGTAAACACGATAGACACGGCTGAATCGATATATGAAATCTGGTGGTGTTCGACTTCGAGCAAAGTCTATCTAAAAAAAAATCACGAAATACGCGGTTGACCCAACCGTTTGTTCAACGTGGAGCTATGGAATCGGATTGTAAAGTAGGAGCATATAAAAATGTGCAAACTCGATAGACGATAGAGAGAAAGCGGCGTGCAAATAAAATGTGTACCGATCGAGGATGACTGGTCGATTGGTTGGCCGAAACGCGACTTCGATAATGGCGAGCACGGTACAGTTGCTCACCATGCACCATGGAGATGGATAGGACGGATTGGGACGACGTGAGTTTGACACAGGTTTCCCTGTGTATGCGTTGTACAGTGGGAGTGTAAAAAAGAAATCGGAACAACGAATCAAGAGGTCAGATGAGCTGTCAAATCAGCGTTCTGACGAAACTACCAGCCGTGAGCGGAACAATCGCGCGAATATCGATGAAATTCGGGGTGGCTCAGCTTTGTACTTGCGCGCGATAACGCGACCTTCCTTTTTACAGGCCTCGTGTCTCTTGTTATTTCGGTTTTAGTCCAGTGTCCGGTGCGTGTCACTCCTATCAGACCTGAAATTCACGGATTTTTCGCTGGCCCCACCGACGAAACGAAATTCGATTTTTTTTCTTCTACTGTTTCTTTCTTTCTTTCTTTCCTCTTTTCCCGTTCCTGCCTTTCTCTTCTTTCGTTTCTTCTTTTACTTTTCCTTTTTTCTCTTTCTTTTTTTTAACACGCGTAGATCCGAATTATTCCATGTTACGCGAAGATGACTGTGGTTGGATAAAACGACAGCGTTAACTAACCATCGTTTAAACGTCACACTCTCGCGTTCGCGTTACTTTCGTTTCGGCGATTGTAGCTTCGGCGAATTAGATTTATACACGCGTCTGCGAGTTTAATTATGGAAAATTCGCCTTCGTACCCAGCCCATTTGTATCGGCATAGTGATATATATCTCCGGAGGATATGAATTATCATTATACCCGGTATATTACTGCGATTTCATTTCGACTGATTAAAACAATGCTCCTGTTTCAATCTCTCGTAAAAATTATTCGTTTGTTCCGCGATAATGAACATAACGAAATTGTTTAAAAACATTTCAAATAAACCAATGCAGATGCATGGTATCTAATATCTCTTCTACGAATGTACGAACGAAATTTTTGTAAGAACTCTGTCGAAAATAATGTTCCCCCCGAATCGTAGAATTATTCGAATCATTATCAGAATTTTCGTTCACCAGAACGACAGGTTATGAATCGACGAACGTAACTCTTAGGATGGCGGATTTGCGCGTGGAATTAAACGTTGGACGATCCACCACGGAATTACAGCTTACTCCGCGGGAAGGAAAATCTTATATCGAGAGTTTATGTCGGATACGGGTGACATCTTTGTGTGAAACCGATCGCCATCGCGGAAATGAAAAATTCCAAACGAGATTTATGCGGCAACCGGCGCTCTCCTTATCCGTTTCGCGTATCTACGCTCGGAATTTATGCGCACTCCGATTACCAGACGCGAAGACTCGCTGCAAAAATTCACTTACTACGATCCAGTCGGATGCTTCGAGTTGAACGATACTGTTTCTATCGTGCCTGCTTGTCCCGTTGGGACTCTTTCAGCTTGCTTTGTACACGAACACGCGTGTCGGTTACTCGAATGTTAGTAAGTGAACATATCCGCGTGGTTTGGTCAGATCAACTGTTGCAACTTGCGGTACAGAAATGGCGTTTGCTGGTACGGCAGCGTATCTCGTGAAATTTTCCACGATTGTTTCTGTCGAGGTTATTAGATGCATGTGATGTTAATACGAAGAAACGCGTGGCTAAAGCGTAAGGTAGAAAATATATTTTAAATATTGAAATGCAAATACGAGTCGCGATACTATACTTCACATACGCACGCTAGCGGTGTTACCCTATGACTGAAAACCCTGAAGCCATCGTCGCCTGTCTACAGTTTATGGTTTGCCTTCGACCCTATCTTTTGTTCATACGCCGTCGATGGCTTCGATGCTTGAGAAAACTAAAAGACCAGACGTAGAGTTTTCTTGAAAGTGGTGACCACTTCAACAGTTTCCTATGGAGATTCGATAGTTAAAAAGAATAAATAGAAAGAAATCGTTAATAAAGTTGCTGTGACGTTATAAGTAAATGTGATAAATTTTGAAAGAACATCTACCTTTAACAGTTAACATCTTTTACTTTGGTTAAACTGATTTATTTTAATCCAGCAAACCATTGAATTCTTTGTGTCTTTACAACGTTTCCTTTGGCTCACCTTTTTCTTACAATTTTCGGTTCAAAGTTTCATCTTGAACCTGACTGAGTTCGCGTTGAGTTTCGTGAAAACGTACAGGGCGGATGAAGGATGAAGAAACTTCGCGTAACCGCAAAAGTAATTTTCGATCGAGGATGGCAGGTACTCGCGGTCGCGTAAAAGAGGGATGCTCGATACTTTTTTGCTGTCGTTAGAACTCTCCCCCTGTTCAACGAACTGTCTTTCCTGGCAAAAAACGCGAACGCTGCTCAACGGGTTTTCTTTCCCCCGCACGACGAGAGTACAATGACCAAGCTCGAGTAAATGATTCACGAGGGCGGGCGATGTATTTTTACGGGACGTTCTTTCCTCGCCCGTAATTCTCGACAACATTGCGTACTAATTGTAATGCAATTAATCTCGAGAAATTCTTTCGTTTCCTTCTTCGGCTTGTTTGGCTCGCGAGCTTCCAACATTCTCTGTGAAACGAGCAAACAAGAAAAGAAAGAACGACGAGGGTGGGAAAAGCGAAGGCGGTAAAAGAGCGAAGTAAAAGAGAGGGGGGAAAAAAAAAGCTGGGCGAAAGAATTCACGTTGAAGCTGCACAGTTTCCCTTCTCTTCCCATTCCGTTGCAATTGTTCGCCGTGTTTCGTTGATCGCGACGTAGTAATTGGCTTCAAGAAATTCACCGCCCTTTCGTGGTCGCGTCCACGATAACGCCGTTGAGTGGCAGTTTCATTACCGGCCAGTGACATTTCAGAGGGGAAAAAAATGCGCTAATAGCGCACTGTCGAAACGTTCTAACCGACTCAATCGACGAAAGTAAATCTACTAATTATTCGGAATACGCAAACTAATCCTACCGAGATCTAACCCCGTCCCTCTCTGTCTGTTTCTTATTTATGTTAAAAATAATTATCATCGACGAGTTAAGTTTCGATCAGAGCGAACAAAAGTAAATTTCTATATGGAACTTTTAGTTTCCATTACCTTTTAAGAGCAGCGTTAGGAGTAGGGAAAAAAGTTGTTTCAAGAGAGAATACAGAAGCACGGAGAAGGTACGTTATTTAATATTTTGGGGGAACGCGTGACGGGTATGAATATTGGGGCTCTTTAATCACGGTCGTATCAGGGATGTCATTAGATTATTGCGTCGCCTGGAGGCATTCAGCTTCGGTTAATCCAGGCACACGTGACATGTATTACTGCGAGCATCGACGATAACATTGATGTTACATTGTTATTTGCATACGTTGCTAATAGATTCCCTGCACGTTGCTTTCAATGGCCGTTCCGGCACGGATAGCGAAGTATTTGTTATTCGATAGCGGCGACGAGATAGAAAACTCGTCGGCTCCTCGATTCTTTGTAGTTTTATTCGCGAGATAATCGATCGTGGTTTGATAGAATTTTGATGGTACAGATAAAAGAAATGACTGGGGTAGATGCTTCTTATGGGAACTGTAATGAAGGCAGTTTCTTCCGTTCCAGTCGCTGGGTATTAGATTAGCGGGAATAATTTTATCGTTTAAAATTTAGAGTGATAAACAACGGTGGAATGAGTTCCATTCGAAACGCTGTTTCGTTTGCCCGCTATGGCGAGTCGTTTTCGATAAAAAACAGAAACAAAAAAAAAAAAAAAGAAAGAAAAGAGAACAGAATATGCAAGTTGAGAAATTTGAAAAGAAACTTGGCCATGTTTTAACCTTTTTACAAATATTCGATGGAACTTGTTCGGCTAAATAAATGAAGATTAATTTTCCCTTCGTGCAAAACGTTGAACAAATACTAATGACACGCCTTTCTTTGTTACAGGTAAGACGCAACAAATTACCACGCGTTCTTATGCTAGACATGGTGCAAGAGCGAACGCTTATAGGTAAGCAAAGAATGTCAGTGACATATTTCGCGACCGTTTCGTATTGCATTTCCCGGCAGACCAATTAATAATCGCTTCGTTTTCAACGCACTTTACATAATGAGACTATCCGCGTAACGATCGGTGTTAATTCGATTCGATGGGAAAGTCGATTCTGTCGGATAGACGTATCCACTCGAATCGTCGACGTGTTTCCCTCCTCGACTTTAGACTCGGTGCAATCTCGTTGCGATCGTACGTTTGTCTTCGTTGTTTTTAATTGGGAAAAGCGAAGAGAGACGGGCGATCACAGCGAGATAACAAATGGCAAAAGACGGTACGTCTACACAGGGCCTTAAGTTACACCGATACGCGATAAATCACATCTAAAACACGTGGAAAACCGTACTCGTTTGTCACGTATCCAAGCGGTTTTCATTCGAGCAAGTCAAAACCATTCGATCTTGAGCGGTTCGACTAAGATTTAATCTCGAATCGAGTCTATTACGAGTTATCTTTTACGAGACAGTCGTAAATTATAATTGATCGGCTATCGGACGAGCTTGGTGTAAAATATGATCGTCCTACACGGTGACTCGTCGTGGAACGGGTGTTCGCTGGCAGAACAGGCCTGGATTCATCCGGTCGAAAGAGAATTTCAATTAGACGTTAATGGATGATATGAGATTTCCGTTGGATTAAAGCGGATCTCTCTGTACAAATGACTCGTAACGAACCGACTGACCGATATACGGTTGCCAGACCTGTCGTTTTTCGCCCTTTTCAAAAATCCTCTCAAATATGTAGCTCCTCTTTCTTTTAGCCAGTTCAATACGGTATATTCGATCAAAGGGTCCTACGGTTTCGAACTAACCTGGCCAAAGGTTTGCTGCGCATCTACAAGCTGGCATATCATTCCGCAAAATGCTCGTTGAGCAGAATTAATCCTGAAGTTTTCGACGAAGGGAAATTTAATTCTTCTTTCGCTCCGATTCTATACAAGTTTACAGGCTTTTCTTTCCCTACGTTTCACGTTTACGACGGGCAATTTTATTTAAGTCCTGTAAAGAAGCTTCTGTAATTAACCCCGCTGCGGTTTGCGAATTCTTATATCCCAATCGCGTTCTCGTTTCAACGAAAGAAACTTTCGACTTTTTAGCAAACTTCAACATAAAATTTCAATGTACGCGCATTGTCAATAATTCACGTTTCGACGAGTGTCGAATAGAAGAAATTGTCCTTTCATGCACGTCGAATGGTAATTAAGCTGCCTAGCATTCCTTCGTCCGCAGTGATGGGCCAACGTATCAAAAAATGTTCATTCCCAATACTATCCGTCTGCATCTGAGTCTCTCAAGCCTTCTGAGGATCGCAACAAGTCGAACTTCTCCAAGTTCCTAGATCTCATTTCCGCGGAGGCGTATCAGTGCGATAATCGATAATCGCGTAAATCAAAGAATCGTTGCCGGTCGGGTTAGGAGGACGTTCCATATCCCGGAGCGTCATATTCTCGAAATGTTTTCATCGAAAAAGCCGCGGGCTTCGATCGGCCCGATGGCATCCGACGAAAGGCGTCGTCGCGGAGGAAAGGGCGCGCAGCCTTTCAGGATTCCAATCGAATTGATATCTCTTCGTGGCACTTTACCGAGGCTCTGCAAGTGAGTCGACGGCTCGACGATCGGAGAGAGAGAGAGACGAGGATGGAGCCGAGACGATAGCAAACGCGGAGACCCGTAAGGGTGAAATTTAATTGAGGGGGATTTCGCGAAAGAAGCGAACCCGGATGTATCATTAAAGCGAGCGTCCCCCTGGTCCCTCGCTCTTAACTCGGTAACCCATATTTCACGGGAGCACTTACTCCGGCCATTCTTTCTTCACAAAGCCACTCGTTCCGCGCAAAAATACTCGGCCGAGGTCGCTACAGCCCAGAGCACTCCTAACCTCGCGAAGAATCGCGGCGGCGTAACCTCGTACTTAGACTCCTGGATTCTTGCTCCGTCTTTTCCTTTTTACTTGAACGCGCGCTACCGCTACGTACCTACGTACATTACGCTTCGAGGTTTCTTATTCTTGTTGCGATAGGCGAGGAAATTGGTTGTATTCGTAGGGTATTATAATAGGTATTCGAACCTATTCTAGTCTCGGTTTTCTACACGAATACGTGTGTGATCGAGTAACGTGTAAATTGAAATTGTTATTTCGTGCGTTAGAATTTACGTGGATAGAATACGGGTAGAATTAAACAGAGTGTCGGGCTCAGTTGATATAATTAGGGGTTTTAATGATTTGGTATATTTGGTCGTAGATTGATTGATATCTGATTTGTACGTTTGCATGATAAATCAAATAATAGTCAAGTAATGAGGTTATTTTGAGCATAATGTTAAATAGAAGAGTTGTTGAATCTATCCCACAAAGCTAAATTATAATCGATGCGTTATTAAATGAACAAATATCGTGTATTAATTCTTGAAATCCTAACCATACTTAATCTTATAACAAAATATAAAGGGAAACAGATATAAAGGGAACGTTCGTCGTTGTTCGTCGTTTGGATCTGAAACGAAGCGAGGCAGATTTAGAGAATGGTAATTGCGTTGGAGAAATCGAGCAACAGCAACGGTAGCAAGAATCGTCTTCAAAAGGGCATTGATGGTGGAAAACGAGCTGCGGATCGAGGCGCGTAAGAGGCTTCGATGGTTCCTTGTTGTTCGTTCTCTTCATTTCCCGTTTCCTGTCTACCACGGTTAGCGTGTACTTGCTAACGAACCCATTGTGGCAACTCGGCCAACGTTTGCTCGGCTAATCCCGCGTGTTACTTGCAGCTTTAATACTCCGTCCGTCGTGCACAATGCCGGCTATGCAAAATTTCGAACTGCGTTCTGTCTTCGAGCACTCTACCGGGAGCCGGCCAATTTGCCGCCAATTTCTTTGTCGTCCCGGTTTAATTAGCGTTACCGTTAAAGAACCTTCAACCTGCTTCTTTTCCCTAGCGAGAGAGCCTGTCTGTACGAAATCGATCTACCGGTCCTTCGAACAGAAATCTGGTTTCGCGAGTACTTAGTGCCACCCGATCATTTTGTTTACCCTTGAACGACGAAGATGTTGCAGCGCTTTTGCGAGACGATAATATTGCGAAGCAGAAAGAGAATTTTGACGTTAGAGAAATATTCGGAGATTATTCGGTGATGTTCGATAGTAGTTACAAGGTAATTGGACGAAACGACGTTTAAGATCGTGTGAAAGTAGCTTAAAGATGATGAAGAAATTGCCGCAAGGTTATTTGGAGATCATTCGAAAGTTGTTTGAAAATTATTTCTCATCGTATATCGATAACAAAATAGAGTTCAAATAAATTTGTACAATGGTAGGTCGATTAGAATGATTTAAGAGTGCTATTAAAATATGTGTCGTATAAAATATTTCTATTACGTTTGTTTGGTTTATTTCATATGTGATATATATGTCGTATATTTGATATAGTACAAATCCTGCAATTTGTTCTCGACGTTCTCCTGCCATTTATTTCCGTGACAATTGTCACTTTTCATCCAGTTTATATATAAATTCATTAAGAAATCTAGTTGCCGGCTTTTACACCATAGCGTGTTTTCATCGTGCAATTTACGAAATTGTCTGTCCGTAGGAAATATCGTTACCAGCTGATTTTATTTGAACTACGCGTTACCATGGTAGAAATTCTCGATGTTGCGTCGTGCAGACAACGAATTCGACCCAAGGACCACTTCCGATTCGCTTGTACTAGGTTGCTGCTGATTCTGCAGCTTAATAAAGTGGTAGTACATCGTATTAGTTGACTGGACCCTCCGCGTTCTGCTAACCGCAGACCGCACCACCAGAGGACTTGCTACTACTTCGGATTGTCTCAGTACGTTGTAGATCGTGTTCACCAAGTTTCTCGTTATTTCCTTTCTTCTTTGTCTATAGACATTGCACAATACGATCTTCCATGCGTTCGTTATAATCTTTTGTACTGCTGTAAAGCCCAGTGTCTTCATTGTTGTTCGGCGAATGTTGTTGTTCTTAACGGAGATATTCTATCGGCAAATCTACCTGGATGATTCTTTTGTGAATTTTTATGCGAACTATTTCTACAAAATTTAGGATCTATAATAAAATGTTCAAAGAGAAATTTTGAATGATTTTTCCGATCCTACTTGTATCGAATTTATCGTCCGTTGATCTTCAAGAAGAATTTTCAAAGATAGCGAAACTCCGAGATTTCATCTGTTTCCATTCTCTCGAAACAGCGTAGTCATAATTTAATTTAACAGAATTTGCTACTTTTGTAAACTGAGCAATCCTCGAGTGTCAACAAGAGATTAGAAGCGAAATAACAGAGGACCGGCTTGTCTGAATTAAAACTACGAACCGTAAAACTCGGATAAAGATGTCGAAGCAACTTTGAAAACGATATTTCAGTTCTCGTATGTCACTCGTGTTCTCACACGAGGACTCTATCGCGCGCATTAGACTTCTATTTCTACAGAGTCTGTCTATTCGAAGCGACGAGTGAAATTCTTCGTTCCTGAAATAGTCGGGCCGCGCGTCGAGTGTGCATATATGCGGTCTATGGCAAGTATATTATCTCGGGTATTCAACACAACGGTAGTTTTCTTCAGACGGGACGAAATTCGTCATCTTTCCGTGCTTTCTTCCTTCCTTTTGTTGCCGGCCAATTCGCACGGGCTACGTGCCGGGTATCGCCTCGCTTCTATGTCAGCCGAAATGATTTATTCGGCTGGGGGCCAACAACTGCTAGGTCGCTGTCTCGTTGGAACTTCCGGTAATTTCGTTGGACGCGAGCCGCCGGATCGAATAACTTTCGGGTGGCTCGCGTCGATACCATTTGTATCCATTGGTTGGAAGTTGCGTCTAACGTCGAACACCCTCGACCGCCGCGATCGTTCTCTGGAAATTGCGGAAGCGGAGCGTGGCCGCGTGCATCAAGCCAACGTCTTGCGGCATAATTTGCCAGCGCTACCGTAATGGATTTTGGCGCGCGACCAACCCGGCCTCCGCGATTTCCAAACTCGGTTACCTGCTTGACGATCTTTCACACGCGCTAATCTAGTTAGTTATATCGTACTTTTTTTGTTTCTGTACTTTAATACCGAGAATGGTTTAAGTAAAACAGCCTGAGCATCGATAAAGTGGAAATGTATGTTTTAAAACGTTGATCTCTGAAGATAGAATCGCTGCGCTCCAGGGATATTACACTTAATATGGTATAGTATGTATTGTTGTGTAAGAAGTGGATTTCTTTTTTTAGAGTCGAAGCTGGAGCAATGAAATTTGTCGAAAACGAAGTTTCATAAAAGGAGAATAACAAATTAAGGAACTCTCCACTTTCAAAGTTTATGTTCACGTAAAAGTTTATTCTTTTAATCGAACTTATTGAGATATGTATAATTTTATGTGCTAGACTAGGTTAGCCGCGCGTAGTAGCAATGCTTGTATGTGAATGCCAGTGTGTGGAAGTATGTGTGTGCACGGCGTCACGAAAACAAAGGAATGTAAACCGTTCAGTCGGTTAACAGTGGGGTATGGAAGGAAGTGCTGAGACGCGTATCGATGAATATCTTTGAAATCGTTTATCAAACGAATATATAACTATTCTAATATAAATTCTAAGTGTAAATTTAGCGTTGCTATACCATTATTTCCGCTATTAAGATCCAAAATTCTCAACAGAGTTCATCTACGTTTCGCGAGAGACGAGGAAATCGAGGCCTTCGGAAGCTGCATCGATCAATTTCATAAATCGAAGAGCGAACAATAGCGTTTAGAATTGCACATACATATTATGTTCGAAATTTATCTTGAGATTTGCTATTTGATTGTCTCTTCGTGTGATAAAATTGAGAAATTGATAAAAAGTGCAATTGATCGGTTTGGCCTGTAAGAGGATCAGTTCCGAGAGAATCGTAGGTTGAATTCCTATTAGATTTCTATTCGGAATGAGCCGAGTAATGTATAGGAAACGGTATAAAGAAATTAAAACGAGAGGTTTACGATACGTGTTTCTTTCTAGTGCGAAATGTGTTGCTGGTGAAGTTGAGACGTCCCCCGGTGTTGACGATCCCTTTATGCGAAAAGTTTGGCACCGAGTCCGGAGAAACTTTTTCTGGATATCGTTGGTACAGGAATGCATTTCCTGCTCGGTAGATACGTTACAACGTGGTAGTGACAGAAGTCGAGCACAGAGGCACAGTTATATTGAAAACGGAAAACGCTACATGAGTTATGAAATATCGAGAGTTTCTCGCAGGCATCGGGTACGCGGTTCATTTTATACTACTCGGCTGTTCGTGAAAATAGTGTAGACTTTCATTTGCATGTCACATTCCGGATAAGACCTGTGTCTTACTTTTCTTATTCTCGTATCGAGTTTCATCACTGCCGATGGATCTTCGTTCCTTGTCATTCGATCGCATCTTCATCGATCAAACCTTTGCGTTCTGCCGGTAAAATGATTTGACAGTTTACAGATCGTTATCGTATTTGAGAAGAATGGTACGATGGAAGAATGGTACGAGGCATTTTTTCTAAAACGAAAACGAATACAGGAAAGATATTCGTAAGTATCGCGATACCCTTTCAGACAGTAACATAGTATTGGGAATATCGAAGGAATGTAATTATCGAACGAGACACGTTCCTTATCTCTTTAAATAATCTTTCAAACCGATACTTTATCACGTTCTAATTGTCTAATGAGCACCCGAACCGGGAATTTTTTAAAACCTAAGAAGAAAAAGATCATTTTTTCTATCTGTCGGTTAATTTCATTACACCTCGCGTCTCTCGAAAGTACGAACTATTTTTTACCGAGTAGCTTTCCAGTCTGACGACGAAGAAAAAGATAGAAGGAGACGAAGCAGAAGGAGCTTGATCACGCCCCGTGGGACGCATAATCTTATTTTTCGCATATTTTAGTCACTCTTAATATCTAGTCGTGGAAGATTCGGAAAACCGTGGAACGAAATGGTCAAACAACCGCCCGGTTCCACGAGTTCGCTAGAAATTCTCGCCCAGCTAGAATTCGCGGTCGCGGATAAACTCGGCCGGCAAAAAATTAAGAAATTCCAACGTCCAGCGAGAAACGTTGGCTGGCTTTCCCTTAACGTCGATTTACTCGGTCCTTTTATTACAAACGTGTCTCCTAATCTGCTTTATCCCCTCCCGTGGTCTTCCGTGTATTTTGCGACTCTGCAAACGTTCCCCTTTCGAATTTACGCGAATGCCCGAGCGACTGTGGCTCTCGCAACTAACTCGTTCGTCGATTCTCTAACGTTTCCTCGTGGCGGCAATCCAGCAGATCCAGAGAGCAGCCAAGCGACTTCCGATTGCGCTTCGTAATTACACGCAAGAATTTTAAGATGGAGATTCGATTCGTTGATTGAAATTCGATTGGCGATCGTTACGTGCCAGTGTGTTTGGTCAAGCTTCGCTCAAAGCTCTAAGCATCGATTTCTGCAAGAAATTCGACGTTTCGTATTACAGGATCTAGTGCAGCGATGTAGAAAGCGTTAATTTTGTTTCTGGCGAGTGTAAGAGAAGCTTTGAACCACCGCTCGATGACTTGATGACTCGGAATTCAAGATGATAAAACTACGAAACATCCGATGGTGTTATTGATAATTTCCTTTATAATTATATATACTAATTTGGCGTTCTTTGTACAATGGACGAAGCTAATTAACGTGTAGCAAATATATACATGTTTACAGATCGTTTAAACGCGATAGATCTCTTTTACCGAGATCATGCAGATTTATAATCTGGACAAAAATATTTTATCAAAATATTTAATCAAAAGTATCGTCGCTATTTTGGCGATGAAAAAATGTCCCTTGACTAAGCTATGAACCTTCGAAATGTCTAGTTTCGGACAACCTCTAGTTTCGCAATTACTCTCGCAGAATCCATAATAACGTAACTGCGTAACTAATTCTAAATCTCGATTCGCGTCTCTAAATACTCATCAGCCCACGCGGGTACATCCGTTGTAAATCACTCGATCTGAAAATACCCGTCGTCACAGTCAGCTTGGGCGTCATAAAACTGCAGCAGCGGGAATTAGAAGGTCAATAACCCGATAATATTTACGCGAACGTCACTATACACGCTGTGCTCTGAGCTAATCCTCCAGGGGCATAAAATACCATGGGTGTCTCTCCAACTGCTAGTAACGCGTTTCCTGGCAAACTCGCCACGATATCTGCGGTAATCGCGCCGTTATCGTTGATCCGCGGCCTGTCGAGGCAAAACGTGGCCAGAGTCCCACATACCCAGATCGGGAAAAGAAGGTTGCTCGTATCGCGTCGCGTTGAAGGGATACATGGATAAACAGAGAGGGCGGCGAACGATGGGAAACAGCGAGAGAACGGAAGGTTAGAGGGGTAGGAAGGGTTACGAATTGATGACGGAAGAACAGCGTGCCCTGGTAACCACAGATGGTACCTTTCGTTCTGCCCTTCTTCTTGTCCGTTTTCACCTTCGCGTTCGTCCTCGTACCGAAACATCGAAGCACGGACACACACGCGTGATCCGAATAATCGCGCGTCGCTGGAAAAAACCAGGTCGAAAGAAAACGTCGGTGAAAACGCTGCGACGCGAACTGGAGATCAATGAGACGGAATTAATGGTCGCGTCGGCTCGGCGCCCGTCCCCGAAAAAACAAGTCGAGCGCAAAAGGCTGAAAAGAGGAAAAGCGAAGAGACGCGAGAAACAGAGGAGCGGACGATGGATACGCGTACGATCGTAGGAGTCGTTCTCCAGCCTCTGATGTCCACGAAGCGTCTTTGAAGAAAGCTACAAACGGATTGTGCCTTCTTTATCGCGCTCTTTGCAACCCTTTTCAACCACGCTGATCCCCTTTCTCTCTCTCTCTCTCTCTCTCTCTCTCTCTCTCTTTCTCTCTCTTTCTATCGTCGTCAGTCTGGAGTGGTTCGCGAAAGAGAAACGGTAGCGCGTCGTCGGCTTAGCGGCTAGAAGAAACAGGCGCGAAGATCAACGTGTTCGTTGTCGTCGTCAGCGTCGTCATCGTTGTCAACGTCGACGAGGCATCGTAGCCTCGCGGAGTAAGAGACGAGAGAGGCAACACTTGGGCAGAAAGAGAGAGCTAGAGAGAGAGAGAGAGAGAGAGTGCTAGAGGCTGAGGCTGGACGAGCTACGAGTAGGGATAGGAGGGTATAGCAGGGCTGTACCAATGTTCCTGAGGGAACAGCAAAGAGAGAGGACAAGTGGGAGAGGAATGAGGGAGAGCGGGCGAACGAGGGAGATCGTCGGGAGATGAGATAGACGAGACAGAGAGAGAAATAGTAGGCCGCGAGGCGCAGGCGTGCGGTTGGTCGCGGCTCGAATCCCGCCGTATTCCAAAGAGGAACACGCCACTCCGCCCCCGGCACGGCAGCCACGCGTCAGTCTCACCCGACTGACCTCCTGTCCCTAACTTCCCTCTTCGATTCCTGACCCGCGCACATTGAACTCACGCGGTTTGTACCGGCGAAGACATCGCGCGGCCCGTTCAGTTGCTCTCCGACCGGAAGTGCTGCTGCTTCGTCGCCGAGAGCCATGCTGGTGACGCTGAAACGGCCTAAACTCGGATACGTTCGACCGGCCATGGTAAAGGAGGATCAGCGTTACGCGATCGGTGCTCGTCGACCATGTTAGATGCTGTGTTTGTCCGAGGCGTACAACGATTCGTCGTACTGATACACACGGCCTGCAAGTCGGACTCGCTCGACATGGAAACGAATATCGAGAGGATCGAAAGGCGCGACGGATCGAAGAAGACGTATGATCCTTTCGCGATGGAGATTCGACGAGTACAATAGTGAGGGTCGAGCAACGAACGGAAAGGAATCGGGGAAAGCGACGACGTATCATCGACCACCAGTCGATAGAGTTTCTCCGTTCGTTTCGGACGTTCGGTGCGTATACGGCTGTCTCTGCGTACGTGTACGGGTGGTGGCTGGTGTTTAGTGCGCGCGTCCGCGAACCGCATCTCTATTCGCCGCGAGAGTTTCAACGAGAAGTAAACATCGACGGGACTCCATCGAAATTTTAACGAAGTGAAAGGAAGTAAAAAAGCGATTTAAAAGGAGTAGAGCAGCGGAAGCATCGTTGCAGTGTCGTTCGTTGTAGACGCGCAGTGTCGATCGCCGGTTGATCGTCGATCAAAGTCACGGTGCGGTGTTTCGCACGATCTACCACGTGTTTCAGGTAAACTCGAACGACGGGCTACGATTTCCTAGTTATTCGTTGTACGACTGGTAGAAGGCGTTGTAGCGAGAAGAAGTAAACGAGTTGTTGACATAGAGAAAAAGAGTTTGTTCGTTCTCCTAGTCGAAATATATCGCATCCTGCAATCATCGTAGATCGAGGTTCTATTAAAAGTCATTACTAGAAGAATTTAGCGATCGTTGTCGTTATAGTGAAAATTTATTGTACGAGAATCTTCGATATTACATAGATATATCTATATATATATATAATATATTTGAGAGATTTTTATACCGTTGTTCACGGTGAACGTAAAAATCAGTTGAGAGAGATTTATAGAAAAAGCACGAAGAGAAAAGGGAGAAAAAGAGAAACGGAGGAATATTCGTAAACTGGAAAGATCGAATCTACGTGTCGGAACATCATCCGACTAACGAGCAAGCACTCTAAATATAATAATGGTCGTGAGTTCGCACTTTAATTCCAGTAACAATCGACGAGTAATTAATAACGATCGATTCACGCGAGAATTCCGAGCGTTGAATTACCGTTCGTCGGCATACAATTAATCAAATGTTATTTCGAAATATTATACGATCTCTGGCGACGCGAGGCAAAGCTTCGTTGGTCTATCGACTGATGCAAGAAACGAATATAAATATCGACCCGAAATAACGAGTTATCGAGGAAAATATTCGAGTTGCTAAAGACAGACGAGAGAAAAAGTGAGTGTGTGTGTGAGAGAGAAAGAGAGAGAGAGAGAGAGAAAGAGAGAGAGGAACCTGTCGCTTGGAACACGTCGTCCAATGAAAGAAGAGAATCGTGGATTAGAATGGAGATCGGTCGCGGACTTTGCAACGTGAACGAAGAAAAAAAGGCTTGAACGCGTTGAAGATAGACGACGAGCAACGAGGAGATTATCGATTTGCTCGCGCGTGGGCCAACATGTCGCGCGCGAAATGTGCACAAGCTGGTTCGCGAATCGTCTGGGAACCTCGGGACAGCGAGCAGCGTCTTGGAATTCGTGACGCGTTTTAGGATAAGACGCGCGCCAGCGTCGAGCTTGCGTCTCGTTCGTCGAACGCGAATCGAGCGGTATGCATTTCGCTTCGATCGCGTGGAATCTGTAAAATTTAAAGACGTGCGAAAAGAGTGCGCGACGGATCTTAAAGCGGATATTCGAAGATTTACATTGGCAAGAGGAACACGACGATGATCGTGCAGCTGGGCACCTAGTCGGTCGTGTCCTGACGCCGCTAAAACCCAAATGGGCGAACCGAAACCCGCTTCGTCTCCGCAGCCCAACGGCGGGGTGAAACAGAAGCCGACCAGCCTGAATTTAGCGCCGGGTCCCGGTTTCTATCGCAATGTCAACGGACGTGCGAGCCTGAATGATCGTCATCTACAGCACGTCACCGCTGTCGTCGGCGGTGAACGCGCCGCACGCGTCAACAAGTCAGCTTCGCCAAGTCCTGCCGGCGCAGTCAACAATTCCGAGTCCGCTGGCAATTCAGCAATCGCCACTACCACCGTCCAACTACCAGCTCTACCAACAGTACCACCATTATCAGCATTATCTTCAGCGTGGTCGTTGTCTGCAGAACTTGAAAATTTGTTGGAACCCCCGCCTCCACCGGCCCCAACACATTCTGCGACCACGCCTCGAACAAACACCGTCGTCAACGATCACCAACAACAACAGCAGCAGCAGCAACAGCAGCAGCATCAGCAACAACAACAACAACAACAACAACAACAACAGCAGCAGCAGCAGCAACAACAACAACAGCGCAACAACGTACAATCGTCCCCGATCAACCAGTTGCCCTCCCGTAGCCCGAGTCACAAT